>JAVBJF010000098.1:48886-648886 GCA_033439095.1 Pseudococcus viburni
ATCTAGAAACCACCCAGTAGCATCCGGATCTACTGGGATCGTACACACATAACACTGATAGAATCATTAACACTTGTAATTATAGAAACGTTTATTCACATTATAGAATCATTAACACATAACACTTTTAGAAACATTTAACTTACACGGTAGGGAAAATAGGCGGGACTGTACCCAGCACAGCAGCGAGAGCTACGTGTCGTAGCTCTCGCCACCAGCCAGGCACTGATTCTCCGTCGCTCGTTGTACCAACGAGCGGACCGCGCTGCCGGTTCCGGCACCCCCGGTCTTCCCACCCTACACATACCGTGACGGCGGGGAACGGGCGGGCCAAGTCCCCCTGTGACATACGCTTTTTAATTTATATTCTATTCATTTTTCTCGTTGAACCCTTCCTTTGATCAGAAAATTGACTTCAAAAGTCAAAATGATCAAAAATGGTCAACAGAAAATTCAAATTGTGAAACATCTTTGGGTGATGGAATTTTTTCACGACTTTTTTCGTGATCAGCGTGAAAAATACTATAGAAATCAGCCATTAAACTTCAAACAGCGTTTCAAAAGTTCAAAAATATCGATCTGTCTAATTTTGTATTAAAATTCAGAAAATGGGACAAATACTTAAAGGGGAGTTGATGAGTTGATTCCCAGAATTCAGGAACGTATGTATTGATTGATTCCCACTTTTTTAAAATATGTACGAATTGATTCCAAACCTCTTGAATTTTTAAAAAACTTCATGTTATAAATTTTTTTTCAGTTTTTACTAGTTGAAAAATTGCAAATAAAATGTTTAGGAATTCATTTTTCAATGGTTTTCAATTTCTTGCCATGTTGTGGTACGACGAATCGGTGTGAAAAATTATATATGCGGGTTTGCTTCTAATATTTTATTAAGGCTAGCTTACGAATACCTACGTAATTGGACGAACATATAATCGGAATGAATTAAATGGGTGTAATTTACAATTAATATATAGGTGTTTACAGTTAGTTCCTGTCACGTATACCAAATTATAATTACACATACGTTAATTTTGTCACGTATGTTTGATTTCCTAGAATGTCTTACTACACATGGTCAGAAATTGAATTTTTCAGCCTCCAAAAAAAAGTTTGAACAATAATTGAGAAATTGTTTAAATTTTTCCGAAAAAGTTCCAAGTAGGTACTTACTGCTCTCCAATTTGAGAAGTATTTTTCAAATACTTGATTCGTAAGGTGCAAATCAAAATAAATTTTTTTATTGAAAAATGACTTACATACAATTTTTTCTCTTTGGTGTCCCAAAAAATCATTTTTTATGCTTCTGCACGGGAGGCCTGCCTACCTAAAATCAGAAACTGGACTTCCCGACTTTTTCATGCCTTTTTGAAAATTTGTAGTTTTAAAACATCGCGTGTTATCGAAAATGTGGTAAATTTCTTCGATTTTATATCGTACTTTGTAAAATAATAAAACATACAATCTTATTTTTTTGGGCCGCGGGATGGGGGGGGGGATGCACGGATGAACCAACTGGGGAAAAAATGAAAATCAACTCGTACATATCCCAAAAAAATTATGAATCTAAAAATTAATTAATTGAAAAAAATTTATAAATTTTGACAATTTTTAATAGATAGGTACCTAACGAAATTTGAAAATCTGATTAATTAAAAAAACCTGATAAATTTTAACAGCTTGGCAAACTTTGAAAAAATGGACGAAATTTTGAACGTGTTGTCGCAATTTGAAGAATTTATATTGTGGAAACTTTTGAAAAACTTGAAATATGATTAAATTTGAAACATTGACCAATTTTGAAGAATTTGGAAACTTGAAAACCAACCTTTAATAAATTAGCAAACGATGCAGGTTTTTAATAGTTTTGCTGATTCTGATAATCTTTAAACAAATACTCAACTACTTACTGCTTTTAGCTCATATTTTCGTATTTTTTTCAAAAATCCATGCAAAAAACTGTTTTTAACAAAAATACCTCTTTTTCGTTGATTTTTTTTCGAAAGACTTTCAAGTAGGTAAGTACTAGAAGTATGAGAAAATCTTCCGTGGATTGGCAAAAAATTGTGAAAAAAATAATTTTTCCTCGCATTGCTTTCACCCCGACTCTGTTTATTTCTCATGTGATTAAAAAAATAATGATTTATAAAAAACAAATTTGAAAATGAATTCATTTTCAAAAAAAAATTATTCGATTTAAATGTTTACCATCTATTTTTTATTTTTGAAATTTTAAAACGCTGTATGCAGGTTGCATCTGCGGATCAAATTAAATACTGGGAAAAATGAATTGTGAGAGCCTGAGGGGGGAGTGAAAGGGAAGGTGTTCATTGTTAACGAAGTTGGAAAATTGTTACATTCAAGATTTTGACTTTTTTAATAGGTGGATAGAATCATCCCAAAATCCTACAATAAATCTTATGTTTTTCAATTTCTAAATTTTTTAGACGTATTAAAGTCTTGGAATTGAAATTTTATTCACTTTACTTCACGAATTGTGTGTATTCGAAAACGAGACGATACAAATTTGTAGTGCTGATGTGATGGTGTATTGTTGAAGTCAATTTTTTTTTCGATTTTTAGATAAGTGATTTTATTTTTCAAATTGTGGTGAAATCTATTTTGACATGTTCGGAGACAAATTTATTTTTTACACTCTTGTTTAATTCTATTGTGCGGAGGTCGATGATCGATCTTTTACATATTTAGCTTTTTGTGTGTGTAGCGCCTGGCTCTTTTTCTAGGCCTATGTTCTATCAGTGGCGCTTGTCTTTTCTTTTCGTTATTCATGATTTTTCGATGCCTTTGTTCATTTTCGGCATGTTTGGCGTAATAAAAGTGTGTAATTGTTGGAACCGTGCTGTTTCGTCTGATGTGTTTTCGAAAAGAGTGTTTAGGTCTGTTGCTCCTTGACTTTTTGTTTCGTGTCAATATAGGGGATGTGAATTTTAACACAATAGAGATGGCTGACAACGATAAAGAAAATAGATTTCAGGTATAATAGAAAAATAAAAAAAAATTCTGAGAAGAGTGGATTCCGATTTAACATAGGAGGTAGAGGGATGGTCTTGTTCAAGGATGACACGTATTCTTGAACAATAGTTGAAGGCCGGTTAAATGGTGGTGGCCGGTGTTACGATTTTTTAGTCGAAGGTTTACAAAAAAATTAAAAATGAATGGATTTTTAAAATGTATGGGTGATTTATTTTTAAAAATGAAATTCGTTCGAATTGTAAAGTGATTATAAATTGTATGATTTAGAATTTTTTTGTTTTTTCTGGTGGAAATTCGAGTCAATTTTTTCGAAATAACTGATCTGAAAATTGTTCATTTGTTTGCGAACGAACGAAGGATCCATTTCGATGGAACAAATCTATCATGAAGAAATTATTTTTCATTTTTCTTAGCTTGCTCCCCTTCCCCCTTCAACAATAATCACAAAATTGTAATTCTAATTGAAAAAATGTAATGCATTGTGAAAATTTGGAAAACTGATGACTTTTTCAACATCGAAAGTTAATTTGGGGGAGTAGGGTAGTTGAAACGTCGTTTCTAATTTTTTTTTGATTTTTTCAAAGAGTGGTTAAAATTTATTTTAAAAAATTCTAAAACATCGAGATACCTACTATCTGTCGATTATACTTATCTTAAAATTTTTGCAGTGGTACCAGCACTACCAGCAGTCAAAAAGTGATGGAGGGTTTCTCAATGAAAACAAATATTTTTTTCTCATTGGCAAACCTGCGAAAAGGGCCAAGATATGATCGACAGATAGTACGTGAAATAAAAAAATTTAAAAACATGAATTTTGGCAGAAATTTCCAAAATGAAAATATTGTGTGTAAACGAAGACAAAAATACCACTCAACCGAAGCAAGAGGAGTATAAAATCTGAATTTCTCATGAATCGTCTCTGATTTCTTTCAACTCATGTCCAAATGCAAAATTTTTCAAAGCTTCTCGAATCTCGATGAAAGGTTCAATTTTTGGATTTCTTTTCTTTTTCATTGCACTTAATTTTTCGGATTAAAAAATATGTAATTTTGTATGGAAGGGGACTGTCCCAAAGATGATCCAAAGAGGCATATTAGGGAAGCAAAAATAAATTTAAAAAACTATGAAATGGACTTTCCCCCAATTTTATTACTGAAAGTACGATTTTCTCATTTTTTTTCTCACTCTAAATAGCCTTTTTCTCGAAAAAGGTCATCAAATTTGAAATTTTCCCTACTCTAGCTTAATTTTTTTGACGAAAAATACAATTTCATCATTTTTGGGAGCTAGTTTTCCTCTCTGCTTATGTTCTATCAAATTAAATATTTTCGAAAAAACTCACTTGGCGGTTTAATTAGGAAAATGCGAATTTCATGAACGAATCGTTTGCCTCAGATTTCGTTGGGTTGTTGAGTACGCTCTGAATGCTTCTCTTCTGGGAAAACAAAAATTAATTTGATAACCTCGATCATGATATTTGATTTAAAAAAAACTAGGCCAACGGTACTACAGCGCACTTGCACATTACCTACACCGTTAAATACACAATTACACATTTTAGTTAATTTTCGCTCATTTCTTAGCCATGGAACCGGTTTCATCGACTATCGAGCCGGTAGCTATTTATAAACTCGGTCCTAGAAGTCATCATAATTACGACGATTCGTCCAAATACGAAAAAAACATTTTGTTGACAGGTACGTAAGTCGTCGATGTCGAGGCATGTGTCCAGCAAAAATGCATTTATGCATTTTATTGCGATATGCTCAATGTGACGTTGAATAATTTTATGTCGCAGTTTACAACGTACACGAGAAAAAATCCAAATACGATAAACAAAATTCTAATCACGGAGAAAATGGAAAACAGCTCGTGAAAATTGAACCGGTTAATTAATTCGTCCAGCTGAATATCTACCGGTTTTCTATGCACTACTAATACCCATTTGCCAAGTTACCTATACGTTAAGAAGTTAAAAATTAATGATTATGGCAAGGACGGAGGCGACGCAGCCATTCTTAAGATGTGAAAATTTTTCCATGAATGAAGGCGAGCGATGGTATCACTCAGGAATTTTTAGCATTGTAATTAAATAAAATAAGAAGTATTAAAGTACCTACAGGAGTTGTTCGAGCTTCGAAGATAAAAATTAACGAATATCAACACCGTGCTCGGGCAATTGCAACAATGTTGAACTTGTGTAGAGTAATTTATAAACGATTATTTTAGTCTAATATGTTTGCGTTTCAAGTTAACCAGCTGTTATTGTAATAAACACTGTTTTATAAATAGTTCGTTTCTGGTCTCTGATGATTTTAGTAGTTGTAATCCAATCGTCTGATTCGTGATTCGTACAAAAACATATTTGAAGGTCAAATGGACATAAAGTAAATTGATTTTGTCATATGAAATCACCTGGGACGATTTTAACCATTTACTGTGTTTTCAGAGGTTCCAAAATATCGTAATGTTTTTTTGAAAATTATTATTAACACCACGTACAACAACTCAAAGTGAAATTTTGAGCCCAAACAAAAGTAAATCATAAAAGAACTTTATATCTATAATTTCAGGTGCTGACGTTCATTTCTCGAATTTTGGCGAATTTTTGAAATTTCATAATTGGTACTCTCTCATTTTGAATCAGTGAAAAATCACTGATAAACAGTCAGAATTGCAGCACAGGAAAAATCAGTGAAATTCACTGATTATTCAAAGAATTTCACAGATTTTTCAGTGAATTCCAAAAATATCACTGAGTTTTCAGTGAATTTTCACTGATTCCAGTGATTTTCTTTCACTGACTTGCTTTCAGTGAAGAAAATTTCACTGATTTATTACTTACTGTGCTGCAATTCTGACTGTTTTTCAGTGATTTTTGATAAATTTCACTGATTCAGAAATAAGAGAGTACCTCACCGACCTGCGAGCTATGAAAATTTGATCTAATCAACGAAAACAGCTGCAACTTGGTATACGGTATACCCTATTTTTGACCTCTCGAATCGATTGAAAGCGATTTCAAGACGTTTCGGAGCCTCCAAAAATTTTTGAAATTTTCTAGCGCTGGGAAAAAGCTCATAAAAATGGTCTATATGAACTTCAGCACCTACAATCGCGAATAACTAATATTGGTGACCTATTTGATCGATTAAAGCAGAATTTTCCAGAATTCGCAACTTTGTGTTCAAATTCATATTTTTTGGCTGGCACTTTTCCTGGAAAAAAATTTAAATTTTTGCTAAAAAATAATTGAAAAAATTTTACACTTGCTTCGCTCGAATTGAGTTTGCTGTTTTCCTGATTTTTTAAAAATCGAAACTCAGTCAAGTCTCTGATTTCATGATTGATTCTTGTTCTAGACACTAAAACAAATAAATTTCGGTTGGATGCCTATTTTTCCTCTCCCCATTTTTCACAGGGTCCACCTCCCAACATTTCAAACGTATGTACTGCCTAATCTATGGGTCGTAATGAAAAAATATTCAAACAAAAGTTGTTCCTCAACACCAAATGTACATTTTCATCCCCTATCAAAATATCTTTTGGAGCAACTCCTGCCCCCAAATTTGGAAATGAAATTTTTTTGAGAAAACTTCAGAATCACGTTTTCTTCATTTTCAACGAAAAGTTTTGGAGATACGGGAAAATTTGTAACCACCAAAAGTATTCAGAATTAAATTTCCTTTCCAATGAACTGTTTCACGACAATTTTCCTCAACTTTTCCTGACGGAGTGGAACTCTCCCCCTCCCCCTTATCTCAAAAGTTGGACCCACCAAAAAATTTGCTCCAAAATGAATTCAGATGCCAAGTGAAATTGTACACCACATATTGAAGAACAAAAATCGTTCAAGTTTTTTTTTCAAGGGTCCAACTTTTGAGATAGGGGGAAGGGGGAGAGGTCCACTCTGTCAGGAAAAGTTGAGGAAAATTGTCGTGAAACAGTTCATTGGAAAGGAAATTTAATTCTGAATACTTTTGGTGGTTACAAATTTTCCTGTAGGTATCTCCGAAAATTTTTGTTGAAAATGAAGAAAACGTGACTGAAGTTTTCTCAAAAAAATTTTCATTTCCAAATTTGAGCGGCAGGAGTTGCTCCAAAATGGATTTTGATAGGGGATGAAAATGTGCATTAGGTGTTGAGGAACAATTTTTGTTTGAATATTTTTTCATTACGACCCATAGATTAGGCGGTACACACGTTTGAAATGTTGTGAGTGGACCCTGTGAAAAGGGGGGAGAGGAAAAATAGGCATCCAAACGAAATTTATTTGTGTTAGTGTCTAGAATAAGAATCAATGATAAAATCAATTTTAACAGGAATCCCGCGCGGAAACCTTTTTTTGTACAATTGAGACCTGACTATCAAGAATTAAAATCATTTCTCTACTTTTGAAATATTTTCTTATAACAATTTTTCTAATTCAACGTAATTTTTTTGAGTTTTTTCTTTCTGCTGTCTCATTTCAAATCAGTGAAAAATCACCGATAAACAGTCAGAATTGCAGCACAGGAAAAATCAGTGAAATTCACTGATTTTAAGTTATTTTTCATTGATTATTCAAAGAATTTCACAGATTTTTCAGTGAAAAAATGTTCACTGATTTATTACTGTGCTGCAATTCTGACTATTTTTCAGTGATTTTTAATAAATTTCACTGATTCAGAAATGAGAGAGTTGCTTCGTTCGAGTCTGAATACTTTCACTTTTTTTTGAAAGTTGAGAATATTGCTCAAAATTATAGGTCTCTTTTTACCCATATCTCAAAGCATTTTTTTCACAAGAATTCTTCTGATTTTATAACTCAATTCTTTAATCAGTGATTTTTGACTTGAGTTTTTTTTTTTAATTTTTTGCTCTCACTTCGCTTGAGTTCGTGCATACCTTGAAACAAAATTTACTGATATTTGAACGTTGTAGAATATACCTATACTTTGCACTCTTGTATTATTTCTACCCCTTCCCCTCCAAATAGTGAGAAATATGGGAAGATGTTTTGGAATAGGTAGTTGAAGAATAGGTATTCTTCTATGAAAATAGGTTAATCTGACAACAACGTAACTTAGTTACCTTGCAGTTTTCCATGCATTTTTAGTATTTCTTATGGGTATTTGATCGGAGACGTTAAAATTGTGCATTATAAATACCGTGCTGGGTGCATAATTAGAATGTTACGAGTGGTCGAATGAATGATTGGAATGTAACGAGTGGTCGAAGTAGTCGAGACATTCTTCAGGTATTCGTACGTTTAAATGGATCAGTCAAGACAAAAGATATGTGTATTGTGTGGGTGCTATCAGCATTTCATGATTTTGGTCAGCAAAGGAAGAGAGTGTACTTTTTACGGTAAATATTATGTATTTTTGGATGAAAATTTACCCAAAAATAATGTATTTCTCTAAATATTTTTAAAAAGTAAAAAACTCACGAAAAAATTATATTTTTAACCCCTCCCCCATCAACGTAGGGGTAGAGGATGGAAATTTTCCATCAGTGGTTTTAATGGATAAACGGTTGTATAATATGGCCATTCTCATGAAAATTTGCTCAAAAATAAAGTTTTCCGTATTTTTGAGCAAAGATTACCTAATTAAAAATTATGAAAAATTACCTTTTCAACACCTTGCCAAAAAAGAAGACAGGGGTCAAAAATCATCGTCAATTATCTTTTTTGACTTTTACAATTTATATTAAGATTATTCTCGGGAAAATTTTTTCAATTTTGACATGGATATGTTTTAGTTCTGGGTCTGGGTTAAATTTTGAAATATGTAACGTTTTTGTGTGACGCGACGTAACGCTTTCAAGGTTATTCAAAGTTGAATTTTACCGATCAATACTGACATAATTTATTATGTTTTGTTAGAATTGAAAAAAACTTGAAAATAATTTGAATGATCGATGACATAATGACGTTCATTCGAAATTATAATGTCTAATATACGTATGTAAGCCTGAATATAGAAACCACCTTTTGGTGTCAAAAATTGGTTTTGTGAGTTGACACTGATTCTGGATCTTTTCGAATGGGTAGAATCAAGGGGAAACCTCAACTCGACCCCTTAGGGTGGTTTCTATATCCAGGATCTCTTATACCATGTTATTCAAAAAAGGGGGTAGTTTTTGAAAAAAAAAAAAAAGAATACATACATATGTAATATGTGAGTTTGGATATAGAACCACCCTAATAAGGTGTCAAAAATTGATTTTTGAGTTGAGGGTCCCCCTTGATTTTATTCCTTCTGAAAAGCCCAAAATTAGTGTCAACTCAAAAACCAATTTTTGACCCTTGAGGGTGGTTTTTTAATCCAGTCTGACATATGCCTACATTAAAAATAAGAAATACCTAAAATGTAAAAAGTATTTTAAAATGTTTAAAAAAAGAAAAAATTGGAAAAAAATATTTAAAAGCTATATTTTATTTAAGAAAAAAAAATAGATCAGTAAATATGTTCTAGGCCTAGGGGTTAATTTTTGAAAAGTCCAACGTTTTTGTTTAACGTACGTTTAAGGTCTTCTATGGTGAAAGTTTACCCTCCACAAACGACATTTTGTTAGAATTGAAAAAACTTGGAAAAAATTTAAATGATCACTGATATAATGACATTTCGTCTAGTGTAAAAAAGTCCAAAATGTATTTTACCTATTTGGGAAAAAAGTAGGGTATGTTTTGAAAAAAACTAAGAATTTTGAAAAAAAAAAAACTAGAAATAAAGTATTGAAAAATGTTGAAAAAAATACGTCAGCTTTGTCTTAAAAAAGAAGATAAATTAGGTATTAATATTATTTAATGTGTCGTGACATTTTGAAAAAAAGTTGATTACGTTTTTTCAAGGTTGCCAATAATGATGATAAAAAAAATTTGAACACATCCATGATTTAAAATTTTTACCCTGAAGAAAAAAGTACGTCAATTTTATCAATTTTTCAGAATTTTTTGAACATGGACAGATTTTAATGTTCATTGAAGAGGGGTAAATGTGAACCCAGGGAGGAGGTGAAAATTCTAACACATATTTTTTAGGTCTAGGCATCATTTCTGTACTACTTGCCACCAGGAGTGTAGCTGCGGGGGAGGGGGTCTCGACCCCCTCCCTCTCCCCCTCCCTCCCTGGCGTCAGGAACTTACGTAAAAAGGTGGCTTTTTGGAGCATTAAAAAAAACAGGTTCCCTTCTGATATTCCAAGTCTCCATACCCATTTTGCACCCTCTCAAAAAAAGCTTCTGAAGCCAATTTTTGGATTTGTTAGGTATTTTTATTGGTTTTTAAGGCCAAAATAATTAGTATGTGTACCTATGTAAGTTGTTTGTTCCTTTGTTCCAAAATTACATTTTCATCAGTTTTTTTCCTTAAACGTGCTATGCAAATCGCATGAGAACTTTGTAAAGTTTGAATTTTGTGGTTTTATAATAAAAGGAAATTTGATGGAGTGGGGGGGGGATGAACTCGGAATTCTTCAAAAAATTATGAAATTTCGGACCCCCTCCATGAGAAATTTCTGGCTACGCCACTGCTTGCCACTTTAATTTTCGAAAAAAGTTGCAAAACGGTTGCCTTAGAATCTACTTTTGTAACTATTTTGTACATCAGTACTTCGTGATAATAAAAATAACCAAGTGTCGATGAAATAAGATCAATGTCAAGAATTTATCTGTTTTTTTTTTCATTTTATAATTTTAGTCATTTCTAGTAACATTCTGCAGATCACGAGTCCTTTCAAAATAGTACATCTGGAATTCTGGAATCGGTCGAAAAGAGGGAACTGGGAGAAGGATAGTCTCTAAAAACATTTGGCCTATCTGTTAAGGGTCGTTTTTGTAATTTATGTATTCGTAAGATACGAAATACATTTTATCACACATGTGAATCTTTCTGCTTCGTGTTTCATACTACTCCTTCTTACCCCTCGGCCAACTTCAACCAAATAGCTCGTATGAGTCAGGATTTTACGAAGAATTTCCTGGCATTCCCCTTGCTCTGTATTTCGACAATGCACTGGTATCAGTACGCGAAACGCGAAGCCGAGTTGCACCGGCATAGTGGCGTTGTTTTGATGAAGTAACACGTTGAAATTACGTCATACATTGTAGTTCGTGTCGTTTTAAACATTATTGCTGACTCGTGTAGTTGTGCTGTATTTAGTAGTGATTGTAAAGCCTTGGTGGTAGCTCTGTGTTCTGATCGTTGAGTTACGTGGTCTACCAGTGACTCGTAATTTTGTCTTTGTTGCGTAAATTAATTGATAATTAAATAGTTGTGTAGAATTTTGTGTCGAAATTTACTCGCGATTGATAATTGAATTTTTTCCCAAAGACGTATTTTCGATTTACCTAGACCTATTCGTATGTTTACGTTAAAAATTTTTTCGAGGTGATCGGTGCTCTATAAAAATATTCATACATTTTAAAAATACCTACACGTGAAACTGAAGATGGCAAAGAAGGATTTGACTTATGTGAGTACATATTTTATTTATTTCGAGTAAGAGATTTGGAAGATTTTTAGAGGTGAGAGGGAAAAAGTAGTAATTTTGATGTGAGAATAATACCAGTAAGCTTTTGTGATAAAAAAAACCCAATAGTTGATGTTTTTTTCAATAAAATTAGTGTCTGGGTGACGTATGTCCTTCGACAGTAATGGAAAATTGGTATGTTTTATTCACACTGAAATAATCTATGTTTACTTTACTTGTTTATTATGAAACTGACCTTCGAGAATTCTTCGTATACGTATCTTTTTTTTTGGTGTTACTGTTAAACCATGATCATAAAATGAGCGTTCAGAAGGGACATTATGGTATGACCACGTTGTAATTTATTGATAAAATTGAGGGGTTTCTTATCGAAAGTTATTTTTAGTCTTTATATCATTATCTGAGTAATTTTTTTCTTAATGTGAGAGTGTATTGATCGAAGTTATCAATTTATTATGAGATTTACACTTTTTCAGAATTACTAATTTGGCAAAAAATTGAAAAAAATTTGTCCAAAACATTCCAAGTCTTTGAAGAAATTGATGAATTCCTAAAATTTTCCCTGAAATGGTGTTAAATACGACCACTTTTACCCATTTCAATAATTATAGGTGATTTTCCACACTTTTCCAATTTTGCGAAAAAAATTAGAATTTTCTGGTGGACAAAATTGAAACTTCTTGGCTTTACCTATTCTTATAGTCGAGAAAAAATTGGAAAATCTTTTTTGTATTTACGAAATTTGACTTGAAAATGTCAAAGTTGGAAAAAAGTTCTGTTTTGACGAATTCTGAGCTGTTCTAAGACACAAATCTGATGATCAGGGCTTGATTTAAACTTAAAAACGACACGTTTTTGAAAGAAAAAATCGTCCAGTAGAAAAATCAACATGTGTTCAACAGGTTAAATTACTTCAATGTGCAGATTTTATATGATAATTATACTAAAATCTTGAAATTCATTTGTTGCGTAAAATTCTTTGAAATTTGAGTATTTTATGTGTGAAGAAAATTGAATACGGTATTCAGTTTTTTGCTGATGTTGGAAAACTGGTTGAAAAAATGTATTACGAAATCGAGAAGAAAATGAAAGTGAGAGGTTCGAGCGTGAACGTTGCTCATTTATGTGAAAGGAGTTGAATTATTTGAACGTCTGTAGTTCACTTGGCAAAGTTGAGATGGACGACGAATTTGGTCATCATGTGATAGTCATGGAAGCTTCAAGGTGAAAAAATTCAATTTTTTGGATGGACACTGTAATGACGAAATTTGACTATAACGTTTCAAAATTGGAAAAATCTTGGTTTTTGACCAATTTTGGGTCGTAAAATACGAATCTGATTTCGTCTCACGTGATTTATTTATCCGCAAAGCTCAATTTAAACTTGAAAATTACCAATTTTTGGAAAAAAAAAATTCATTCAATGGAAAATCCAGCCTCAGATTCGTGTTCAGCAGGTCGAATTACTCCTATCGATATAATTTATATGATTTATTCTACTAAATTCTTAAAATTAATCTTTTACGTGAAATTTTTTGAAAAAAAATTATATTTTTGCTGATTTTTGAGAACTGGCGGTAAAAATTTAATCAGATAAGTGTAATCGATTTCAAAAAAATAAAAAAATTCTAAAAGAGACAAAGGTATTGTATTTCAAAATCGAGAAAAGGAGAAAAAACGAAAGCAATTTCCATAAATCAGTTTACGAGACGATTCCTTAGTCTCTCCTCTTCATACCATTTCAATGGTATCAAAAATTGAGGCATTACTGTTTTTTTCGTCTTCTGTGAAGTGGACGTTTGGAAAATAGATCTGAATGTTTAAATTTCAGATATAAGTTTGTAATACTTCAAATTACTCCAGCCCCTCTCCCTCTTCCTCCGAACCGACACATTAACACTTTACGACTTTCGAATGCTTATTTAGTACGCATGTATGAAATTTTTCGAGATACATAATAAATATAGAAATTTTTATGCAGAAAAAAATCGTTATGAGTAGATAAAAAAATTTATATTTTCATCTTGTAATGGAACATCGATAAGGCCAATACTAATTGAATTTTTTTTGAAGGTCAATATTTTGTGGGATTTTTAAATGCAATTATTATTTTTTACTGCAGTATCTTTAATATATCTTCTTCATTTCATGTGGTATTGTTCTTATTCGACTCAGTCAGTTAATGATTTATCTGTGGTTCGTCTCATCATATATGTAGTTATCTTATCTTAGCTTTAGAACTTATGTAAAGTGACGAATATAAGTTTGATTAAAGGCATGTTAAAGGTCATTCATTCCGTCACATTTCACACGTTTAACTTTCTTTATAACTCGAACTGATAGGGGAACTGACAGCTAAAAACAATTTAGATCTGAGCAATGAAAATTAATTGTTTTCATCTTCATAGGCAGTTATCTATGATGGATTTATGATTTATGTCATATTTTTGGCTCGAACCTCCAGCTGAAAAGGAGATGAGACTGGGAAATCTCAAAGTGAAGTCATTTTTTAAAAAAAGTAATTTTTTGTCATTTTTGGCGAGTGTTATTTGCTGGGAATCGTTTCGTTAAATTGAATTTCATTTTTAATTTTTTTTTAAATTTTTGTTAAGTTGCGTAGAACAACTTTAGATGAAAATTTTCGAACAGTGTGACCAACTGCATTTTAATTTACGCAATTTTCATAAAATTTTACTAAAAAATTCAAAAATTCTCAAAAACTTGATTAAAGCGAACTTTAATGACCAAAAAGAAGAAAACTGACCGAATTTTTAAGCCTTTAGATGGCCAACTTTGAATTTTATAAAATTGTGTTGGTCAAAATGCATTTAGCAGCCCTGCCATGAAAATTTATTTTAAAATTAAATTTCATCAAAAATTATTCCAATTTCGAATCGATTTTTCGATGTTGGAGTGAACGTCTGAACGATTGTCCACTTAAGTTGGATAAAAATCAAAAAATTTTATTATTCAGGATGTGCAATTTTTCAACCTCCTTGTAGAGGAAAAAAGCGGGACCCAATTTTAAAGAAAATAGTTTAATTCGTTTAGGACGTGTACTTTGTATAAATGTAATTCATTGTATTTATTTTTTCCTTTGTTTGGAAAAAAATAAAAAAAATTCTTAAATCGCGGCGAGACTTTTGTAATCTTTAATGTGGCGACACTGGTCAGATGCATGTGACGTCACAACTTTCGCCAGCTGCTGCTAGTTGATACTTGATAGTAATGATTTCGCCACTTGTCTGTTTGTTTTTCTACAATCTACGTAATTAATTCGCGTTTAAAGTTACCGTAATTTAATAATTTATTTAATAATTTCGGTATGTTTTTAACAGCTAACCATGGATTTCTATGACGATATCGATGTGGACTTCGGCGATAAAGAAGAACTCGGCGTAGGTGACATGATCTCGTTGCTGGAGAAAACTTCTATCAGCAAATCAAAATCTCAAAAGAAACCCAAAAAACCTGCAGAGGTAAGGTTTACAATTATTTTATCGTTGAGTAATTACGTGCTACAGCACTGAACATTGTATTCGTGTCTAGATTATGTTCGAGGATGAAGTTGCCTCCGATGAGTATGAATATTATGAACCCCCGAACACGGATTATCTTTCATATCCAGCCGATCCCGACTTCGTCGATAGCATCGCACGTGAAGTCAGCGAGGTGAGATTATATTCCAAATTTAGATTATGACTTGCTTTGTTTTATGATTGTATCGATGAATCGACGAATTTCACGTCATCGCGGATTCGCTGTTTTTCAGTTATCCTGCGTGACTCATAGCCATGTGCTTGACGATGAATCACGCAGGATTGAAAAACGATTGCTACGAATCAGTGTTGATCATTTGAAATCAGTGTCCCGATGTGAATCATCATTTTAATGCCGGGTGATTTGTGTAGGTGACCGGAAATGTACTGCTGAACGAGCAATTGGAAAATCACTATCGTCAACAGTTTCCGGCGTCGACACCGAAGAAAACATCGAAGAAGAAAATCACTGCCGAACCTAAAGCCAATCTAAATATTACTAAGAAATCGGAGCTGAGGAAAGGTAAATTAAATTTATATCAACTTTAACCTGGCTAGTAACTGGGTGCTTTTCGATCGATTAATCCATCACATCGCCACCGCATGCACCATTGTTCATATTTGTTCGCATTTTGAATCAGTTCCATATCTGAGATGATACATGTACATATGCTTTTTAAAGGGAGGGAGAGTTCGAATATTTCGAATTTGTGCTTTTTAAGGAGGAAATATGGCAAGATTTTGTGCTGGAATTTTTTCTGTGTATTTTTTTTTTGCTACAAGAATGCTTGCAACGTTTGCACGATATTCATCGCTAGTATTAAAATCATTGACGCACTCATAAGCATTGAAAATGCAGCTTCAGCTTCTACATTATGTATTAAAAGAAATAATTTGAGAAAATCTACAAAACGAATACTTAACTCTGCAGAAATGGCATTCCCTCTCGATGATTCAAAAGTAACCTTCGCCAAAAGGAATAGATCCAATGCTCTAGTCAACAGCGTGGCTTTGGCGGAGAAGAAAAAGGAAATTGTGGAAAGCCTCGAATTGCCCGAAAACAACACCGAATCTTTCGCTGCCATCGAAGAACAAACAGACTCGCCCTTGGATAGCAATCGATCATACGCGTACGAACGATGTCAACTATGGGTTAATAATCTGAATGATTCGGTGGAAGACGAGTTTTATTCAGCCAACGATACGACTACGGATTCGAGCTATTTCACAGCTTCGGCTTCTGCTTCGGAAACGGAAACCCCGAAGAGAACGTATAGAGCTACTTCGAAAAGATTAGCGAAGAAACCATCCCCAGCTCCGAAGATTTCCGATGCCATCGTGGGATTCAAAATATCTCCTAAGGTTACTCCTCCAGCTCCGCCGAAGCCAACTGCACCGAAGCCAGCCCCGTCGACGAAACTTATGACAACGAAAAATACTAAAATTTATATTCCTGGATCTTATAATCGGGAGTTTCAAATGAAACCCTCCGATTTCCCCGCCATACGATAAAATTTAACAAAATTGTTGTTCGTGTGAAATTTTTTGTATTATAATTAGTTTGATAATGACTTGAACGTACTTTTATATACTTTGTAGAAAATTTAACGTAATTACTTTCTGATTTTTGTATTTTTTATAGCAAGTTGAATCGTCGTTCTATTATAAGACTGATTTTGTTTATTTTCAAGTTTGCCTTGGTTTTAAAATTATATTACGAGCTTTGACTAAGTATCAAGTTTGAGTACCTATTTTCAAACTAGTGTGCGTTGTTTTTAACGTATCTTACGTTGAGCATCGAGTTACCATCGTGTGTTTTTTTGTTATTTTTTAAACTAATTGTGTTTGAAATTTAATTGTTGGTTTAATTTTTAGTCATCTTGTGTACCTATACTTGTTCAGTATTCAAAGCCTCT
This sequence comes from Pseudococcus viburni, assembly GCA_033439095.1. Classification (NCBI taxonomy): domain Eukaryota; kingdom Metazoa; phylum Arthropoda; class Insecta; order Hemiptera; family Pseudococcidae; genus Pseudococcus; species Pseudococcus viburni. Next base: position 65,816 of record JAVBJF010000098.1, read on the forward strand.
CTATGTACTGATACGAGATATCAGCCATTAATCGTAAGTCGCGAATTATACTTTTTGACGTTTTAATGTCGAAAAAAGTAATGAAATTTTTATTTTTTTTGCGTAAATGGCAGGTATCTGTGAAATTTCAATTTTAATTTTTTTCCTCGCGAAAATTCATTTTTTGCTGGTTTAGCGAGATAAACCAGAAATTTTGAGTGTCTCGGGTAGAATTTTTTGATCTGAAATGCTTCTTCGATAAAGTCGTTTCAAATTTTATATCGTGAAATTCACAAATCACTCGTTCTATAAATTGGCGATGGAAAAAATGATGAAAATTCTGGCTTTAATTATCGCCTTTTGTCACGAGCGTTTTGCTATTGTACATCTCCTCGAAATAGCATACGTTTTTGTTGTATTTTTCAATTTTCATGAGATCTTTTTTCCTCGTAAAAAACTCTTTCTTGGCTCCCGATTCGGAGAGTCAAGACGAACAAATTTGAACTTACGTGGAATCTGGTCTTAATATTAAGATTTTCAAATTCGATAGGATCTTGCTAGCTCCAAGATCAACGTGTTAATTAATTACCTATGTGTATATTTTTTCATTTTATTGTTTTCGAGAAGAATTGATTTCTTTGTTGCTCGAGTAACGAAAATAATGATTTTCCAATGGGAAAATCATTGATTTAATTGTAATTCTTCAACTATTTGCTAAATGAGTTGAACAATGACCTAAAAAAAAATTGTATTAAAAAATTAAAATATATGAGTCTCATAAAAACTCATGACACAATTTGAAGTATTTTTCTGTTTTTCAATCACTTTGATTGTATTATACTATCGTAAGTATTATTTATTGAAAAATAAGAAAAAAAAGTAAAAAATAAAAAATAAATATGTATAAGTAAATAAGTGTACTTGATACAAAAATAAGTAGATGTAAAATGTCTATTGAAATTTAAAAAGACAAATCTTAGTATCATGACATGGAAATTTTTCCAGTTATTCTATGACTTGGAAAATGATCATTGAATTATTATTATTATCATATATATTAATTTTACCTTATTTATTATAGGGAATGGTGTAATGGTAAACGAATAATGGTTACTTACTTTATTAATAATTAAATAAAATATAAAATTTATTAAAAATATAAAAATAATAATGTAATACATAATATTAAATTGTCGGAATATTCCGGTTGAAAATTTAAAAAAAATGAAAAGGTAAGTTGAATTGAATTTGGCTTACCTATCTCAGTTGAACTGAGAAAAACTAAAAAAAGTATAACATTTATGCTCAGAATCAGAGGTTTGCGTTTATTACTTACTTTTAATTGCTAATGTGTTTTATTTTCCATGTTTGGAATTTTTTTTCACTTCGTAAATGATTTCCACCTTAACCATTTTGGATTTTTCATTTTATTTTCTTCTTGTACCTTATCGGTTTTAAGAAAAAATGGATTTGTTGTACATCTTGTAATGTAATGGTTACTTACTTAATTGGAAATGAAATAAAATTTATAAAAATAATAACGTAATATTGAATCGTCGGAATATTCTGCCGAATATATTATAATTTAGAAAAATAAATTTTCTGTACATCTTGCGGTGTAATTGATTGATTTATTTAATTTTAGTAATTGAACTTCTTAGCAAATGATTTAGTTCTTGGAAGAGATACCCTATTTCCATTAAATCACGATGATGGATTTGAAAATGATCCGAGATTTTTCATAGATGGATTGAATTAATGCGTAACTTCGTACATGGTGCTGAGGTGGCGATGGTGACATTATTGGCAAGTGACCCATTTTCGTAAATCTTTCACTGAACAACTGCTTTCAGCTTAGAAAAGGTTTTGTGAGTATTGTTCTTTTTTTCAACGAATCCGAATTTATTATGCGCATTTAAATACGATACTTATGCGAGGAGAACTTTTAATGAATTTTTTAAATCGAAAGCAAGCTTATTTTGCATGTTTCATCGTAATGTAGGTATTTCAAATTGGAAAATGAAAGCTTATTTGGCGAATAGCTGTGTAACGAATGGCGAGGTGAGATAAAATGTGCAGTATTATGGAAAGGTCTGAAAAAGACGTAATAAAAATATGAGCTATTATTTTGGTCAAGATTTTAATCTTCATCTCGGCTCAGAGTTTCGAAATTTTGAACTCTTTTTAAACAAACATTGGATCTTTTGTTTTTTTCCAAAAAATTCTGATTAAATTCGAAGTTCTGAAACGTTGAGCTTTTGTTGACCCGTGATGCGAAATGCATAATGGTCGTAATAAGTGAAACTAAATAAAAATCAGTTACGTTGAACATGGAAAATCTAATTTAATTAATATGTATTTTCCTATTTGTGTAAATAAATTCTCTAAAAATTCTCACCAAATGAAACACAAGGAAACGATTTTCAATTATTTATACCAATTGTGGCCAATTACCCAACTATTTTTATACAGAATATGACGAATTTCAAAAAAAAAAAAAACAAGTACATATAAGTAAAACGGAATTTTTTTTGAGAACGTTCTTAAGTTTTGTTATTTTTTTCTATTTTTTCGAAATAAAAAAATGAAATAACTTTCACCTACAGGTACATTCTTACTATTCGAAAAATTAATTCAACATATTCATCGTACTTCTCCATTAAACGAAAAAATAATACGAAACAATTTGTTTTAGATATTTCAATTATTCGGATTATTGTTGAGTGGTACCTATAATTTTTTGTCGTTTTTTTTTTTCAAATTCGTGGTAGGCAGTTTTCATTAGTAATGAGGGTGGCGAACCTCCTTCTAAAACCAAAAGAAAAATTAATACTCAAGATTTTGTTGAAAATCGTCTTTTTTAAGGATAAATATTTGAACGAAGTGAAGACGAAATTTTTTCAAAAAGAAACATGCTAAAGAATTGTTTTTTTTTTGTCAATTTAAGAGAAAAAAAAGGGGAGGAGGGGGTTTGAACTCGTAAAACCCTTGTGTACTTAACTGTGCCATTGCACCTTTCAAACGGTTTTGAAGTACATACTTGAGAAATAGAAATAGAAATCGTTTGAAAGAAATTTAGAAAATGTCTAAATTTTGAAAAAGTACTTATTCTGATGAGAGTGATAAGTGATGAACGTGTCTTACAGTGATTTTATGTCGAAAAATCGTTGGAATCAGTAAAGCATTTAAAATATTAAAAATTTTGTGAAATAAAATTAATTTCGTAATTCGAGTCAAAATGCAACAAATAAAAAGATAGGATTATTTCTAAAATTTAAAAATAAAGCAGTTTCTGTTTGGTTTCTACATTATTTTTCGTTTTCTTTCTTAATTTCAAATAGATGAAACCAGATGCGAATCAAAATAATAATAATAATAATTGAATTTGAATAAATAATTAATCAAACCTTCATTTTCTCAATTATTTTCATCTACAACAGAAAAAGAATTAAAAGAAATATGTAGGTATAATGTATAAAATAAGTATTTATTTAAATAAAAAAACAAAAAATGATTTTTTTAAAAATATTTTTATTATTTATGAAAGAAATAAAGGTCCAATTAATTATTCATTAATTAAATTCAATCGTTATACTTTATTAATAATTAATTTTTTCTGTTTTGTTTATTCATTAAATATTAATATTAAAAAAAATAAAAAATGTTGGGCGACTTTAGCGCTCCGGTGTTGTTTATATGTACTATGTTTTGAATTTATCTGTGACACCGGGCTCTTGATGAATGACGATTACTGTCTCGTTGTTTGTGACTGTGAATGTTATTGCTATTTCGTCTAGCCGCCATTATTTTAATTTTCGCTTTTTGAAGTTTTCGACATTCTTTCTGGATTATTGTTTAATTTTAATTACGAAAAAGTACTTGTAATATTGTTTTAAAAGTACATTGTGACTGAACGTGTTTCTGATACGATGGAAACTATCCACGGCGTCCCATGTTCATCGTTAAACTATAAACTAATCGCGCTATGTACCTACGGTTTATTCGTGATCGGTATTCGGTAATTCGGTATCGTTGAAAAGAAAGAAGACGCTTGAAAGAAAATAAGACTTTGAGATGGTAATGCAATGATCTATAAGTTAAATTTGTTGACATTTGTTTTTTCTTGATATCTATTTATTCTAGAATGTGATGCGTTTACTAACCACAAACACATTTAACCATTGTGTTCGTCATCTTCGTTGTAGATAGTAGAGACGTACCTACAAAGAACTTTATTTTTATAAATATTATTACCTTAGTACGTTTTCTTTTTTTCCAGACTATTATGGAACTGTGTAGATCTTCGTTGATCGATTCCGGTATATTCTGTATCCAAGCGAGTGAACTAGGAAGAAGCGGTGAAATTGAAAGGTAATTCGCTATCACTTTACTAATTTGATTGAATCATCTCTCGCGTATGAACTACGATATTAAAACATTCCTTTTTGATTTGTTTATAGGTAAGCTTATTAATTCATTGACATGTTCGAGTGTTGGATCTTTCGTTATTCGAGTTGCACTTACAGAGTTGCATTTTCAAAAATATTTTTGGTATTAAAATCCGGTACCTGCTAGTTCGGATTTAACGATCGTAATCGCTCGCGTTGGTCATCACTACCAAAAAAGAAAGGAAAAAGCGAATCCTGGTATAATTATTACGATAATACGATTAGCTGCCTTGTATTTTCCTCTTACTGTGACTAGAATCTGTCGATCTTCAGAACGTACCTAATCATTATTAACGAAGTGAATCGTGTTTTCGCGTTACTCATTTTGGGTAAACTACTGCGCGTCGTCGTTGACTAAAATTAGATAAAAATTTGCTCCAATTCGGAAATTAATGTACCCATACGATTTTTTCATTTAAGTTTTTCCAACGTACGCCGGCGACGAATAAGTTTTCATGCGCGTGATGAATTCGGGGTGGTAGTAGGGTTTTTCAAAGTACCGTATAAAACGCCCTAGTCAGCTTTCAAGTTTGAATCAGCTGGACCAGTATTCCAGCGTCTTTGTCGATACGGTTTCGTACTTTGGTGAGTACAATATTATGCTGTAATAAAACGTACCAACGTACGTAATTATTTTCGTAAAACGACGTCGTCCCAGAATTTTATGCGTAGAATTTATTTAACTCGAATGTTATTGTGGTTTTTTTTCTGTCGTGGATTTTGGTATTATTTTTTAATTTGGTGTGTGATTTTTTTTTAATTGTGATTTTTTCTGTTGCGAAATTAATTGAGATTTTTGAATACGTGATTGAGAAGTTGGGAAATTTCGAAGTGTTCTATTGCGATTTTTTATTTAATGCTTTTTTTTTCATTCGATATGTACCTTTATGAGGTTGATTCGTGTTTTTTAAAAATGTTTTGATTTGCTTTTATTATTTTCTGCTGATGGTGTAAATATTTTTAGATCGAAATGATCATGTTTGTATTGTTTGTTGATCGAGATTTATTTCTGAAAGCATTTTTCCTACGGTGGAGTGTTGTCTTACGTCATTTAATTTCAGGAAGAAAATTTTGCCATGTTTTGTGGGCCCTGAAGTTTTTTTGACATTCATTCTTGCTTTCGCTATTTTCTCGTTCCCAGGTTATATGATTTGTTAAGTAAATTGACCAGTGTATCTAGGAATGGAGTAATAATGGATTGGTTGTCTTCGGGAAACATCTTCGATCGAAAAATTGATTCCACTACTGAACTTACCTGTTGTTTGTGTACGATTGGACTGATCTATTCATATCTAGATAGGTAACAAAATAACTGATCAGAACTAAAATAGGGAAGAATGGAGGTATCGTGATAGTTGAATTTTTTAATCTGGTAGTTAATTCGGGATGTCAGATTTATCTTTTTGATTGAAAGTGTATTTTATAAGGTAAAGTACCTAATCAATTATTTTGAGACAGAATCTGTGATGGATGTCGATGTTAGGTGGAAATGTTTTCACGTTGATTCGTGTTATTTATACTGTGTGTATCTTCATGAGTAGGTTGGCAAAATAAAAAATAAAAATAATAAGAGAAACGATCAATGAAACGAACAGGGAGTGGGTACAATTAGATCAATAGGCTAATAAATCTGCGCAAAAGATATTTCATGGTGATGTTTTGCAAATATTCCAGATTCAGATGCCAAATTGCCAAAAATAAATTTTCGTAGGTAATTCTGGAGGATTTAAGTATTCTTTTTCACACTTGAATCCCTTCTTTTCTTTAATTAAGAATTTCCTATCAAATTGGCTGACTTCCAAAGTGAATTTATTAGGCATTTGAGGGATTTTAATGGAGGCATTTCCATTGTATTTTTATTTTCTCCAGTACTTTTCCTCTGAAAGATTACGTATTTTTTAAATTAAGTTTTCTTTTTGAATTGGAGCATTATCGAAATCGAGTTTTTTTTTTTGTTTCAGGCATTATTAGGTATTTTTATTTTTCATTAATTCCAGATTGGTGTATGAAAAATACCAAAGGTAAAATCCTCCATCGATCGATGGACTATTTCCTTGATGGCTAATTTACTGAACTGGTTTCGGAAATGAAATTTTAATGGGTAGGTTTTCGTAAGTTTCCTTCTGCATTTTCGGAAAATTGTACAAAGTGGAGCTCTAAAAATCCTGATTATTTGACGAGTATTTTTTTATTTTTCAACATTGCATTTTCACCTCATCCCTCTTATCACTGATAAAAGAAACCTCAAAGATGAATTTGATCGTGACCTTACAATTATTTTGCATTTCTGATTTGAATTTAAAAGAGAGGGGTGAAATAAAAGGTCCTGGTTCTGTTTTAGACTTGTATATACATATAGCATATTTACGAGTGACCGAGCGAATCGAGGTTTAAATTTTGAGAAAAACTATAATTTTCACATTTTTTCGTATAGGTCACAATGGAAACTTTCTTTTTGGAATTCTAAAAAAAAAAAATCATTAATTACTTTTAAAATATCAATTTTGTATTGCAAACGAATGTTTCAAAAAAGTAAAAAAAAATCTTGAAAAGAAAAGAAATATGTAGTAAGTTATCCTTACTACTTAATATTAAATATTTATCGAAGTCTTTTTTTCAGTTTCATTTTGAGTTTTTTCAAGTCTGGCAAGAATTGCCAATCTTTTTTCCGAACTTGTTGTGTCGTTGGACTGGGTTGAATTTCAAATTTTGCACTCCAAGACGCAGGAAGGGGCATGGCAGGATGCGGAGACTCACTGATATTTTGTTTGACTTTCAGAAACTTGGAAACATTTTGATGAATCGATGTAATAACTTTTTGTTTGACTTGAAAAATTGAATGCCGAGCGACGGAGCGACCCAAAATTCCTCCAACCCATCGTTTATTTTGTTGTTTGAAGAGGAATCGTTTCTCCTTGCCCTACGCTGGACTGAACGAAGGGTTGCCTACATTTCGGCCGCCGAGGGACAACGTCAATGCAGCACTCAAAATATCCAAAAGTGTTACTAATTTCATGAAAATTTGATTTTTTTGTAAATTTTTGACTTTCAAATTTTTGATTGGACAAAACCTACATTGGGTGATTTTTGATCATTATTCAAAACTCTGTCCAGTGCAACTACCTATTAGTTTTTAAATATTTAAATTTTTAAAATTTTCACAATATTTTGGATTTTGTTTTTTTTTAAATGCAAAAATCAAAAAAGTTGAAGATTTTCGAATAATTTGTAAATAATGAAGAATGAGATCATATTTTTTGAAAAGAAAAGATCGTCAGCTATGCTATAAATGGAATTCCATTATCCGTCGAATGCATAGGTATTATTATTTTTACCTCACAAATTTGCGAAATTCGAGGGTTGCAGGATTATTGGGTCACTCGGTATTAAGAAATGAAGTATGAAAATTTAGTCTGTTCTCCAGGACTAAAATGTAGATAAAAACGAAGAATTTCAGATTTCGGAGTTGTTTTTCTTGAAAATTTTTTGCCTTTGCTCCGCTCGAGCTCAATGAATGAACTTTTTCGTATGCGAACCTTTCATATCAGATAATTGAATATTTTAAAGTAGAAAAATTTGTTCTTTCCATTTTTCAGGGGAGTTGATTTCGATTGAAAGTTGAAATTTAAGTGCTCTTTTGTTCGTGCTGGCGTATTTTATGTAATGAGATGTGAAAAATTTGTAAATATTGGTCGGGGGGGAAGGGGAGGGACGTTGAAATCGAAGAAAATTATTTCTGAAAAATAGAAGCAATCGCGCAGTGTGTATTCTAAAATTCTTTTGAGGCTGCCCAAATTGTAAAATTGACGTTTTTACAATTGTTTTCCTATTCGGCTACCCTCAGCCTCCCCCCCCCTTCCCGAGACAAAAATATGCAATCCAATTTCAACTTCCTGTTCGACGTGAAAATTTTCAGTACTAAGTACTTGAAAATGATAAGGGTAAGAATCAGGGACGAAACTTGGGCGAAAATCTTAGTGGGGGGGGGGGGGGGGGTGAAAATTAAAAATTTGCCGGCTAATGTAATTAAAAAAGGAAAAATTTGCTGACTCATATTAAATGAAAATTTGCCGACCAGTTGTATTGAAAACAAAAAACAAAAATTCTTGCTTTTTCGAGCTGATATACTTTTTTGTAATTCCTTAATGACACCTGACACCTCCTTTCTGAAATAGTATAGTTCACAACAAGGGAGAAAAAATTGTTTTTTCTTCGAGTTTTGAACGATATTTTTCTTTATTGTGGGAGAAAAACGCGAATTTAAGCACTCGAGCGATTCGCGAGAGGGAGTAAAATAGCGTTTTACTCCCTCTATAATGAAAAAATCGAACAATTTTTGAAAATTCCATTAAAGATTGCCACAAAGCCCCTTGATAAGGGAGAAGGACAAATTTTTTTCGTTTCAAAATATACAATTATTTGAAATAGAAAAACATCATTTTAAAAATTAATTCAGCAAAGTAACCGGCGAAAAGCTGAAATTTTTTCATTAGAATTCGTGCTTTTTCATCCTTCTTTTATGACTTTTATAAAAAATGACATTCCTTAATGTTCATTCGCACCATCATTTTGAAAACAAATTGTGTAAAGCTACTGAGCCCAAGCGAAGTGAGGGCGAAAATTTTTCAGGAAAAAGGCATCCAAAAGCTGAAATTTCTTCATATAGGTATTTAATCAATATTTTAGAACTGAAAGGGAGCTTTTTCAGAGCTTTTTTCGAAACTGCCTAAATTTTTTTGAATCTGCCTAACAGATTTTTGGAGCTACCCAAACAAAGCCTAAAAACCTCTTAGAATACACACTGCAATCGCGGATAGGATTTTTGTAAACTTTAAAATTTTGGGCATTGATTTGAATTTTTTTTAAATCTAAAAAAGTAGTAGATACGAAAAAACACGATTTTCTTTTTTATTTCAGTACAAATTCTGATTTTACTTTGACTCAGTGGCGTAGCCAGGGGGGGGTCCTGGGGGTCTGGACCCCCCCCCCCCCCCCCCCTTGGCGTCAGAAAATTACGTGAAAAAGTGCCTTTTTGGAGAATGAAAAATCTAATTTTCTCAAAGCTTCGCCCTCGCTTCGCTCGGGCATGAAAGAAATCACATTTGATAATTACCCATGTATATAGTCAGGAATTTACGTAAAAAATGCCTTTTTGAAGCATTAAAAATCAAATTTTCTCAAAACTTCGCCCTCGCTTCGCTCGGGCATGAAAGAAATTGCTAATTCTATAAACCGTTTGAATCAACTATGCAAAAAATAGTTCCTTTTTGATATTCCAAGTCTCCATACCCACTTTGCACCCTTCCCAAAAAAGCTTCTGACGCCAATTCTTGGATTTATTAGGTATTTGTATTGGCTTTTAAGGCCAAAATAATTAGTACCTATGTAAGTTGTTTGTTCCAAGATTACATTTTCATCAGTTTTTTTCCTTAAACGTGCTATGCAAATCGCATGAAAATTTAATAAAGTTTGAATTTTGTGTTTTTATAGTAAAAAGAAAATTTGATTGGGGGGGGGGGGAGAGGTGAACTTAAAATTTCTCAAAAATCATGAAATTTCGGACCCCCTCCTTGAGAAATTTCTGGCTACGCCACTGCTTTGACTCCTAACAATTTGAAAAAAATTCGCGAATCGACTTGGGTATTGGGTAATGACTTCACGTTTCACTTGAAGAAATTTAGAAAATAATTACGTTTCGATACAAAGACATTTTGCTGGATTCAATAAAAATAGTAAAATTTTCAAATTTTGAAATTGAAACATTGAAATTCAATTTCAAAAGCAAAATCAAAGACTGATACATTTTTACGGTCAGGTCAAAAATTTAAAAAAAATCATGTTTTTAAATATTTGAAATTTTTTTACGTTTTCTACTCAATTCGGAAACAAAAAAATGATGAAATTCGTTCAAATTTTACTGCCAGTAAGTTTAGCAATATTATCGAATTATAGGCGAAATTTCAGAAAAACATTTCCTAGTTTAAAATTTCTAAGAATTTTAAAATGTTCTTCATCGTTAGACAATGTGCTTAAAATGTCGAAAATTTTACAAAACTTTAATCATCTTAGCACATTTTTTCGGATACCTAAAATTTTTTTAATACTATTTGTGGATTTTTTTTTGAAAATTTGCAATTTCTTTTGGAAACTTGTTAATTTTCTCTCAATTTTGATAATTTTTTTCAAAAAAATTGAGGGGGAGAACCCTCTTATTTCGTCTTTGAGGACGTATGATTTCAACTTTAATCGTACTCTTTGTTTAAAATTTATGGATTTTGAGAATTGATGATCAATTTTGCTCTCGTTTTAGGCTGATTGAAATCTCGAGTCAACATTTACCAACAATTTATCTCGATACGACCTCGACGTATCTATGTATAAATTCATCCCAACGACCGAGTTATTCAACGGAATGATTAATTTGAAAAAAAATTGAATGAGACGAGTATTCGAGCACAATGTCTTCGTAATAATTCACTGGCAACGTGACGAAAACTTCTATTTAGTCGAGCTTACTCCGAGATCAACAAGTTTTCATCCTGTATTGCTCTCGGTAGAAAATAGCTCGTCGTAACGTAGATGCCGAAGCCAGGCAATGTGATGAAGAGCCGAAGTAGACGCTAAGAAGGGTTAAATAGCGTGCTATAAAACCAAATACGAGCCTACACAAAACGTTACCTATTAAGGGATAAAACACCTGTATTTTTACGCTGAAATACCGCCAACGATACGCGAGTCAGCGCGTTCTTCGGTGGAAGCTGCGGGGATCCGGGGAATACGAAGAATTCTGTATAAATAAGACAAAGATGAAATGATAAAGATTCCGTGCTCTAGGTAGGTACTTAGCCTGCAAAAGTCGAATCGATTTGTACTTTCGGAGGCAATTTTTCTTTCTGTTTCGCTGTGTTTTTCTTTTCTTCTCCATCTCCCCCGCTTCGATCTTCGTTTCGGAGGTATTTTTATATGAAATTTCCATTCGAGCGGCGTCGACGATGTGTAAGTTGGCGAGAAGAGGCAAAAAGAGAGAATAACTCGGTTGCGCGAATAAATGTTGGTATTTCGCGCTAACACGATGTATCTTTCCAGTTCGCCAACTAATTTACATTTTTTTTTTACAGCCAATAACGATGCTGTATTCAATTTTGGATCGAATTTCGTCTCTTGTGTGGGGTTTTTTCGTACCGAAGTTGGACGACGAGATGGTTTCGAATGTGTGTTGTATTTGTGTAGAATTGTAGATAGACTTGTTTACGGCGACTAATTCGGTATTCGACGTTTCGTAAATATTCATATTGTTTTTTCTGTCTCCAAGAATTTATTGATTGAATTTTTTTCACGTCTGGTTCAATATACAAATTGTATTAGTGCAGTCAAATAAGCTCAAACCTAGCCAAAATTCCCTAAAAGCTGAATTTTGGTTTATACGTATATAGTGATGTCAGTGACAAGTGACAACATACAAAAAGTTCCACCCCACCCCCACAAGTGCGAAGGAATCCCCAGGAGGGGGAAAACACCCCAAAAAAGTAGTTTTCCTCCCTACTGCCTCACGAAAGCCCCCAATCGAAAAAACACAAGTGTGAAAAAAAATTCTACGTCAATTTTCTATTAAATGGATGTTTCACTTTTTGAAATAGCCTCACCCCGACCTCAGTTAGGGGTGCTCAAAGTTGACCTCCTTTTACAATTTCTCAATTTTGGCCTGAAAATACGCTTATTCAGGGTGTCCATTTTCTGGAAAACCGGGAAAAGTCAGGGAATTTTGAAATTTCCGCTGGAATTTTGTAAAAATCCAGAAGAAGAATAAATTATCTGAAAAGTTTCTGGACTCATTTTATTATAAATTTTTCAAAAAAATTTCCTTCACTCCGCTTGGGTCAAATTGTTTCAACTGATTTTTGTATGTATCATTTTTTGTTGACCATAATGTACTAGAAAATTGATATTTAAACACACGTTTTTGTCTAGTGAATCATTGAGTTTTCAAAAAAAATTTCTTTGTAGAGAGTTTTTTTTTGAACGCGTACTTTTTGGTAAAATGTAATGAGAAAGGAGTACCATGATTCCCCGGAACACGATTTTGAAAAAGAAGGAAAGGGAAAGGAATGGAAAAGAATTTGTATTTTTTTGGTCGCATTTTGGGATACTTTGCAGGGGACGTGAAGTGATGAATTTTCAAGTTTTGAAGGTCTTTTTTTTGCAAAAATTTTCGCCCCCGCTTCGCTCGGGGTCATCGTATTTATACCTATATCTCATCAAAATAATTGATATTTTACTCCTCATCGATCTATTATTTACTGGGCCAAGCCGAAAAGATTGTATTAGGAACTTTCGTAAAATTTATAAATTTGAGGTACGTACGGATTTGTTTTTTTTTTTTTTTGGGGGGGGGGTATTTAATTATGACGAAATTTTTGAATTTTCTGACTGGAAATATTCGAACTTTTAGTCTCACAATTTAGTTGACACCAAAGTTTTCCCTTTTTCTGTGAAATTTTTTCTGTTATAAATTCAATGTCTCAAATTTTTGTGCCGATTTGGGAGGGAAATGGCGTCAAAAATTTTCAGAATTGAATTTAAGTCGTTTTTGTGGCCGGAAAAGAAAGCATCTATAAATCTCATAAGAATAAATGATTTTTGAAAAAAAAATTGTTGAACATTTGCAATTTAAATCATTCTTCTGCATAATTTTATCGCGCGAAAAAACCACCCCTTTTGCATCCTTCAGGAATAACATATTTAAAAGGTCTGGAAAATTTCGAAAAATTGGTCTGGAAAACTTGGAAAAGTCAGGGAAATCATTTATGAGATGTAGTGGATACCCTGTTATCATTGGTTAAAAATGCATTCTACGTAAAAATTGGTAAGAACTAAAAGTGTTCCTCGTTCAATTCTACATTCGAAATGTTCAGTGAGTTCTGAGGGATGTTCGACAGAAGTGATAATATCAAATTCAAAATTTCAAAAGTTAGGGGGTGAGGCGAGGTAGAGGGACATTAGATTCAGCAATGTAGGTATCGAAATCTATGTTTTTTGGATCGTAAAATTCGATTCTGGCAATATTTTTTCGCATTTATGCTGAAGGTATGGTACCTTTCTACGCATACCTACATTTAATCACTTTCCCTTTTTTTTTTTTCAAATTATTGTTTTTTTGTCACAGGCTTCCGGACACTTGAGATATTTATACAGAGTGTTCTGGGAATGAACGTTCATACTTCATTTTTGGATATAACCAGGTACCACTAAAAAAAAGTTAGATGAAAGAGTTGCCTATCTTGACAATTGAAGGGGCAAATGCTAATTTTTAAAAAATCGCGTAAAATTTTTTTTTCAACCATGGGAAGGGATAGTACTTTAAAAAATGAATAAATTTTCATTGTATGACTTTTTGCCTTACTTGAAAATTCAAAATTGAAGGGATACAAAACATTTGGTTTGAAAAAATTCAAAAAAAATTCATTAATCAAGGGAATGGATAGTGAGTACGTTGGAAATTTGAACAAATTTTGTTCTGAGAACTTTTTGCCTAACATGAAAACTGAAGGGGCCATGGGTCATTTAAAATGGAGAAAATTTGAAAATTTTTTGAAGCCCACTTATTTTGAATGGCCCGTAGCCCCTTCATTTTTTATGTTAGACAAAAAGTTCTCAGAACAAAATTTTATTCAATTTTCAAGGTACTATAAATTCCTTTGATTAGTTAATTTTTTTAGAATATTTTTTTTGAACAAAATTTTTTGTAGCCCCTTCAATTTTTAAGTTTGGCAAAACGTCATACAATGAAAATTTATTCAGTTTTCAAAGTACTATCCCTTCCCATGGTTGAAAAAAATTTTTACGTGTTTTTGTAAAAAAACAGCATTTGCCCTTCAATTGCCAAAATAGGCAACTTGTTCATTTAACGTTTTTTTCAGTGGTACCCGGTTATTTCCTAAAATGAAGCATGGACGTCCACTCCCTGAACACCTTGTATACCACTTGCGTTAATGCGTGAATTAATTGACCCTCCCCCACGCCTCAGGCGCCTCGACTCCTAAATTATGAAATTTTCGGTCACCTAAATGCAAAAAATATTGCCGGAATGGAATTCTACAATCCAAAAAATGCTTCTATCGGGCATCCCTTAGAACCAACCGAAAATTTTTTTCAATCCAATAAATGATTTTTCATGTTTTCTCCTCCCTTGACCCAGTCTGCCGGGGCTTAGGCAGCACTTGAAGGTCGGTAGACCTATTATATTCGTATTCAGCGCGAGAAATTCTGTACTTTAGCACCAATTAGAACCATCGGTTTCTTAGGATAAGAGTTCATAAAAAAATTGCAAACTTTCGAGCCTGTTTTTTTAATATCCTTGTTTTCTCCAACTCCTCCTTCCCCTAATCACATTTGAAATTAATTTTTTACTAGTACACAGAGAGGGGACTTATACCATTTAGCACATACCCAAAACTAATGAAATAAGTAACTTTTAGGATACAAACTTCCATATTTTGAATTTCAGCTTCTCCTCATTTTGGGTCCATTTTAGAGTTTTTTAAAAAACACGATCGCACTTCCGAATGCAGAATTGAACAAGGAACACTTTTAGTTCTCACCAATTTTTACGTAGAATGCATTTTTATCCAATAATAAGCGTATTTTCAAGCCAAAATTGAGAAATTGTAAAAAGGGGTCAACTTCAAGCACCCCTAACTGAGGTCAGGGTGAGGTTATTTCAAAAAGTAAAACATCCATTTGATAGAAAATTTGACGTAGAATTTTTTTTCACACTTGTTTTTTTTTCATTGGGGGCTTCCCTGAGGCGGTAGGGAGGAAAACCCATTTTTTGGGGGTGTTTTTGCTCCATCCTGGGGTTTCCTCCACATTTGTGGGTGGGGGGGCGGAAGATTTTGTATGTTGTTATTGACATCACTATACACGTATAAACAAAAATTCAGCTTTTTGGGAATTTTGGCAAGGTTTAAGCTTATTTGACTGTACTATATCGCTTCTATATCGAATGTGTAATTCAGAGTTAGATTCAGTTTCCAAGAATGACATTGGTACTCTTTTTCGTCTCTTTTGGGAAAAAACTGCATTGTTTTTCATCTGTTTTCATAACGCCGGACAATAACAGCGAAGTGTCCAGAAGAATAAATGAAATTGGCGTCCTCTCGCGAGAGCTTAATTTATTATTTCAACTCCAGAATACAGCACGTTCGCATTTCACCAGGGTAATAAAATCTTCCGTTTGATATTTTTTCCCCAATGTGCGAGTAAAATGGCTATGATGATGCCCTGTTTCGTCGTCTCTCCGGTGAAATTGCCTCGATGGGTATTCGGGCAGGGGAGGGAGAAAGGGTAGTTTGTATCAATTATCTCGAGCATCCATAACCATAACGCCGGTTTCATATTCCGTCATAATTTTCATGAAATACGAAGGTATCTATACCCTTTTTCGCTGACGTTCGCTTAGATGAGTAGACCTGCGATACGTACAGATGAGGTAGAATGAGGAGAGGTAAAAAAGGTCTCGACGTAGGTACAATTCGCCTGAATGTATGAAAATTGAACTATCAACTATTTTCTTTTTTATCAATCGCATTCCGTAGGTTTTATTTTACAATACTTGTCGTATCTGCTGCCCATACCTGCGGGATTTTGATTTAATTGACTTTTCAATTTTCATTGGTTCGCTGGTACGTATATTGAATTGATAGCAGGCCGACCGAAGACCGAATCGTTTTGTCCTGGTCGCGATATTGTTACGAAAAACACGATTGGAATTTTGTTTTGTGGTCGACGATGACGTGATGGGAAAATTCTCTCGAGTAAATATTTCCTTTTTTCCGTCTCCCTTGCCAGGTTCCTAGGGGGATTTCTCGTGTCCTCGAATTCGTTCGTATCGGATACTGGGCTAGATCTAATGAGGAAATATTTGACATACCTTTCTCGAAGCAGAATCTGTGTGCAGATGGATATGAGGTAGGGGAGGGGATTACAGGTGTGCTAGGATAACTTTTCATTGAACAGTTTCGTTGTTGTGATCGAATGATAGCATAAATGTAGGAAGCCTGTTGAGTAATATTGAGAATATTGTGTATGATGGTTTGCTTGAAAAATATTTTGAAATAATTTGATTAATATTTAATCATTTGGAAAAAAATTGTTGAAAAATGAATCGAACTATTTTCTATGATTTTTTTGGAAGGGCTACAAATTCAGACAATTTGATCGGTGTAATAATAATTCAATTCCGAATGATTTTATTTCCGTTACGATTAATTGTTCTGTGTGATTTTTTGTTAAATTTTTGAGTTTAATGTTTCAAAATATACCCGTAAACAACTCAAAAACTGAAAAAATTGATGAAAATAGAATTTTAAATGTTTTTTTCTCGCAAAAATTCTAAAATTGATTGAAATCTGTGCTTGTAACCGTAATAAATTTTGTGAAGGGAGCAGACAGCAATCAGCAGTGATTTTTTGTTTAATTTTCGAGTAAATCGCAATAAAAATCATGATAGTTGACAAATTCGAAAAAGTTGAAATTTTAGCTTTTTAACCCTATTTTTTTCTAAATTTTTGAAATTAATTGTAACTGCTATTTTTTAATGAAATAGTAACCGTTGTTTTTATAATAACTGAACCGTAACCATACCTAATTGATTTTTTTTTTCTATTTTGGTTCGCATCCCTGGGAAGGGAGGAGCAAAGGTTTAGTATGATTTTTCATTTTCAGCCAATTTTTTTACTCTTCAAATTCTACTCTTGATTACTCAAAAATTATGTATATTTTTCCAACAATTTTGATGGTATGTTCTTTT
This sequence comes from Pseudococcus viburni, assembly GCA_033439095.1. Taxonomy (NCBI): domain Eukaryota; kingdom Metazoa; phylum Arthropoda; class Insecta; order Hemiptera; family Pseudococcidae; genus Pseudococcus; species Pseudococcus viburni. The sequence continues at coordinate 83,051 of JAVBJF010000098.1, forward strand.
TTTCGATTTTGATTACTTAGTTCTGATGTAATTTTAAAGTTCAATTTATTTATTTTTAAAATACATACCTTCAAGATTATATAAATCAGGCAAAATCACCGATATTTAAAAGCCATCCTGCTGATCTAATCGGTTTTTTTTATATGAACCTATTTCTCATAAGTTTTTAAAAAATTACTGATTTTGTAAGGTTTCATTTTACCACGCTTTCTGTTATCAACTTGAGCTTTTTCTATGATTCTTATAATTTTTCGAGTTTAAGAAATTTTTTCTCGAAGGGAGAAAGTACTTTCATTTTGAAGAAGCTCAAAATTTTTCATTGTATTTTTTAAAGTATTTCCTTGTTACAGCTTTTAGGCTTCTTATTGATACTTATGCATCTTAAAAGTGTTGAGAAATTCATTAATTTACACTCTGAAAATTTTTTCATCAGTTTTTGGATCTATTTCAATTGTTTTTTTTTTTACCAAAATGGAATAAGTTTTCAATTTTAACAAAAAACAAAATTCTTTGAGTTTTTTCAAATTTTTGAATGAACGACGTTGTTTTGAGGGTCTAAAATGTTCACTCGGGGTCAAATTTTGATAAAAAAAAACAAAACCCTACCATTTTTTTCAAATTTCCGAACCAATGGAGTTGATTTGGCGTTTTAAAATGCCTATTTGAAATAACGTCGCACTTTTTCGGGTTCTTCAAGTTTGCGACCGAATTACTCTGCTTCTATGGAACCGATCGTCTTGAAATTTTTACAGGTTGTGTAAAAACTCAAGGAAAAACATCCCTCCATGTTTCAAAAAATTCCTTCCATAAGTATATAAATACCGGAGGACAGAAACTTACTTATGAGATGCCTCTCGTACCTTACTCAAAAAATTCCAACAATTTAGCCAACTTCATTTTGAGGGTTCAATTCTGGTTTCAGGGTCGAAATGGTGTCTAAAGTTATTGTTACGTCCCAAAACATTTCAATTTGATATTTTTTACGTGAAATGTATTTTCTAAAATTTTATTTTGATCTCCAAAAATTTCTATTTTGAATTGAAGTGAGTGAGTGAGTGGGGGGGGGGGGTAGACGTTGAATTTTTAAACTAATTTTTTCTAAGTTTCATGTAACTTAATTTAAAATTTTCATTTTAAAAATTAAAATTGAAAATTATATCATTATAAATAAAATTTTAAAAGCAAAAATTTTGAATAAATAAACGAATTATTTTTAAGATTTGTTGCATGATTTTCCAAAATTTTTTTACTTCTCCTCCCCTGTTTTCCCATCATGAAATATATTCTGTAAGCAAGTACATTTCGTACTCGAAAAAAACGTGAACAAAGTTCGAAGTCAGTGTGATTTTAAGGCTCGATAAGCAGATATTTTACGAAGTATTCCCAAATTTTGAATCAACGTAGAAAAGTCCGTCAACTCGAATTACATTATCTTCATCTAAAAAAATAACAAATTATTTTCAATAAAGCAGTTAATTTCCTTTCCAAACTGAAACATTTTTTTAAAATTAAAATCCCCAGAAATAGGTCGAAACATTAAAATTTTGCAATTTTTTCAATATTTCAAGCAAATTTGGAAAAATGGTAGAATTGGTGGCCATAAAATTTAAATATATTGGCCTAAAAATTGACTAGATTTTGAAGGAATAAATCACAATTTCGTCAATTATAATCGATTGGAGGAACTAAAAAATGGTAGAATTGGTGGCCATAAAATTTAAATATATTGGCTTAAAAATTCACTAGATTTTGAAAGGATAAATCACAATTTCGTCAATTATAATAGATTCGTAGAACTAAAATTGGGAAATATTGGGATTGGGAAATTGAAAACTGGTTCTTCGCCCCCTTCTCTCGTAATTCAGTTTTCAGAACTCCAGTTTTTTTTTACATTTTATTTCTTCACTATCTTTTTTGAGCCCGTCTTTGATTTTCCACATGAAAGAAAACATATTTTGTTTACGTTGTTGGCCTTTCACACTTTCCTGCTGAGGCTTAGTTTTGATTCTAGGCTCGGGAAATTTTCAGTGGGATGTGTTATATTGGAACGATACGTGGACAAAGTTTGAAGTCGCGAGTCACGATTTTCAAGGATCGAAAGTCGATATGCAGATTTTCTTTAATCGTTTTTAAATTTCGTGATTTTTCTTCTAAAATTTTCCTGGTTTCTTTTATTTTTGAATTGTTTAAGGAGGCAGCGAGGCCCCATGGTGGTCTTTTCCGGCTTTATATTTACCCCCCTCCCTCCCCCGGTCAATTCTATGATATTGCACCACTCTGACGACTTCGCCATTCTGAACAGCGACCAAATTTCAGTACCTACTTATTAGATTGAAATTCATTAATTGTCTTTTTATTAGCTTTTTTTTTCGAAAAATCACCGAATCCATTAATGAGTGTTATGATTTGCTATGATGTTTTATTATAGTTTATCATTTATCTAGCTCGAATTTCTCTATTACTTATTATCCGAAAATACTTATTTCTTGGTTTTTTTGACAATGTGAAAAAAATTTGATCGATGTGAAGCGTATACGTAGAATCATGTTTAAAACATTTAAAGACGATGTTTTCTTTCTTCAGAGATTTATCTCTTTCATTCACTCGACTGTATTGCTTCGAAGAGAAGGAAGTACGTTTCATTTACCTAAAATGATGAATTAGTTGCGAATGGACACCAATTCAAATTTACGAGAACTTGAAAAATTTTTGAAAAAAAATTTCGAGTCGAATTGATTTCAACTCTTAGTCAGCTGTTTCATATAAACGTGTTGGTATCTCGTTCGGTATCGAGTTATTTCATGGGATAAGGGAATTTATTGCAGTATTTTTCGGATGTACTGGCACTTTAATGTATCCTTCGTCTGTTTACATTCGCCATTTTGTTTTTTATTTCCTTTTCATTTCGGCTATGGCAAATTGGCAACATTTCTTTTGTTTTTTCCTCCTTGAAATTTTCGAATCGAATTGAAAATGTGCTCATTTCGAAACCGCTCGTTATCAATATCAATAATAAACTTTTACACAATTTTTCCGTCGTCTTCGTGTATGTGATAAAACGAGGTTGACGCTGGGTACTCGTATATGCTGGTTTCGCAATTAATTTCATTTCTCGGCTAGCGGCGGCGCAGCGCCAAAACGATCTCGCTCGTAAAATGCTTTCAATGGGAAACCCATTATTTTACCAACTTTTTCCGCGCCTCCGCTCCGCTCTCCGGCCAGTCTTCATTCTGGGTCGTTATGCTGTTGGTCGTGTAGGTACGCGATTGAAATATCCCGTATTTTCTGCCATTCTCCTCCAGCTCGCGAAGAGGCGCAGTGCCACAGCGACGTCGGCAAAACCGTGCTAAAGTTCATTATTGTTAATGACGACCGACTTGGTGGTAATAATTGCTTCGTGAAAGTATTTCCCTTCCATCTTGGTTGGCCCTGGTCTCCTCAACGCATCTCGTAACGTCGTCTTATTCATCTCCTGTCGTCCTGTGTACGGTGGTACCTCAGCTCGTAAAAATTACTGCGGGCGTTTTACCAGAAAAACCTCAGCGAAGTTGGACATTTGGGAAAGGCAGGGTCGCCAGTACCTCGGACGTCCTCCTCCGGCCAAAGTTGACGAGAAATTATAATCTTTTCTTCTCCAAGTTTACAAAAAGTAAAGAATATGAAAGGGAGAAGAGATGACACACGCACGACCAACCATAAATTTTTTTTGCCTCGTATCTCGGCTCTGGTGGTCGGTCGTCTTGCTTTTATTACGTAACTTTAGTTTATGGATTTTTTTTCTCCGCCTTCTTTTTTTTTGGCGTGTCTGTTGTTAGCTAAGGTCTTGTAGTTTTTTTGGGATACGGTTGAGTTTCTTTGTATATTTGGTTTCTGTTTTAGACGTTGTTCGATGTATTGTCGCTTATGCCAGGATTTTGTGTAGGTAGGAAGTAGGGTTCGGGGTATTCTGTTTTTAGCAACTTTCATTTTTTTTTTGTTAGATCGAGGTACCTAGTGGCTCATTCCATTTCAACTCGAGCAGGTTTTGACCTTGAGTCTTCAGATTTCGCTCAAAATTTTTTTACGGGTTCCTCTCGATGGTATAATGAAGAAATCATCGTCATTTCGATCCTAATCCTTCGGGGGGGGGGGAGTGGCACTCGTAATTTCCACACAATTGGGATTGTTTGCAAAACGGTTCAATTTTGAAAGCTCATATCTCGAAATTGGTTTAGTCAAAAATGAATCTGTGGGTGGGGTTTTGTAGAGAATTGAAAGAAGATTCAAAATTGATAATCACATTTTGAAAAGTTTAATGCTGAGCTTTTGTAATGGAAGCTCAACTTTCATGATAATCACAAAAGCTAAGGGCTACCATTTAAAAATCTGAAAAAAGTACTGTAAGAAGAACTTTTTATGTATTTTTCAACTAATTACTTTTCAAGATGGGATCTCAACACCCCTAGGGAGCACAGGGGTCCTCAATTTTGGTCAAAATTCATAAAAATTGCAAAAATGAAGTAGCACATCGATTTCTACTAATTCGAAGGTGCTGAGTTCGAATATGTGCTCAGTTTTTTCATCCAACCTCACTAAACCCCTCTCAACCCCCTCGATAAGGTCAAAATTCAAAAAAATGAAAAGTAACGTGTGACATGTCGTTTGTTAGGTTTTTGGGGACACTGAATTCGAATATTTGCTCATTTTTTGGATTCGACCCCTTAGTGCCCCCAACCCTCTCAATTTTGAGGAATTCTTGCAAAAAAATGGAAATATCGTGCGGCATATCGATTTCTACTAATTTGTGGGTGCTGAGCTGAATTATCTACCAGGGTGTCTACCAATTTTTAAAAATCAAATTTCGCGACTTTTTCGCGACCTTTTTTTAAGGTATCTGGTATCTACCTCTCAATTTGACACACCCCCCCCCCCACCAAAAAATCAACGAGATCAAATTTATTATAGAAAAAAGTTTATAGGTACGCGGAAGAAAATACGTCTTTATTTTGAAAAAACACAATTTTTTACAAAAATTTTCCAAAAGATATTTGCTCATTTTTTGGATTCGACCCCTTAGTGCCCCTCAACCCTCCCAATTTTGAGAAACCCTTGGAAAAAAATGAAAGTATCGTGAGGCATATCGATTTCTAATAATTTATGGATGCTGAGCTCAATTATCAACTTACTTTTCCAATCTGCCTGCCATGCCCTACCATGACTCCCAATTCATCAAAAGACTGGAAATGATGACATTTTTAAAAAATGAGGATGAAGCTTTGAACCATAAAAAGTAGATTTAATATAAGAAAAATGACTGCATTGTACATTATAATTACAACTAAATAACCATCACAATAAAATTAATTAATTATCACAATCATTACTAGGAAAATATCAATATTGAGTAGATCGAAAAAGTAAGTAGATTCAGGGTGTCTACCGGTCGCGAAAGTCGCGAAAGTCGCGAAAAAGTCGCGAAATTGACCCAAAATTCATCAAAAGTCGCGAATTTTTCCGAAATTACTTCCATTTTTTTCGCCTTTTACAAAACAAAAAAAGTAAAGAAATTTCACCTTTTTGAACATTTTTTCTAAAAATTCTAGCCCTCGCTTCGCTCGGGTTCATAAATTTTAAAAACCCATTCTTAAATTATATACGTCTTCGTCCTCTTCCCTTCTATTTCAAACAATTGAATAGTTTGAAGCGGAAAAATATGTTCTTGTGGGAGACTAAGTAGCGATCACGATTGGGAATTTCAAAGGTAATATTGTGTCCATTGCCAGAAAAATCTAAAATAATTGGAGAATTTTGGAATTTTCTAACGAATGTTTTAAAGGAGAAACCCATTTGGAAATATGTCTTTTTTTTGCTGTTTTTTAAATAAATTCTCGAAGAAATTTCGCCCTTGCTTCGCTCGGGCCAAACCTGCTAATATTTCAAACTTTCCATGAATTTATTTCTCAATAATCATTTAACAATTTTATCCGTTCTAACATGATTTTTCGTAAAATTTTCACCCTCGCTTCGCTCAGGCAGTAACTACTTCTCTTCTTTACCATAAAATAACTCACTTTTGGAAAATTTTTGTAAAAAATTGTGTTTTTTCAAAATAAAGACGTATTTTCTTCCGCGTACCTATAAACTTTTTTCTATAATAAATTTGATCTCGTTGATTTTTTGGTGGGGGGGGGGGTGTGTCAAATTGAGAGGTAGATACCAGATACCTTAAAAAAAGGTCGCGAAAAAGTCGCGAAATTTGATTTTTAAAAATTGGTAGACACCCTGGTAGATAATTCAGCTCAGCACCCACAAATTAGTAGAAATCGATATGCCGCACGATATTTCCATTTTTTTGCAAGAATTCCTCAAAATTGAGAGGGTTGGGGGCACTAAGGGGTCGAATCCAAAAAATGAGCAAATATTCGAATTCAGTGTCCCCAAAAACCTAACAAACGACATGTCACACGTTACTTTTCATTTTTTTGAATTTTGACCTTATCGAGGGGGTTGAGAGGGGTTTAGTGAGGTTGGATGAAAAAACTGAGCACATATTCGAACTCAGCACCTTCGAATTAGTAGAAATCGATGTGCTACTTCATTTTTGCAATTTTTATGAATTTTGACCAAAATTGAGGACCCCTGTGCTCCCTAGGGGTGTTGAGATCCCATCTTGAAAAGTAATTAGTTGAAAAATACATAAAAAGTTCTTCTTACAGTACTTTTTTCAGATTTTTAAATGGTAGCCCTTAGCTTTTGTAATTATCATGAAAATTAAGCTTCCATTACAAAAGCTCAGCTTTGAACTTTTCAAAATGTGATTACTAATTTTGAATCTTCTTTCAATTCTCTACAAAACCCCACCAACAGATTCATTTTTGACTAAGATATGAGCCTTCAAAGTTGAGCCGTTTTGCAAAAAATCTCAATTGTGCGAAAATTACGAAAGTCACCCCCATTAATATTTGGCTATCGAATTCGGGATTTATTCTAAAAATATTCAACTATTCGCGATAAATTTAAGGATCTCAATTGTAATAGTTTATGTTCTCATTCGTAAATAAACAATCGAAAGTAAATTATCAAAGTTAATAATCTTAATACCCCACCCCCCTGAAGGGTTAGGATCGAAATGACAGTGATTCCTTCATTAGACCATCGAGGGGAACCCGTAAAAAAAATCTGAGCGAAATCTGAAGACCTAAGGTCAAAACCTGCTCGAGTTGGCATGGAATGAGCCTACTTCGAAAAAGGACGAGAATTTAATAAAATGTCTTCTACTCTTTTTCGACCGGTCATTAATTCGCCTTCGGTCCGAATCTAGCCAGATAACTTATCACATTTCCAAGGTTTAATTTAATTTGATTTCTTTCGTGGCTCGGTATCGATATCGATTTACCTATTCTCCGAGTATAATTCTTTCCGTAGGAGAAACCGAGCATTCGAAAGCTGGAAAGAAAAAAAAAAGACGATGAGCTATTTATATTCTACAGGTTGTTCGTAGATTAAATATAAGGGTGGTGGGGAATGAGGGACAATCCATTGCTCGAATTTTCAAAGCGAAAAGAATTTTTCTTCTATCGTGAAAAGCCTTCGGTTTTTTATTCGCTGTCGTTGTATACATAAAGTGTTCGTATAGTAGGTAGAAACATTTTTGTACGAAGTGTAAGGGTCACATACCTACTCAACTGGCTTGTAAACGTATACAATATACTTAGGTATGTGAAAGGCGAGTACAAGAATGCGAGTTTGGAGAGAAAAAAAAAGTAAAAAGAAGAAAAAATTGTACATTTTACGCGAACACAGGTGAAGACGACGATAATAAAAGATGAACAACTACTCCTGTCAACAACGCTCGTTCAATCGAGTGGTGTTTTCATCAACGAAAGTCTTTCTGTTGGTGTTTTTCTATGTTTTTTTTCCTCGAGAATGCTGTTTTTGCTCTTATTGTTTTTCTCCTTCGGTGTCGTCGAGTTGTTTTTGAGGTCTCCAAGAGGTTAGTCGTTTGGTAGAAAGGACTTCAGTTCGGTGAGAAATTTTCAGTAGGCAGTCTGTCTGAAACACGAGTTTGTGTGAAATAATGCGAAATTCCTTCGAAGTCTGTTGAAAAAATTCTTAGTTTTATTAAAATTATTATTGCAGAAGGATTGCTGGAAATTGTTGAAGTGCCTGTAAAAAGTGTAAAATACCTAGTTATGAATGAATCATGTCTGAAAATTTGATTAAAATGAAGTTGAAAATTAATCAAGTAGATATCATAATAGTCTGATGGTAGGTAAAAGGTTCAATTTTGACAAATGTACTGATGAGAGACCAAAGTGGGCTGTAGTTCAACTTGACATTTTTTCATCAATGTTAATTTTGGAAGTAGAGGACAGTTTTATTTGGAGTGAAAAAGTTGAAAAATTTTATAGTTCTCATGATGAGGAAAAGGGGGAGGGGGAGGCAGAATATGTTGTAGAAATCTTTCTCAGTCCATAGGCTTGAGATGACGAAGGAGTTGAATGGTTTAATAAATGATTTTTTCTCTGATTTTTTGTAAATTTTAATCAAAAAATTGCAAATTTGTCCATTTTTATGCCTATCTTTTCAAAAATGGCTCGTATATTGGGTAGTTTTTCTAAAAATTACCATTTCTTGTTTTTAAAAAAAAAAATTGTTAGTGCAGGTGTGGTTGAGTTGAGGATAATTTTTCAGATTTAGACGTTCGCCAAATTTTATATTTTTTTGAAAAAAAAAGAAGAAAAACGAGGTGAATTTTTTTCAAAAATTACAATTTTGATCAAAATACTAAAAATTCTGAATTATTTCATCATATTTTTCCGAAAGAAATGTAAAAATCAAATTGAATAATTAGTTTTGTTCTCCGAATTCCGGAACTTTTGGGTTTTAGAAATATCTAATTGAAAAAATTGATTAGGTACATCGATTTTTTTTAAATTGTCATTTTGCAGAAATTTCTGAAGCACGAGTATGATTGAATTGAAGATGTTTTCCAAATTTAGGTACTTGCTAAATTTTAGAAATCTAATTAGCTATGTAATTTAAAATTTTTTAAATATTTTTGAAAACTCAACTGCTGCAAATTATTTTTGTAGAAATTGTCGTTTCTTTCCAAAAGATTGTTTATTTTTTTTTATTAATCAACTGTTGTTATAAAAAAATGATTTTTTAAAAATAAAATTCGTAATTTCATTTTCAATTTTTATCAAGACCAGTTACATTTTAAATTTTATTGACGTAAGTTCTTTTGAATCTTGAATATTTAAAAGTTGAATGTCGAGTGAAAATCATCAAATTAGAGGCTCGGAAACAGTTCTTATTTTTAAAGGAATTTTTTTCCTCCATATCAAAATTATTCTCTAATTCGTATGCCCGAAGTGAACCCTTAATTTTCCATTGAATGGCTTCGTGTGAAATGTTACAAAAAATGTTTTGCTTCTGCATTAAGTTTATTTGATATATTTATATTTTCCTCGCAAAATTTCTCGTCGAGATAACATGGTATTCGTATCACCAAGTCACCTTATGTAGGTTGCGCGTGCCAAATTCCACTTCGTAATTTTTAAGAACGAAAAGTTGAAAGATAATCCCTTTTTAACAAGGGTAATCCTTCGAGATGTTTTTATATAATTTCCACAATGCCAAGTAATATATGTTTTCTACTCGTCGTACAAATTTTAAAATTTTAGTTTGAGTTCATGTTAAAAAAAAATTGAAAAATCATGTTTTAAAAAAATGATCGTATTTCTAAAAATTGAAAATTGAAAAAAATATAAAATATTAATTGTCAAGCCTACCCAATTTTATCGGTGGCCTCAATATGTTTGTTTGATTGCTTCAGGTTATGAAAACAAAAAACCAAGATAGATAGAGGGAACTTTGAAGATTGAATTTTTTCTATGAAAAGTGTGATGTGAGATGTAAAAATTATCAAATGATGTTGAAAGATGATAAAACTGTTTTATTTCAGATTCAACCGTAAATTTCTAAAATTTACTTTAATTATTTTGAAAACTTTTGTGCTGATGACAAAATGTTGCGAATTTCTTTTAGTTTTCGCTTTCAACGTGTTTCCATCTCATGAATCTTACAAGGGAGGTAATTATCACAACTTGAACAAAAATAAATCGAAAAGACATCATGAAATGACCCCACATCCAAAATTTCAGCTTCTAAAGTTCATTTCTCGAATTTAGGCGAATTTTTCAAATTTAAAATTTACTTCATCATCCTGCAAAATATGAAAATTTGAGCTAATCAACGAAAAAATCTGAAATTTGATATATACCTTATTTTCGACCTCCCAAATCGATTGGAAGCGGTTTCGCGACGTTTCGGAGTCTCCAGAAAATTTTGGAATTTTCCTGCACTGAAGAAAAGTCCATAAAAATGGTCCATAATATGAACTTTAGCGCCTATAATCGCGAATTACCCATATTGGTGATCTATTTGATCGATTAAAGCACAATTTCCCAAAATTCGAAACTTTGACTTCAAATCCATACTACAGGGTGTTCCATGAATCGTCTGGCAAACATATTTTTTCGGGTACCACTAAAAAAAACTTGGGATGACATGTTGCCTATTTTGAAAATTGAAAGGGCAAATGCTGCTTCTAAAAAAATCACGTCCTAAAATTTTTTTAACTGTGGGAATGGATGGTACTTTGAAAACTGAACAAATTTTCGCTGTATGACTTTTTGCCTATTCTTAAAATTGAAGGGCTTCAAAAAAATTGTTCAAAAAAATTCTCAAAAAATGAGCTGATCAAGGGAATGGATGATACGTTGAAAACTGAAGGAATTTTGTTCTGTAGACTTTTTGCCTAACATCGAAAACGAAAGGGGCTACGGATCACTCAATATTATTGGGCTTCAAAAAAATTTCAAATTTTCTCAATTTTTAATGACTCTTAGCCCCTTTATTTTTGATGTTAGGCAAAAAGTCTACAGAATAAAATTTCTTCAGTTTTAACCTACTATCCATATCCCTGGATCAGTTCATTTTTTGAGAATTTTTTTGAACAATTTTTTTCGTAGCGCCTTCAATTTTACAGATAAGCAAAAAGTTATGAAGTAAAAATTTGTTCAGTTTTTAAAGTACTATCCATTCCCATGGTTGAAAAAATTTTTTGACGTGATTTTCTTAGAAGCAGCATTTCCCCTTCAATTTTCAGAATAGGCAACCTGTTCATCCCAAGTTTTTTTTTTAGTGGTTCCTGGTTATATCTGAAAAAATATGTTTGGCAGACGATTTATGGAACACCCTGTATTTAGCCGAAAATTTTCCTATAAAATATTTAAAAAAACTCCGACTGCGTAAGCATCGAGGTGAAATGCGAAAGTTGAAAAATACCCTGTTTTCGACCTCCCGAATCCAGGGTATCTAACAGTTCGAACTGTCTTGATAAGTCAAGCTTTTTGACCAATTTATCCTGATTTACTCAAAAGGTCAAGCTTTTTTCAAAAATCAAAAAAAGCTCATTTACCCTTGAAAAATTTAAAAAATAAATTTGTTTTTTATATTAGAATTAGGTTTGCATAAATAGCTATTAGGTAAAAATTACATTTTTTTGAATTTAATGTGTTTGTTAAACTTTTAATTTTTTAATTTTCTATAAATACCTACAAGCACATAAATGTATAGATGGGGGGGGGGAGGTACTGGCGTACAGACTCATATATTTTTTTTTTTGGGGGGGGTGTTGCTAAGAAAAGTTATGCAAAAAGTTATGCAAAAAGGTCAAGCTAAGTCAAGCTTTTTGCTCAACAAATTTTGTTAGACACCCTGGAATCGATTGGAAGCGATTTTGAGACGTTTCAGTCTCCAAAATTTTTTGGAATTTTCCTGTTTTTAAAAATTTTTTTCAGGAAAATTTTCTGTCAAAAAATATGATAATAAACTTCAAGTTTCGACTTTTGAAAAATTATGCTTTAATCGAATAAAAATAGGACACCAATGTGGATAATCCGTGATTATATGTAGGTGCTAAAGTTCTTACGGTCCATTTTATTGGGTTTTCTCCAGTGCTGAAAAATTTCAAAATTTTCTAGAGGCTTCTAAACGTCTTAAAACTATTTTCAATTGAGTTGGGAGATCGAAAATAGGGTAAGTACATACCAAATTTCAGCTTTTTTCGTTGATTAGATTGAATTTTCATATTTTGTAGGGCGTTCGATAATTTTGAAATTTCCAAAATTCGTCAAAATTCGAGAAACCAACTTCAGCACCTGGAATTTTGGATTTAGGTTGTTTTTATGACGTACTTTCGATTTATTTTTGTTTCGGTTCAAAATTTCCCTTCAAGTTGAGATATCTTCCTCGTGAGAATTATTTTTCAATTTCCAACAGTTCTAAAATTATTCTAATTTCGAAGCGAAATTTTTTTCGATTTGAACAGTGAAAATTATAAAATTTAAAATTCCAATCAGGCTTTAGGATTATACAATTTCAAAGCTCGAAACGCTTATCACCATTTTCCAACGTTTTTCGTTTATGAGAGAGATTTACGTAACTGAATCGAATGGCTGTCAGCTTTTAGCATTTTGGCTTCGTTATTTTTGTTTTGATTTTCTTTAGTTTTGTTGCCTTTTATACATCGATACGCTGTTTGCAGATTCGAATCCTTAATGTATTTGGCTTCTTTTTTCGGTAGAAATCATTCGAGTGTAATACCTTGTACATTACCTCTCTATACTTGTATATAATTTATGTATACGATATACGTTGTTATATTGTAGATGTGCTGCCAAGAAACGTGATCGTAAATCTCGGCGAGCTGGCGAAATATACTTAAATCTGCCTATCTCTAGCTATTTAACCGACGATAACGAGAAAAGCGAACGTTTTCGTACGTCGAGTTCATCACTCGTACGGCCTTACCTCGTCCATCCAACGACTACGCTTCAGAATGCCGAGTGGCAGAGTTGCCGGAAAAGTTGGCGTATATACTCAAGGCAGAAGCAGTATGGTACCTTTTTTCTATCGTAAAAATTAAGTTTGACGACGCGACGCTTTGCAGCTTGACTTTCTATGCTACCGCTTTTCGTCGAATTTTCAAGAAGAAGAGTAATTGTATCGAAAAAAAAGCAAACTGAGTAGAAAAAAAGAGTAAACTTCGACTCTGGAATATGGCGATGAATTATTCATACCGTGATAAATTTATGGCGCACGGAGCGCGATTATATTTGAAATATGACGACGATTGAATATTCATATAAAAAGCACCGCGTCGACGAGCACCTCTTGCCGATGCTTTCGTTTCGGCCGCCACTCGTCCTTGTTTTTTAACTTGTTCGGACGAGGATGCTGGATTCTAAATATTTGTCAGATTGTCATCCGAAGGGGGAAGGTATAGGTACGTGTGGGAAATGAAAATCGATATCGTCTAATTACCTACATTTACGTTTGTGTTGTGCGATGATGGATGAAGGGAATGAAAAGCCATGCGACGCGAGGATGGGTCCGAGGGGTGCCTGAGAGAAAATTTAATATCTCGATGGATTAAAAATAAAGCCGCCGCAGCCCGTCGTTCGTAATCCACCGCTGTTTACCGAATTTAAATTTTAATCGGGATCGTTTCTCTTGACTCGAATTCGCCTTAGTTTTCGTTTTGGCAACGACAACGACGAAATTTACTCCTGGATGAAATTCCGTTCCCTCTTCGACCGCCCATCGTCATTATACCCAATCGAATGTTGTTTTCGGCGTGTTGACGAGATTATTACGTGTTTGGTTGTGTTGTCGTTGTTGTTGTAGTTTATGTTGAACTTTTGAAAAGGGTCGTTTTTTTGCCTTCGTCAAAGAGGGGTATTTTTTTTCCAAAGCGCAAATTAAGAGATGCTGAACGTTGTGTTTTTTATGACGAGGCCGAGCCAAGTTTTTGGAGTTTTCATCAGGTATAGTAATTGGTTTTTTGGGGCTCGATTGAACTACGAAGAGGCGAAGGATGTCGTCGGAGATTGCAGGTTGTTTGTTGATTATTACGGAGAAACTTTTAACGAGAATTTTTTTCGTCGAAATTTAGCTAGGTGCCCTGGCGATGTATTTTTACAAGCTTTTTTCTTTACTTTGAACGGCGAGGTAGAGGAAGAGAACGCCGTGTTATGAAAAATCATCGCCTTTTTTTTTTACCCTCTCGCCAGAAAGGAGCTGGGAAGAAAGGTAATGGAAATACGCGGCGGGATGACGCTGGGGGGCGCATTAATCGCCGTCATTATTCTTGGGTCTTTTCTTTTGTACAGACGACGGTTCGTTTATTCGGTCTTCTTTCTCTTTCTCATACAAACAAAGCATATTTTCATTTTCAATTTAGCCGCCACCGCACAGCGCAGCTCCAGTTTGGTATAAATTTTGCCTTCTCGTCGACAATGGAACCGGGCGAAGAGATGGCTGAGGGAAAGAAATGGTCTCTTTTGTGAGTGCGTTTTATAATACGATGGCGACGAAGACGACGACGACTACGAATATATACGAAACGCTCGAGCAATTTTCCTCCTTACGTCTAGTCTTTCTTTTAATGGCTTATATATAAAATTTCGATCCGATTTAATAACTGACTGCTCTCGTAATAATAATTTCTTACCTAGAATGGCACCGTGCGACGGCGATTTTTTTCCACTTTTTTGCGTCGAATTGCGTCAATGAAATACTTACATTCAAGTAGGCGTTTTTCGCTCTTTATATTTATTTTCGAAGGCTGCGAGATCGAGCAGATACGGAATATTATTTTTATATGGGAGAGATGATGACGAAGAATTCGATGTGTTTACTTTTACGGTTCGATGGATAAGATTAATGAGTAGGTTTATTTATTTTTTTCTAAAGGAGCGGTCAAAAGTAGAGTTTCCAGATTCTTAAATTAATTTTCCGAAAATTCTTTGAGGTGTGGTGGATATCTACGATGGGTGATCGTTTTGTATTTTTTTAAGAGTTGGAGAAGGGGTAACTACAGGAAGTTGAGTGTAGACTTTGAAACGGCCTGCTAAAATTTTCACCCCTTATTCTTTCCTCGCAAAATTATTTTAAACTGCTTACCAAAATTTTATCCTGGAGGGAAGTACAGAAGGAATTTGAATTACGAAAAATTGCCTTGGAAAAAGATGGCACAGGGTGTTCCACGAACCGTCTACCAAACGTATTTTTTTGGAAATAACTGGGTACGACTAAAAAAAAATTTGAGATAAACATGGTGCCTATTTTAAAAATTGAAGGGGTAAATGCTGCGTCTAACAAAATCTCGTCAAAAATTTTTTCAACCATGGTAATTAATAGTACTTTGAAAAGTAGACAAATTTTCAATTTATGACTTTTTGCCTAACTTTGAAGGAGCTATAAAAAAATTGTTCGAAAAAAATGAACAAATCAAGGGAATGGATAGAACGTTGAAAACTGAATAATTTTTGTTCTGTAGGCTTTTTGCCAACATCGAAAATAAAGGGGCTTAGGGTCACTCAAAATAAATGAGCTTCAAAAATTTTTCAAATTTTCTCAATTTTTAATGACCCTTAGCCCCTTCATTTTTGATGTTAGACAAAAAATCTTCAGAACAAAATTTCTTCACTTTTCAACGTACTATCCATTCTCTTGATCAGTTTATTTTTTGAGAATGTTTTTTGAACAATTTTTCTTGTAACCCCTTCAATTTTAAAGATAGGCAAAAAGTCGTGAAGTGAAAATTTGTTCAGTTTTAGAAATACTAACCTTTACCATGCTTGAAAACTTTTATAACGTGATTTTTTTAGAAGTAGCATTTGCCCCTTCAATTTTCAAATTAGGCAGCATGTTCATCTCAAGGTTTTTTTTCAGTGGTACCCGGTTATATCCAAAAAAATATGTTTGCCAGACGATTCATGGAACACCCTGTATAGAGAAATTATTAAATTAAATCAAAATGCTGTCCCGGGGGGGGGGGGGGATTTCAGGGTGTCTAACAGGTCAAGCTGTCCTGATAAGTCTAGCTTTTTTCAAAAAGGTCATGCAGGTCCTGAAAAGTCAAGCTTTTTGACCAATTTACCCAGATTTATTCAAAAGGTCAAGTTTTTTTTTAAAATATAGCTATTAAAAATTACGTTTTTTTGAATTTAATTTGTTTGTTAAAATTTTAATAAGGTATCTATAAATAGTAGGGTGGGCCAAAAAACCAAATATTTTGATTTTTGAAAAGTTACCCCCACAAAAGTTGTTGGCTGGATAGACTAGAAAAATTAAATAAAAAATTTCAAAATCGATTCGTATCTTCCAATCGCGCAAGAGCCTTCAATTTTTCAAAAATTTTTAAAAATTGTAAATAAATTCAAAATTCATCAAAATCAATTTTAGAGCTTATTTAGGGCCTATTAAGAGCAAACAGCACAACTTTTTTGAAAAAATCCATGTTTTATAGATTTTTTAAATTTCTCATATTTCTTCACCACTGAAAAAAATTGAAAATAGTTATAAAACACTGATTTTTTCAGAAAAAATGTGCTTTTTGGTCTAGATAGTCACTACAGAAGGTCTAAAATTAATTTTAATCAATTTTAAATTTTTTCAAAATTTTCAAAATTTTGAATTTTTGGCAATTTTTGAAGAATTGAAGGCTCTTGCGCGATCGAAAGATATGAATCAATTTTGAAATTTTTTATTTCATTTTTCTAGTCTATCCAGCCAACAACTTTTGTGGGGGTAACTTTTCAAAAATCAAAATTTTTGGTTTTTCGGCCCACTCTAATAAATAGCTACAAGCACACAAATGCATAAATGGAGGGGGGTGGGAGAGGTAGGTACTGGCGTACAGACTCATAGCTTTTTTTTGGGAGGGGGTTGCTCGGAAAAATCATGCAAAAAGTCGTTCCAAAAGGTCAAGCCAATTCAAGCTTTTTGCTCAAAAAAATTGTGATTACCTAAATTTTCTCTAGAGGGTTTTAATATTCTGCTCTGAAAAAGGGTCTAGATAAAACTTTGAAATCTGAAAGTGGCCATGTTCAAAAAAAAATTCTCAATTGGAAAAGCATTCTGATCCTTGAAAAAAATATACATATTTCAACATTTTAAAATATTCGATAAGAAATCGAATAAAGTTCTTGAAAAATAAATTTCCTGCAAAGATGCCAATACCTATTAATTTAACCAATAAAAACCACCGGCGGTGATTTTCCATAATCACCCCTCGTCCTGGTTCGAAATGAACAGAAATGCATTGTAGATATTTTTTCAAAAAATAAATGGGGAATGTGTGGAAAATCGTTGCTGATGATGTTTATGGGGTAAAATATTCATACTGATATCGTGATATCATACATCGGAAAAAATTTCCCCAAAAAATGTTCTTGGTTTTTTGTAGAATATTTTTAAAATTTTAAAAAATTATTTTTCAAGTGAATAAGTGTCATTGAAAAAATACTGTATGCCTAGATACAAAACATTTTTTTTTTTTTTGAGGAGCTCAGAATCAAAAGGTACATTTTCCCAAAAAATGTTTCGTTTTCATGTCTGATTCTGATGGAGTTTTATACGCTGTACAACCTAGCATTTTTACTTTTTTCTGAACCGCCCTCTTCAAGCAGAAAATCGCAGCCAAAATAATAGGTTGGAATCAAAACTCACATTTTCCATCTACAAAAAAATTTCATAGTACCAAATTTTTAGAGCTTGAAAAAAGAAACATTTCTTGTCTCTTGACATTTTTGACCTAGTTCAATCGTCTTCGAGTTATGAACCAATTTCAAGATGCATTCCAAAATTAATGCATTTCGAAATTGGTTCATAACTCGAATATGATTGTCCTTCCCCTGTCTCCCCCTAGAACTTTTCGAGATCCACGTCTTGAAAAAATGAAAATTTGAGTAATTAACCAGGGCATCAGAGTATATCATTCAACTCACACTTCACCGGGAAAAAACTAAACTTCGGGTAATTTTAGAATGAAATTCAAATTTCTTTCACGTCCTTCCGAAAATTTTTCTACAAAAACCCACATCATTAGACGTTTTCTCATCTCATATAACCGAATACTAAAAATTGTCTTCTTTTGAAAACAAACGAAGCATTATTAATTACTTTGGTGAAAATTTTGCACCTTTGAATTTTTTTCTAACTCGCGTTAATTTCGTGTTTTTGTGCTACCTACACAATTTTCAAACCATTGTGATTTTCATACCTTGTACGAGCTTGCAAGTAAATAAAAATTCATCACACCGAAAAATTATTAACCTCGTTTTCAAACCTTTCTTCACTTCTACCTCGGGGAAAAATTCATTCTACACGCGATCGTTGCCATAAATCCATTCCACTCGGTTACCTCACCGTATACCGACAAACTTTTCAAAAAGAAGTGCAACCATAAAGAAAACACTCCGGTGGGCACGAGATGGGAGGGGGGAGGACAACACTACAAATCCTACCAACGAGTATAGGTAGGTATTTGAATCAAAAGTCGACGAAATTCGCACACGTCAACCTACTTCATCAAGTGGTAAAACTTTCCACACAAACGTTGCTTTACTGTTGGAAAACTTACCTATATTCCAACAGAGCGAATACCGAAGCGCCAAAGAGTGAGAAACTTTTCTACGTACCGAGATCAGGGCTAAAGCGAGGAAGGGAGACCACAGTCGAGTACCCTGCGAGGAGTAGATTTTGCTTCGGGATAATTATACGCTGCTTCGTGATACATAAGTATAATAATTGTGAAAAATATTAATTCGAAAGTTGAGCTTTTGCTTTACTTAACGTCGTCGTGAGTTGAGAAGTAGGTGCTTTTCAACTCGTTAAAATTCGTAGGTAGCAGGTACCGAATGCTTATTAATATTCATCTCCTAACTAAATCCTCTGGTCGAGCTTTAACTCTTTCAAGTTTCAAGGCAGCTTCATTAATTTTTCGTTTCGGTGTAATGAGCATGTAGCCTAATGGATATCACATTATGCTACCGAATAAGACGAATTCGAACTGACAAGGTGTCTAACAAAATTCGTAAAATGAATTTACCAACATTTCCTAGTCTTTTTGATAATTTACATTTTTTATTTTCCGCTGCTCCTTTTTTCCACATAAAAAATTTAAAAAAGTATTGTCGCTAATTTTTTTTCATTCTGAATGAGGATTCAGTGTCAGATGAAGTGTTTTAGGGTTGGAAGGGGGATAAGATGAAGAGTAAATTTTTTGTAAATTTTTAAACAAAATTCTAGACATTTTTACTACGTATTTTTCGTCCTTTAAATTATTGGTTTTTTCGATCTGGTAGACTACGTGTCAAAAAAAAATAATAACGAGCAACTTTTTTCCTTGTTTACCCGAATGTTCCGGTTTACCTACCTTTTTCGTGTTTGAGTAAGAAGTTTTCGAAATTTTAACCTCGGTTGCCTCCCTCACCCTTCACAAATGAAGTTTCTCAGCAAAGAATTTGATTTAACAGTTAATATAATTCAAATACGTAATTTGATAATGATATAATAATTATCAAAATTTTTGGCAAAAATCACAATTTTTTCACTACTTTTCATTGAAAATTTCAAAGTTTCCTTCCTTATTTCCAAATAAAACATTATAAGATCTGAAAATCTAATATTCCCTGATATTTTTGCAATGCTAAGGGTAAAATTATGATAAAAATGGATGTTGGCTCAATTCTGAAAATTTTTCAGGTAGATAAGAGAAAATGAAGAATGAATATCCCCTTTATAAAAAAAAATCAATTTCAATTGTATTACAAAAAAAATTTCAAACAGACGAAAAACTACGTATTTCAAGGAATTTTTTTTTTTTTCAATTTAGTAAACAATTGATTTTTTCAGAACTGAAGCTGCCAGAGGATGCACGATTTCGATACTCTGCAAAGAAAGACATTTCCCAGCCTGAGGGAAGTGAGGACGAGATTTTTATTTAGGTATTAATATAAAAAAATTGAAAAGCGCAGAATTTCTTTTTTTTCGATAACAAAGGAGACTGAAATTTTCTTAAACTTTTTGTTATCCTTCACAGAAATTTGGACAAAACTTATACTTTTTCACTTCTTTCGTTGCCCATATCCACGGTACATTCTAAAATTATTCTTTACCCGAACGAAGGGAGGATTTCCAGTCATCAACATTTACATTTTTCTATACTTGAATGTTTTTATT
Source organism: Pseudococcus viburni (assembly GCA_033439095.1). Classification (NCBI taxonomy): domain Eukaryota; kingdom Metazoa; phylum Arthropoda; class Insecta; order Hemiptera; family Pseudococcidae; genus Pseudococcus; species Pseudococcus viburni. Next base: position 103,130 of record JAVBJF010000098.1, read on the forward strand.
TTGCTCGTTAATTCATTTTATTGTTTACCCAATAAGTATAATATATCTCATCAGAATGAAATTTTCATAGAAGTGCTTAAAATTTTTCTATAAAATGAGTATACGCGGGGGAAGGGGGTTAGGGTAAATTTAGAGCAAGAAAAATTGTATAAAAATTGAAGAAAACTCAGAAAATAGCAAGAAAGTTTTATTTTCGGATCTTCTAGACACCCCGTACATTTTTGTTGCAATAGGTTTTTAATTAGTTGAACTTTACATGTGTCTTTAGGGAGAGGGGGGGACTGTCATTGAACGAATTTATCTGGGTTGTCTGGCGAATAAGAATTTTCGAAATCTAAATTTTTGTACGAATCCTGATACAGGGTGTCCATTCTTTGGAAAACCGAGAAAAGTCAGGGAATTTTGGAATTTTCTCTGGAATTTTTCGAAAATCCAAAAAAAGGATAAAAATCATTTAGAAAAGTGTTTCTTTGCTTATTTTATTATAAATTTTTCAAAAAATTTCGCCCTCGCTCCGCTCGGGCCAAATTATTACATCTTTTGTCTGATTTTTTTATTCATCATTTTTTGTTGGCCATAATGTACAATAAAACCTGATATTTAAAATGCACGTCTTTGTCCATTAAATTATGAATTATTCAAAAAAATTTCCCTTGCTACGCTCGGAATAATTTATACTCTTTCTTTCTACCGAATTTGTTTAAGATTTAAAATCTTAAGTTTTTTGGAAACTTACTTTTTAATGAGCTGTGATGAGAAAGATAAAGATATGCTATGATGCCCTTGACCACGATGTTGAAAAAAAAGGAAGGGAACGAAATAGAATTCGAATTTATTGACCATGTTGTGGGAAACATGAATGTGAATTTTTACCTTTTGAAGATCTGAAGATCTTTTTTCGCAAAAATTTTCGCCCTCGCTTCGCTCGGGCTTAACACAATTTATATATTTCATAAAATGATTTACGTTTCACCTCCTCATTGACTTTTTTATTTATTAGTACAAACTAAAAAATTTCAGGAGATTGGGAAAATTTATAAATTTTAAGTATCTGTTTCTCATTTTTTTGAGGGGGATGTGAAGAAATTTTTGAATTTTCAGCCCGGAAAATCCGAATTTTCATTCGCTTGATTTGGTAGATACCCTGGCATAATTTATTTCATTTTCAAAACTTAATTTTGCGTTGGAATAGTTGGTTTTTCCTTTTTATTTGAAATTTTCTCTGTAGGTAATGAATTCGAATTTTCAAATTTTTGTGGTGAGGCGGAGTTGGGTGGGTTCAAAAATTTTCAGAATTGAATTTGAATCATTTTTTTGGCCCGAAGAGGAGCATCTAAAGATCTCGTAAAAAGTATCTAGTGATTTTGAAGAAAAATCGTTAGACCCCCATGCATTTTGCACCATTCATATGCAAAATTCGAAATGTAAGTAAATCACGTGATAAATTACCCCCCCCCCCCCCCCGGGTTCACTAATATATTTAAAAGGTCTGGAAAAATTCGAAAGTCTGGAAAACCTGGAAAAGTCAGGGAAAATGATTTCTGAAGTACCTATAGTGGACAACTGGACACCCTGTGATAAATGATCATCACAGTTCGTATCGTCCATATGTAACGAACATCTCACGATACGATACGAATATGTCTCAACTTTGGCCTCGTCGCAGCTTCTGCACGTCTTCTGCGTCGCAACTCGTCAACTTAATCATCTCCGGTCGCGTATTATGCCTTGACAAACGCCATCTCTATGTACATAGGTGATGGCGAGGTGTACTTGGGGCAGAATAGATGAATTGTGTCTTGAGCACGTATCTCGTTAAAATAATCGTTTCGCGTCGATGTTTACTCGAGCCGCTGCCACCAGTCGCGCTTTTCATCTCAGCGGTAATAAATTTTTCTGCTTGTTTTATGGGACGGCGGCGTGGCGTGGCGATGCCGCGATGGCGTCTTCCAGATTCGCTGGTTCTTTTTTCGTTTTGTGCTTTTATACGGTATCCCTTCTGCTCTCCGCATCTCGTTTTTAAAAAGCACTGATGTTAAATGACTTTATTATCGCGTTTCGAAACTCCGGATTAGTAGAAGTGGAAAGAGAGGAAGGGTGTTTTATTACTACTTAATTGAAATTTTCTGCGGTATGAGTTCGCGTGGAGGAAAAATTTCTTGGTTTTGCGTTTGCTTTGAGAGCTCCACGTTTATTCATTATGTTTAATTTGTTTCGGTTTTGCTAAAATATTTTCCGCGTCTGGTGGTTTGTGTGGTGTGGAAAGCTTTTGCGATGCGTTTGACTTGCGAATAGTGAAATAGGGAGAGATTCTGACTGGCTTTAATTCCAGCGAAAACCTTTTTCGATGGAAATTGGAGAGTACGAATCAAAATACAGTATCGCATTCGTTTTTTTGATGAAGATTTAGTGGAAAAATTAGCGAAATCTTCTAAATTAAAAGTTGTAGTTACTGTTTTCCAATGAAATTGGTTTCCTTTGATGACAATCAGTCGAGGTTTCTACAGATTGCACTATTTCAAATTGTGAAATACTATGAGTTTTCGATAGATCCAATTTCAGCAATTTTTGTAGCCCATTATTGTGAGCCTGGATATAGAAACCACCCTTGAGGGTCAAAAATTGGTTTTCGAGTTGACACTGATTTCGGGCTTTTCAGAAGGAGTAGAAAATCAAGGGGGAACTTAATCTCAAAAATTAATTTTTGATCCTGAAGGGCGATTTCTATATCCAGGCTTCATACAAAATATAAAGAACGGGAAGCAAAAAATCCACAAATTTTATTGCGTCCGTGATAAAATTATTGCATTTTAGACTCTCATTTCTTTAATTTTTCAAATAGGTAATGTATGTTTTTCACTTATGGAATATCAAAAAAGATAATATCTAATTGTGAAGTAAGTTTTAAATTTTTTTAGTTTTAATGGCTTTTTAAATTTTTTGAAACTCCTGTCAAATTTGAGTCTTTCATGTTTCTTATCCCTGCTGTGGCGTGTCAAGGAGGAGGGGGGATGTAACCGTCTCCATTCAAACGAATTTAACGTTAGAAATTTCGGTGAAAATTTGAGTAAACTAGGAATGAGAAATGCTTTCAGAATGCCTCATTTTGTATAAAATTTTGTCCTCGCTTCGCTCAGGCCATAATAAATTCGATTCTTCCTTAAAAACATTATAAATTTTGTATCTTAAGATTTAAACTTCAAAATTTTTGTATAAATTTTCTACCATTAAGTGGATCACAGTAAGCACAACTAACGTTCTTCTCAGAATGCCCTTTTTTTGGTTCAAAATCTCAGTTTCTAAAAATTTTGCCTTCGTTTCGTTCCGGCCATTTTTTTCCAATAAAATGTAAATCGAGTGACTTGGTTCTTTACTTTCTTAGCACATTGAGTATGTAATATTATTAGATTTCCTGGTTATTTATTTCATGATGTTGTATGTGATTGGTGAAGAGGCAGTGAGGGAAATCTGAAAACGTCATTTTGCAAATTTTGACATGTTTATTAAATATCGAGTTCAACTCTCGTCGTTTTATTTAAATTTCTGCCCTGCTTCTTGGAAGTTTTTTTTTTTGAAAAGGTATAAATAGGAGAAAGAGGATGAAAAACCATTTAGAATAGATATTTTCGTTTACTTGTCTACTGAATGCCGTTTCGATTTTGACACATATTGCTTGTTGAATTTTCCATGTTGCATGTTGAATTTTTCACCTCAAACTGTAAAATTGTTCAATTTTTTACATGAATTTATTCAATCTTCAGGGCAAATTGTAAAATGTTCACCTAAATTTTTTTAACCATAACTTTTCTCTTATTCACTTGATCTCTACGTTGGTGATGAAAAGAGAAGAGGCGGTGGAGAAATCTGAAAACGTTATTTTCATAGATATGTAATTCCAAAACGTAATATTTTTTTCTAAGTGCATACATAGTTGAAATTTGAATTTTACAAAATTTCTGTTCTCGCTTTGCTCAAATCAAAATACTCTGTTCTCGCTTTGCTCAAATCAAAATACTATGTTCTCGCTTTGCTCAGATCAAAATTCCTGGGCCTTTTTGAAAACTACTACAGACTATCCTCTTTACAGCGAGACTAAAATCAGCCACAACCTTCAAACCTTTAGATTTTATATACATTAACTTTGAGTACCTACCAAAAAAGTAGATTTCGAGAAAACAAGTTGAAAGAAAAAGATAAGAAAATCGCTACATCTTGATTTTTTTAATGGGTCCAAAAGTGAATGCAACTGAGTCATTTTTAGTTAAAAATAACATTTAAAATAAAATTGAACGTGTCACAGCAAAAAGGACACAGGTGCCTATAGAAAAAATGGCGTTTTTGGGAAATCGCGATTGAAGTTTGAGTATACTTTTTTTAATACTAAATTAAGGAATTGAGCTGGGTAAAAAATTTTATCTTAAAATTTCATCTCTTTGCTACAAGAAAACAGCTCGCCCATCACTTGATATCGTTTCTATTTTTTTCTATATTGAAATCAAAAGGTTGAGTTATATGTCCTTTTTGTTGTGACAAAATTTCATTTCGACTATTTTACGTTTGATGAGGTATAATTTTTCCGGAAGTGAAAATTGAAAAAAAAATCTTCATACAAAAGTTGAAGAGAATGAAAAAAGGAACATTTTCGTGAAAAAAAAAACAAATTATCTCTTCAAGGAGCGGATATATCGCACTTTGAAAAATGACAACTTTTTTTTCATTTTCTTGGTTACAAAAAAAATTCTAAAAATACATTTTGGACGAATTTTATCATTTCTTAAAATTTATGACGAAAAATTAACTAAGAAAACACTTCATAAAAATTTTAAAATTTTACAATCGTCTGCACAGTGAAAAAATTAAACATTACGCAAATTCTCGAAAATCAAACATGTAATGTAGGTATCGAATTGCGAACTTCGCATTTTAAAAACGCCATAACTCTTCGAGGAAAATATATTGGAAGGTGAGAGGGGGCTCATTGGATAGAGAAAACTTCAGAAAATACGAATCGCTTGTCGCATCAAAAAGGACATTATGCTGAGTTATGTCTTTTTTGTTGTGACACATTCAATTACATTTAAAGAAATTTTCGTCGAATAATGCATACTTACTTGACATTTTTTTTCAAAACTGAAAAATTTACTAAAAAAAACGTTTAATTATCATAATTATTAATTAATTATTTTTTTCAAAAAATCAACAATTTTTTCCACTTTGTTCCTGGCGCAGATTTTTTGGGTCTTTGTGTGGTCTCTTATTCGAATTCGTTTCCTTTTCGCCTTTTTTTTATCCTATTCTTTGGACCTTCAGGATTATCACCATTTTTTCCAAATTGAATGATACTTTCCCATTTATAAATCGATGAAAATTATCGAAAATCACTGGGAAACAGTCAGAATTGTAGCACAGTAATGAATCAGTGAAAAAAAAACTCACTGAATGCAAAAAGTGAAAACAATTGAAGACTGACATTCCAAAACGCAGTAAGTCCAAAAACTTTACATGAGAAAAGGGACTTCGATGTAACTTTTTTTCAGTATATTCAAGTCCCTTTTCTTATATACAGTTTTTGGACTTCCTGCGTTTTAGAATGTCGGTCTTCAATTACTGGGAAATCAGTGAAAATCCACTGGAAATTCAGTAAAATCTTTGTTGAAATACATAATTTCATAATTTTGGGAAAAGTTGGTAAATTTAAAGAAAATAAGTTGAGAAAATTCGAGCCACAACACATTGTTCGTCCCATTTCTGACTGCATCCAAGACGGTAGAATTTATTTCACGGTCAATTTGTTGAATTGAATGAGACTACATACAGAGATAAGAATCGGTCTGGAAGCTGTTGTACTATGAAGGTCAATAAAAAAACCAAAAAAAATCACCGTCTACTTCAACGAAATGTCGTATAGAACTTTATGTTGTTGGTTGGAAAATATATGTGCAACACATCCAGCCTTTATGGTTTGTTTTCCATTTCCCCATTGCTTTCCGGCGACGTTTCGGCTGGCTCGGTGGCCACGTACTCGTATTGTTTGCACAGAAACATTACGAAAATAAATGTACGTATTCGGTTCCCTTTTATATCCCATTGAATACCCTGCTGTACGTAGGTATATGTAAAATCCGTTCACCCGGATCGACTGGCCGGACAATTGGTAAATTTACATACTAATAAAGTACATATGTACGCTAAAGGGTACACGATTGTAGAGCCGGATTCATCTCTCGTGTTCGTATACCAGAATGGCTGAGGCTGAGTAGGGTATGTTAGCATTTACCGCTACCCTGAGCCCGTATCGAATGCTGTATATTACAATGTAAACTGATTGAGCGAAACGGTAGCATCGGAGTGAGACGATAGAGAGGGTATAATTTGCCTTTCGTATGGTTTTAATTTTACCCGGTGGCGAAATTTATTTTGTAGGTTTATTGTTTTGTATCGTCGCTTTATTGCGATGACTATAATTGGTCGTTTAGAACGGCGGCAATTTGGTGAAATGCGTGTTGAATTGTACGTGGTAATAATGAAGCATAGACTTCGTAATTGTGGTAATTTGGAATATAGTTGGGAGTACATTTGGTACTTTTTGAAACATGTGTTCAATTTTTTGAGAGATTATGTGTTGCATTGCGCTACAAAGTGCGTCCAATGGGTTCGGCAAGTGATGAAAATGGAGAAAAGGTTCTGCAATAATATTGATAAAGTGGTGTTAAAAAGGTTCTGGAGTTTTTATTAAAATTCTATTTTTACTAATTTAACCCCTGATGTAAAAAAAAGTACTCCCGACCTGTGGTGATCTAGTCCAAAAGTCATCAAAAGGTGCAGATTTGTCTCAATTTTTTCGTTCAGATCGTTTAATTGTACATTCTTAGAACAGTTTTTCATCTATTATATTTTGAAATGGGCTTCCTTCTCAAAACTCAGTTTAAATCCAGGCGAAAACAGAAGTTTGAATTATTTGGCAAAAAAAATTGAAAATTGTTTTGACTGATTTTTGAAAAAAAAAATGATCTGAAAATGAAATTTCGACGCTTACCCTCTCCTGTTAGATCAAGGTTGTGGGCAAGGGAGAGTAGGGGACAATTGCTCTCTCCATGAAGTTGGAAATGTCTTTTCAAATGTTTAAAAAATGGAATTCTTTTGTTTTTGGAGGATTATTTTTCAAAGCAAAAATGATCTGCTCGTTTTTCCCGGGCAATAAATTCTTCAATTTGCATAACGTATTCCAGAATTTTACAACTCAATGCCATTTTTGTTTTTTCTTTACTCAAAACTTCATTTTTTTTGATTTTATGACGTCGTCACTGTAATTATTTGACTACTTTGTCATATCCTCTTTACAAGGGAAATATCCTTGCTCAAAGTAAAATTTTGAGCCGAAACAAAAATATCAAGCACCATGATAGTTTATTTCTTGAATTTTGGCGATTTTTTGGAATTTCATAATTACTTCATCGCTCTGGAAACTATGAAAATTTGATTTAATCAAAGAAAAAACTGAGATTTGGTATATGCTCTATTTGTGAGCTCCCGAATCGATTGGAAGTGGTTACGAGACGTTTCGGAGCCTCCAAAAAAATTTGGAATTTTCCAGCAAGAAGCCCATAAAAATGATCCATATAAACTTCAGCACCTATCATCGTAAATTACCCATATTGGTCATGTATTTGATCGATTAAAACACAATTATCCAAAATTCGTAATTTCGAGTTGAATCCGTATTTTTTGGCATAAAATTTTATTTTAAGAATATGGATTTTAATTCGAAGTTATGAAATTTGGAAAATCGTGCTTTAATCGATGAAATAGATCACCGATGTGGGTAATTTGCGATTATAGGTGCTGAAGTATATATGGACTATTTTTATGGACTTTTCTCTTGTGCTGGAAAATTCCAAATTTTTTTAGAGGCCTCGAAACCCCTTCCATTCGATTCGAGAGCTCAAAAGTAGGGTATATACCAAATCTCAGCTTTTTTTGTTGATTAGATCAAATTTTCATATTTTTTTTTTGCTGGGTGATGAGGTAATTTTGATATTTAAAATAATTACTGAAATTCGAGAAACGAACTTCAGCTTCTGAAATTTTGGATATGGGGTTCTTTTATGATGTATTTTCGATTTATTTTTTTTGCAGTTCAAAAGGTTACTTTGAGTTGGGATACCTTCCTTATTAGGAAAATCATGAGTATATATATACCTAGACCTACCTACTTCTTTACGTTGGATGGAGAGGTAATAGAACAATTCATGATTCAAAGTATTTGTAAATTGAAAAAAAAATTTCAAAAAATTTAATTTAATAAATTCTTAAACTACATTTTTTTATTGTTTTGGTTTCTTTCAGGATTAGTTTACTTTGTTTTTTTTTTCATTTTTTTGTTCATTTTTTACTATCTATGGTGTTGAAAATTTTGAAAGTAATAAAGTAGGTCAGCAAATTATTAAGAATAATTCAATTTTTACAGATGATTGGGGGGGGGGGTGGAAATATTTCGCTAAAAGTCATGCAAAAATTCTGACCCCTGAATTTCGACTCAGAAATTTTCTGAGACACCGCATTGTGGTTGTGCTCTCGTTGATATCCAATTGTACTAAAAAATTAATGGTCAAACATTGAAAAAATGATGCCCTTTCTCAGCAAAACTTGAAGAAAAAAAATGGTTAAGAAAATGACTAAAAATGCAGAATTTCAAGTATTTTATTTTTAATATAAAAAAATAAAACATTTTTCAAAAATATTTTTATTTTGGGGATTAATAGTTCGATTTCCAGTGGTTAGAGGGTGCCGAAAATTTACGAGCATTTGTGTGTGAAGTTCAGCTCAAATATGGTTCTAGAGATAGGAATAATCTAAAAATTATTTTTTTGATTGTTTTCTTCGAGTGCTGCGATGATCATTGGAAGAGACAAGCCAAAATTAACTTCTTGAAGTTATAAAAAATAGAAAAATTTCGATTAAAATTAATTTTTTTTATCATTTCCGAATGTTTTCTCTTGGGCATGTTATCATTTTTGAAAATTTTCCAACTCGAATCTAATTTTTCCAAATAAAAATGCAATTTTATTATTATGAGCGAACACACCCTCCCCCCACCGCGTTCGATTTTACCTTATAGGTTGTGATTTTCATTTGTGAATCACTAAACTGACCTCTTTTCTGTATTAGAATACGCTTAAATTGATTTCTGAGAGTATTATGGTCTATTGAGATTACTGTTCTGTTCTTAGACTGAAATTTTCAATTATTATGAAACATCTGGTCTGCTCCACACAAGTTTGAAACTCGAAAGATTTACGTTTAATTTCGAGCAAAACAAGAACCTCTTTCGCCATCGTAACAATATCTTTATCACGTCGCATTATCGATATCGAGCCATAGTTAATTCATCGTATCGCGAAAATAGCTAGAAAACAAAGAAACTGAGTTGGGAGGGCGTTCTTTGTACTCGGTGTATGCTATATGGCACACGTACCTAAGCCAAAAACCACCAACTTTATTTGTCGTCCTCGTAGGTACCAAAGTATTGGTAGAATAGCCTGCGGAAACTATAATACGACGTTGTGAACCTCGTTAAACTTCGCGTAATCTATTGAAAACGACTCGAAGAGAAGGGTAGATTCCTTAGTACAACTATTCGATTATCGCTAGTTGAAACTTTGGTCGCAGCAAAATTACATTAATCCGGCTCGGTTCCGTTTCCCGCACTTGTCCTTTTTCTCTCGTTTCCAAGCTGTATGGTCGTTAAGGTTCAATTATGCTATGTATGAAAAGAAGCATTATCGAAGAGACTTGGAAACTCGGCTTTGGCTCTGCATTTGATACTGCTTTCTGCAGGGTGTCCATTCTCTGGAAAACCGGGAAAAGTCAGGGAATTTTGGTGGTCTGGAAAAGTCAGGAAATTATGGAATTTTCTCTGGAATTTTTCGAAAATCAAAAAAAGGATAAATCATTTAGAAAAATGTTTCTTTGCTTATTTTATTAAAAAAATTTCAAAATCTTTTATCTTATTTTTTTATTCATCATTTATTCAAAATGCATCTCTTTTGTCCATTAAATTATGAATTATTCAAAAAAAAATTTCTGCAAGCGTCAAAAGGAGGAAAAAATCGTGGATGGTGAGTCAAGTTGCACTAACCGAAGATCGAGAAAATGAAAAAAAATTGCAGGTATATTGAGAAAATATCGCCTTTGGTGTTAATTTCTGTATGAATACTGTTCGAAGTTTTCAGTTCACATCATAATTGAAATTCAGTTTTCAGTTTACTTACCTACTTCAAAAATCCAGAATTTTTATCTAGATCGTCTAGGGGCGCACGGGGGGAGGGGGGCTCGAGCCACCCCTTAAGCTCGGCAAGGAGTTTTTTTTTATCATTTTATCATAAAAATGTCAAAGAAGAATATGATTTTTTTTTTAAATTCACTGTTTTAGTAACTATTTCTTGAATAAACATATCACTCTTTAAATTTGAATCAGTTGAATTTGCAAAATTTCTGTCTTTTTTAATCAGTAAAATAATTGTCATTGAAAATGAATGATTTTTCACTGATTTTTCGGTCAAAAATGACTAATTTCTCAGTCAATGTTCCATTTATCAGAAAAAATCAGTAATTTTGACTAAAAAAAATCATTAAATCTCCCCATTTTTTAATTTTTCTTTGCTCAAATCTGTAGGTATATATTATTTGCCTACTAAAAATACCCCCAGCCCCACTGAAATAACAGGGTACTTAATTTTTTCATTGAATTCTGACCTCACCACTCCCATTTTTCTCAAATTCCGAGCCCCACACAATTTCTGGGTGCGCCTATGTCTTCGTCAGATTTCGGTTCGATTTTAAGTTTTCCATCCTTGTTTCAGTTCGTTACATCGGAAGGTCTTATTGTTAGGCAATAATTCTAGCCAATTTCAAAGCCAGGAATCGCGAAAGGAAGTTGAAAATACCACGTTTTATATTTTCCCCCAGAACCACGTTGAAAACTGGCGAGTCCAACTGCGGAATACCTCGAGCGTTTCGTTTTATACGTCGTCATGACAGCTGTACCACGCGAAGAATTCGTTCAAATGGGGAAATTCTTGCCTCGCCGCCGAAGATGAAAGCACTCATTTTCTCTTTTTGTGTAAAATGCCACGGCGAATTCGCCACGTAGCATTCTTCGTAATACGTATTTCACGCGTAATAACAAAAAAACGTTAATTACCAGCAATTCTCGCACCCTGCCGCGTTCCGCCTCATCATCATATCGTATTTCTTTTGTTTACATCTCGTCGAAAATTCTTGGCGTAATTTAAGCTACGCGGCGTTTACGGTGGATGCTCGAAGGCTCGTATTGTGTGAGTTTAATAGGCTGCCCGATTCGCGAAACACTTTACGACGACACGATTAGCTCTTTTCGACGATCGTGCCCACGTCTTAGAACCAAAAGTGAGCGAGATTTAATTAAAAATCTCGTCGTTACCTGTATGTTGATGCGGAAGACGCGATGTAAGGTGAGATTTACACGTAAAACGAATTATCAGCCGGGAGCGTTGGGGCGTGTTGAAAGAATGGCGTGTTTTTGTCTAATGGGGCTTTTCTTATTCGGTAATTTGACGTGGTTGATGTATTCTTCCTACCTACAAGATTTGCGATTTGTGTGGAAATAGGATTCGTTGAGGGTTTTGATGAATTTGATCTATGTGTGGGTAGGTTTTGTTCGAGAAAAGAAACTGAGGGTAATCACGAACCACCAGTTTGGTATGCTGTGGTATTTTGTTTGTTTGATTTGATTTGAAATTCTGTATCATTTTTGAGCCTTCCTTAATGTGACATGAAAAAAATGTTTTTTGATTTTTCTTCTAAAAATATCTGAGAGATGGGTGCCAGTGGCGTCGTCAGAATCGAAAATTGGGGCAGGGCGCCCAAAAGAGGCCTGTGTTGGACAACTTTTTTTGCTTTTTCGAAGTGGAAAAGAGGGACTGACTTTTTTTTTACCTGCTAAAAATGGGGAAGGGGAAAAAAGGGAGCTTTCTTCCGCACTTTTGTTTCTGATAGATCATAGAATTGTAATTTCAGGCATTAAACAGAGTCACCTTTTTTAGTGACTTGTCCCCTATTTTTAAGGTTGGTCAACTGAAAGTCACTTTTTTGCCATAAGGTCACTATTGGTCACTTTTTCATTCAAACGGTCTACCGCTCTTGCATAAAATTAAAAAATACCGATATTTCTAAAAAAAAAAAAAGGAAGTCCTATCAAATCTTTTTTACATACTTATTAGTTCACCAGCCTTGTTGATTGATACCTTGACAAAGATTTATTGATAAAAAAAAATTTCAGAAAAAAGTTTTTTCAGCACTATTGCAGAGAGAAATACAGTTTGAGTTATGAAAAAATAGTGGGAGGGGCTGTATTTATTTATGAGAAAAAAATTGAAAAATTGGTCACTTTTCTCGAAAAATAGGTCACTTTTTGCCTCATAAAAACTCACTAAAGTTCACTATTTTCCCCCAAAATCGGTGTTTGATGCCTGTAATTTTGTTTATGCCCGAGCGAAACTTTGAGAAAATTGGATTTTTAATGCCCTAAAAATACATTTCCATTTTTTAATACTTTGAAAATCCCTATCTGGTGTAAGTGTAATGTAAAATTTATAAATGCAACATAATTTTTTTTTGGGGGGGGGAAACTTTTTTCGAGGGTTTGCTCCACCTGACGACGGACGTCTCTGATGGACGCTACATACCTGAAATTGAAATTACATACAAAAAGTTCATTCATTGATCTTCAAAGGTAATTTTGTAGAAAATACGTATCTCAGCTCTGGTAGGAAAATACTTTCTACGTATGAATATCAGTCACTTGACATAAAATATACAAATGCTTCATAATTTGCCAGTATATATTTTTAGCTTATAATTGGGGAGGGGAGCGGAGGGGGTCACCGGGTGTCGAATGTGCACATTATGTATATCTAATATCGTCGTTCTAACTTGCCGTAGAACGAGACAAACACAAATACCCAACTAATTTCACCTGTACCGTTGTTCGCAAATTTACATAAACTTTAAACAAAATAAAGAAAAGCTTGCGTAATTAACTGGAAAGTTGATTCCATTTTTGTAAACAAGAGATTTTTCTTTAATTAGAGTACACAATCTGCCCATCCCTCCGGTTAAAATAGGTGAATTCGACCTTGGCACGAATTTTGGAAATAAATAGTACTTTGGTATGTTTAGGAGATCAAAAAAATGGAAGCCAAGAATCTTTTACCCACCCAGCTTTCCTCTCTCCTTACGTTGAAAGATTGTGATTTTCGCTTTTAAAATTTCCTAATTGTCGCCTTACAAATATTTACCAACAAATTTGAAATTTTTGTAATGTAAAGGGAAAATAGAGACCAATTTATAGAGATTTTTTCAATATTTTTTACATCGTATGTATTCTAAAATTTGTATTTAATGCTCATTTTAAGAAAATTATCGGAAATTCGACTTGCAATATGGTGAAAGAGAGTATCTTTATGCTAATTTTTTACAAAAAATCTTGCTAATTTTTGGATATTTTGATCCATTTGGGCTCATATTCGACTCCTCAATTTTTTTGTAATTTGGTGAAGTGGTCGATTGGAACGCGGGGAGGGGTCAGATTGAAAAATTAGATCGATATTTGAACTCAAAGACTTCAAATTAGTGAGAATGGATGTGCCACACTCTGTTTTCATTTTTTTGCATGTATTTTTTCAAATGGTTGGGGGAGGGGTGTAAGGGGTGCTGTGGAGCCGAATCCAAAATATGAATAAATATTCGAACTCAGTGTCCTGTAAAACCTAACAAACGACATGTTGCCCATTATTTTTAATTTTTTTTCAATTTTGACTTTGACGTTATAAAAGAGGGCTGAGAGAGAGTTCAGAGGGGCCGGTTGAAAAAACTGAGTACGTATTCGAACTCGGTGCCTTTGAATTAGTAAAAATCGATGGGTTAATTTATTTTTTATATATTTTGAATTTTGATCAAAATTAAGGGCCATTGTACCCCTAGGGATGTCGAGGTCCCAATTTGAAGATTTTTGGTTGAAAAAAGGGTATAAAAGACTCTTCTTTGTAATTTTTTCACCTTTTTAAATGGTGGGCTTCATTTTTTGTACGTATTATGAAAGTTGAACTTTCACTACAAAAGCTTAGCATTGAGATATTCAAAGTGCGATTATCTATTTTAAATTTTCAATCAATCCTCTTCAAAACTGCAACATTAGTTTTCCCCTAAAAACAAACGATCTCGAGATATTAGCCATCAATGTTGGATAGTTCACCAAAAAATCGCAATTCCTCAAAAATTACTGGACCTACCTCTCTAGCCCTTTTGAGAGTTGGGATGAAAATAATGGCATTGGCGGTCATTTCATTAGACCATCAAAGGAAACTCTTTGAAAAAAATTGAGCAAACTGAAGACCCGACTTCATTTTTGATTCGAGTTTATAAATGAAATGGGTTAGTTGTAAAAAATGGCAAAAATTCAAGTTGAACCAACACTGAATTGCTTTTCTTTATTTTGTTCATTTATTCTTCGCTTAGTTCCATGATAACAACATAATAAACACAATAATACATACTAGTATTTGCTAATATAATTACGAATAACAGTGGGTAACTTGAAAAATGCGCCTGAGGAGTATACCCATGCTTGATCTTTAGTTTAATTTAATACTCTCACATTCCTGATCATGAGATATTGCCGCATTTGAATTGTGTTTGTAGCTAAAAATCTCAAAGGTGGGCTATTCCATGCTAAAACAGACCAAAAGTGAAGTCGGGTCTTCCGATTTCGCTCAGATTTTTTTTATGAGTTCCCCTTGGTGGTCTATTCACGAAACCACGATTATTTTTTTTCTAACTCTCAAGGGGGCTGGGGGGTGGGCCTCGTAATTTTCATGCAATTGTGATTTTTCGCCTAACTACCCAACTTTGAAGGCGTATATCTTGAAATAGGCTGTACTTTGGGAAAAACCGTTTGTGGGGCTTGAAAGAGAATTGAAAGTAGATTCAAAAGTGATAATCACATTTTGGAAAGCTCAAAGTTGAACTTTGGTGGCGAAAGCTCAACTTTCATGATATGCACAATATATGAAAGCTACCATTTAAAAATCTGAAAAAATTACAGTGAGTAGCCCTTTTTACCCTTTTTTCAACCGACAAATTTTCAAGATGGAGTCTCCAGACCCCTGGGGGGTACAGGGGTCCACAATTTTGACCGAAATTCAAAAAAATCAATAAAGTCGAGTAACACACCGATGACTACTAATTCGAAGGCGCTGAGTTCGAATATGTACTCAGTTTTTTCATCCGACCCCTCTGAACCCCCCTATTAGCCCCCTCAATAGGGCCAAAATTTGAAAAAATTAAAAATAACGTGCGACCAGTCGTTTGTCAGGGTGTCTACCGGTCGCGAAAGTCGCGAAAAAGTCGCGAATTTAGATTTAGGTCGCTGAAGTCGCGAAAAAGTCGCGAAATTGACCCAAAATTCATCAAAAGTCGCGAATTTTTCCGAAATTACTTCCATTTTTTTCGCCTTTTACAAAACAGAAAAAGTAAAGAAATTTCACCTTTTTGAACATTTTTTCTAAAAATTTTCGCCCTCGCTTCGCTCGGGCTCATAAATTTAAAACACCCATTCTTAAATTATATACCCCTTTGTCCTCTTCCCTTCTATTTCAGACAATTGAATATTTTGAAGCGGAAGAATATATTTTTGTGGGAGACTAAGTAGCGATCACGATTGGGAATTTCAAAGGTAATATTGTGTCCATTGTCAGGAAAATCTAAAATAATTGGAGAATTTTGGAATTTTCTAAGGGATGTTTTAAAGGAGAAAACCATTTGGAAATATGTCTTTTTTTGCTGTTTTTTAAATAAATTCTTCGAAAAAATTTCGCCCTCGCTTCGCTCGGGCCAAATCTGCTAACATTTCAAACTTTTCATGAATTTATTTCTCAATAATCATTTAACAATTTTATGCGTTCTAACATGATTTTTCGTAAAATTTTCACCCTTGCTTCGCTCGGGCAGTAACTACTTCTCTTCTTTACCATAAAATAACTCACTTTTGGAAAATTTTTGTGAAAAATTGTTTTTTTTTTCAAAATTAAAGACGTATTTTCTTGCGTGTATAAACTTTTTTCTATAATAAATTTGATCTCGTTGATTTTTTGGTGGGGGGGGGGGGGGATTGAGAGGTAGATACTAGATACCTTAAAAAAAGGTCGCGAAAAAGTCGCGAAATTTGATTTTTTGAAATTGGTAGACACCCTGTTTGTTAGGTTTTTGAGGGCGCTGAGTTCGAATATTTGATTATTTTTTAGATTTGACCCTTGCGTGCCCCCCTAGCCCCCCAATTTTGGGGAAAAGTGGGTTAAGATATTAAAATGGCGTGTGGCATATCGATTCTCACTAATTTGAGTGCGTAGAATTCGAATATCGACTTACTTTTTGATTTGACCTCATTCCTCGCGCTTTAACCTAATGAAAAAATACGAATTTGAGGGGAAATAGTCGGTTAGATCACGAGGAATGGGGTCAAATCAAAAAGTAAGTCGATATTCGAATTCTACGCACTCAAATTAGTGAGAATCGATATGCCACACGCCATTTTAATATCTTAACCCACTTTTCCCCAAAATTGGGGGGCTAGGGGGGCACGCAGGGGTCAAATCTAAAAAATAATCAAATATTCGAACTCAGCGCCCTCAAAAACCTAACAAACGACTGGTCGCACGTTATTTTTAATTTTTTCAAATTTTGGCCCTATTGAGGGGGCTAATAGGGGGGTTCAGAGGGGTCGGATGAAAAAACTGAGTACATATTCGAACTCAGCGCCTTCGAATTAGTAGTCATCGGTGTGTTACTCGACTTTATTGATTTTTTTGAATTTCGGTCAAAATTGTGGACCCCTGTACCCCCCAGGGGTCTGGAGACTCCATCTTGAAAATTTGTCGGTTGAAAAAAGGGTAAAAAGGGCTACTCACTGTAATTTTTTCAGATTTTTAAATGGTAGCTTTCATATATTGTGCATATCATGAAAGTTGAGCTTTCGCCACCAAAGTTCAACTTTGAGCTTTCCAAAATGTGATTATCACTTTTGAATCTACTTTCAATTCTCTTTCAAGCCCCACAAACGGTTTTTCCCAAAGTACAGCCTATTTCAAGATATACGCCTTCAAAGTTGGGTAGTTAGGCGAAAAATCACAATTGCATGAAAATTACGAGGCCCACCCCCCAGCCCCCTTGAGAGTTAGAAAAAAAATAATCGTGGTTTCGTGAATAGACCACCAAGGGGAACTCATAAAAAAAATCTGAGCGAAATCGGAAGACCCGACTTCACTTTTGGTCTGTTTTAGCATGGAATAGCCCAGGTGCTAATATAACAGTTTTCAGGATGTCTAGTGATCAATCATGTAAATCACAAAAGTGATTGAAAAAAAGTCACGAAAGTCATGGAAAAGTTATGAATTTTTATGAAAAATTCAAAGAATTTCCAATAATTTTTTCTGTTATTTAAGCACTCTAGAGAATTGCCCATTATTTTAATGAAAAGGCCAACAAAAATTCATGAAAAAAATTATGAAAAAATCATGAAAATTGAACAAGTTTTTACAGTAGACATGATGGTTCCATAAGCCTCTGTGGAGAAACCACAAATTAGCAAGAATTTTTCTTTAGTAGCGAAAACCAGAAAATAGCATTAATTTTAATCATTTTATTGCAAGAAACAAGAATTTTCAACATTTTGCTCTTCCTTGCATTTTTAAAATGAGAAATAAAAACAGGACGTTCTTTTCTGGGCAAATTCGAAGCAAGAAAAATATAATGAAATTGGCCAAAAAAATCCAGAAAATAGCAAGAATTTTAATTTTTCAAACCAATGGCAGATTTAAATTTTACGGTTATTTTTACTGCATACAAAAATTGAAATCTTGAATATTACTTTATAGGCAATGCAGGAATAAAATTTTTAGATTACCTACACGCTTTCAAATTCATGGGGGAGATTTTGTGTCCCCTTGCCCTTTTCCCGCACCCTTTAAGTTGTGCATAAACATAGGTCAATTATCATATACCTAGGACCTACCTTAAGATTAGCTTTTAAAAACTGGGAGACTGCTGAAATATTTTCTCAATAAAGTACGTAAAGATTTCGTATTCGCAGCATTGTTTTTGATTGCAAAGTTTTGAACTGTCACAATACGTAATTGAAATAGAACAAAAGCAGCGATTTTTGCAACTTAAACCTTCTCTGCAGACAGTAAAAGCAATCCAAATGTTACGATCTGTTCGTATTTTTTGTTTAGGGTCTTTATTAACGATTAAACTTGGTTTCAAGCAAGGTACCAAAAAAATGTCAATTTTGTTGCCCAGTGTTATCTTTGTTATTCACAACTACTGTTACATTAATAGTACAGGAGCAACAATTAATCGTAGGGTTACAATTGAGAGTTATACAATTACTACAATCGATTACCTTATGACCTACGCAGCAAAAATTGCACTGAGTTCCGTGCCCATCTGGGTTAGTAACGCAAGATGCAACACGAGTGCGAGGTGCAGGGTAGCGGTAATCTCTGTACCAAAAACAGCCTACTTTACCAGGGCGATCATCATCCGAGTCTGAACCAGAAGCATCGCCATTCTTCGGTTGTTTCGAAGCATTACCTTTTTTTCCAAAAGATACAAAGATATCATTATTGCGAGACGTTTTTTTTTCTCCGGTTACTACGATCAAATCAGTCAGACTGTACACTACTGCTTTGATGCATTTGTTAAATAAATTCACAAGCCAACAGGGTTTTTTTTTTGGTGGTTGTTGCGACGGTGGCACTGGCACCGGCAGAGCTTGGCATTCTGGTGGGCAGGGTGGTACTTGAGGTGGGCATTGAGGTGTTTCAGGTGTTGATTTTGGTGGCGATTGTTGTGGTTGGGTGAACGGAGACGGTGGTGGAGATAATGGACATTGAGATGGTGGTGATGGTGAAAATCGAGGTGGTGGTGATGGTGAAAATCGAGGCGGTGATGGTGGTGGTGGAGATGGAAATGGTGATGATGGTGGTGTAGACGGAGGTGGTGATGGTGGTGGAAAATGAGTTGGTGACGCAGATGGAGTTGGAAATTTTTCTTGGTGGTGTGGTGGTAGTGATACAGAAGGAGGTAATGGTTCGGTTGCTGGAATTGACGCTGCTGTTTCTGAAGCTGGATGTTCTTCCGAGTCTTGTACTTCTGAATTTGGATTTGGATTTTGCGTAGGAGCAGCCTAAAGATGAAAAATTTATGATTTTCATTCTATATTATGGTGTCAACATGTTTAGAATTTTCATCAAGAGGTTTTACGATATTCAAGTTGTTCGATTAATGATGCCTGATAGGCACCTAAATTTTTTTTTCTATTTTTTTTTTCTAATTTTTCATTTTTTCTTAAAGCATACCCAATTTTATAACTTTTTATTAAAATTTCAATGAACTCGTTTTTCAATTTTTTTCTCATTTTTCAACATTTTAAAAATTTTATTTTTTCTCAAAACATATCCTGCTTCATAACTTTTTATTAATATCTCAATACTCTTAATTTTAAAAAAAATTCAACATTTTTTAATACTTTTTTTTAGTTTTTCTCTTAAATTTTTCTTCATTTTTTCAACGTTGTTGAATACTTACTTTTTTCAGTTTTTTCTTTTTTGAAAAAATTTTATCTAAAAACGTTACATTTTTCAAATCCCCCCGCCGTCGTCATGAGACATGCCCATGTCAAAAAATTTTTTTGGAAAAGCTTCTCCTGGGGCCTTGTTTTAGTGATACTTCATAGTATTGTTTGAATGCATGTTGTGAAATTTTGATATTTAAATTTTGCAGGTTTGTATGTACGTCTTATGTAGTCTCATTTCAACATTTCGTGGACTTGAGACCAAAAGGGGCTTCTGGAGGCTTAGATTAATCTCAAAAATCACAAAAAATGTGTGCGGTATTAAAATAGGTATCATCTTTACGAATCTCATTCGAAAGCGCAAATTCAACATCAGTCTGATGAAAAAATCGAAAAAAAAAATTCTGGAAGGAAGGGCAAAACTCAAAATTAAAATGTGTTTTTGATTCTGTCAAGCATAAATTTGAAATTATTCTATTCAAAAATCAAATGAGATTGGTTAATGAAAAAATAAATTTTAATACTGCATTATTTATATTTATATGGTACCTATTTTTGAGAATTTTGAGTTTCCCTCTTTTCTTCTAGAGTCTCTTTTGGGGTTATTGTTGAAAATAATGTGAAATTCGTGCTTGTAAGATTAAATAACAATATTTCGATACACCATACCAAATTTTTATAAATTCCAATTTTTACTACTCTTTTCCAGAAGCCTCAGTTGGGTATTTGGCTAAATCCTCTCCCTAGCCGTTTGATTTTCCAGTGAAAATTAACATCAAATAAGGATGCAATGCTTTTTAACCTCCTTCACCCTTTGTCTAATTTGAGTACTCAGAGAACCAAAATAAATTTGAAGTTCAAAAATATTCAAATCCGGAATAGCTACTGAAAATTTTGTCACGTGGCCAAACTTTGCAATTTTTGTGGAAACCAGAATTTTTTAAGGGAAGTCTCGGTTTCCTCCTAGAATTGTCATTGTATTTATCACACCGATAGGCACAAGAGAGGCTGGAATGGAATCACTGGAATCCGGAGAAATTTCCCCTCTTTCATCGAGTTTGAAAACTTGAAATATGTAGTAACGATGAAAAAATCATATTTTTTAGAATTATGCGCGTCTTGAATTTTAGATTTTTTTCATCGATCAAATTCTCGCTCATTTTTTATTATTATAGACGAATTTCTCAAAAATATGCGCATGTTTCCAAAACATCAAGATTATATAAATTTTTGCGAGGGTTACCGGAAGAGATGGAAATATCTTGCCAAAGGTCTAGCAAAAATTGGAAAAAAGGTTCTGCATTTCGATTTGAGAAGTTTGTGAGACATTTGTGATTTTTCAGTTCCCCTCCCACCATTTAATGTCAATTTTGGTTCTTTCTATGTAACATCCCTTCCTTGAGTGCAGTACGTATTGATAGTTGAAGAAATATGTGTACATTTTCAATTGTACAGGCATTAAACAGAGTCACCTTTTTTTTTAGTGACTTTTCCCCTATTTTCAAGGTTGGTCACTAAAAGTCACTTTTTTGCCAAAATGTCACTATTGGTGACTTTTTTCATTCTGAAATCACTTTTTTCGTTCAAACGGCCTACCGCTCTTTTCATAAAATTAAAAAAGTACTGATATTTCTAAAAAAAAGAAAGGTCCTATCAAATCTTTTTTTACCTACTTATTACGTTATTAGTTCACCAGTTTTGTTGATTGATACCTTGACATTAGTGTAGATTTCTCCTCTCAAATGCACTATCGCAGAGAAAAATACAGTTTGAGTTATGAAAAAAATAGGAGGGGTGTTAAATGAGAAAAAAATTGAAAAATTTGTCACTTTTTTCGAAAAATAGGTCACTTTTTGCCTCATATAAAGTCACAAAAGTCATTTTTTCCCCCAAAATCTGTGGTTGATGCCTGATTGTATTGAACTAATTAATGTTTGATTGAGTTGGAAAATTTGTAAAGATTTCTAGCCGAACACATGAATTTTTTTTTGTTAGTAGACTACATTTACTCTAAGAATGAAAACTTTTGAAAAATTTCTCGAGACATGTGAAAAAACCTGACTTTTTAAAGTATAGTTTTCTTTGAAATTTTATCGTTGCTGTTCGTCGAATATTCTACGCGACGATGTATGAATTTTCATCGCTCGCTCGCAAATCGACGAGTTTCGTTACAAATTAACTTAGTGAAATGAACCTGATTTCGTTTACCTGACACACTACTGCGCTAAGCAACAACAGTAAAACTGCAAAAAAACTACTCATGTTCGCGAACGGGTACCGAAACGACTGAACTTGAAAATTTCCATCGTTTGTTTTAGTTTTCCCAATGCTCATGATGGTGTGCGCGTATGTGGTATATTTCCAACTTACAATTTAGTCATATTTCACGTGAATTGCAATATTCTTCATACCAACTAATTTTCTACAAATTTTTCCAATTTTTAATTAATAGAAAAAAACGCTACCGTTGGCAAATCGTCGCAGGTGTCTTCGTCGTTATGCTATCGGTGAAATATTTTGTCGAAATTACGCGAACGTCGAA
Organism: Pseudococcus viburni; assembly: GCA_033439095.1. NCBI lineage: Eukaryota > Metazoa > Arthropoda > Insecta > Hemiptera > Pseudococcidae > Pseudococcus > Pseudococcus viburni. The sequence continues at coordinate 125,341 of JAVBJF010000098.1, forward strand.
GTGAAAATTTACTTATAATTGTCGAAAATCATACGTTGTCATTAATTCATCAAGTTTCGCCAACGATTATGCTGCACGTATTACGATAAATATTATGTGCAACGAATTTTTGTGTTTTTCGTTGCAATTAGGTTTGTACTTCACATACTTACATCAAGATTGTTTCAAGGGGAAAGCATATGTCGAAGCAGATGCCGAACTTGTGTCTGTTTACTTGTTTTCATTATATTTTTGATTGATTTTTGAAGTCAAGTTTCGCAGCTGTGTACAAAACTACGTATGTATTCATTACGAGTGTGGTGGTAAAATGGCCTCTTATTGTTTCGTTGTGGACTTGATGGTGCATCAAAAGTCGTTGTGTTGGATTGTATTGGGCTATACTTACCTACTTTATTTAGTTTTTGTAATAAAAATGTACTGCATATTTGGGCGATCTTTTTGTATAGAGAAAAAATAAGATTTAAAAGTAAATTGAACTATTTTTTTTTTTTTTAGATTTCATGTTCAATAAAAAAAAATTATGGGATAGCATCGTATAAAATATCTGTGCAAAATACAACTAGGTGCTAACAATAAAGACCTATCCGAGGTCTGACACACCAAAAACAAAAATTTTATACAGGATTGTAGAGCGTCACAAAAAACTTCCACAGCCAAAATTTCAGCCCCTTAAGTTGACTTGAGTGGGAGTTATGGGGTTTGAATTTCGAAAAATCGATCAATACTGAACGTCATGAGTGAAAATTTACCCTCGAGGTGTTACATGCGGATCCAGGGGACTACCCCATGGGCTCCATATGGCCTATACCGAGGTTAGTTTGTGGCATAAAATTTATCTTCTAATGTCATATGGGAGCGAGTTATTACCTACGACTAAATCCATACGGATTGTGCTTCAGGCACGAAAGTACAAATACATTCCGAACAGCTGAATCGTTCTGTTTTTCAACTAGAGTTTTTTTTTCAAAGTCTTTTTGATTTTACACTAATTTTTAAACTCTGAATATTTTTTCTCAAACTTTTTCAAACTTCAAAATTTTTCTTTTCTTTCAACGTTAATTTTTCAAGTCTGACAATGTGAATTTTGTCCTCAAAATTTTTTTTTCTTGAAATTTTCCAACGTGAATTTTTCTAGCCTGCAATTTTTTCTTAAAATTTTTCAACGTGATTTTTTCAAATTTTTGTTGGGCGGAGATTTAACTTACTTTTTAAAAAACAATGTAGTGGCCAAACTCATGCTATACAAATTTAAACTCCATAAAAATGCAAAAAGAATAGGTCATCCGGTTTGGTAAAATTTCGCTTTTTGCAGTTTGAAAAATTTTGACAAAAAATTTTAGATTTGGAAAATTTACGTTAAAAATATTTTGGAGTTTGAATAATGTTGAGAAAAAAATTCAGACAGGAAAAATTTACGTTATAAAAATTTTGAGGGAAAAAAATTTCAGACTTGAAAAATTTACATTGAAAAATTTTTACACTTGATTCAGTCGTTCGGAGTGTATTTGTGCTTTCGTCCCTGATGCACAATCCGTATGGATTTAGTCGTAAGTCGAGTCATTTAGATTTTTGTAATTTTTTGGTGTACTTACCTATAATAAGATTTTTCGAAATTCAAACTCCATAAACAACCCCCCCCCCCCAGTCAACTTGAAGGACTGACATTTTTGCTGTGGAAGTTTCTTGTGGTGCTCTACAAGCTTATAAAAAAATTGTTTTGGTGTGTCAGACTTAAGGTAAGTAGGTCCCTTATAGGTATTAACTAGTGCCCATCTACCACTGACGCGTTCACGACGACAACGCAACCGGCACCCCTCGTCACCCTACCTACCCTACCTAAAAAGCTTGATTTTGCTTCTTTTCTAAAATCCCTTTTCAAAGTTTCAAAAGTTATAATTATTCCTTTTTGCGTCCTCAAAAAAGGTATCTATTTTTTTAAAATGTGTCTTTATTTCACTAAGGGCTTCTTTTTAATTTTTTTTTTCAAACTTGTAAAAAAGTAAAATGATTGGAATTCTTGCATAGGCACAACCAGAAATTATGTGAGGGAGGGACTGAGAATTCGAGAAAAAATAGGAGGGGAATCAAAATTCAATAAAAAAATTCAGTAACCTGTTATTTTAGTGGCGCTGGCGTAGTTAGGAAAGTTTCTGTGGGTGGTATAATACATGCATACAGATTTGAGCGAAGGAAAATTGAAAAATTGCGGGATTTTTGGAACAAACAATCGGTGTATGTACTCTCTAAATCCGGATTAATCAAATTTAGTGAAATTTTAACTTTTTGTATTAGTGAAACAAATTCAGCTGAAAATTTGTGATTTTTCATTGATCTTTTAGTAAAAATTACTGATTTTGTGACAAATTGGAACTGGAATGAGAAATCAGTGATTTTCGACCGAAGTATCGGTGGAAAATCACTCATTTTCAATGAACATTAAGTCAAATTTTTTAAATGAAAAATTCGTGTAGTTTTCAATAAATTTCTCCCTTATTTAAGCATTACAGAGAGTTGTTTACTCCAGAATTTTTTTTTTCAATTCTTGCTGTGATAGGGTTTTTTCTGAAAATTAGGGAAACACCCTGAAGGTTCGCATTAGCGCATAAAAGCAGCATAAAGTAGTGCACACACCTCGAAAAGCACGAAATTCTGACAAAAAATAGGCAACGAAAATGGATAATGTTTGGTTTGCTTTCAATGAAATAGTCGTGAGAATTTGGTGATAGTCTACAGTCCAAGAGGCAAAAAGTGCTCTAGAAATCGAAATTAGTGTGCATTTTCGCTGGACAAAAAAATCAGTTGGTTTACTGTAGGTATGGGTCCCGTAGTCCCAAAAAACCGAATTTTGGATTTTTGTCCCGGCACAATAGGGAGCTGAGACCTGAAAATCCCCCTTTTTTCTCAACTTTTAAATTTGACTTTGGACAAAATTTTTTTTTTACATTCTGGTAGCAGGCACTCCTCTGACTCCAAATATATGTCACATCCCTTGGGTCACGGGCACAATGGGGTGCTGGGCCCCCCATGTGCGATTTTTTGCCAAATTCGATCATTTCTGGCACAATAATGCCTCTGTAGGGGTTATGCGGCGTGTGCTCTTTAAATCTGAATCAGTCAAATTTGGGTCAATCCTGCCTATTTCATTCAGTGAAATAAATTTCACTAAAAATCATTGATTTTGTCACTTTCTGATTTCACACAAAGAATCAGTGTTTTTTGACTGAGATAATTTTTTCAAGAATTTTAATTTATGGGATCTGTAAATCATCAAAATTATTTTAATTTTCGTTTAGGTTAAATTTTTTGGTTGGGGGGGGGGGGGGTGAGATATCTCGCCAAAGTCCTGCATGATTTTGCTTTTCGATTTTGAAATTTTGCTACACATTTTCACCAAACTAGATTTTGGGAACTTGTCTTTCTCCCTTCGTCTTCGTCCTCATTAAAGAATCACTAATTTTCATTCGTTTACCGGACTCAACACGGCGTGCAGCATCAATAATGGCACAATAGCAAAAAAACGACTCATTTATCACAACGAATAGATACTCGTCAATTAATCGTATGTCTTACGGTTGGCAGTTGGCATTGTCAGTATAAGTACGAAACGAAAGTGTTTTTCTTACTTCACGTTGTAGGTAGAAGGTGAAGGTACATATTTGTAATTATGTGTGTACATATGTACTCGATGTGCAGCAAGTTGTCTTCCTACCAATTTGTGTGATGTATTAAGAAAATTCATTGATTAGACATTGTACCAGTAGCATTGTGAGTGTTCTTCAAATTGTCGTACTCCCAGGTGTCATTTTTGTTCTAGCAGTCAAACCTTTTGGTGTAAACTTCTGTCGCAGTTGATTTCTTGACGAGGTTATTATCGTTGCGAAGGCAAATCACTCGAAAATGACGTCGCTGTTGAATCCTATTCGTTTAGCTAAGAAATCGCTTTGTCTTGCGTACGTTCATTTTGACGAGCGAAATTCTGATTAACGAGACAGAAACATGGCGAGATACTCGAGCAGAGGTTTTATGCAAAATGACGTTGAAGTCGAGTTTGGAGTGTATTTAACGCGATTACCTGTTTTTTTTTTTTTCGTGGTAATTGCATTGTTTAAGAGTAGGCATATTTGCCGTAGAATGAACTTCATTTATGAGGATCAATAAGCGAAGATGAAAAATATAGTAGAAAACTGCGTAGAATGCCTTCAACTCGAATGAAATATTGCTACGATGAATCGGTATTTTGACAATTTTTCAAGTAACTAGGTATAGTATTTTTTGTGTGAAATTCGAGCTGTTGTCATTAATCATTTTACGTTGTTTTTCAACGAAGAAATTTCCGAGTATTTAGGCTGGTGAAATTCAACGCAACGAGGTTTATTTTCTCGGAGGTATTCACGCCATTGAATTATGTGTTTCGAAGTGTTTTTGGTGTTTTTTTGTCTTGTGGGTTGTGAGTTGAATAGATGATTATTAGGTATTTTAGATTCCGAAGGGAATAGATCTAGACTGATTTAATAATAAAATGTGAGCTGGATATAGAAAACTACCCGTTGGTGTCAAAAATTGCTTTTTGAATTGACACGGATTTTTAGTCTTTCAGAAAGAGTAGAATCAAAGGAGAACTTCAACTCAAAAACTAATTTTTGACAACTGGATGGTTTCTATATCTAGCAGGGTGTCCATTCTCTGGAAAACCGGGAAAAGTCGGGGAATTTCGGTGGTCTGAAAAAGTCAGGGAATTTTGGGATTTTCTCTGGAATTTTTCGAAAATGCAAAAAAAGGATAAAGCATTTAGAAAAGTGTTTCTTTGCTTATTTTATTACAAATTTTTCAAAAAATTTTGCCCTCGCTCCGCTCGGGCCAAATTATTATTTATTTCATCTCATTTTTTTATTCATCATTTATTCAAAATGCATGTCTTTTGTTCATAAAATTATGAATTGTTCAAAAAAATTTCCCCTCACTACGTTCGGGATAGTTTACACTCTACGTCTTTCGACAGAATTTATCTGAAATCCCAAGTTTTTTGGAAACTTACTTTTTAATGAACTGTGCTGAGAAAGGAACGCCATGATGCCCTTGACCACGATGTTGAAAAGAAAGGGGAGGGAATGGAACAGAATTTAAAATTAGTAGCCATGTTTTGGAAAACAAGGATAAATTGTGAATTTTCATCTTTTGAAGATATTTTTTCGCAAAAATATAACCATATTTAAGACCAATAACATCACTATTAATAGTATTAGGAAGTTGGAAATTTAAATGGGAGGATTTCAACTCTAGGACTACCATAAAATCAACGTATTAAAAAAGTGGCAAAAATGAAACCCTATCTGAAAAACTCTCAACTCTAATACGTCTTAGCAGATGGATTTCGGCGAGGACGTTGAAATATAAAGGGGTGTGAATGGAGGCTTGGGGATGAAGAAAGAGGTAGTACACATAAGAAAATGACGAAATGAAAAAACCAAATCCATATTCGTGTTCAGCAGGTCAAAATACTCCGAAAAATACGTTTTTCACGATCGTTTTACTCGAAGTCTCGAAATTCACTTTTTTTTTCATTAAAAATCAGTGAGAAAGGTGAATTTTGAAATTTTAATCAAAACTATTACGAAAAGGGTGTTTACCGGGGTATTTTGACCTGCTGAACACGAATTTGAAATTGGTTTCTTTATTTGGTTATTTCTTTCTGTATAAAGCGCTCAAAATTTGAAAACTCTGCTAAAATTACAACATTTCTGTACGGTTTTTCGCGATTTTCGGCCCTTAGTTCAAAGAAATCGCCAAAACCAAATACATAGTAAAATTCTACATAAAAAAACGGATTTTTTAGGAATTTTTCCAAGGTGGTCGCTCTTCGCTTGTATGGTATTTTTTACGATTGAAAACTTCAAATGACCGAAAAAACGTGAAGGAGTGCACCAAAATTGTTGAAAAAATTATCATGAATACACATCTACCAGGTGTAACTTTGTGCCAAAGAACAGAAAATTTCCTTCACTTTCGTTGAAATTAAAAATTCTTGAAAATGATGCAATAAAATGGCCATAGCTCCGAAAGAGAGGGGGTAGGGGTCCAAAATTTTGTGAAAAATTATTTCTAGTCAGTATACACGACTTGAGGTGTTTATGAGCCCAAAAGCGCCGGGGGCCAAATTCACCCCTTATCCGGCCATACCCTTTACTTTATTTTAATGTATCTATTATCTTACATTTTTCTCAGCGTGATAGAAGGAGGGGGTGAAACCTACATTGAATTTCAGATTTTTGAAAAAACACCGCCATACAACCGACTCACGTATGGTAAATTCCATTTTTTCAGCAATTATTCATTTAATTTCACATCAGTTGTTAACGTCTCTCCTCCCCACCTTAGAAAGAACTAATTCCATTTCTGAAAAGTATAATTTGAATTACCCTGCAAGTTTGAAAAAATTGGGGTGAAAATGTAATCGAAACCTCCAGTTTGAGCACAATTAGGACGTTTTTTTCTCTCAAGTTTCTAGACTCTTGGGACACACTTTCATTAGCTCAAAAATACCACTCAAGACTAATTCACCATCCTCAACCAACTATGCTCTTTGTGTTTTTTGTTAATCAAAAGGCTTTCCTCTAATCCACATTTTGGCATTGCGGTTTCAGTTTTTTTATTTCCTCGAGGTAAACACCATTTCTAATTATTTTTTCAACTGTTGCAGTGGTCAGTCGAGCAAAAGCTAAAACCAAAATTGAGATTGAATTCCCGTTGTGATTACCTACTGATTTCCGTTCTTCAAGATTTTTGTCATTGCACTTGTCACAATTGCTTGAATTTTCGGTCTTGAGCGATTCTGCTTTAGAATTTTATCAATTTCTTGTTCTTCAGCAGTCGACCAGATGCTCTTCTTGACCTATGTACATGTATGATTTAATTTTATCGGAACATAATTGAGAATCGAATTATGCGTTATTCAAAAACATCACGAGTAAAAAGCAATATAAATCTGTATTCTCTTAGGGTGCGATTGTACTTGATCGAAAAATAATGTAATAACATCTTATGAACATGACGTAGCCATATTTAGTACAAAGCAAGATCAGTCATTTACACAGTAAAAACGAGATCACTTTTAAAAAAATTAAGAATTTCCTTAAAAAGTTTTTTGTGTGTACTTGAACCAGTTGTCAAGCTGAAAAGTTTACTGCACATCTCCTCGACCTCCCAAATCATTTTGAACTATGTTTGAGAAACCGAAGTCACCAAAAATGATCTCATGATTTCGGATTACCCGTTCATATAAAAAAATGATCTCGTTTTCTACTCAAATGACGTATAACCACACATAATCCATAATTAGGTATATATATCTGCTACACGAGCATCAATATTTACGGCACAACAACTAATTCGAGGCGAAACGAATATTTTGGCGAAATTGCGTATATTGAAAATCTTTGAACCCGAAAAGCAATTGACCTGCCTATTGTCGGATTTGCTCTTTCCGCCTGGAGCGACCGGAGGAACAGCAGTTGGAACACCTGGAATGGTAGTACTGTGCTGACTTTTGGTGAAAAGCCATAACCAGTTCGTCGGTTGCACGTGGTCGTTTGCTTGATTTTCCTGCTGTTTTTCGGAATCATCTTTGTCTTCTTTGACCGGCGGTCCTCTTTTGCTGCCGAAATAGCAACAAGCAATCACGCGGGGACTGCCTTGACTTTTGTCTTGGCCATTGCCTTTATTATTTTCATTCTTGTTGCTGTTGGTTTTTTTGAGTTTTTTGGATTGTATACCCGGTAAAAGGGTGAGGAACCCCTTTTTTCCTACCAAACCCTCATATATAAGTTTATAAACAAAAACAGCCGCGTTCTTGATACCGTTACCCCAACCGGTTTTTATCTCCTCCGGTTTTTCCGATGGCTGTGCGGTATCTGATTGCGCTAATGTACATTTACAGTCTCCCGGACATGGTATTTGTTTTACATCTTGTTTATTTTTTTCTAATTCTTCTTTTGATATCGAATCCAATTGCTCAAGTGGTAGTGGTGGTAGGGTAACGGGTGGAATTTGCTGTGGCGCGGTGTGTGTTGCGGGCAGTCCTAATGGATTTTCGTCTCCTGGTTTTACCATAGGAGCAGACTGCGGATAAAATAGAAATGAAGGTTCATTCGAATTTATATCTATTCGTTTTGCCATTTTTTTCGAAAGTTGAATAGAAAGAAGGAGGTGGCCAGGAAGTTGTGTTTGGACCTCAAAAAAGCGTGGTAAAAATCATTTTTCTGATTTCCAACTCCTCATCTACTGTACTACTCCAATTGCCTTTAAAATTTAGCTACATTCAAAAAATTTAAAATAGGTATTGAAAAAAATTCAGGTAGGTACCAAAAATGGTTGTTTTAATCAAGATGTTTTTATCCAAAAATGCCAGTGATGCCCATTTTTCACTTTTACAGGCATCATAGCGTGGTTACTTTTTAGTAACTTGGTTACTTTTTTCGAGACAAGTTACTTTTGGTTACTATTTCCACTTCAAAAGTTACTTTGGTTACTTTTTACCTCTAAAAGTTACTTTTTTCCAAAATTTCTCAAAAAAATTACCTTTTTTTTTCACAATTTTTCTCTAAAAATTGATTTTTTTCAAGCGTAAAGTGTCTGTTAGTTTCGGGTTAGTCGAGTTTTGGAGACTTTTTTGTTTCAAAAAATTTCGCCCTCGCTCCGCTCGGGCAGTACATTGATACCTCTGTTTCTTGAATACACTATCATTCCCTAAATTTGAATCAGTCAAAATTGGTGTATTTTCATTCTCTTGGTTAAGTATATAGTGAAATAATTTTCATCAAAAACTAGAAATTTTCACCCATATTTCAGTCAAAACTCAAATCAATTTCCAATTTGTCAAATAAAAATCAGTAATTTTGATTAATATTTCAATGAAAAATCACTGATTTTCATATAAATTTACAGGGTAGGTAGGCTAGATACTCACTTTTTTTTTACTGAATTTTGACACACCCTCATTTTTTTCAAATTCTTCCCCGCCCTTGCATAATGTCTGATTAAGTCCCGGAGTCGATCAGATTCAATCCAAGCTCAATAAAAAAATGAAATTTTACCTCAAACGTGTTCAGAGAAGTGCATTTTATTACTCTTCAAAAATAATTTTTCTTATTTCTTACATTAGAATATAACTTTCTAAATCTACATCAATCAAGTTTTATAAAAACTCTGCCTTTTTGAACCACTAAAATAATTTCCATTGATATTGCAGTCAAAAGTCGTTGATTTCTTAGTCGATTTTCAATTAACCAGAAAAAAATCAGTAATTTTGACTAAACGATCAATGCGAATCACTGATTTTCATTTATATTCATCTCACTGATTCAGATTTAGAGAATTCTTGCAATTTTTCAGTTTTTCTTCGCTTTTATCTGTATTACATTTTTTCATCTGTCCACTGAAATTAACCTGACTTTACGAGCACTACTGTAAAAATAGATTTTGAAGTTTGTTACGAATTTTTACCCCCCTCTCACCCCATTTTTCTCCAATTCTCAGCCCCTCCCTTACATAATTTCTGGGAGCGCTTATAAGTTATAATAATTGCATTAAGTACATGTTGCTTTTTTTTTTTTTTACAAATTTTACCATTAAAAATTGAGTTTTTGGTTACTTTTTGGTAATACATTGGTTACTTTTTCTCCCAAATTGGGTTACAAAAGTTACTTTTTTCCCACCAAATTTCACTATGATGCCTGCTTTTATCATTATTTTTGAACACTAAATTTTAAAAATCACGTTTTTATGTTTTTTAATTTCATTTTGATAGCTAAAGAAAATCATTTTTGAAAAAAACTTTCTTTGTAATAGTCCAGTCATTTTAGGAGTTGACCCCCAAAAATTAAATCCCGATTTTTTTTTCGCGTTTTACGTTCGTAATGGTCCACTACACAACGTACTAAAATGGACACCCCACAACCCTCCGCCTCCGCTATTCCCAGGGGTAAATGTCTGCTAAAAACCGGGTTTTCGTGAATATCTCCTCAAATAATCCTCTAAATTGAAAAATAGTTATGAACAATTTTGTTCTACGTGTAATTTCCTATCAGAAGGTTTTTTTGTTTTTTCAAAAACACTCACTTCCTTGACCAAAAATTAAGGGTAAAAAACACCTATTTTTCAACAATTTACAGCATTTTTGGAAAAAATCGAAACTTTTGTGAATATCTCCTCAAATAAGCCTCGAAATGGAAAAATGGTTATGAACTACGTGTAGTTTCCTATCAGACAGGTATGTTTTTTTTCGAAAACATCCACTTCTTTGCCCGAAAATTGAGGGTGAAAAACGCCTATTTCTCCAATATTTTCAGTATTTTTGGAAATGATGGAAATACGAAGTTGAAAGTACCCAAAATTATACCGGCGAAGAGTAATATTTTTTTATACATGCTGGTAGGGTATTCCAAGAAAAGTCACAGCAAGAATTTCAACCCCTACCGTTAATTATAAGGAAGGTTATTTCAGTATTCAATAACATCTCTTATAATTAACGGTAGGGGTTGAAATTCTTGCTGTGGCTTTTTTTTGGAATGACCTACCAGCATGTATAAAAAAATTACTCTTCACTGGAATAATTTTGGATACTTTCAACTTCGTATTTCCATCATTTCCAAAAATACTGAAAATATTGGAAAAATCGACGTTTTGCACCCTAAATTTTTGGGCAAAGAAGTGGATGTTTTCGAAAAACATTATTGTTCATAACCATTTTTCCATTTTGAGGCTTATTTGAGGAGATATTCACAAAAGTTTCGATTTTTTCCAAAAATGCTGTAAATTGTTGAAAAATAGGTGTTTTTTACCCTTAATTTTTGGTCAAGGAAGTGAGTGTTTTTGAAAAAACAAAAAACTTCCCGATAGGAAATTATACGTAGAACAAGATTGTTCATAACTCTTTTTCAATTTTGAGGCTTATTTGCGGAGATATTCACGAAAATCCGGGTTTTAGCAGACATTTACCCCTCCCCTGGGATAAGCGGAGGATTGTGGGGTGTCCATTTTAGTATGTTGTGTAGTGGACCATTACGAACGTAAAACGCGAAAAAAACAGGATTTAATTTGGGGGGGGGGGGTTTGGTACATTTTTTCTCTTATTTGCCTGGACTATAATGGTTTTACCTATGAATACATTTACCCAAAAAATCATCGGCCCCAATTTTTCCCTGTTATCTTTCATCTACCTAATTTTTCAAAAAATAAGAAGGATGCATTAATTGTGTTTTTTCTTAAATTCAGAAAATGGTGAAAAATCGGCGTCGATGATTTTTCTGGGTTAGTGCAAGATCATTTGTGATGCGTTGTGCGATAAGGGACTTTGTGGTGAAAAAAATCGGACATAAAATTTGCCTAATTCACCTAAAAAACATATTTTCTATACGAATCATGCAAAATCTGGCATTCGATTTTTTTTCACCATGAAGTCCCTTATCGCACAACGTTTCACATTTCAAGAAAAATTTTCTCGGAAATGATTAGTCTTCAATTTCTGGAATTTCATATTCAGAAAATTTTCCACTTCGCTTCGATTTTTTACCAACTATCTTGTATTGTTAATTTACATTGCCTGATCTTCAAAATGGATTTGTCAAGTGCGAAAGTATGCTCTATTTGAAAACTGAAACCTCTTTTCCCCCCGAATCTGTGCAATCGTGAAGCTTTTTCAAATTGAAAACAAAAGATGATTTTTCTATGGAATTTTTCAAGATCAAGTTTTTTTAGAGTTTTTTTTTTTGCAATGCACGGATAGACCGAATGGGCCAGAAAAGGTAAGTCCCCTCTATCCAATGACAAAAAATTTTCACCGAGTCGAAAAAATTGAGAAATTGCCGTTGAGTGTAAAAAAAAATTGGGGGAAAATGTCATTCAAGTCGAAAAATTTTTTATTCTTAGCCTTCTCAATAATGCCAATTTCGGTTTTTCCTGTTTTGATGAAGATTTCACATCAAATAGTAGTTTTCAAATAAGTGAAGGTGGTGAAGAAGAACACAAACCGTAATTTTTTGGAAAAAATGACTTCCCATTTCGAGATCTAGAATGAGATTTGAATTTTAAATACAAAAAGTTCTCTTATGAAGCGAATTAGAAATTCTCTCTGAGGAACGATTTTTTTTTTTGTTGAAAAAATTGTGGTTTTCACTTTTTTACCTTTAATAATAAATCGAATAATCGAGCCTTTCTTCTGCCTTTCTGCTATAAAAATTATACGAAGTTATCAATTTCATATACTGATCAATTTACCTGCCTGATCACAGTGCACAGCAAGAATGGTACGATCACGAAAAAATAACTCATTTTTTACTACGACTAGGCACTATTAAGCCCTAACGTCGAATTATTCTTACGCGTCTTACGTTCGTTCTTCGTAAGCTCAGTTTTTATAATGTACTGTACGTATGTACTTGTCATGTCACAATACATCGTATTTAACATTATGTGGCACTAGGTTCCCGGTGTATTTGACATGTAGCTGGTTATTCTCTTGCAAATTTCTTTAACGATGGTAGAAAAATTCACATTTTAAACGCTTTTAGGAAGGTGGAAGCGAAGCGAAAACATCGAATCGTCCCAGCTGTCGCTTTTGTTTTGTCAGTGAAATGTTTGGATGAACTTGCGTCGTTGTTGATGAAATAATTGTAAATGAAAATTGCTCGAAAATTACGCCCTGCGGTTCGTTAAGGTTTGCGAAGACGTTGTCTGGCGGCTTCGAAACGTTTGCGGTTATTTTCGTAAGTGCCTAACCTACCATCTCGACGTATTGCTTAACGTGTGCATAAGAAACAGGTGTGATGACTTTTTGAATTGGTACTTTTAAGTGCCAGGTTACTTGGTGCTTGGGAGTTATTTTTGACACGACTTTCCTAATTTGTGCGCCGAGAGTAATTACGTAGTGTGTTTGTCGGAAAGATTTTCATGTTACGAGCGAAAGAAAGAAAAGTGGTCCGATTTGAACGAGAGTGGGATTTTTGAAAAGTAGAATGTACTAAAACCTTCGTTAAATAAAAATTTTAGCCGCTCAAGTCGATTTTTTCTTTTTGTGAAAATGTTGAATTATCATTTTTGAAGCAAAAACATAGTAAATTTTTTAAAACACGTAATTTTTTGAGTAGGATTTATGAAAATCGAGTTCCCAAAACAGATTTTTTGCTGAATTGCTCGAAATAATGTGGTATTTCGGTTTTTGAGTGCCCAAGTTCATTTCTACTTATTTTTGTGGGAATTTCAAAAACACTGAAGCAAATAAAAATCGTTCTGGAGATTCCAGAATGACTGCAAAATAATAATGAGATTTGGTTTTGAGGGACCGAAATTATAGATAGGGGAAAATAGAGACTTCCTAATCAATTTTTTTGATTAAACATTTTTTTCATGTATCTTTGCGGTAAAACTTCATGAAAAATCGAAAAATCCAGTTGAACAGTTGAAATTTTTGATTGCGAGATTGCAGAAGATATTCTTTCTGATCATGTAAGTTCTGGTTTAATTCAAAGGCAGACAAAGCAAGTATTTTTTTCGGGTTAATTTTAACATGGATGTCTCTCAGTGCTGGGGAAACGGGGGACCAAATTTCAGTATTCGAATTTTAGCGATCGCTGACAGAATGGCATTCTGTTAAACTGAAAAAATTTTAGTAAAATTTTGAGCTATCAATTTTTACGAATATGCGGCCATTCCTTATCAAATCGTCCACTTTTTTGCACCTTGGGATCTTCGATTTTTTGAATGGCCTTGAAAATTGAAGTTGAATTCCGCAAGCTGCAGGTCTTCAAGTGCATTTTAAGGGAAGATACGAGGTCTAAGTTTTTAAAAAAATGTGGATATCGCAAACTTCATACTGGATATCTTGAAAATCGCGCTCAGTAGAAAATTGAAATTTTCCCCATCTTATAGGATTTTTTAAGGAGCTTTTTGAGGAAATGCTGAAAATCAGTGTTACCATTTTTTTAACAATCGAAAATTAGCTAGAAAAGTTGAAAATTGGTATTTTCCTGTGAGAGCATCGTTTAAAAATTCTGAAAAATTATTTATTGTTGCTGAATAACATTTTGTCTGATTGCGCTAATGTACATTTACAGTCTCCCGATCAAGGTATCTGTTTTACATCTTGTTTAATTTTTTCTAATTCTTCTTTTGATACCGAATCCAATGGGGCTAGTGGGAGTGGAGGTGGGATCTGCTGTTTCTCGGTGGGTGGTACAGACGGTCCTTGTGGGTTTTCGTCTTCTGGTCTTACCATAGGAGCAGTCTGTGGGTAAAAAAATAAAAGTAAATTCGAATTTATTTTTTTATCCTGATATTTTTTTCGAAAATTGAATAGGAAGGAGGAGGTAGTCACTCTGTCATTTATAAATCATTTAAAATCATTGAAAATTACTGAAAAACAGTCAGAATTGCATCACAGTAATAAACCAGTGAAACAAATTCACTGAAACAATCTCAAGGAAAATATTTATCGAAAATAATTGTTTTCGATTTCTGAACTTCGCTTCGATTTTTTGCCCAATTTTATTTTTGATAATTAGTGCTCTATATAAAAACTGCCCCCTCCCAAATCCGCACAGTCGTGAAGATTTCTTGAATTGAAAACAAAAAACTTTTTTTCTGTACATTTTTTTCAGATTAAAATTTTGTTTGATTTTTTTTGCAATGCTAGGACAGACTGAATGAACTAGAGGAAGTAAGCGTTCTCCCTCCAATAACAGAAAATTTTTCTCGAAACAGAAAAATTGAGAGAAGTTCTGTTGAGTGTGAAAAAATGGAAGGGAAAATGCCATTTGAGGTGAAAATGTTTCAATCCTTGGGTTTCTCAATTACGCCAATTTCGATTCTTCGCTGTTTTGATTAGGATTAGATGTACCGTTTTCAAATAAGTAAAGGTGGTAAAGAACACAAACCGCCATTTTTCAGAAAAATGACCTCCAATTCGGGATCGAAGAAAGATCATCCTGAATTCCAAATACAAACTTCACTTTTGAAGTGAATTGCAAATTTTCTCCATTTTACGATTTTTGTGGAAAAAAATCGTGTTTTCACATTTTTACGTTTAATAATATATAATCGAGCCTTTACTGTACCTTTCTGCTATGAAAATTGTACAAAGTTACCAATTTTACGATGGTTGGAAAATTCACATTTTAAAGCTTGCAATAAGGTGGTAACGAAGTTTAAAAAATTGAATCGTCCCAGCTGTCGCTTTTGTTTTGCCAGTAAAATGTTTGCATGAACTTTCATCGTTGCTGATGGAATAATTGTTTATGACAATTGCTCGTAAATTGTGCCCTGTGGTTCATTAAAGGTTGTGAAGAAATTCTGACGTTTCGAAATGTTTGCGGTTATTTTCGTATAAGTACAATGGCGGGGTATTTCTTAGCATTTATATAAGAAACAGGAGTGATGAATTTTTGAATTGGTACTTTTCGAGTGCCAATTTATCTGGTACATATTTAGAAGTTATTTATGACACGATTTTCCGAGTTCATGTGTTGAGGGTTGAGGGTAATTACGTGGTGTGTCGAAAAGATTTTCCTGTATGTTACGAGCAACAGAAAGAAAACTAGAGTATAATAATGTCCTAAAATCCGCATCAAATCAAAATTCTGGCTGCTCAAGTAGATTTTTATATTTTTTGAAAATTTTGAATCGATATTTTTCAATGCAAAAACGTAACCCTTTCAAGAAATGTAATTTTTAAAGTAAAATTTATGAAAATCAAGTTCCAGAACAGATTTTCTTGTTGAATTACTCGAATAAGTTGGTAGGTGTCTCGGTTTATGGGTGTCCAAGTTAATTTCTATCTTTTTGTGGGGATTTCAAAAATACTGAAGCAAATAAAAATCTTTCTGAAGGCTGCAGAACTGCAGAATAATTTAATTTCGAGAAACTGAAATTATATGTAGGTAGAAAAAGATAGAGTCTACTTAATCCATTTATTGATTTTTTTTTTGGAAAAAAATCAAAAAATAAAGTTGAACCACTGAAATTTTAGATAGGGATATTTTAGAAGATATTCTTTCCGAACATGTGACTTCTCATTCTAATCAGAGGCAGGTACCAAACGCATTTTTTTGGATCAATTTTAATACGATTATGTTCCAGTGCTGGGGGTCAATTCATAACACGGGTGATCAAATTTTGGCTATCGCTGACAAAATAAAGTTCTGTCAACTTGAAAAAAAAGTTGTAAAATTTTGAGCTATCAATTTTTGCGAATTTATTTAGGGTCATTTCATGTCAGATCGTCTAGTTTTTTGCTCTCCTGAGTTTTCATTTTTTTCTAAGAATTTCTACCTGGATAGACCTCTAAAATAGAAGTTCAATCCCGCGAACCGCAGATCTTCTAGTGCTTTCAGGCATCCCAGTAGGTTACTTTTTTCAAAAAAAGTCAGTATTAGTTCCTTTTGTACTCAAAAGTTACTATTGGTTACTTTTCATTCAAAAAAGTTCCTTTTCATCGTAGAGGGAGTAAAAGTCTACTTTTACTCCCTCTCGCGAATCGCTCGAGTGCTCAAACTCGACTTTTACTCCCTCTACAATGAAAAATATCGTATGCAACTCGGGAGATAAATGATTTTCGACGATTTTGAGTTATTTCCCTCGCTTCGCTCGGGCAATAAACCTCAAAATTCGTCGAAAATCACTTTATCTCCCTTGTTGCATAATATACTATTTCTCAAAAATTTGAGCAAAAAATCATTTTTTTGGGTTTTTGCTTTGAAAAAATTTTGCTTTAAAAAAAATAAAAAATTGCTTTAAAAAATGATTTGAAAAAAAGTATACTGTAGCATTACTTGATACTCAACTATATAATTTAAGATTTTGTTGAAATACTAGTAAAAATTCGAATGACTTTTTTACATTTTCTAGGTGAAATCATGAATTGAAATTTTAAAAAAAGGTTACTTTTTTGGACTTTTTCGGTTACTTTTCCGACTGTCACAGGTTCCTAAAGTTACTTTTTTTTTCAAATTTTGGCTGGGATGTCTGGTGCTTTCTAAAGGGTGATGAAGTAGATCAAAATTTTTAAGAAAATGTGGATATCGCAGACTTCAAACGTGCAGGTAAATGAAACTTTCTGCATTTATTGGAGTTTTTAAGCAGTTTTTTGCAGGGATGGAAACCCGAACCGGAACCTTTAAAATAACCCCTAAAAAACCTCTATTTTTGGTTTAAGAAATAACCGTAACCCGGAACCGAAATAAAAACTTGAGTGAAAAACCGCTATCCAAAACCTGAACGGATTTGGAATTGAATATCTTGGAACCTGGAACCCTTAAAATTTGTTTGAGTTAATTTTAAGGGTTGTGGGTTTTATCGATCATTTCACTGACATCTTGCTGTGACCAACTTCTTTACATCCAAAAGATTCAGGAGGTCGAAAATAGGGTTTATACAAAATTTCAGCTTTTTTCTTTGTTTAGAACAAATTTTCATATTTTTCAGGACGATGAGGTAATTTTGAAATTTCAAAAATTCAAAAAATGGACTTCAGCACCTGAAATTTTGGATATGGGGCCCTATTATGATGTACTTTCAATTTTTTTTGGTTTGGGCTTAAAATTTTACTTCGATTTGAGATACCTTCCTTGTAACTTGTAAGTGAATTTTTTTTCGAACTTTATTTTTTTGATTTCTCTCATCCATAAATTTTTTCATTTCTACTATCCTTCTCATTCCAAATTGAAAATACATCGAAGAAAAAATTGAATAAAAAATGATCAATTCCTTTGCAATATTCTCTAATTTCTAATTAGACTTGAAAATTAGAATTAGAACTGGAGTTTGTATTTTTTTTTTTAATTTTGGTTCGTAAACAGCACAAACAGATAACGTAAAGGTGACGAATTTTTATTTTTAAAAATATACGAAAACCCTGAGAACCGTAACCGAAAACCTTAACCTTTCAGGCAAACCAAAATCGATAACCTTTAACCTTTATTTTTCAAATTGAAACCTTTATTAACCCGGAACACTTAGTTTTTCAAAAAACCCTAACCCTAACCCACCCCAAATAAAAAAATAAAGGGTTTCCACCCCTGGTTTTTTGAGGAAAAGTTGAAAATCAGTGTTGTCATTTTTTCAACTATCGAAAATTAGCTAAAGAAGTTGAAAAATTGTATTTTACTTGGAGGTATCGCTTACAAATTCCGAAAAAATATATATTACACAACTTTTCATGCTGAATTAATAAAAAATTTGAGACAGCGTTTTTTCGTTTACCTACTCATTTTTAAGAATTCCAAAATTTGCAACAAAATACAATTTTAGCAATTAAAAATTGAAATTTTGTAAAATTTGTCATTTTAACTTGATTTATCTCTTACTTTGAGAAGAAGTTTATAAAAGCTTTTCAACCCCACTCAACGGTCTAATTACAATATCGAAAGTTGAGTTTTTAATCATAAATCTGATTGATTCTCATGGAAAATATTTTCAACTCATTTCTCTAGTAAAGCAAAACTTGCGTGATTTTTCCTTCAGGTAAGTATAAATACTTGACTTTTGAAAACCACTTTTCGAAAGGAACTGCTTGACGAAAGAAATATAAAAAATGATTCTGCTGATCGTTTTTCCATCCGCTTGAGAACGATTCGATACATTTTTTTCGTCGTTTCAACTATTTCCAGTCAATTTCTAATTTTCTCCAGGAAATTGGGACGACGTTTATCATATAAAAAGTGCAGCTCCTGCAGCTGTACCTGAAACGTTATCTTTGTCACGTCTGACAAATCGAAAAATAACACATGTCCATACGTACAACTCGGTACCCTCGAAGGTGTAATATTTTCTCGCGAAAGATGAAAATTTAATGCTCGACGCTGTATCGCGCCAGCAACAGCGGCTACGATCGCGTGAAAATTTCAATTTGTATTTACGTTGGAAGAAAGTTACGACCCGAAAGAAATCTTTCTTTCGTTGGCGTGTGTGCGTGTGCAAATTGAACGGAAATACAAAAATACTTCGGTAGAGCTCTCGAAAGATACAATTTAAGTATACTCGTTTATAGTAAAGATGTCTACGGTGGCGAAAAAGAGAATATATCATGACCGGCATCGGCAGATCTCGTTAGGCGTGTAGCCAATTTACGATTACTATACGACGACGACGGCGATGCGTTGAAAAAGCCATTTTTCTTGTTTCGAACTGGCGTGAAAATTAAATACGCCTCGGGTACGAACGCTATACTGTGTAGGTCTTTGTAGGTAGTGCACGGTGCAGACAATTTTTCCTATCCATCGTATCGTCTAGGCCAACCGAACCTGGGAAAACGTGCGGCTGCTTTTGACGTACAAATATTACAGCCCGCAGCGTGGCGGTGGAAGCTGCGAACGGTTTTAATTTAATGCGAAAATTATACCAAATGTAACTCGATGTTAAAGGTGTGTCGGTGTAGAGTTTCCTCGGCTGAAATAAGCATGGTTTTGAAGGACGAGAAGACTGGAAGAGAATGGGTAACTTTATCGTCAAATTCTAGTGTTGTTAACGTCGTACCTGCAAGTAATTGATTTATACGGATCGATGTACCTATCGAGGACAAGAAAACAGAAATTTTGGAGGAGTAGAAGTTTGAACGAGGTAGGGTGTAATATGGGGTATTTTGGGTGAAGGATTGTCACGAGGGAATCAACTTGTTTATGAACTCAGCTGCAAATCCTTCCCAATTTTTTGAAATGGAAAGAATGATGAATTTAGTCACAAATGTCTATTGGGTCTGAAAAGTCAGAAAATTTGAAAAAAGTATACATTTTTGTCTAAAACTTAAAGAACGAGTCCGAAAGTTCTTCATTTGATTTTCTTAACAAAATTCGTTTTTCCTTTATTTATTTCGTTGAAATTCTATTAAAAGTTACAAATTATTTTCCCTAATTTCTGAAACGTTGGAAAAAATGATAGAATTTTAGCCGTGTTGATTGTCTTTCTTCTCAAAAAATTTTCGTCCTCCCTTCGCTCAGGCTCAATAAGTTGACATTTGCTATTTTTCGAAACTTCATTTTTTTTCCTTCATACCCCCCCCCCCCTTATTTATTTAGTAAGGCTAGTAGAAAAATTTCAGTGACTTGCATGGAATTTTGAAACACGTACTTTTTAATTTTTTTTAAGGAGAAAAGTACCTAAGTCATAAATTTAAAAAAAATTAAAATTTTCAGTTCGAAAATGTCTGAATTTTCATTCTTGTGAATTAGTAAACACTTTGTAGTTCAAAATTCTACTAAAAGTAGTAAATAAACAAAGTGTCCTTTTTTGAGAAATGAAATCAGAACAGGTCTGAAAATTTTGTCAATGTGGAAAAATCAAAGAAAAATTGGGGTATTTGGAAAGTTTTTCTCCGAAATCGGGGTATTTAAAACAGTCATAATCGTCGAGGAAACTAAGTACTTGTTTGAAAAAACCACTTCCTTAAAAATTTTGTCCTCGAACGAATATTTGTCGAAAACTCTTTTTCAACTTTTGAAAACCCAACTTTTCGAAACCGTTGACCTAGTTACTTATTCAACTGAAACCACAAAATTCGAGTGCAGTAGGAAAATAATAGATTAAATTGAGGGAGATGTGGATAAATTGATTGTTCTGGGCCAATTTCCCGAAACCAGTTTCTCGGATATTCATTTTGTTGAATAACCATTTTCCTTAAAACGTGTTTTTCCCGAATTTTTTTGTTCTCGAAAAAATTTCTTTGTGACCCATGTTTAATTAGATAATTAGTCCTCCTTCCCCGAAGGCACTTTAGTTTTTGGTATTAAGAACAGAAATCAAGGAGATCAAGCATAATAGATTTCGATACCTCGTTCAATGTCAATAACGCCAAAATAATATTTGGTTCTCTACTCTTTTTCATTTTCATTTTCCCGGTCTTTCTTTGAAGTTTTAGCTCATATTTACTTTAGAAATAAATTTCAGAGTTACAAAAACATACAATTTCAAATTTTTTAACATTCTGAGTCAATTAATCTCTTTTTAAGTACAGTTTTGGTATCTATGACCCGACCCATCTTCAATAAACCAGTGTTTATGAAAACAATAATTCAATTTTCAAAAAATCTGTAATTGGGAAAATTATGCATTCGGGGTAATAGATTTGGGAAATTGGTATTAAGGAAAAACATTTCCGAGAAAATATACATTCGGATAACTGGTTTCGGAAAAATTCCGAGAATTCAAATTGATGAATGTTCTTCAAAATTTTTTAAACAGGAATACTTGGAGTTGAAATACATTTTTTGTAAATTTTTTCTACGGTAAATCTCTTTCTTTTATTGTTTAAAAACTTAGGGGAAAGTCCTGCAACAGTTTTGCTTTCTCATTTTGAGATTTTGCTGGATGTCTTGGCAAATGACATTGACCCCCCCCCCCCGCTCCCCATCTCCCCTGGGTGCGGACTCTAGGGTCTTTCAGCTCATTTAAAAAAGAAATTCTGGAAAACCTAAAAAAAAGTCGAGGAAAGGTATTTTCAAAGAAACCTGGATACCCTCCTTAAAAAGTTACAATATTTCCTTCATTAGAAAAAAATTGATCAAATTTTCATTTATTGGTAACTTGATTAATTTCTAGAATTTTTCTGTCATTTTAAATCTTTTTTTTTTTGAAAAAAAGGGTCTCCATTTCCTTTTACCTAAAAAAATTCTCAGACTTCAATTAGATTCATTTTTATGGTGACGAGAGGAACGGTGTCTTTCAATTTTTCTGAAAAATAATTTCAAAAAACATTGATGTAAAAGTTGAGCGATTTTTGTGAAAAAAATAATCAGTTGAAAAATTAATGTGAAATAAAAACTGAAGATAGATTACGAATAAAAATGCAGAAATCAAGTATTATTTTTGTTTTGTCGCCAAAATTTTCTAAATGCGCTCTTCGGCGAATTGTTTTCGTGGCCTTGGAGGTAGACAAACAACTTTATATTTTTATAAAATTTCTCCTTCGTTCGGTATATTTTTCAGTAAAACTTGAACATTGAAATTAGTTTTGAGTCGGTAGCGTCTCGATTCGATGGAATTTATATCCAGGCATAATAAAAGAATGAATTGATTTGTTGATTGTGAACACCTATACGTGTTGGAAAAAATTCGCCAGTATTATTCCATCCGAGAGAACTTTCCAATATCAAAATATGCCTCTGTCGCACACCGAGACGTTCATTCGTTCGGTAAATTTTGAAGAAGCCCCTTCTCACCACCTTTGTCCAGGATCAACTTTTCAATCGTAGCGGATTCTCTGGGAGGCACAGCGCAATTCCCTCGACTCGATTCGAGTTTTCCCAAGCGAACTGCGAAGCGAAGACGAAGCAGCCAACAAATGGGCCAAGTTTTCAATAGAGAAAACTTTTCTCTCCAGTATTCGAACTGTTACCGTTTTTGGTAGGTTTAATTAAAAGGGGGTAGGAAAAAATCTCAACTCGAGCCAAAAACTTATGCATAATAAATATAATATCGTTGAATTTCGCGCGTGCAGTACTTACGTGAGGGTATTTTTCTTGTTGTCATTTTTCCACTGTAATACCTAAAATGTTTTTTGCTGCGTACGATTTCGATGAGCGAGATGAGGTGGCGAGGTTCTGGTAATTTGTTTGTGCAAACAAATTGGACTGTAGTTTTTCATAATCTACGTAGGTGCTTAGGCTTACACAGTTGAAATGTACAAATGGCAATGTGTAGATTATTTCTAATGATTAGTGGTTTGAAAAATTGGAATTTGGGTTCGTTTACGTTATTTGAATATATTTTTAGTTCGTTACCTTCGTTCCCTGGTTTCACTCGGCTTTGATTTTTCGTTGGAAAAAAATGGAAATTTTCAAAGAAACTTTTCAACATATCGTTTTTATAACGCTAAATGAGATTACCCTCGTCTAGATAAGATGTGCATATACTTACGTGTGAGGTGTTTATTCTTTTCAGCAGATCGAGCTGAAATTTTGACGTTTCTTAGGAACGAAAGCGAAATAAAGGTTGAAAATATGAAAGAAAAAAGATAAGAAAAAAAGTTCGATATAAAGGTGATGACGGTGACGTTGGTTATCTTAGTGTTGCCGATGTCATTTTATATTGAGGATGATATCTTTTTTTTTTTCATGTACGAGAATCAAATAAACGATCGATCCTACTCTCTTTGTTGGTACATATTTTCCAATTCGAGTCAAATTTGCTAGCAGAACCAGTAGAAAATTTCTACGAAAAAAATCGCAATAGCCGTCATACTAATCTAAAATTCAACCTAAATGAAAAATGAAAATGGTGGCAGAACATTGTTTCAAAAGAATAATTATAATGAGTTCAAAATTACGTGAAAATTGGAGAAATTACATAAAAATGAGGTAAACGTGTATTGTAGAAATGTCTTTTCCGTGATAAAATAGAATAAAAATTGCGTTAAAGTTGATAAAGAGCATTTCCTGTTAAGATGGTGAAATCGGCCCTTGACCCGATCGGGACAAAAATCTCCCAAAATGTTGGTATTGATGTAAAACCACCCCAAAAAAATTTTCAACCCTCTACCCCCACCCCCAACCGAATTATGGGGCCATCAATGCTCGAAATTCAGGGTCGCGTTCGCGACCCACCCCGCCCTCCCCGCCAGAAACGTAAACATAAACAACACGTAGCGAACAGACACTGTTATTCTGAAAGAAACTTGCCGTTGTTTTGCGCGTGCCGCCAACACGTTTTTTTCGGAAAACGAAGGATAAAACAAGAAACTTTGAATGCAAAGTTTCTTAATTTATTAAAATCTATCTTTTAAGACCAAAACGAACTTTCTACAATGAAAAATCGCGAAGTTACAGATACCCACGTTTTGGTGATTTTACTAAAATTCTTCTCTATCTCCAATCACGATTTTGAAAAAACGGCTGAATGAAATTTCATGAAATTTTGAGTGTGTGTTCTATTCCTGTGTCTTAAGATAATGTCGTGGAGAAATTTTGAAAATTTTGAAATTTGCCCCTTCACCCCCCCTTTTGGGCCCCCAAAAATTTTCAAAATTCAAAATTGACCTTATAATTGTGTTCTTTGGGTCAAAATGCATCTATGTGAAAATTTTCAGATCAATTCAACTTTTTGAAAGCGATTTAGAGCTGTTTTAAATTTTCCAAAATGCTCAAATTTGGTCAATTTGAAATTCAAAATTTTAAAAAACAGTGACTCGTTGAGCATTGGGGGTAGCAAAAGCGATTGAAGAATTGAATGAACTATTTGTGTAAAAAATTTCAATACGTTTAATGCCCTCTAACGATCTGTAGCTTTGTCTAAAGTTTTGTGAAAAGTGTAAATCCTATTATACTAAAATCCAAGGCGAATTTTGCCCTTTTTGGGAGATGTCGAAATAAATATCGCTGGCCGCTAAAATTTAAAGTCTGAATTCCAGTTAGGTAGGTACTTTAATAGGATACAAAATGGACAATTTTTTTTTTTTAAATTTGTTTCTAATCCGCTAGCCAAAAAAACGTACAACTTGTTGGTTAGCAAATTGGGCAATTCTACGACGTTTGTTTACATTCGTTTTGAGAGTCATTTTCTTATCACGTCAATAAGGAATGATATGAAATGAAAAAATCGCCCGAAAAAAAAGGACGTGAAATATTAATGTAAGTAATTTTACGTAATTTTTGATTTTTTTTCAACAAAAATTTACAAACTCTGGATTTTTCCAGTAAATTTTTCAAACTTTAAATTTTTTCAACGTAAATTTTCAAGTTCTGAATTTTTTTCCTGTAAATTCATTCCTCAAAATTTTTCAAACTTCAACACTTCTACGTAAATCGGAATCTTTTTTAGGAATATTCTGAAAAATACAATTGACAATTATTTTTCACAACTACATTGAAAATAATGAATTATACAATAAGAAAATAAAGGGTACCGGCGGTTAAGATAGGCGAATCTACCCCCGAGCTGAAATTCGAAACTAATCGATGGAATTAGGTTCTTAGGGTCTGAAAACCACGTGGTAAAAATTTTGGCCTCCAACTCCACTCCTAGCCCCAGTTAGTGACTTTCTGACTTTCAAATCTTCCCCTCCCTTCTCTTATCCATTAATTCTGCAGAAATTTGAGCATTTCATCCATTTTCTAAGATTTTCAGCACTTTTCATCAACTGTGCTGTGGCTTTGACCAATCTTTTATTCAAATTTAATTCACTTTTTTCACTGATTTTTCGCGATAAAAAAAACTAAATTTCATGATTTAAAGTAAAATGATCGAGAAAAGAATGTTTATCGGGGTATTTTGACCTGCTGTACACGAATACGGGATTGGTTTTTTTATTTGTTCATTTTTTTTTTGTATAAAATGTTCAAAATTTGAAAAATCTGCCAAAATAACAATATTTGTGTATCGATTTTTGTAATTTTTGGCTTTTTGTTTAACATAACGACAAAAACCAAAAAATTCTACCAAAAATAATTTTTAATTTTTTAGTAGGTATATTTTGTAGGATAGCGGTTCTTTGGTTACATGGCGTTTTTTCACGTTTAAAAACTTCAGATGGCCAAAAAACGCGAAAGATCACACCAGAATGATGAGAAAATTATTATAAATCCACTTCCACAACATATTTCTGTTGAACTTGGAAATTCTTGAAAATAATGCTGTAAAATGGCCATAATTTGAAATAGGGAAGTAAGGGTCAATTTTTTCCAGAATTTGTTATATCAAGGGACACCTTTTAAGGTCGTTAGAATAGAAATTGGAGCTGGAGCTGAATTCATCTAACTTTCAACGGAAGTTAAGGAAATTTTCGGTTCTTTGGCACAATGTTACATCTTGTAGAGGGGTTTTGGCTGTTTCTTTGAAAGAAACCCTTCCAGAAATGTTATTTCCTTTGATTTTTCACATTTTGAGTATTTTTCATACAGAAAGAAGTGGCCAAACTGAATTTCGTAGATTTAGTCCTGAATACTAACCATCCTTACCTAATCCCTAATACTGTACCAATAATAATGATAAAAAAAAAAAACGAAAAGTTTAGGAGGTAGCGACTGCTACTTCCACTACCCTCTGCAGGCGCGCTTGGTAATATGGAATGGATGAATTCAAATAGTTTTCCATATGGGACTACGTATAAAAAATAACTGATATCCCCCAAAAAATTCTCCTAAAAAGAAAAGTAGTCCCCGCCCTCTCCCGACAGAAACGCAAACAAGTTTCAGGTAACCTATGAACTGTTAGATATTGTGGTTCTATGTTTCTACCAACATTTTTACTGTAACAGATTTCTATCTCTGTTATAATAAGTATTTCAATAACAAACGATTATGATATAATGGTGAAATCCGCCCTGAAATACATCCTCCCACTTCACCAACTATTCAACATGCATCTTTGGTAGTACGTTTATCTCCATTCACAAATAACACATGCCAAATTTTGGTTTCTTATATGATGAGTGTTTTGGCACTGAAATGTTATGATAGTGAAGTCTGCCCTGAAATTGTGCTCCCAGAATTGCCAAAAAGAAAAATTCAAGAGAACTCACGTGCTGAGTACACTGTGTGGAAAAGTGGCACTGATGGAAAAAAATTCAAAAAAATGCAAAAAAATGGGGGGCGGACACGGACCCCGAATAGCCAAATTTTACCCTACACTGTCCGTGTGTCCGCCTCCCATTTTTTTGCATTTTTTTGAATTTTTTTCCATCAGTGCCACTTTTCCACACAGTGTACTCAGCACGTGAGTTCTCTTGAATTTTTCTTTTTGGCAATTCTGGGAGCACAATTTCAGGGCAGACTTCACTATCATAACATTTCAGTGCCAAAACACTCATCATATAAGAAACCAAAATTTGGCATGTGTTATTTGTGAATGGAGATAAACGTACTACCAAAGATGCATGTTGAATAGTTGGTGAAGTGGGAGGATGTATTTCAGGGCGGATTTCACCATTATATCATAATCGTTTGTTATTGAAATACTTATTATAACAGAGATAGAAATCTGTTACAGTAAAAATGTTGGTAGAAACATAGAACCACAATATCTAACAGTTCATAGGTTACCTGAAACTTGTTTGCGTTTCTGTCGGGAGAGGGCGGGGACTACTTTTCTTTTTAGGAGAATTTTTTGGGGGATTCAATAATTTCTATCTCCGGAAGAGGTGGTTCAAAAATTTTGAAATTTTCACAGATTATAGACAATATGTAGTAGTATATGAGAAATTTTTTTCGATTTTTTTTTTCAAATTTTCCAAGGTTTTCTGCGGTTTAAAAATTTCAAAAATTCGTCAAAAAAGGGGGGAGGGGGAGCCCCAAAATTTTTTTCTCTCCAAAATTTTGTGACACCCTTGGGTACAACATATATTTTTTTGGAGACCTAAAAATGAGTGCAACATGGATTAAAAAAATAAAATCTATAAAAAAACACATTTTTTCGATGTTTTTCCACCTTTCTATAAGAAGTTTTAAAGATGATATTTCCAACAAAATAACAATTTTGGGCAGATTATGTCGAAAGACACTCAAATGAACATTTTCCATTGCTGGGGTAATCAAGGGAATGATATACGCGGCGCGACGCGATTGAATGTGATTTTTCTACTTGCAAGCGGGCACTCGCATTTCCCGGCCGCTACTCGTGGCGGTGAACTATTCGCGTACGCGCCATTTCGAGGGTTGAACGAGAACTCATTCTACATAAGTAACTGATATTAAAATTCCCTAAGTTTTCAACATGATAAAATTGAAAGGTTTCATTTCATTGTAAAAAATTAATTTTTCTTAATTTATGCTTAGAGATTCGAGGTTTTAATTTTTACTTACAACCGGAATGAGTTCCCGTTCAACCCTGGAAATGGCGCGTACGCGAATAATTCACCGCCACGAGTCGCGGCCGGGAAATGCGAGTGCCCGCTTGCAAGTAGAAAAATCACATTCAATCGCGTCGCGCCGCGTATTATCATTCCCTTGATTACCCCGGCGATGGAAAATGTTCATTTGAGTGTCTTTCGACATAATCTGCCCAAAATTGTTATTTTGTTGGAAATATCATCCTTAAAACTTCTTATAGAAAGGTGGAAAAACATCGAAAAAATGTGTTTTTTTATGGATTTTATTTTTTTAATCCATGTTGCACTCATTTTTAGGTCTCCAAAAAAATATATGTTGTACCCAAGGGTGTCACAAAAATTTGGAGAGAAAAAAATTTTGGGGCTCCCCCTCCCCCCTTTTTTGACGAATTTTTGAAATTTTTAAACCGCAGAAAACCTTGTAAAATTTGGGAAAATTTTTTTGAAAAAAATTTCACATATACTACTACATATTGTCTATAATCTGTGAAAATTTCAAAATTTTTGAACAACCCCTTCTGGAGATAGAAATTATTGAATTTCGAGCATTGATGGCCCCATAATTCGGTTGGGGGTGGGGGTAGGGGGTTGAAAATTTTTTTGGGGTGGTTTTACATCAATACCAACATTTTGGGAGATTTTTGTCCCGATCGGGTCAAGGGCCGATTTCACCATCTTAACAGGAAATGCTCTTTGCAAAAAAAAATTCTCAGCTTCAATATAATAGTTGAAATGGTTCAAAAAGCAAATAGAATTTATTCAAAAGTGGCACAGAAAAAACAAAGTGACGAATCTTTTTACATTATTTTACAGAAAAGTTAAAGAGCATTCAATGATAACAAGTATGTAAAAAGTTTAAAAAATAATTTCTTCACGTTTGATTTTTCTCCAAATCTGTTTCAAATGAGAGATTTAAATTTCCTTTTTTTCAGTGGTAAAGCTAAGGAAAATGCAGGGTGTTTGACAAGTCGAGAAATTTGAGACAATGGAAAGTTTCAAGATTTCCAGAGTAGGCAAAAAATTGAAAAAAGTTGGTTAATTTTTGGGTTCTCAATAATCAAGAGCCCTAATCGAACGTTTGTCTTTACCTAACTCCTAATTTTGAAAAAATATGAAATTCCGAAATTTTCAATCGTTAGCTGTATAATTTTCAGATATTTTTGGCTACTTAAGCTAAAAAATACCGTTGGAAAACCGCGATTACGCCTTTTATTTGTCAGCAGACTTCACTTGTGAATATCGTACCTACTATAACTGCCGTGATTGGGCTAACCCAAATTGTTCAGCTTTATCCAAACATTCATACTCAACTCTTTTTTGTGTGTATTTAATATTTCGATTTTAGCCATTTTTGTTTTCATTTCGCTCGAGCCAAATTATTTTTCCTTCTGTCGCGACGTTTGGAATTTTGATGAATTTATACAGGGTGTTCCATAAACTGTCTGCCAAACCTTTTTTTTTTTTTTTTTTTTTTGGATTAACTGGGTACCACTAAAAAAAAACTTGAGATGAACATGTTGCCGATCTTGCTAATTGGAGGGGAAAATGCTGCTTCTAAAAAAATCACTTAAAAAAATTTCCAACCATGGGAATGGATATTACTTTGAAAACTGAACAAATTTTCACTTCGTGAATTTTTTCCCAACTTTAAAATTGAAGGGGCTACAAAAAAAATCTAGAAAAATAAACCAATCAAAGGAATGGATAGTAAGTTGAAAACGAAAGAAAATTTGTTCTGAAAACTTTCGGCCTAACATCAAAAATGAAAGGACTAAGGTCATTCAAAATTGAGAAAATTTGAAAATGTTTAGAAGTACACATTTATTCTGAGTAACCCGTAGCCCTTGCATTTTCAATGCTAGACAAAAAGTCTGTAGGACAAAATTTTTTCAGTTTTCAACATACTATCCACTCCTATGTTTCGTTCATTTTTTAAAGAATTTTTTGAACAATTTTTTTTGTATCCCTTCAATGGCAAAAAGTAATAAAGTGAAAATTTTACCAGTTTTCAAAGTGTTATCCATTCCCATGGTTGGAAATTTTTTTTAAGTGGTTTTTTTTTTCAGAAGCATTGAAGCAGTATTTCCCCTTTCAATTTGTAAGTTCGGCAACATGTTTATCTCAAGTTTTTTTTTAGTGATACTAGGTTATGTATTTTCAATAAAAAAAAAACAAGTAAAAAGTCATGAAATTCGTCCCAAA
The DNA here is from genome assembly GCA_033439095.1 of Pseudococcus viburni. NCBI lineage: Eukaryota > Metazoa > Arthropoda > Insecta > Hemiptera > Pseudococcidae > Pseudococcus > Pseudococcus viburni. The sequence continues at coordinate 155,339 of JAVBJF010000098.1, forward strand.
TGTTTATATATTTTGTTTTTAGATTTTCTATTTTTTGAAAATTTCACTTCCTCTTCATTTGTGAATACATAATTTATTTCCCTAAAATGTGATATTAGTAAAATGTTTATGAAATTCGTTCCAAGAGTATTTTTTGGCATTTGAAATTTTTATTTTCTAAAATTTTTGTCTTGGTTTCGCTGGGGCTAAATTCATAGAATTAGAATACGACCTTTTGGGGAGAGGGGGATTGAAGGAATCAATAGGAAAACAAATAAATTTCGTCAGTTGAAAAAACGTTGGAGAGTATGAAGAAGAAAAGGGGGAAAGAACTGGAAAATTAGTTTGAAAAGTCGTACTACATGATATAGGCATATAATATCTTGCCTGTTGATTTCGAGAATTTGTTAGGTACCTTGAATGTTTTTATTTTTGCTCGTTAATTTGTATTACTTTTTTTCCTTATAAGCAATATCTTATCAGAAATGAAATTGCTTTAAAAAAAACTTGAAATTTTGTATAAAACGAGTGTACGCGTGGGGGGGGGGGGGGTTGTCTGCCGAAATAGTGCTTGAAGTTGGCTTTCAAACGGGTTTACGCGAGGGAGTGAGATCATTTTTGGAGAATTTGGAGTAATAGAAATTGTTAAAAAAATGGCGAAAAAAAAACAGAAAATAGAAAGAAGTTTTATTTTTTAGATGAGATTAGATCCAATAGACATCCTGAGAAATTTTTGTTGTAAATTTCTGATTTTTTTTTTCAAAATTTAGAGCGTCCAAACGAACCTAATGATGATAATAAAGTTTCGCTACATTTTTCCAACGGTGGAATTTTTATTTCTAACCGAGTTTTGCTGATTTTAGGTTTTTCTGGCGAATCCTTTGTTGCGTTTTTCAAACACGAAACAAAATCACCTGATTCGTCTTTTTTTCGACTTTTTCGCTTTTTCCCGCGTATATTTATTTTAAAACTTCATCCGAGTAAGGGAAAATCTCTAACCTAAAAAATAAACGGTCGAGTTATAATGATTTTATTCCACTGCATGGAGCTGGCTGGTATATACGTAGCTGTTGCATGCGCGACGATATCTCGTTAATATTTGAACATTCTGTACAATTGTTTTTTCGCTTTTCCCCAGCTTTTGCCCGTATCAGCGAATCGCAGCTTTTTATTTTTCTTTGACCAGTCCCTGTTGCCTTCTCCTTCCCTCAGGAGTCTTTTTTGCATCGTATTTCACGCTGCGAGAGTGCCAAAGATATACATTCAAATACACGTACGTTTAGAGCTGCGTATACAACGAACTACAAATACAAAGTCATGCAAACACGAGAAAAGTTTTTAGCTTACGTAAGGGTATCCTCCGCGCTTCGCTGCTCGATGAAAAAAAAAGAGCGAGGGATCCGGGGTAGAAAGGGGATTACATATATTTAAACTCGTACGGTAACCGGGTAAACCGGCGCGTTTGGAATATAAAGTTGTCGTTTAATTTGATTTTTTTTCACATGTGTGTGTACCTATTCGAAGCGAACGCTTTGGTGTATACTAGGGTGTCCCTTATTTATACTTGGTGGAAAAAAAATTTTGGAATTTTTTTCGGGACCCCCCCTAGTTTGGTGCCACTACATGAGAAAATAACACACAAAAAATTTCAGCCCGATTGATGCATATTAACCCGACCCGCAAAGCCCATTTTGAAAAATTGAAGAGGCGCGCTCGAGCTCATAATACTCCACTACTGGCACGCGGCAACGAAACGCTAAAAACACCCCTACCGACCTGGCGGCTTTAAACTTACGCCGAAGGCATGCAAATGAAGATAGAACTTTCTGGTTTGCGGCATTCGATTCCTTATAAAATTTCGAATCAGTCAAGATTTTTTTCAAATTTTTTGGGCCCCCGGGGGGAAAAGCGCGAGGATATTAAAACGTGTGATTGAAAAAAATCAACCAACAAAATTGAATTATAATATTTCAAACAGATTTTTCGGCGGAAAAAACTTCCAGGAGGTATCCAGAGCTTCTGAATCCAGTTCTGAGGTCATTTTGACTTCGAACTATAACAAGGACCCAAAATGGGCCCATATGGTGTGGTGACCGGGGGGGGCTACTCGCAAACCTCCCACAATTACCGAGTGTGGCATCAAAATTCGTATTTTTTTCACCCGGGAGTTCGTTTCTGACGTCCCTTCAACAATAACCCCAAAATGGGCCCAAAGGGGAGGTGGTCGGGGGTCGGGAGGAGTCAAATTTGAAATTTTTCCTAATTATCGAGTGTGGTATCAAAATTTGTGTTTTTTACCCGGGAGTCCGTTTCCGATGTTCCCTCTACAAAAACTCCAAAATGGGCACATAGGGGAGGTGGTCGGGAGGAGTCAAATTTGAAATTTTCTATAATTATCGAGTGTGGTATCAAAATTTGTGTTTTTTACCCGGTAGTCCGTTTCCGAAGTTCCTTCTACAAAAACCTCAAAATGGGCCCATAGGGGAGGTGGTGGGAAGGAGTCAAATTGAAAATTTCCAATAATTATCGAACGTGGTATCGAAATCAATGTTTTTTTTACCCGGAGAGTCCTTTATACAACGTCTTTTCAACAAAAACTCCATAATGGACCCATAGGGAAGGGGTTGGGGTGGAGTCAAATTGAAAATTTTTCATAATTATCGAGTGTGGTACCGAAATAAATGTTTTTTTTTTACCCGGAAAGTCCGTTATTGACGTCCCCAAAATCATCTAAGAAATGGTTTCTGGAGGTCGAAAAACATATATTTCGGCACCTCACTTGATTACTATAAAAAATTTTCAATTTGAACCCTCACCGCCACCTCTTCGTTCGGCCCATTTCAAGGTTTTTTGATGGAGGGACGTCAAAAACAGACTTTCCAGGTAAAAAAACATTTATTTCGGTACCACACTCGATAATTATGAAAAATTTTCTATTTGACTCCTCCCCAACCCCTTTCCTATGGGCCAATTTTGGGGTTTTTGTAGAAGGAACGTCGGAAACGGACTACCGGGTAAAAAACACAAATTTTGATACCACACTCGATAATTATAGAAAATTTCAAATTTGACTCCTCCCGACCACCTCCCCTATGTGCCCATTTTGGAGTTTTTGTAGAGGGAACATCGGAAACGGACTCCCGGGTAAAAAACACAAATTTTGATACCACACTCGATAATTAGGAAAAATTTCAAATTTGACTCCTCCCGACCACCTCCCCTTTGGGCCCATTTTGGGGTTATTGTTGAAGGGACGTCAGAAACGAACTCCCGGGTGAAAAAAACACGAATTTTGATGCCACACTCGGTAATTGTGGGAGGTTTGCGAGTAGCCCCCCCTCCCCCCCGGTCACCACACCATATGGGCCCATTTTGGGTCCTTGTTATAGTTCGAAGTCAAAATGACCTCAGAACTGGATTCAGAAGCTCTGGATACCTCCTGGAAGTTTTTTCCGCCGAAAAATCTGTTTGAAATATTATAATTCAATTTTGTTGGTTGGTTTTTTTCAATCACACGTTTTAATATCCTCGCGCTTTTCCCCCCGGGGGCCCAAAAAATTTGAAAAAAATCTTGACTGATTCGAAATTTTATAAGGAATCGAATGCCGCAAACCAGAAAGTTCTATCTTCATTTGCATGCCTTCGGCGTAAGTTTAAAGCCGCCAGGTCGGTAGGGGTGTTTTTAGCGTTTCGTTGCCGCGTGCCTGTAGTGGAGTATTATGAGCTCGAGCGCGCCTCTTCAATTTTTCAAAATGGGCTTTGCGGGTCGGGTTAATATGCATCAATCGGGCTGAAATTTTTTGTGTGTTATTTTCTCATGTAGTGGCACCAAACTAGGGGGGGTCCCGAAAAAAATTCCAAAATTTTTTTTAAGGGACACCCTAGTGTATACAGAACATCGGAGACGTGGGCGTGGTGGGTGCGGGTTTTAGCGACGCGACGTGTATGTTTGGATGAGAAAATTGCATTATGTGGTACCTTAAACGAGACCCGGTGATGCTGGTTGGAGAGAAAAAGGGGTAAACAAATTGAAGTGCCATTTTGTAGTGTATTATGGATGTCTGATTAAGAATAGTATGCTGGTAATCGATTCTCGAGTTTATATCGTCGATGTTATTGATATAGGTAGTCGAGGTTGAAAGGGCAAGTAGAAGAGGTGGAAAAAAGCACTCTATGTGAGATTGCCTGTAGTCACAACGTTTACGGGATACGAATGAATGAACGAACGACCGAATCAACTGTTCGGTTCCGATTGCCATTTGCATCGTAGCAACGTTTTTCCAAGTGAAAAATGTTTGAAAATGTTTTCAACTCTGAATTTTAGACTTAAATTTTTTTTCAAATTTCTCTCTTCAATTTTTTCAACTCTTGAAATTTTTCTTCAAAATTTTTATTTTTTTATTAATAAATTTTTTCAATTTTTAATTTTTTCTTGAATTTTTCAACATTTTTTTAAAACCTCCTCAGCTTATTACAATCTTAAGAAAATCTTGAATAAGTAATACATTTAACATAATCAACTTGATTGATTCATTAATATGTGTGAAATATTCTTCCAGTGAGTAATCTTTGCGATTTAGAATTTGAATACCTATGATTAAATCATGTGGTTTCTGACGTTTAAAGAGTTTCAACTTGTACACTATCATCTAATAATAATTGGAGAACCTCTATATTTACTTAACTGTGGAGACACTATTCATATCTGAACCACATATTGCAGAAACCGTGTAAGTCACTTTTTTTAAATTTTGAGAAAACAACAAAAAACTGATTGTACTGGATATGAAATTTTTTTTGGAAAAATGAATTGCGCCATCTTAAAGACCATTAAAAAAGTAAACTTTTTGTAAAAAAAACTTTTTTTCAAAGGTCCTCCTAGTGCTGTAAAGACGCGTTCAAAAATCGTCGACTTATGCTGTTTCTGCACTACATTACATTACAAGTCCAGAATTTTTGAGTTAAACGAGCTATCACGTAAATAAGACCTCGAGCACACTCCAGGCGGACTCGGAATACTTCAATTATTTATAATTTTATGGCCCCGCACTCGCGTATTCTTCGATATTTTGGCCCATTCACCTGAAAATCATCAACAGGAAAACTTCATTTCTTCAATCTAATACACCTTGTCCAAAAAAATTTGAAAAGCAATGCAATAAAAGTTTATAATCGTGAAAGAGATAAAGAACATTACGTAGTGCAGAAACGCTGTAAGTCGCAAAGTTACGTTCTTTCTGCACTACATGTAAACTTTAGACCGCTACGGGCAGTGTGGGGTGCGGTACCACAACACCAATTTTTCTCAGGTGTGTCTACCTCCAGAGAACCAAAATCCGTGAAAACATGAGTTTCGGTTTTTTGGCGACTTACACGGTTTCTGCAATATGTGGTTCATCTGTCCTCATACTCATAGATAACTCCATCAATCCACTTAATCTGCAGTTCAGCATACCTATAGAGTTTCATTTGTCTAGAACAATTGTCTAGAACAATCTTACTCCCAAAATAATTCTCGATATTTTGTTTTAAATAGTTTGGATTATTTTTTGATTTGAGGACTTGGTACATCCCCATAACTATAGTCCGTTCTAGAGCACTATAAAAGGGGTATACTGGCCAACCATATTTTGCCTTAGTATTGCCTAAACACTGGAAATTATTCCACGATGTTACACGGGAGTTCAAATGTGACTGGCTTAATCAAACTTCCAGGTAACATCATGGAATGAGTTTCAGCATTCGGGTGTTTTTTAAGGCACAATATGGCTAACCAGCATATCCCCATTTATAGTGCCCTAGTCTGTTCGAGTAGTGCCTTAGTTTGAGTTGAGAATGAACCAAATATGTTCCTTCCCTCAACCAAAAATTCTCGTTTAAAACAGGGGTTCTCCCCATATTATTCCAGTTAGACTTCAATAGCACGATATTCAATGTTTCAATAGTGCTGCCGAAATCTAACTAGAATAATTTTTTTCCGGGAGGGGGGCTGTTTTAAACGAGAAATTTTGGTTGTGCAAGGGAACATATTTGGTTCATTCTCAACTCGAACAGACTATAAATATTCCATATGTCCATATTGGCTTCATAACTATTTAGTAGATGAGTCGTTTATTTTCTAGTTTCATCTTCCAGTGTCGTCCGATCAACCAGCACATGTGTTGAATATTCAAGTTAATTTGCACCTTTTTCTGGGTGATGTGGTGCTTCCAGGTTAATCCTGCATCTAGATGCATCCCTAGTTACGTGGCAGAATTTACCACTGGAACCATGCTTTGTTTAATGTAAAGAATGTGCTGAGGATCACAATTTCTTTTAGCAACTAATTTTTCAACTTGAAAACTTTTTGCAACCCAAAATTTTCTCCGATTTTTCGGATCATAAGAGCAAAGCCTTCACAAATTTTGATGAAATTTGAGACATCTTTTCTCGAAGTAGAGAAATTCTTCATTTTAAAAGTTTTTGTTGGGTTTAAAATGTGTTTCTTATGTTGAAATGACCACAGAATTGTGTTCTGTTATTAATTACTTTGTGATCTTCACAATGGTTATAGAGGCCATTGCAGTTCCTAGCGCCCGTCATTTTTCATTGTTGCAGGGAGTTGGGTGTTAGCTTTTTTTAACAGGATTATCGATAATAATCCATTATTGTTTTGTATTCTGCTGGTTAAGAAGTTTATTCTTTGTTCTGGTGATTCTGTGTTTTATAGAACGGCAAATATCATTGTGTGTTGATCCAATTTTTATCAAGACTACTGCAAAGTTTTCAAGCTCTTTTACAGTTTTATTATTATGGGTCATTTGAAATATGTAGATAGGATGCCTGTTTTGCCAGAGGATTCTTCCAAAATCTATCTGAATTTATCAAACTTGGATGTTATAGATGATTTCACAAGTTTTAAAATATTGATTTAAATTTTTTTCCAATCTGATACTAGGATCTCAAAATTATCAGATTTTTTTGTGGAAGTAGAGGTTGTAGAGATAGTTGATATAATCGTCTTTTATTGAGTTGACTGAATCGGTGAATTTTCAAGAATATTCCGAAAGAATTTTACTGATGATTTTCTGGTGGTAGGTACTAGCAGGTTGGATCAAGTCGTGTGGCGTATCAGTTTTGAAACCTGTTGAAATTTTTTCCAGCTCTAAATTTTTCCTCAATATTTTGAATTCAAAAACAGTTTTGAAGAATTTAATGTTGGTAAAATTTTTTTAAAAGTTGTGATTAAATAAAATTTCTCAATTGAAAAAAGTATAAAATTGGAAAAATCTTTAGGTTAGATAAAATGTTTGCGACGAAAAATGTTCTGATAAATAAAAAAATCTAAGTTGAAATAAATTTTGACTCTCCAAAAAATTTTTAGAATTAAAACAATGATAATTTTGAAAAAACATTCAAATTTGAAACGAACCTAAAACAAAAGATTGGAAGAAATTTTGAAAAAAAAATCTGATTTTTGGTCAAAAGTGGTTCTAAATGTTACTTGGGATTTAAAAACATTCCAGCTGAATTTTTGAGCCCCTACCCCCTCTCTTCCTTTTCTGCCAGAGTTATCGCACTCATGCCGAAAATTCAATTCATTTTCGGAAGGGGAGGAAAATTTTTCAAATTTTCACAGGTTGGAGGTATGTAGTACACGTACGTACCTATGGAATTGTTTTATGTAAAAATTTCAAAAATTTTCCTCTCCTTTTCCGAAAATACCGCGAATTGCGTTTTCAGCTTAATAGAGTGCGATAACTCCGATAGGGGTGGGGATCGGTGGTCAAAAATTTAGTTAAAATGTTTTTAAGCCCCAAGTAACATTTGGAACCACTTCATACCAAATTTGGGCCAATGGCCAATTTCAATATCTTGAGAAAAGAGGCCCGTTTAAGAAAAACTTGAGTTGGAAGAATTTTGTAAAATTTTTGGGTTGAAAAAATTTTGTATAAAATTTTGCAGATTTATAAAGATTAAGAAAAAAATTGGAGTTGAAAAATGTTGAGCCAAAACTTCACAATTCAGAGTTCAACAAAAAACTAGTGGAAAAAATGTTTACGACTTTGAAAACCCTATTTCAAAGTTGAAAAAATTGAGAAGATTCGTACTTTGAAAAAATATTGAAATAATTTCTTCTTGGAAAACCCAAAAACGTAGAATTTCCCATTCCTCGGCGGATCTTGGTCAAATCAAAATGAACGAATTTGCCTGATTCTTCGTTCGCGCTTTCCTCAAACCTTGTGACTATAGACAATATCAATGCATGTCGACGGAAAACGCTACCAGCATGTTACCTCGTTGACGTATTAATTTCTATACGACGAGTCGAGTCGACGATATCGGAAATTTACATACTCGTACGTCGAACGTCAATCTATCACGAAGATGCTGCGTTTAAACGTCCTCGTAACCGCAAAAATATACGAAGAGAAAAATATACAGAAACAGCGCAACACAACACACTAATCCTGAGCTTAGCTAATTTGCATATACGATAAAGGCGCAAGATAAAGCGGATGGAGAAGGGTGCGATGTCGTAAAAGGAAAATTTGCCTGGCGCACATCGCTACTGCGTTATTTTTCTCTTTTTCGCTGTGCTGAATTTTTTTACTATCTGAAAGCTCGTGAAGAGAAAAGAGAAAAAAAATCCTCGTATATAACTCTAGCGATTGTTTTTTATTCGAACATTTGCGTAAATTAAAAAAAAAAGCACATACGCGATGAAATCGTAAGGTACCTCGTAACACATACAGAAGAAAAGAAGCAAGAAATGACGTCGTAGGTTTTACGTTTATGGGTTAAAAAGGCGCGCAGCTTTTCTGTTTATGACAAAAGGACGACAAGACGTTACTTTCATTTCGGCAGAAAAGAATATGTTACTTTCGAACGCATCTGCGTTGACGATTATGTCCCAACACCGGCGAGTATTTCGTAAAGGAAACGTACATATGGTAAAAGGTTTCCTGTCCCTTGGTATATAGAAGAAGGGCCCAAGGGAAGTAGGTTTTCTTAGAATCTGGGCGAAGTAAAAGAGGGGGTTTTTCGGTTGTACCCAATAAAGGAAATTTCATTTCTCGAACGTTGTCGCGGTTATATGAAGTAAGGGATAGACAGGGCGTGAAGAGAGTATTGTCATATCGAATGACATATTTTTTTCGAGACACGTTGCGGTCTACGTGAAAGTTCCCGAAGCTGAAGGTATTGCGTAGGATAAGATGTCTGATACGCCATAACGCGAACCTTTTTATTTATAGGGTGTTATTTTCTCTACTGTGTCGAGTGTTTTTGCGGACAGTTTGACCGTAATGCAAATTTTATGAGCTTAGAAGAGTTTGAAAACAGTTGCATTCAACTGACGGTGAAATGAGCCCTATGAAATTGTCGTTTATTCCACGTGCCTGCGTATGTCGTGGCAAATGGATCAGTTGAAGTTTTTGCGAGATTTTTCTTCGTTTTTCTCGTGTTTTATCGCATTTGGTACTCGAATGCTGGAAAAAGAAAGTTACTCGAAGATTGCGTATAAATTTTTAATCATTTTAAACGTCGTGTTGCGTTGTTAGGAATTCAAAAGTCGTACCAAGTACCTAGATATTGGTCGTTGTTGGGTATTTGAGTGATTACCTGCGATATGTTTTTGTGTGTAGCCGTCATGTACCAGTAGCCTTGTACCAGTTCATAGTAAATGGATCGAAAAAATTGCTGGGGGCCAATTTCGACGATAATTTTTTATACTGGTGTACTTTCGAGGTGAAAGTTGAAACGATATTTCGAGTTTTGAAAAGTTATTATCTCGTCCCTCGAAGTTCGTTTTTATGACAGAATGATTCTCGTATTTTTCGTCTTCTGTCAAGCGAACTTCGAATGATGTCTAAGTCTGAGCAGGGTTTCGAAGCTTGAAAAGAAATGCAGAAAAGTTGCAAATTGAAAACAAAAGTTATTCGAACGATCGATGTCGTCTCTCTTTGAATTTTAGTTTTGTCAGGTAAGGAATGGAGGGACTTCAAATGTGCTCAAATTTCCAAATATTTGGAAAAAAAACGTAATAATTGAAAACGTTTTGAAATTTTGAAATAGTCTAGTTCAATTTCTTTCAACTAGAAATTACTGAAAATATTTAGGTGCTTGGAATAAAAATTCAAGAATTTATTATTTTTTAAATGAAAGAATAGAATTTTGAATTTTTCGACTCCCTCACCAGTATTTTTGTGAGAGGAAGCTGAAATGATAGTTTTTCAGAATAATTTTTTTGTAGAAGGATCTCATTGAACATTTCTAATTGAATATTTTTAAAAATAGATCGATTTTTAGCAGTTTTAAATTTCATCAAGTTTTGTAAATTGGTTTCTGCATAAAGTCCTTTCTATATTTCATGAGGGGGTGAAGGGAGGGCGTTCTATTTTTAAAGTTTTTTTTCTGCTTCAGTTTCCGTTCAAGTTTTCAAGTCAGTTTTTTTAGCTTTTGTAATTATGCAATTATTTTTGGGTTTCTTTTTTTCTTTGCAAATATTCAGATTTAATGAAATTGAATTTTTAAAAAATCAAAGCTTCCATAATTTTTTTTTAAGTTTTGGTTGAAATTTCGTTCAAGTTTCGCTAGAAGTAAAAAATTTTAGAAACTCGTTTTTTTTGAAAAACTGAAACAATTTTAGTTTTAGTTTCAAATTTTTCAGTATCCATTTTTGGTTTTGATTTTCAATTCATAGATTTGTTCAGGTTTGAGTAATTTAATTTCAAGTCGTAATTGTTGAACTTCTGATTATGTTAAGGTTTTATTTATTTTTTATTTGTAGCAGGGAGTAGCTTTCTATTTTTTTAGTCATGGCAAAATTGCATTTTTGGTTGAAAAAAAATTAGGCCTTTGTTAGAAAATATGTCGAAATAATGCGATATTTTTTTCAAAAAATTGGGAAAATTTTGAATGTTTGAATCTAATAAATCGCGAGGAAATTCATTTTAGGAGTTGACCACCCAAAAATTAAATTCTTTTTTTTTCTTATTTTACGTTCGTAATGGTCCACTACACAAACACCCTCCCCCCTCAATCTTCCGCTATCCCCCCCCGGGTAGGGGTAAATGTCTGCTAAAGACCAGTTTTTCGTGAATATCTCCTCAAACAAGCCTGAAAATTGAAAAATAGTTATGGACAATCTTGTTCTACTGTAATTTCCCATCAGAAGGGTTTATGGTTTTGTCAAAAACACTCACTTCCTTGACCAAAAATTAAGGGTAAAAAACACATATTTTTCAACAATTTACAGCATTTTTTGAAAAAATCGAAAGGGTACCGGCGGTTAAGATAGGCGAATCTGCCCCAGAGCTGAAATTTGAAACTAACCTATGGAATTTGGTTCTTAGAGTCTGAAAACCACGTGGTAAAAATTTTGGCCCCCCAACTCCACTCCTAGCCCCAGTTATTGGACGAAACGTTACTTTTTTCAGCCTTTCCATTAAAAATTTTTATTTCCGCGAGTTTTTCACCAAATTTTTTCAAATTTTCGTGAGGTGTACCCTATACTGAGGGGTATCAGTGGGTGGTTTGAAAAAAAAATTTTGATGATTTTTTCAAGCCGAAAATTGCGTTTGAAAACTTCAATTCGAGTTTTCTACATGATGTTTCAGAGGTACAATTTTGAGAAAAATATATTTCATGTATCTAGTCCCTATGTACATCATGATATTTTTTTCAGAATTTTTTAGGTGGTGGAACACCTTGAAAAATGCGAAAAACCACTTTTTCACAGCGTTTTTCACTCATAAAATGGTCATTTTTGACCGAAAAAAAATTTCTTGTAATTATATTCCAAAATACGGATTTCTACACGACTTGTCAAATTTTCACTTCATTTCATCTTTTTTTCGCAATTTTTGTAATTTCAAGTCCAAATAAGTACTTACACCACAAGGCTCGAAATTGAATATCTCACTTTATTTTCCATACAAAATTGTCATACGAAAAAATTTGCAACAGATTTATGTTCAGCAGCTCAAACTACTTCAGTGAACTCCATTTTTTTACCGGGTTCATTTCTTTATCAAGATAATTAAAATTTTTGGCGAGGTGGAATGGGAGGGAGGGAGGATGAATAGGAAATTATCTGTACGGTGGTCTTGCAGAAATTTCGAAAATGCTCTACTAAAATCCTGCAGTTGGCAGTTTGATTTGAAAATTCTGTTATGCACCTTTTTCAGGGTATAGGAGTGGAAAAATTTGAAGGCAAATTTTCATAATTAGCCATATCTTATGGCCTGTGGAATTCAGATGTAGTTTCGTATAAATTTTTTAAGAAAAACACTTCTTTGTATTTTTTTCTCCTCATCTAATTGACCTATTTACTCATCACCTTGCTCAGATTTATCTGTTCGTTTGTTATCTTGGGGGGGGGGGGGGATTTATTAGAGTCATCTTACTTACTCATTGCGATGTATTTTTAAAAAATTATATTTTATTCGATTTGAGAGGTGCCCCACCTGAAATAATCCAAAATATCAGAGACGTTTCATTAGGACACCTTATACGCGAAACACGCATATAAATCATAAGAAAGACGAATAAAATCGATAAACCAAACAAATAATACTCCCTAATTCCCTTCAGTTCGAGAAAATTACCGTTCTACGCAGACGAGGCAAAAACACTACAGCGACGTCAATTGCGAGAAATCAAAGTCGATGTCAACTTGTATTTTACACAGATGAAGTTGTAAACGCGCCGGGTAAACTGCCATAAGAAGGAAAAAAAGACGCCAAAACTCACGTAGACAGTTATTGAATCAATTTTCGTTCTTTCCAAATTGTTAACTCGATTGTTCGAGGCTTAAAGGCCGAAACGAAATGGCATAAATTTGACTATTGTCGTTTGGGGGTTTTCGCACGTAATTGTGTAACATTTTCGAATGGTTGGAAATGGCGCAGCGAGTCAGTATTTTTTTCATTTTATTCGTCAATCGAATGTTTCGATTATTTATATGGGGAAGAAAATCTAATTTTTGGAATTGTCGACCGCGAGAAAGGTAATGGAAAGAATTCCAATTCGGATGGTATTGTTGATTCGTCTTCGTTATCTTCTCCGTGCCCGATTTGATGGTTTGCGTTTTCCTTCTTGTGGAAATTTATCGTTTCGCGGATTTGATGTTAGTAATCCTTCGTTGAGAATGTGTTGGCGCGATCACGTCCGACGTGCTGGGGGTTTCTCTGGCGCAATTTATAGATTCTTTCGGCTCATCAGTAATTCGAAGCAGCGAACCGTCAACCTTAATGGTGGATGTTAAATACCGTTAAATTGTTAACCCTGAACTAGCGTTGGGTTTTGACCTCGAGCATACGTATCAGGGTTTTTCTTCCTGCCATATCCGGACGTATTAATATGAAACTTTCGCCCTAATGTGGTTCGATGAACGTCGAAAGTGTGCGGAAAATGAGGAGAGTTTAATTCGACGCACGTAATGGCAGTTAACACGTGCTTAATTGACGGTTCCATCGGTGTTTCGAGATCGAAAGTAAGCTGCTGTGGAGTTTTGGGTGTCGGTGTTGATGTCTATTTGCAGGCGTATGTGTATTTTTAGAATACTGCCGTACAATGTGTTGACAATTAATGTGGCGAAGACGATTTTCGCGCATCGTCTGTTTCCCCAGAAGAGTTGACATAGGAGTATATTCGAATACGGAGATTTTCTTTGTTTTATAAATGAAAGTAGCGCGTTGTAATGCCTTGAGATTTACTTTTCGTGACGCTTGAACGCGAATACAGCGAGGTATGCTTACGTACGTCAGGTTGCATTTCCCCCGAGTTGTGATTATATACAACTGCTTGCTTTTTAGATATGTTATTCGAGAAGACTGAAGAGTGACGTCTTTGTAGCGAGGTTACAAGAAACGTGTAATTGATTGCGATTTCGAAATACTCCTGTTTCTAAAGCCTATAGAAGACGGTGGTGCTGCGGCGAGAGGTGAAGAGGAAATGATCTGAAGTTTACGAGTTTTGAATTTTGCATTATGATAAAATCGCAGGGTCTTGAAATTGAAATTGTCACAATTGTGCGCAGATGAGGGTGGATTGGGAAAAAAGTTTCTTCGATTTTGCTCATTTTTAAATGCTTTGTAGGTATATTTTGAGGTGGGGACCCCGAAAAAATTTTCCATCTACATAGATCCTTTGGAGAGCAGGTGTGGGTTTTCAAAATGGTTTTGATTTTTGAAGCCTCAAATTCGTTACATTTTTAAAATCTGTGGTCCTGAGAAAGTGCCATTTAAGAAGCCGAATTTTGCTCTGTTTTGGTATTTTAATTTTAGATCAGCTCCATCTCGCTTTCTCTATTAGGTCGTTTAGGTTTGTAAATCGATGGTTTTGTAACATTCTGGAGCCAAATTTTTAAATTAATGGAAAAGTACCTTCTAAAGGAAAACTGGATAATTGAGGTTTACAGAATAAAATTTAGGATCCTCTACGTGCGTGCTATTTCAGGGTGTCTACTGGCAAGAAAAACAAGAAAATAGCAAGAATTCCTCTTTAGTGACAAGAAAACCAGAAAATAACAAGAATTTTAACAATTTTATTACGAAAAGCAATAATTTTGAATTTTTTTTTTTGAATTTTTCAATCGGAGGATTGCCTTTGAATGCTTTTTCAACTTTAATTTTTCATAAAAATTTCCACCTTTGATTTGTTTGGACAAGACTTTCGTCTTCTTTTTCTTTAAAATATCATTATTCGGCATTCTTAGTCAAAATCTCACAGTTATGATTTTTCTGTCTGGAATTACCTCTGTAGCTGCATTCATGTTTGGCCTTTTTCAGAATATTCTGACTAACCTTCGTCAGCAGACTTCACTTGTAGATACGTACAGGGTGTTCCATGAATCGTCTGCCAAACGTATTTTTTTTTGGATATAACCGGGTACCACTAAAAAAAAACTTGAGATGAACATGTTGCCTATTTTGAAAATTGAAGGCGCAAATACTGCTTCTAAAAAAATCACGTAAAAAATGTTTTCAGCCATGGGAATGGATAGTACTTTGAAAACTGAACAAATTCTTACTTTATGACTTTTTGCCTATCTTTAAAATTGAAGGGGCTACAAAAAAATTTGTTCAAGAAAAATTTTCAAAAAATAAACTAATCAGGGAAATGGATAGTACATGGAAAACTGAAGAAATCGTATTCTGTAGACTTTTTGCCTAGCATCGAAAATGAAGGGGCTAAGGGTCATTAAAAGTTGAAAAAATTTGAAAATTTTTGAAGCCCATTGATTTTGAGTGACCCGTAGACCCTTCATTTTCGATGTTAGGCAAAGTGTCTACAGAACAATTGTTTTCAGGTTTCAACGTACTATCCATTTCCTTTTGATCAGTTCATTTTTTGAGAATTTTTTTTGAACAAATTTTCTGTAGCCCCTTCAATTTTAAAGATGGGCAAAAAGTCATAAAGTAAGAATTTGTTCAGTTTTCAAAGTACTATCCATTCCCATGGCTGAAAACATTTTTTACGTGATTTTTTTAGAAGCAGTATTTGCGCCTTCAATTTTCAAAATAGGCAACATGTGGGTGATTCTAAATTTTCGCAGAAAACTCTGTACGGAGTAATTATCTCAGGAAATATACATGCTGGAACAATGCTGTTGGAATGTATAGATAGATAATCATCCCCCCTACATATTCCTGCGAAAATAATGGAGCAAAAAATATTCCTGTCCCCGAGGGGGCTAAAAAAGTAGTCCAAATGTCCTCGTCGTGGCCTGTACTTGATTTCGCGCTGAAGTCAAAATACTTCTGTTCTCTCCTATCGCAACTTTCCAAGCTGAACTATTGCACCAACTTAATGCAGAGAGGTCCCATATTACTTATTATGACGTTTAAAACATATTTCAAAGTCGATGAAGCACATTTTTAAAAGCTCAAAGTAGCGTACGGAATTTTTGGTCCTTCGTCGTGGCTTTTTTTCTCGAAAGGCTGAGAGAGACAGTTGGTTATTTTAGAATACAACAATTGGTCGAGTCGATACCTTGACATCATAAAATTACTGTCCAGCTGTAGATTTGACTTCAGTGTTCATAATAATAACGATTTCGTGAAAAATGTTTCCAAATTTATAATTCGGCACACAGAAATGTCCTCGTCGTGGCTCTTCATTGTGAGGCTATACCTCAATTTTTCATTTTTTTCAAAGCTGCCTCAAAATAAGAAGGTGAACCAGTTTTCGATGCAATAGTTGGTTTTTCCTCAAAACGCACTATTTTCTTACAATTTGGACATTTCTACAATTTTGTCCTTCGTCGTGGATGTCCTCGTCGTGGCATTCCCCATTTAAATTACATGGGGAAAATCTATTTTTGTTTTCCAGTTGTGTGAGCATGTGAATGTTATCTGGCACACTAGTATTAACGACTCTGATCAAAATTTTTCAGAAAAAAATGTTTAAAAATTTTTAAAAATTCCTAGACGAATTTCTGCGAAATTTTAGAATGACCCATGTTCATCTCAAGTTTTTTTTTAGTGGTACCCGGTTATATCCAAAAAAATATGTTTGGCAGACGATTCATGCAACACCCTGTATAACTGTCATGATTGGGCGAGGTCAAATTCTTCAACTTTGAATTGATGAATTTGGTGTTTACCTAAAACTTTTTCAGAATATTTTGAGGTAATAGAATATTCGCACTCAGCTCTTTTTTGTGTGTACATATTTCATATTTCGATTTTCAAACATTTTTGCTCGGGCCAAATTATTTTTCTTTCCGAAGTTTGAAATTTTGACGAATTTATATGGATAGAAATGTCATAAATGTCTATATTTTGTGTTTGAAATTTGAATTTTTTTTGAAAATTTCACTTTCTCTTCATGTTAAAAAATTTTTTCTCCCAAAATTGAATACCTATTGGTTAAAAATCCATGAAATTCGTTTCAAGACTGTATTATTTGGTATTTTAAATATTATCAAAAAATGTTGTCAAAAAGTTTCACTAGGGCCAAATTCATAGACGAATTGAAATACAAATTTTTGAGGAGAGGAGGAGGAAGAGACAATTGGAAAACCATTGAAATTAATTAGTTGAAAAAACATTGAAGAGTAGGGAGGAAGATAATTGATTTTCTTTTTTCCAAAGCTCAGGGGTAAAGTTCCGCGAAATTAATTTGAAAGTTCCTGCTAAAATCCTACCAGTTGATTTCTAGAATTTGTTAGACACCTTGAATGTTTTTATTCTGCTCATCAATTTATATTATTTTTCACCTAATAAGTAATATTTCATCAGAATTCATATTTCAGATCCAGTAGACACCCTGTATTTAGTTTTTTATTGAGCAAAATCGAAAAACTATTTTTTCCATTCTACCTCATATGAATTATAGAACTTTAAAACCATTTGCTAGTGCTAACGAAGTTCAAAAGCACGTACAGGGTTGTAAATTTCATTCTCTGAAATCCTAATCATCAATTTTTTCCTTTGGATGTATTATAGTGGATTCCAAAAAATACTGATTTCGCTTTAAAAAATCAAAAATTGCGTGCTTTTAAAATGACCTGACTGTGGGAACCCATAATTTTTTTCAAAGAGTCCATTGGGACTGAATTTTTTTGGGAGGTTCTCCACTCAAGGCATGCTCAAAGTATACAGTAAGTATATTAAAAAATGAGCAAACTTGGAGAAAAAAACGAAAAAAAAGTGGTTGTTAGAATCTCAAATAATGAAAAAGAGCTGTAAAAATTTACTGTCGAAATTTCCATTCGAAAAACCACAAGGTAAAGTGACTCAATAAATTTTCATGTACGAATTAACTACTTTTTACAATATGCCCACGAATCTCTACACTCAGCAACTCCATAACTAATACATCCGAATATTATTCGAGCGATAGATTTAAAAAATGGTACACTTGTAAACCAACAAACGCAGTTTGACGCTATGAAGCAGGAGATCGGACCGAATATGAGATTGTAACACCCTCTGCAAGTGGCTTCAGCCTCTTCACTAGAGATTTCCCTGGTCGATATTGGTATTTCTATTGAATTAGCTTGACGTGGACAGCAGCATTGGCAAACAGATTTTCCAAACAACATTTCTTGGCCTATTTCGTACCATTTCTGATTTTCGAGTTTTGTTGGTTCTTCCACGTTGCATTGGATTATTGGATTGTTGAAATTCAGATTTTTGTCGTCGAGTTTGGGCGTTACAGATGCCTGTAAAATTGAATTACGGCGATGAATTACTCCAATGAGTAATATTGGCTAATTTTACGACAAATTAGAAATTAGAGTCAAGTTTGGATTTTTTGGGAAAATTTCGAAAAACGCCTTTAAAAAAACAGCGTTCTAATTTGCCATTTTTCAGTTAATTTTTTACGTTATTTTACTATAACTCTGATGCACCACCATCGAATAATATTTTACCTGAACTTTGATGTGTGGTACATGAAAATTTTGAACCAAAAATATTTCACATTTCAATTTTATAAATCCCTGAAAGGAATACTTTTGAATAAAATTTGTGATTTGCAAAAATTCTAAAACTTCTCATCACTTTTTTCCACCCTCCCCCAACATAAAAAAACAACCTCTAATTTCGTTACCCAAATCCTCAAGTAAAAAAAAAAGAATTGTTGATAATAGATGAAATATTTCAATTATTATAAATTTTTGTTAGCCTGGTCCAAAATTTCAAAATCGCAATTTTAAACGTGTAAATTATTGAAAATCGAGGAAGAATTGAAATTTTCCTTATCTAATGGAATAATTCGTTAACGTAAAAATTTACCTGGCAAATCGAGCACAACACTGAAAACAGTAAAATACGTCGCATTTTGAAAAACATTCCAAACGTACTTGATGCTTTTATGATTTTTTTTGCTTTTCGATTCGAATTTCGATGGTGAACGGTGACATCGTGCATGCCGTCGATGAACGCGGTTACATAAAATACAAATTTTTCATTGTCATATTTTGCTAATGAACCACCTGCTGTCTGCATCTGTTCTTTTCTCTTTAACTATAATATTAACCTTACGCGCGAGGTAGAAATTTTGATATCTGCCTCGAGCGAAATTGTTAATTATTATGTAAAATTTGTATCGCAAGTATAAAGTAAACTTGAGAAGAATTATTTTCATTATTATTTGTGGAAAAAATTACTCAAGTTTTACCGAAACAAAAATTTTCCTACATACCAAAACTTTAAATTAATACAGATTTTTTTTCAAATTTTTCATTGAATTGAAAATATAAAAAAATTAACAAAAAAACAACTGAAAAGTTTCTTTTCTAAATGTCAGATATTTAAATTCTTTTTTCTTCAATTTTTATAAAATTTCTAAGCGAATAGTCAAGTAGCTACTTTGATAAATTTCAAAATGATTGCTATTTTTGACGGTTTTTGTAAATTTCATTTTTTTTTTGTCCTTAACTGAAATTTTTACCGTGGAACCCCTCAGCCTTTTTCTGCTTGCATCAAAAATTTAAGCCTAATCGGTCGAAGGATCTTCGAGAAATTTTGACGAATTTCTCTCGGCAATTAGACATGTATGCGGTAATATCTCAAAAAAAATTTGAGATATTAATCTGAACTCCAAAGGTGCGATTTGTCGATGCGTTGATTTTTGACAATTATTACAAGATTTCTTAGATTTCATCAATTTTTACCGGAATTACTGTGAAAAAGGTACAAAATCTTGATAGATACATGGATATTGATGTATTTACTTTCTACAACAACGCTGAAAAGCATTTTCACATTCAGATATTGCGTAACCTATACACCCCAACGTCCATCTTTTGAGAATTTCACCCAACCCAGAAATTACAACCCAGCACGTACACCCTGTCCGAATAAAACACGTTTCAATTTTCTTTACCGTTTTGCGACACATCTTGCAAGCTAATTTATTTTCGTTTCCAGAAGGGGCTTCTCTAACTGATATATCGCCATCAACTGAATTTTTGTTTGGAGTTTGACAGCAGCAAACGCATTGTGTTTTTCCTAGTACGAAGTCTCGACTTTCATTGTACCACTTGATTATTTTCCAATTACTAGATTTTGCGGGATTTTCTTCATTGCAATCTTCCAAGGATATATTGGAATTCGTGTAGCATTGACCAGGCGTTTCTGAGGCCTATGATTGAATCTTGAATTAAAAACTGTAAATATTGGCGACTCGACTCAAAAAAAGACAAATTGGCAAATACTCGAGATGAAGAAGAAATTATTTGGGTACGTGGAGGTCATAATTTTGAGTGAATGATTTATGTTTATTGGCACCAAAAGAACATTAACGTTTGAAAAATATCGTCACAAAAGAATTTTAATTCGAAGCATTTCAATGAGAAGGTCCATTCGAAATCTTAATTAGGGAAATTTGGTGGAATTTTGTCTTTGTGAATCAGTGAAATAAATTTTCACTGAAAACCAAATATTTTTATTCCTGGTTTTTTAGTCAGTTCAGTCATCTGTGATCAATTGATTTTTATACTGAGTAGTATTTTTTTACACTGATTCAAAAAAGGCAAAATTTCATCAAATTGCGCATATTTACATTTACAGAGAAACAAGCTGATTTTATGAAAAATAAGTAGTACTAATAATTTTAGCATAGGATGATCTGGAGACTTGCCAATTCGTTTCAAATTGTGTACCTACTTGATGAGAATTTACCTGACAAACCGAGCACAACACCAAAAACAGCAAAATACGTCTTTGTTTGAAGTACATTTTCCATTCGAATGATGTTTTTTACTTTTCGGTTCAAATTAGAGTGGTATGCTATGAATAGAATATGGTTACGTGAAATGAGAAATTTTCATTGTCACGTTGTGTTAATGAACCACATGCTGTCTATTTTAAGTATGCCCAATTTTAACATACACTATTTTTACTTCTGAAATATCTCAAATTTTGTCAACGTAGCGTTGCAATTGAATAGTCTTTGGACATTTTTAGGAGTGAAATCCCAAAGAGGAATGAGACGTGTTATCGCATAAATCGCCTGATGCCGAACGTGTCTACGTAGTCGGCAGATGTTTCCGATATTCCTTATCTTGTTTACCAGTATCGGTAGTTTTTCCTGGAATCGATTCCCTCCTTAAGAGGGTGATCGACGGTGTTGTAGATATCACGTAGCCACTATAGCCAACGTGATCTTATTCTCATGCATGTTATTCATTCGTTCGTTTTATGTTGAAAATACAGTCCATTTTACCTGTGTTAATTTCTTGTGTCGTTTTTTTCGAAATATTCATACACCATGTAATAACAATTGGTCCCTTGGGCCGGATGACAATTACCGGTCATTTGTGTGTATTCGTGTGTGGTGTAATTGTGCGATTTTTAGTTTCGCGATCATATTGATATATTGGTATGTACTTTGTCATTGTAAATTGTAGTTTTAAGTTGAAAATTTCGTGTTCGTTTCGTTTGTTCGTTTGTGTGGAATTATAATCCACAAATTTTTGAAAAAAAAATCAGTGCTTCGATACTGAAATTCGCGAAATCGCCATTGTGAGTTCGTGAGTATAAAATCATTCGTTTCGTTGGGTTGTAAATCAACCTATTGTTAATTAATTCGCGAAATTTGCGTTTTGAGCATTTTTGTGCGTAATTCGTGGAATCGTTCGTTATCGTTACAATGGTGGAAACAGCTGAGCAAGCTGCAGCTCGTAAAGCAGCTGAGAAAGCAGCAGCTGATAAGGCGGCAAGGAAGGCGAACCTCGAACGTGAGAAACGCAACCTGGTACGTTCCTTAATTATTGATCAATCAGCAGTTCAAACTGAGTTGGCAAAGAGTCCATCAGCTGACCTTGTTAATCAAATTCGTGCACATCTTGATTCGTGGAAAGATGCGTTGCAGAAACTTCAGCGAGCTGATGAACGTTTAATGGAGCATATCGACCAATCTAAATCCATTGCTGAGATTTCCAAGGAAGAAGAAGAAATTCGCAAGGAATACGATACGTACAGGCATGAATATAATCAAAATGTTGGTAAAGCTAAAACGTTCGAAGCATCGGTCACTCCTGCAACTGAGTCGGGAGGAAATTCGCGTATGTCTGTGAACGGTAATTTGTTGGATATGTCGGCGGCGTTTGTAAATCCTCTGCTACGTCTACAGGATATGCCAGTGCCCAAATTTAATGGAGAATTTTCGTCGTTTCCTGATTGGTATGCTGAATTTACATCTATGATAGATTCGAATGCTATTCTCGATGATTTCGGCAAGCTATACTTACTTAAACGTTGTATGGTCGATAAAGCCGAGAAGATTTTGAAAAATGTTGGTAACGATGGTACGTTGTACAAGAAAACATTGTCGGATTTGTATAAAACTTATTTCAATCGAAGGCGAATAATTGCCGAACATTTTGGGATATTGCTTGACCTCCCAGGAATAAAGTTGTCTACGTTGCGTGAATGCGTTGACACCATCAATGTTAGTTTGCGCGGCCTCAAGGCATGTGGCCTTGATGTTGAGAAAATGTCACCGTTAGTGGCGTTTATCGCTGTTCGAAAATTGCCAGAAAAATTGCGAATGGAATGGGATAACCAGAATCACGATTTTAGTTCGTATCCGTCGTTCGAGAATTTGTCTACGTTTTTAATCAACAAGAGTTTGTCGTACGAATCCCATGGTTCTGCTGCGTCGAATGATAAATCGTCGTCGAGTGGAACTTCGCAGCCAAGTGGTGGAAAACCTTCGAAATCGTCGTCGGTACCTGAAAAGAAATCGTTTGCCACTGGAAAATCGCCGGGTAATGCGCCGAAGTGCATTTTGTGCAACGAAGTCCATTATCTCAACCAGTGTAAAGTTTTTATCGGAAAGTCGGTCAACGAAAGGTTTGAAATTGTAAAACGTAATAGATTATGTTTGAAATGTTATAGTAGTAATCATACTATTAATAATTGTAGATTTCGTAATTGTGGGTATTGTAATGGGAAACATGGTACCTTATTGCATCGTACGAATTCTGATAATTCGAATACATCGACTTTAAGTATAACTAATGCAGGAACGACTGCACCCGTTACACAGAATTCGAGTCAAAATATTGACAATTCGTCTCAATCTGTTTCTTCGAATGCACCTAATCAGACGAATACTGTTAGGAATTTGTGTGCGTTAGCTTCGAATAAGGCGGTATTTTTATCTACTGCTGTTGTAAAGGTATGTGGTGGAGTAGGTGTCGAGTTTGGTCGAATTTTGTTAGATCAGGGTTCTGAGGTTACCTTAGTAACAAAGGAATTTTGTGATCGAGTAAAGCTTAATATTGTCGATAGCGCCAAACCTTCTACCTTGATTGGAATTAACGACAATCCCACACCGTTAAATCAAAGTACGAAGTGTGTGTTAAAATCTCGTTTTTCGGACTTTTCGATCGCTATTGAGGCCGAGGTTATCAGTAAGATACCTTATAGGATCAATCGTAGTAACGTTTCTGAAATCGTTCAGAAATTTCCTCATGAATTCGCAGAGTCGTTCGAGTTACCCTACGATGGGGTAGATTTTATTATTGGTAGTGAGTATGTCGAGTTTATTCTAAATGAAAAACGATATTTTTACGAAGGATTGTGTCTTCGTGAGTCGTATTTTGGTTTCGTTTTATCTGGATCGGCTAAACGATCATTTATCGCGCAGAAGCAATCGTTTTGTGGTTTGTCGAATTCGGCTTTGGCTGAACAATTTAATCGTTTCTATGCGTTAGAAAATGTCGATGAGTGTAGAACTAGTGAAAAGTCTCTTGAGTACGAGCTAATTGAGTCTCATTTCGAGAATACTTTTTCAATCGATAAGGTAACTGGAAGGTTTGTCATCGAACTTCCGGTAAAATCTAGTATTGATCAACTTCGTGGTTCGTTTTCGAAAGCTTGTACGATTCTGACTAAATCTGAACGAAGGCGGTCTGATATCGTGCATAAGGCTTACTGTGATATTTTCGAGGAGTATTTAGAAATGGGACATATGACGAAATTGTCTTCGAATATTCCAAACAAAAACTCGTATTTCATACCTCATCACATTGTGACAAAGGTTTCTCCTACTTCGATTTCGAATAGACTAGTTTTTAATGCATCCTCAGTAGATGATTCGGGAACTTCGTTAAATGATCATCTCCTACAAGGACCGTCGATTCAACCGAAGTTAGCGGTTAATGTTTCTCGTTTTCGTCGTCATATTGTTGGTATTTGTGCCGACATTTCGAAAATGTATCGTTGTATTCTAATCGATTGTAAGCATCGCAAATGGCAACAAATTCTTTTTCGTTTCTTGTTATTTAGCGAACCTATCGAAATTTACGAATTGAATACTTTGACCAACGGAATTGGTCCCGCTTCCTTTTTAGCGCAGAAATGTCTCGAAAAGGTAGGTTTTTTCATCTTACTCGTTTATCCTGTTGCTGCTCAATCGATTTTAGAAGATTTTTATATGGATAACTGGATGTCAGGTGCGGAATCCGTCAAAGCAGCCATTGAGTTGCAGAAAATCGTTCATTCGACTTTGGAAAAATACGGTTTCCCACTTCGTAAATATCAAAGCAATTCTGCTGAGTTTTTAGAATTAATTGATTCGTCGTTGATTGAACCTCTAAATAGCCGTGTTTTGGGCGGAGAGGAGTTCATTTATGTTCTTGGTTTAATTTGGTGCACGATGAGTGATACTCTGCGTGTTTCGATCAAGTTAGAATCGTTGCCCGAGATCATAACTAAACGAGTTATGTTATCTGATGTTTCTAAGATTTTCGATATTTTGGGCATTCTAGCGCCTGTTACGATTAAGGCGAAAATTCTTTTGCAGAATCTTTGGAAGGAAGGTCGAGATTGGGACGAGCCGGTATCCACTGAACTTGCCAGTGAATTTTTAGAATATCGAAATGAGCTATCCCTTTTATCTGATTATTCCATCAAACGTTGTTATTGTTATGAAGTCGATGTTGTAAAGCGGCAATTAATCGGATTCGCTGATGCATCGACGAGTGCATATTGCGCTGTTGTGTATGTCAGATCTATTACGAAGGATAATAGGGTGATAATTTCGTTAGTTTGTTCGAAGGTACGTGTAGCTCCTATCAAGGTTTTACATATTCATCGTTTGGAATTACTTGCTGCCGAATTATTGGCACAGTTAATGTCACAAATTGGTTCGGATTTGAAGATTTCGGATTTCTATTTCTTTTCAGATTCGCAAGTAGTATTGAGCTGGATCAATTTAGATCCGTTAAAGCTGAAGTTATTCGTAGCTAATCGTATATCGAAAATTTTGAAACTTTCGTCAAAGGAAAGGTGGTATTTTATTGAAGGTATCAATAATCCAGCCGATTTAGGTACTCGTGGAATTAGTTCGAAGGCTTTATTAGCGAGTAAAATCTGGAAAGAAGGGCCAGAAATTTTGAGTAGTGTTTTCGATTTTGATTTGTATGTAGATGTTAAATTTCGACCTGTCGAAAAGGTTCCGGAATTGAAATCTGAAAGGGTTTCAAATTTTGTTTGTTTGTCGGATCAACCAATCTTGTCAATTCTCAAGAATTATTCGTCGTTTTTCAAATGTGTTACTGTTGTTGCGTATGTTTTTCGTTTCATTAGGAAGTTAAAGGATAAGAAAGGTAGGAAAACTCGTAGAAAGATCGTAAAATCGTCCAATAAACCTAGTATGGTTAATTTGTTAACAATCGAGGAACGTGATGAAGCGTTCAATGCGATTATTCGATGTGTCCAAAGGGAAGATTTCCCAAAGGACTATTCCAATTTATCTATGAAACAAGAACTTGGTCGTAAAAGCAAATTACTTGCTTTGAATGTCTTTCTCGATTCAAACGAAATCATTCGTGTAGGTGGTCGATTAGCTTTGTCGAATTATTCGTATCAAAACAAGTTTCCAATTGTCGTTGCTTGTAATTCTCGTTTTATGGAATTGTACGTCGAGTATGTACACAATAGGTATTTTCATGCAACTAAATCGTTCATGTTGAATTTCGTGAAGAGTCGTTTTTGGGTCGTAGGTAACCTAATCGGGTTAATCAAGAAAGTTGTTCGTCGTTGTATCGGTTGTTGCAAATATAATGCTGAACTTACGAAACAGTTCATGGCTGACTTACCAGCTGATCGTGTAAAAATAGCTCGCCCGTTTTCAGTTTCTGGTGTCGATTTAACTGGAGCTGTTTCGATTAAATGTACTAATCATCGATCTCCGAAGACCGTAAAAGTTTATTTAGCGTTTTTTGTCTGCTTCTCTACACGTGCGATTCATATCGAAGTGATCGAAGATTTGACAAGTGAAGCATTTTTAAATTCGTTAGAGCGTTTTGTTAGTCGTCGTGGTCTTCCGAGAGTATTGTATTCGGATAATGGCACCAATTTTATTGGCGCTAAGAACATTTTGAACCAATCGAGTCTCAATCGTTTCGTTATGGAAAATTCCATTCAATGGAAAACTATTTCGCCTCGTACTCCCCACCAAGGTGGTCTGTGGGAGTCCGCAGTTAAATCTGGAAAATCGATTCTTATGAAGGCTATTGGTAGCCAAACGTTAACTCTCGTCGAATTG
This sequence comes from Pseudococcus viburni, assembly GCA_033439095.1. Lineage (NCBI taxonomy): Eukaryota > Metazoa > Arthropoda > Insecta > Hemiptera > Pseudococcidae > Pseudococcus > Pseudococcus viburni. The sequence goes on from JAVBJF010000098.1 coordinate 181,814, forward strand.
TTAACGATATCAGCTAAGATCGAGGCTATTTTGAATAGTCGTCCGATTGCATATCGTTCGGTAAATGAGTTTGTGGAACCGTTAACGCCTGGCCATTTTTTGGTAGGTAGTTCGTTACTCGAGGTCCCGTCTGTGGATGATTCGACTGTAAAGGTCAAGTCTCGTTATTTTCTTTGGCGTCGAATCGTAGATTCTTTCTGGAATGCATGGAGGAAAGATTACTTAAATCAACTCCAGACTCGTAATAAGTGGAAGAATAAATCTCGTAATTTAGCTGTAAACGATGTAGTGTTGATTTCGAATAAGAGCGAAGGTTGTCTTAATTGGCCGTTAGGTATAATTGTCGAAGTCTTTCCGGATCGGAATGGAGTAGTGCGAAATGTTAATGTTCGTTCGTCTGATGGAAATATTAAGCGTAGTTCCGTTCAGAATTTAGTATATTTACCCGTAGATGAATAATTATGTTGTATTATTCGCTATTTACTTATTCGTAATGTTCTCGTTTTCATTTATTTTTGTTTAATTTAGATATCATCGAATTTATGATCATCTGTTTGTATTGATCTTGTATTTTACTGTATTTTATCAATTTTTTGTTCGTTTTAGTTAGTTTTTTATACTTTTTTTAGAATATCGTTTATAGAAAATGAGACTTTGCTCATTTTGGGCGGAGTATGTTATCGCATAAATCGCCTGATGCCGAACGTGTCTACGTAGTCGGCAGATGTTTCCGATATTCCTTATCTTGTTTACCAGTATCGGTAGTTTTTCCTGGAATCGATTCCCTCCTTAAGAGGGTGATCGACGGTGTTGTAGATATCACGTAGCCACTATAGCCAACGTGATCTTATTCTCATGCATGTTATTCATTCGTTCGTTTTATGTTGAAAATACAGTCCATTTTACCTGTGTTAATTTCTTGTGTCGTTTTTTTCGAAATATTCATACACCATGTAATAACAAGACGAAAGGCCTTAAAATGGACAGTTTTGGGTAGTGCCATCTGCTGGGAGTCTCGGTCGCCCCCTCCCCCTAAAAAGTTATGATTTGAGGCTCACCACCCGGAACCGTAGATTTTGAAATAGATTTTGAATTTTTTTTACAATTTTCTTCCCTTGTTTCGCTCAAGCACTCATGCATCTTCAATCCACTTGTTGAAGATTTGATAGAGGAAGAGGAAAACGGTTTAAAATTTTGTTTTTCAATAATTCCAGAGGTGTATTTAAAGGGAAGTTGAGAATTCTCAAACCATTAAAATGTTGGTGAAAAATGATGAAATTTTAAAGTTGTTTTACCCTATTTCATTTCCAAAATGGGAAAAGTTTCTCTAGAAGGGGTAAAGTTCCAAAACATGTAGACAATACGATATCAAACGAAACCACAATAATGAAAAATATCGCCCCAAAATACCTTAATTAGCTTCTGGAAATTTTCTTTCCAATTTCAAAAAATCTGATTCAATTATATGAAAGAAACCAGTTAGGTATTGCAGATTAATTACTTATTTTCAGATATTGAAACACTGCAGGGAAACTTGAGGAGGCCACAAAATAAAATTGTAATAATGATATGGCACATTTTGAAATTCGAGTTTTCAAGTGTCAACATCAAATTATAAGCTCTGGAGACGTATTCTTGAAATTAGTCTACGAGAATTATCAAAGTTACGGAGTTATTTAGCACCCATAACCTTTGTCCCTTGCGCTATTTAATTCTCACAGAGCTTATGAAATAATAGACATAATTTAAATGCAATTGGTTGCATAAGATCATTGAACAAAATTATGCGTACTTGAAAAATATTGTGATTTCGCGAGGTATATATTCAAAATTTATGATTCAACTTGCCTTCCTTTTCATTTTTTTGACGACATTTCGGTAATTAATGTTATCAAAAAAAACAATCACGTAAGTAAAAACAACTCAAACTCAAAAATATAAATATAACCATTTGTATTTCAAAAAAAATACGATAACTTTCCTTGGCTATTTAATTCTCATAACCATTGTTTCCATGGCTATTTAACGCCAATAACTCCGTAACTTTGATAATTCTCGTAGACTAATTTCAAGAATACGTCTCCTGAAATAAATTAATAAAAAATTGAAATAATTTTCAGATGTTAAAAAAAAGTGAACTCCTAGAAACAGCAACTAGGTAGATCAATAATTTTCCATCATTCTCGTTTTTCATTCTGACTACTACGTGATAAATCCAAAATTAATGAACAAAAATGAAGGTTTTTTTTTAGGATAAAATACCCTGTAAGAAAACCTCTGAAGTTGAAAATAAATAAAAATGTTTTTGTCAAAGTGAAAAAATGAACGTTTTTAAAGTATAAATTTTCCTCAATTTTTTATAATTTATTTTGAAGGCTAAATTTGATCTTGAAACTGGAATTCCGAAATGTGTTATATCTTAATCACAATTTTGTTCTGCGATACCCCTTCATTTTCCCTGTTTTGTTTCAGTAGGTACGTGAAAATATTCATTTTGTAATAGCATGTGTTCTTTCATATGCTGTAGTTAAATAACTCAAAATAAATTTTTAGCACATTTTTTCTAGAGAGCCAGCTGCGGTATTTGAGATGATTTTTTTTATTGTTGATTTATATCGTATTGTCCACATGTTGAAATTTTTCCCTCAAATTTTTTTCCCCCTTCAGACAGGGTGTTTAACGGTCCTGATAAGTCAAGCCGGTCTTGATAAGTCGAGACTTTTTCAAAAAAGTCTCGCGGTACTGAAAAGTCAAGCTTTTTGACCAATTCACCCTAATTTACTCAAAAGGTCAACCTTTTTTTCAAAAATAAAAAAAAAAACACTTCCATTTACCCTTAATAAATATTTTTTTTTTAAAGTGAAAAAAATACAAATTTTTTAGTTAATATTCGTTTTGGGGCTCGTATTTTTTTTTTGAAAATCTCCAATTTTTCTAATCTTAGCCCTCGCTTTGCTCGGGCATATAAGATCTACAATTTATACTTATAAGAGATAAGGGTTGAAGATTTCGCCTCCCTTTCGATACTAAAACATGATTAAACAGTGAAGAAATTTTAACTTTTAAATGCCCTTTTCTTCAAAAATTTTCGTCCTCGCTTCTCTCGGGCTTAATAAATTTACACAATTTTATTTTCAAAGTTATGGTATGAACCTCTTCTTTTCCAGCCCAGACAATTGATATTTTCAAATAAAAAAAATTGTTTTTCTCATTTATAGAAAGACTCGGCAACGGTCTCGATGGGAATTTTCAAACATGTTTCGATTTGGAAGTCAAAACATAACAACTTGAAGACTATCTCAAATGAAATTTTCAATTTTTACATGGGGGGGGGGGGGTATTAAGGAATTTATTTCAGTTTTTTTTTTCAAAGTAATAACAGTAGCACATAAAAAGCAAGCATTTTTTGTTTTCCATAGTTTCAATATGACAGGTCAGAAAATTTTTCATTTTTACCTTCCCCCCTCCTCCTGAGATTTTTGCCCAAGTTTCGTGGGGTGGCCCTCAAAAACTTCATGCAAAAAGTCAAGCTAAGTCAAGCTTTTTGCTCTACAAATTTTCTTAGACACCGTGTCAGAACAATTTTTTCCATTTCAAAAATTAAAAAAATGGAATTTTAACTAATGATATATGTTTAATTATAATTTATTATTATTTATTATATATAAAATTTAATTTGTTTGAGTCGGTGTCAAATGTGGTACTACTCGCGTTTCAACGAGTTGAAAATATTTGGGTTTCAATTGATAAAACTCTCTGGACACCAAAGAGATAAATAGGTACCTATGTTGCATTGATTTTAATACAAATACTTGTAACGAAGCTCCACCAATTATAGAAATAAATTTTTGAAAGATTATATGTAGAATTTTGATAAATTGATTTATTTACGAACCACAGTGGCGGCTTCGTATGCTATTTTTTCAAAAAAAAAAAAAAATACGTATAGTGCGTGAAATGGACTTTTTGTGGAAAACACGTCTCAAAAAAATTCTGATAAAATTAACTTTATTGAAAGAAAATATAACGAGGAGGCTTAAAAAATTGATCTAAATACCCTAATTACACTGTACAGTGCTCTAAAAACGGCCTCAGATAAAAAATTGAAATTTTGATTACAAAATTTTACGTTTCTCATTTTTAGGACCAGTTTTGGAACACCTAAAGACCAATTTTTTCTAATCCCTGTCAATTTTCTATAAAAATCAGAAATAAAACGAAAATCGATGTGTTACTGACTTTTGGTCGGTTTCTTGGAATTACGACTACGACACTTACGTTCACATGCAGTCATTACTAGTCCTACATACCCCAACGCCAACATTTTTAGGACTTGGGCCATTCTACCAATCACAATACAGCATATACAGCCTGTGTCCAGAAGACAGTTGCCTGTCATTCTTAGTGGTTTGGGACATTTGCTGCAAGCAGATTTAGCCTTATTTTCACTTTCAATGCGAGAGATGTGATAGTCAAGGTCTCTGGTAGCTATATTGTTATCAGCTTGATCTCTGTTTTGGAGTGGACAGCAGCATACACGCTGTTCTTTTCCAAACAAGTAATCTCTACTTGTATATAACCATCGGGTTATCCTCCAGTACCCAGATTCTTCGGAATTTTCGTCATTACAATATATCAAAGGTGCGCTGGAATCCTCTGAGTCTTCGTGAGGCGTTTCAGACGCCTGTGGCTGAAATATTGATTTAGGGTTATTCGATACTTGACCTTGATTACGACGAATTGGCAAGCATTCAAAGGAGGGAAAATTATGTGAATTGTTTTACTATAGAAGAAGCCCAGAGGCTTGCCAATTCGTTTTGAGTAGCTTATTTAATGCGAATTTACCTGACAAACCAAACACAGCACCAAAAATAATAAAATACGTGTTACGCTGGTAAACATTTTCCACTGGGCTATGATCCGTTTTGCTTTTCAGTCCGAAATTCAATGGTTCGCGTTCAGTTTGTAATCTACGGTCTCGTGAAGTGGAAATTTTTTCATTGTCCTATTTCTTTAATGAACCACCAGTTTTTTCTATTTTGGAGCAGTCACGTGAAGTTGTAACTGATGGTTAAAACAATTGAAAAACGTGAAAATTTTGAAAATTTTCTGATTTTGTCTAATCGCAGTTGAAGTTGTAACAATGCTGAAACAACGTCAACTCGATGTAATTGTTACGTGTGCCCAATTGCGTATCCATCAATTCTACGAATTGAAATATAAAATATGGTATCCTCACCATGCAATTTGTTGGGGGCCCATTGGGTTGAAAAAGTTATGTATCTGGGTGTTTTCGAGTCTCTTCTTTCTATCTCAAAAATTTCAACAATCGAAATTTTGTCCTGAAATTGTATTTAGAAAGCTCGGATAGAAAATTATTGAGAACAGTAAAGAGAGAGGGTGACACGATATTCAAAGTTGAAAAATTCAAGTTGTTTTTGTGCGTAGAAAGTCGAAAAATTTAATTTTTGAAATTTTTTTACACCTGGAAAGTACACCAGGCAGCAGGTTGGGATAAACCGAAATTAAAAATTTTTAAAATGGACCTGACTCGAAAATTAGATGTACAGTTTTTTCCATTCAACTTACGAACTGTACAATGCTCTTTTTTATCCATCAGATGCTGAAGTTGGGGATTACATATCATCTTTAGCGATGCTGGATACAAATTTATCGATTAGTATTTAAACTAAAAATTTTTTGGTCGAAAAAATGTCTAAATCACAAATAAATTGATTTTTTGGAAATTTTTTGAAGCAGTGTTACCAACTGAATTTTTTAAATAGAAACTAAGTACCTATGTCATAATGCAGTTGGCAGCCCAATCATGACGTTTTTTTTTAAATTTCATCAAAATTCATTTTTTGCGACCAAACTTGTTTGACTCGATTTTAAGGTGTTTGAGGGATCAATTTGAATTTTATAAAAATCAAAAAACTTCGAATTCACAAACTGCAATTTTTCAATAACCTGTAGATATCAAGGCTCTGGTGTGGTTTGGGGGTCATTTGGCCCTTGGTGGAACTTTGATAAAATTTTTATGCCATTCGACTTGCCTATGTAGATATGGCGAATCTGACTAGCCCATCAAATTTTTCATTCGAAGCGTTTAATCCCCCCCCCCCCCAACACACACACGGCCCGCTTTGAAAGTGTACAAATCTTGGGGTTTTCAGCAAAAAATGACCTCGTTACATAAGTGACCCAAAAATGACATTTTGCGAGAAAGTGAAATTTTTTTTATTTAAAATATTCAATATAATGTCTCGAGTGTGTGGTAAAAACACACCGCCCCTACCCCAACTGCTTTCCGATGGTTGGGGGGGGGGCTGAGGGAGCTCGTTTCAAAAAATGATTTTTTTCGCATCGATTTCGCTCAAATTCACATGAAAATTTATTAAGGTACAGTAATATTTTTTTACAAATTTTAGCTCCCGACGTTCCGACACATCAGGGGGCTGAGGAATTATTTCCCAAAGTTGAGCAGTTTTGCTCCCTCAGCTTCACGAAAAAATTCTGAGTGGTGTAATATTGATATAAAGTGAGAAACATAATTTTTTTTCATACCACCCGCCAAAACGGTGCCCTCAGGACGATTTGAAATTTTCAAAGTCAAATTTAAGGTTATTATAGTGGTCGAAAAAATTTGAAAAAAATTCTGGGTACTCCCCTCGAGTACCTCTACCTATGTGCCAAATTTGAAAAAAATCGGTTGAAAACTCGCAGAGATAGAATTTTTAGCTTGAAAATCACGTATTTTGAGGCATCCGTCCCCGAGAGGTTTGGTAAAAATTCGTTTTTGCGCTCTAAAATCATCTTCCACGTAGGCAAGTCGAATCGCATAAAATTTTATCAAAGTTCCACCAAGGGCCAAATGACCCCTAAACAAGGGATTATTCGGGAAATCATTGCGTCAGAGTGGCATCACTTTGAAGACCCCTGACCTCACCCCAGTTATGATTAGAATCTCTGAACAAAAAACAAAAAAAAAGAACCAACATTTTGAAGAACGAGAACGAAATAAACTTTGAGAGTGTTGAAAGAACAAGAACGAGAACAAGAACAAGAACGATAATTTCTTTGTTCTTTTTTGATCTTCATTTTAAAATTTTTTATTGTTCCTCAACTTGAATAAATCGTCTGTGAGCTGTAATGCTGTGAAAAATAGTAAAAATTTCGCTGCATGCTTACATTTTGAGAGAGAAAAATTTTCAAATTTTCACTTTTGAAAAAAATTTAAAAATTTGAAACGTGAAAATTTAAATTAGCGCTGCGAGAACAGCAAAGCACCAAGAACCAAAGAGAACCGAAAATTTAAAGAAAGAGAACAGTGATGAAAATTTTTGAAGAACGAGAACAAGAACAATTTCTGAAGAATGAGAACAAGAACGGAAACGAAATTTTGAGAACAAAAAAAGAACGAAAAACCAAAGAACCGAATTTTCATCGTTTTTGCTGTCCTGGATACAACTTTTGTGTATCCCATCCATCTTTCGAAAAATAGAATCCAGTTCTCATATGTGCTTGGAATCAGTTTCGCATCTTCTTGTTATTAATTTTAAAGACAGAATTACGAAAGAACTCGAAATACAAATAAAACGAATATAAAACAGGGAATAGGAGTCGACTCAGGAGTCGGAGTTGAACTGACTCCAAATTGACTCTGACTCCGGCTTGACTCCGGAGTCGAGCCGGAGTCAGCAGTCAAGATCTGAAATTGACTTCGGAGTGAAACAAGAGTCAGGAGTCAAGGTGGAGTCATGAGTCAGGTTTGAGTTTGACTCCGGAGTCAATGTGGAGTCAGGAGTTGAGGTCTGAAAGTGATTCCGGAGTCAAGGTGGAGTCATGAGTCAGGTTTGAGTTTGATTCCGGAGTCAAGGTGGAGTCAGGAGTCAACTCAGGCATCATAGCGTGGTTACTTTTTAGTAACTTGGTTACTTTTTTCGAGACAAGTTACTTTTGGTTACTATTTCCACTTCAAAAGTTACTTTGGTTACTTTTTACCTCTAAAAGTTACTTTTTTCCAAAATTTCTCAAAAAAATTACCTTTTTTTTTACAATTTTTCTCTAAAAATTGATTTTTTTCAAGCGTAAAGTGTTTGTTAGTTTCGGGTTAGTCGAGTTTTGGAGACTTTTTTGTTTCAAAAAATTTCGCCCTCGCTCCGCTCGGGCAGTACATTGATACCTCTGTTTCTTGAATACACTATCATTCCCTAAATTTGAATCAGTCAAAATTGGTGTATTTTCATTCTCTTGGTTAAGTATATAGTGAAATAATTTTCATCAAAAACTAGAGATTTTCACCCATATTTCAGTCAAAACTCCAATCAATTTCCAATTTGTCAAATAAAAATCAGTAATTTTGATTAATATTTCAATGAAAAATCACTGATTTTCATATAAATTTACAGGGTAGGTAGGCTAGATACTCACTTTTTTTTTACTGAATTTTGACACGCCCTCATTTTTTTCAAATTCTTCCCCGCCCTTGCATAATGTCTGATTGAGTCCCGGAGTCGAGCAGATTCAATCCAAGCTCAATAAAAAAATGAAATTTTACCTCAAAAGTGTTCAGAGAAGTGCATTTTATTACTCTTCAAAAATAATTTTTCTTATTTCTTACATTAGAATATAACTTTCTAAATCTACATCAATCAAGTTTTATAAAAACTCTGCCTTTTTGAACCACTAAAATAATTTTCATTGATATTGCAGTCAAAAGTCGTTGATTTCTTAGTCGATTTTCAGTTAACCAGAAAAAAATCAGTAATTTTGACTAAACGATCAATGCGAATCACTGATTTTCATTTATATTCATCTCACTGATTCAGATTTAGAGAATTCTTGCAATTTTTCAGTTTTTCTTCGCTTTTATCTGTATTACATTTTTTCATCTGTCCACTGAAATTAACCTGACTTTACGAGCACTACTGTAAAAATAGATTTTGAAGTTTGTTACGAATTTTTACCCCCCTCTCACCCCATTTTTCTCCAATTCTCAGCCCCTCCCTTACATAATTTCTGGGAGCGCTTATAAGTTATAATAATTGCATTAAGTACATGTTGCTTTTTTTTTTTTTACAAATTTTACCATTAAAAATTGAGTTTTTGGTTACTTTTTGGTAATACATTGGTTACTTTTTCTCCCAAATTGGGTTACAAAAGTTACTTTTTTCCCCACCAAATTTCACTATGATGCCTGTCAACTTTTCCTCTTGACTCTGGGAGTTAGGTGGAGTCAGAAGCCAACTTTTCGGCTGATTTCTATTCCCTGGTCCAAAATCGGAGTCAAATTGACTCAAACTCCGGCTTGACTCCGGAATCAAGCCGGAGTCAGGGAGTCAAGTCGGAGTCAGGAGTCAAGGTCATAGATTGACTCCGGAGTCAACCCGGAGTCAGGAGTCAACTTTTTGGCTGACTCCTAGTCCCTGATATAAAATGCCACAAAAATTACACAAAATGTGAAAACTATCCACATGAATTTAAGATACTCAAGTCAAAAGCTTAATTTTATCTTTCTTTGATTTGTTCTAAAAAATTCTCCATCTAAAGTAAACTATTTTACCAATTTTCTTCAAAACCAGAAGTACATGTGGTTTTTTTTCATTTCACTGTAGTACCCAATACCCATGAATTAGTTTTCAACGATGCTGAATGAGAATTCTACAGACGTCCGAATTTAAGATACTTACCTGGCCAATTCGTCGTATCGGGTTTGTTTTTCATTTCGTACGACTCTGTGTTACGAGCAATAAAACGAGTTTCCCTCTGTACGTTCTCCAGTATCGGGAAAATTGTTCTTACTGAAATAGCTCATCATTAAACTCGGCGTACGTGTGTTCCAAATCTATTCCACCATTTTGTTATATTTTTTGCCGGCGAAGTAGATACATTAAAAATTCATGCAACTCGTGTATACCACCGATGAACTTCGCTCCGCTTAATTCGTATTCATTACACGAATGTTTCGGATGGTTTGCTGCGTGTACTCGAATCGAAAACTAAAAGGGTTTAGAAAAAGAGTAGGAAATTTTCCGACTCGGGAGCACGTAAAATGCTCGCACTCTAATCGGCAAAGGTTTCGAAGTTTTACATCGCCGTAGCCAACTGTTGATTATCTGTCGGGCTAATTGATTCGTTCATTTGGAAGTTAATGCATGGCTGGTATTTGGAATTCCGACAGAAAGGTGGCTCGGGATCGCGTTTCGTGAATCGAGATAGATTTTTTTATACGCTCGAGCTGATGCATAGCAGCGAGAAAAAGATTGATAAATGGCGAACTAATACGAAATTCAAACTAATCCCAGCGGCCTGCGTGGTACTGGTGTACCAAAGGGGATCGTGTATCGTCGTATATTATACGCCGATGCGATGCCATGGTATTTCATAAATGGAAAGATGGTGGTTTCCTGTTTCCTTATAACGAGTACGAGTGAGAGTATTTTTTGTGTACTCGCCCGAGCTGATGGCTCGGGCTACGGACGCCATAAGCCTTTTTACGTCGGTCATTTATCATTATCAGAAATTCTCTCGCGCCGGTATTATGTACACGTATACATAAGCATCACATAATATAAAGTGATTCGTACGGTTATGGTTTTCGGGTAAAGTGGAAGGTTGAAAGCATATGAATGCGTATTTGTGTGTCGCTGTGTCTGAAAACGATGTTGCGCCTCGGTAGCCAAAAATCGTAGCAAACAAAACATTCGTATGGGGCATGTAGGATGTTTATTCGCGCACTGCGAATACAATACGAACGCTTTTAACGAGCTAGCTATAGTAATTCGCGAATATACTATTTCGGTGTTTTTCCTGCGCTAATGGCGTCTTAGTTCCGGTGTTTATTTAACCGTAACAACGAGTTACCCCGGTGAAGAATTACCCTGCGCGGGAGTTATACGATTCGTCAAAATACCGCTGAATAAATCAGCTTTATTGGCGTTTCGTATCTCTGCTCGGTTGCTGTTTTATTGCCAGAACGAAGCATTTTCAACGTAATTAGCATTTTTATTCTTTTACCAGCGAAAACGAGCTTATTGATCGAATACGAGCTGGCGAATGTTTCACATGGTGGTGATGAATGCGATGATCTTGTAACAATGAACGGAGCAAGAAAGAATAGATGGATGAAAAATTAGTCGGAAATTTTTAAACGTTCCAGGCCAGAAGATTTTCCGTAATTTGATTCGTTTCGCTGGGTTATAAAGGGTGTCCGGTGAATGGTCCGTCATATTTTATTTTTGGATATAACTGGGTAAAAATAAAAAAAAACTTTGGATGGAAATGTTGCCTATCCTGAAAATTGAAGGGGAAATGGTGTTTCCAAAAAAATCGGATGAGGTTTTTTTTTCAACCATGGGAGCGGATAGTACTTTGAAAACTGAAGAAATTTTCATCGTATGTTTTTTTGCCTAGCTTCAAAATTGAAGGGACCACAAATTTTGTTCAGAAAAAATCTGAAAGCGAGGTCCAGAAGACTTAGCTAGAGGAATTCCGAAATAAGCTATTTAGAAGACGTGAAGATTTATGCTCAAATAAAGGACGATTTTGTTTCGTACACTTGAAAAAATAAAAAATGAAAAATGTTTACAAAAAATAAGAAATTTTATTTAATAATATAATAACGAGTTGTCATTTTTTTCAGTGTATGTGGGGCACTTTTTGAAAAGTTACCCCTGCAAAAGTTGTGGATAGAATAGAAAAATAAAATGAAAAATTCTTCAAAAATTGCCAAAAATTCAAAATTTTGAACATTTTGAAAAAATTTTAAATTGATTAATTTTAGAGCTTATTTAATAACTATCTAGACTAAAAAGCACTTTTTTTTTTGAAAAAATCAGTGTTTCATAACTTTTTTCAATTTTTTTTCAGAGCTAAAGAAATATAAGAAATTTAAAAAAAACTATAAAACATGTTTTTTTTTTTAAAGTTGTGCTTTTTGCTTGAAATAGTCTCTAAATAAGCTTTAAAATTGATTTTAATGAATTTTGATTTTTTTTTTAATTTTTTAAATTTCTGAAAATATTGAATTTTTGGCAATTTTCGAAGAATTGAAGGCTCTTGAGCGATGAATCGACCTTGAAATTTTTATTTTATTTTTCTAGTCTATCCAGTCGACAACTTATGCGGGGGGGGGGGGTAACTTTTCAAAGATCAAAATTTTTTAGTTTTTCGGCCCACCCTAAGGTACAATTTAAAATAGATAAATGAAATCATTCTAACCTACAAACTCTATATACAGATGAATCTAAAAACTTTAACTCTACTGCTTGTGCTGTGATTCATAAAAACAATCAAATCTTAACTCCCCTCCCACCACAATTTTCCATTCTATCAGCAGAACTTTACACTATTAAAGTTGCCCTCACTTACATTATTGATTTTTCACCAAGTGATTCAGTGATATTCTCAGACTCTCTCTCTGCTCTACTCTCAATTCAACAATACCCCTCCAAAAAACAACATCCTATTGCTCAAGAAATCCTACAAATCCTTACCACCACACCCCAAAAAATTGTCTTGTGTTGGATACCCTCACATCAAAATATATCTGGCAATGACATGGCTGACACTCATGCTAAACATGCTCTTCAACTATCCCCCATTCAAAACATTCCAATACCCTTAACTGATCTAAAGAACACTATCAAATCAAATACTCTTTCTTCTTTTCAAGAATTTTGGAACCAAATTCCCTCTACTAACAAACTCAAAACCATCAAAGATGACACACTCCCTAGAAATTCCTTCAACAACATTTCTCGAAGAGCTGACGTCATCTTCACTAGACTACGTACAGGGCACACTCTCCCAACTCACACATACCTTCTTAAAAAAGACCCACCTCCCATTTGTAATTTATGCAACACTCAAATCACCACTCTTCACATTCTCACTCAATGCCCCAAATTTCAAAAAGAAAGGCTCACACTAACAAATTCTAATACCCCCACAGAAATTTTGAAAGACACCTCCCAACATATTCAAAAAATTTTAACATTCCTCTCTAATACAAATCTAAAATCCCTACTCTGACGTAACCCCCTTTCCCACACGCCTCTAGCCTTAGTTGCTGTATATGGCGTTATAAGAAAAAAAAAAAAAAAAAAAAAAAAAAAAACGAGAATTGACAAAACTTATATGTTCAATGCAAAATTTTTTAATAATTAAAAAGTTACATAAATAAAAAATTTCCAAGTCATCTAATTTTATTAATTCATTCAAAAAATTTCCAAGTTGAAATTTTTTCTCAATTTGTATTTTTTTGTAGCATTGAAAAATATGTAATTTGGGCGATTCTCGTTTTTTCATGATTTTTTTATTCAAATGCTCATCTACAAAATATTTACATACCTAAAATAGGTATACATTTTCTGAATTTTTTTTCAAGTTCTCTAATTTTCTTGATTCATTCAAAAAATTTCCAAGTTTAAATTTTTTCTCAAGTTTTTACGAGTTGAAATTTTTTCCAAATAACCTAAGTATATCAGTAGGAATATAATTTTTATAAAATTTTCAAGCTCAAAACGAAATGATGTCATGGCTAACGTCTCCTCATTTTGAATCTTTGCGTTTTAAAAAAAAAAACTTGGAAAAAATGAGCAATTATATATGTAAGTAGGTATAATAAATAATAATTGTGAAAAAATTTGAACTTCTGACGAAAATTCCGGGAAATTAAACTTCGTGCTTTTACAAAAAAAATCTGTAGAAAATTTCAACTTGGAAATATTCCTAATAAAAGGGTTGAAAAAATTTAGAAACTTACAAAAAAATTTGAAAAATTGAGAAAACAGGATTTGACAAATATTTTGAAATAATTTCAGAAAATCGAACTTGTGAACTGAGAATATCTTAACAGAATTAACAGAATTGTAGAACTCGAAAAAAATTTTAAATTCATAAATGAAGTGAAGAACAATTAATATCAAATATATACTTAAGTACATGCCATCTAATTGATACTAGCAGTGTAAATTTAAAAATTGTATATGAGAAAAGAAACTTGGGGTGTAATTTTTTTTTCGTTAAAATATGACGATGAGCTTCTAGCATAGAAAAAAATTTCATCTAAATTCCTTTTCTGGTGTACGGGTTTTGGATTTTATACGGTTTGTATTGATTAGGTGTTTCAAATTCATAGCCGCATCCAAAGTGAGGGCTCAGGGGGCTCGAGCACCCCCCCCCCCTTAAGCTCATCTAGGAGATTTTTTATCATGAAATGTCTAAAAAAAAGTGTAGTTTTTTTTGCTTTTCAAGTATGATTTTTCAACAAATTTTCGCTTGTATGAACATTTAGGTACTCTTTAAATCTAAGATTCTAAACCAGTCGATTGTGGTGAAATTTGTACCTACCTTTTTATCTTGGTAAATTTCCAATTTTTTAGGAAAAAAATAGTAATCTTTGACTAAAAAATAATTTTGCTGATTTAAAAAGGCGGAATTTCATCAAATTTTACTAATTTAGAGTTAGGAAATACCTATTCAGGGTGGAGAACAGGTAATGTAGGTAATGTAAGTAATGTAAAAGTAATGCATTGAAATTCTTGGTAATGTAAGTAATGTAAAGTAATGCATTTTTGCTGAAAAGTAATGTATTTTTTCTCAAAATCATATTACATTATATTTATATTTTAATCAATTTACTACAGTACCTATACCTAATTTCATATTGCTTGTGCCTCTTTTCTCTTTTTTATTTTTGATATAAATAAATTGGATCAATTGAGAATACATACATGAGTATCTAGATTTTTCATTTTGTTGAATTTTCATTTTTTTGGTTGAAATTTATAAAATTCCAACTGTTTCAAAAATATAGTTTTTTTTTGTTAGGAGAAAGGAGATTTTTGTTTGGGGGGGGGGGGGGGGGTGTAAGTTAAATAGAAATATTGATATGGTAATGCAAAAAGTAATGTAAAAGTAATGCATTTCTTTGAAGAAAGTTTGTTCTCCACCCTGCTATTCATTGTTTATTCTAAAAATTCCGCAATTTTTCTTGGCTCAGATCTGTTCATATGTCACTCGTCTATTGAAACTATTGAAAGTATTCCAACTACGCCACTGAAATGAAAGATGACTCAATTTTTTCAATGAATTTTGACCCCTCCCATTTTCCCTCCAATTCAGCCTTCCCCTCACATAATTTCTGGGTGCACTTATGTTCAAATTTATATGCTTAGTTAATATTAATCGGTCATAAGTTGGAAAGAAATTTTTAAAAATTCAAAATTAGATTTTTTTGGGGGAAACCCGAGGTGATTTTAATAGGGCTCCCGGTTTCACAGAGAACCATAAAAAAATCTAATGAAAGAATGGATAGAACGTTGAAAACTGAACAAATTTTGTTGTGAAGACTTTTTGTCTAACTTCAAAAATAAAGGGACTATGGGTCATTCAAGATTGAGAAAATTTGAACATTTTTTCAAGGTCATTTATTCTGAATGACTCCTAGCCTCTTCATTTTTGATGTTGAGCAAAAAGTCGTCAGAACAAAATTTGTTCAGTTTTCAACGTAATACCTACTATCCATTCCTTTTATTAATTTATTTCAGATTTTTTTGAACAAATTTTTTTGTAGCCCTTAAAATTTAAAAAAACCTTACGCAGTCGCGTAAGGTAACCGACTTTTCGGTTTTCACATACAACGTAATGTAAATTTATTAGCATCGAAGGATGATTCAACTCGAAAAATTAAGGCCAAATTTGAAATCAACAATCCTTTTTACATAATTTATATTGCTTCTTTTCAAGTTAAGTTCAAAATTTTGAACTTCGATACCCCTTATGACATCTAGGGAAATTCAAATCGAAAAACTAAGGCCTTTGAAATCAGTTTCAAGTTATTACTCGAAATTAAAATTTTTGCCCAGTACCCAATTCCAAAATTTTGGACCTCTAAGCTGTCTAATGTACATAGGGGAACCTAGGGGGCTGAAATCGAAAAACCAAAGCCTAATTTGAAACATAACCCCAAATTACATAAAAGCTGTATGTATAATTTTAAAGTAATTGCCGAAATTGAAATTTCAGCCTTTCCCTCCTCCATCCCCTCAGGCATCCTCAAGTCCCTAGGGACATCTAGGAGATTCGAATCGGTAAAACAAAGACAAATTCGGAATCCGCGACCCACAATGTGTCAGAATGTGCCCTTTTACCGAATTTTGAATGCCAAAATGCAAAATGTGAGTTTTGAACCTCTCATTACGCCATTTAGTGACCGTTTTTTGAGTAAAGAAGGCGTCCCGCAAAAAAGTTAGTGAAGGACGTTGTAGAGAATTAAATTTACTTTCGTCAGTGTGTCATCACATTTTTTTGAGTGGGCTTCAAAAAAACTGTTAATCAATTTTCAGCTACCTGGTGGATGGCATACCTGAACCGATTGAACTGAAATTTTTACTGTATCACCTTCCAACTTTCCTCTGTCACTTCTGAAAATTTCAGCTCAATTGGTTCAGGGGTTCTTGAAAAATAAAAATTTAAAGCGTTCTGCAACTTTTACTTCATTTGATTGAAATTTCTAAAATTCCCACCTTTTTTATTTTATTCAAATTTCTCAAAGTTCAAAGTAAGATATCTCGAAAACGGCTGATTGGATTTTAAATCGGTTTGAAAATCTCAAAATTTCGATCCTTCCTCTACGATTTTTGTAATATCTGTCCCCTTATGAAAGTTCACAGCTTTCGTGTTTAAATATTGATTTATACAGGGCAATGGGAAATTTTTTACATGAAGTCACAGTTCTCACTAACAATAGGATTCGATTCTAACTTATGTGTTTAATGCTGCGTTGACATTTGAACTGGGCTAATGGACCTCGTAGTCCGAACCCAAAAAAAAAAAAAAAAAAAAAAAAAAAAAAAAAAAAAAAAAAAAAAAATCAAAGACAAAAGTGTACCTTTTTCATTAAAATTTCACAAATTTTTTTTTATTCATTTATTCAAATTTCTCAAACTTTAAAGTTCAATATTTCGAAAACGGTTGAATGGATTTCAAATCGGTTTGAAAATCTCAAAATTTAAATCCTTCCTCTACAATTTTTACCGACTTTTTTGTAATTTGTGTTTTTTTCTGAAAGTTCGCCGCTTTCGAGTTTAATCAAAGACAAAAGTGTACATCATTCATTCAAATTTATCAAAGTTCAAAGTTGTGATATGTGTTTCCTTCTGAAAGTTCACAGTTTTCGAGTTTAATCAAAGACAAAATTGTACCTTTTCCATTCAAATTTCTCAAATTTTCACCTTTTTTATTCATTTATTCAAATTTCTCAAACTTCAAAGTTGAATATCTCGAAAACGGCCGAATGGATTTCCGAGATATCTTACTTTGAACTTTGAGAAATTTGAATGAATGATGTACACTTTTGTCTTTGATTAAACTCGAAAGCGGCATTGTTAATCCTAAAGACTAAACCTCACCTCACCTTGACATTCAGTCGGTCTAAAAAAATCGTCGTTTTGAAAATTCCAAAATTACGATGAAAAAAAATTTCAAAAAATTACTCCGCCAGCGGGATTCGAACCCGCGACCTTCCGCACTGTGAGCCATCGCTCTGTCCATTCAGCTACCGGAGCAGCTGGCCGAAATGTGTTTGACAACGATATACATGTCACTAAACTACGTAAAACTACCCCCCCCCCATGCGCGCGTACGCGTACGCATACGTATACACGCGTACGCATACGTATACACGCGTACTACGTCATTAATATTTTCCTGTCATGAATTGTTTCCCAATTTTGTTCTTTGATTAAACTCGAAAACTGTGAACTTTCAGAAGAAAACACATATCACAACTTTGAACTTTGAGAAATTTGAATGAATGATGTACACTTTTGTCTTTGATTAAACTCGAAAGCGGCGAACTTTCAGAAAAAAACACAAATTACAAAAATTGTAGAGGAAGGATTTAAATTTTGAGATTTTCAAACCGATTTGAAATCCATTCAACCGTTTTCGAAATATTGAACTTTAAAGTTTGAGAAATTTGAATAAATGAATGAAAAAAAAATTGTGAAATTTTAATGAAAAAGGTACACTTTTGTCTTTGATTAAACACGAAAGCTGTGAACTTTCATAAGGGGACAGATATTACAAAAATCGTAGAAGAAGGATCGAAATTTTGAGCAATTTTTGTGATATGTGTTTTCTTCTGAAAGTTCGCCGCTTTCGAGTTTAATCAAAGACAAAAGTGTACATCATTCATTCAAATTTCTCAAATTTCAAAGTAAGATATCTCGAAAACGGCTGAATGGATTTTTAATCGGTTTGAAAATCTCAAAATTTCGATCCTTCCTCTACAATTTTCGTGATATGTGTTTTCTTCTGAAAGTTCACAGCTTTCGAGTTTAATCGAGGACAAAATTGTACCTTTTCCATTCAAATGTCTCATATTTTCACCTTTTTTATTCATTTATTCAAATTTCTCAAACTTCAAAGTTCAATATCTCGAAAATGGTTGAATGGATTTCAAATCGGTTTTAAAATCTGAAAAGTTCAAGCTTTCCTCTACAATTTTTGTGATATGTGTCCTCTTCTGAAAGTTCGCAGCTTTCGAGTTTATTCAAGGACAAAGTGTACATTTTTCAGTCAAATTTCTCAAAGTTCAAAGTTAGATATCTCGAAAACGACTAAATGGATTTTAAATCGGTTTGAAAATCTCAAAATTTCGATTCTTCCTCTACAATTTTTGTGATATGTGTTTTCTTCTGAAAGTTGGCCGCTTTCGAGTTTAATCAAAGACAAAAGTGTACATCATTCATTCAAATTTCTCAAAGTTCAAAGTAAGATATCTCAAAAACGGCTGAATGGATTTTAAATCGGTTTGAAAATCTCAAAATTTCGATCCTTCCTCTACAATTTTCGTGATATGTGTTTTCTTCTGAAAGTTCACAGCTTTCGAGTTTAATCGAGGACAAAATTGTACCTTTTCCATTCAAATGTCTCACATTTTCACCGTTTTTATTCATTTATTCAAATTTCTCAAACTTCAAAGATCAATATCTCGAAAACGGTTGAATGGATTTCAAATCGGTTTGAAAATCTGAAAATTTCAAGCTTTCCTCTACAATTTTTGTGATATGTGTCCTCTTCTGAAAGTTCGCAGCTTTCGAGTTTATTCAAGGACAAAGTGTACATTTTTCAGTCAAATTTCTCAAAGTTCAAAGTTCAATATCTCGACAACGGCTGAATGGATTTCAAATCGGTTTGAAAATCTCAAAATTTCAATCCTTCCTCTACAATTTTTGTGATATGTGTTTTCTTCTGAAAGTTCACCACTTTCGAGATTACTCAAAGACAAAAGTGTACATAAACGTATATATATATATATAGTTTTATTTAACCTCAAACTCGTAACCTTTTTTATTGTATACAGGCAAAGTCGTAACGTTTTGGCAAAGTCGTAACTTTTTAGGGTTACGACTTTGCCAAGTACCTCTCAGATGATTCTACTACCCTAATAACACATTTCTAGATGGTTTTTAGCAGGGTTGCGAGTTTGCCGTTTATACACTTCTCAAAATTGCCCAAACTTCGAACACGCGAAAAAAATATAAAATATGAATTTTTTGGAGTGTATATTGGTAAATTAGGTAGAAAACAATGGTGGCAACACTGAGAGAAGGCGTTGGGAACCCCTCGACGTGATAGACGCGAACTACAGGCATGGTGCGGGTTTGCTGTTTATACAAAAGGTTACGACTTTGCCTGTAAACAATTATACATATATATATACAGGCATATTGCAGCGTTGCGAGACCCGTTTTGGATATCTCGCTATCCTTATTAGGCCCGATTTTACCTTGTGAGGCCCGAAATCGGGTCTCGCAACGTCATGCCATATAAAGTGGTTTTTCATGATGTATGCATACTCAGGAGTCTGTAGGCAGAGGGTCTCGCAAGGTCGTTTGTATATCTTTATATATAAATTACCTCGCCTCTCTGCACACAGCAAAACTTGAAAACTTTAACCATGCGCCATTCTTAGGCATAAAGAGATAGAAATATGACGCTAGCACCATTAGACTCGCCTCATTTTCTACTATTTTTTTGGTTACACACATTGGCATTTTTACCTGACCCTTTATTTATGCCTATTTTTAAAGTATTGGGCCTCACAGTGTCTGTATGATCTCTTTTTGCAAAGCGGGTCTCGCAAGGTTAGTATGATCCATATATATATATATATGTAAGGAAACCTCGTTTTTTCTCACACGTCCTATCGTGTTCAGAAGGTCCTAAAACGTGAAGAAAAGTTGGTCCCGACGTCCATTTCAACCATGATGAACAATTTAGTACTCGACTTTTCCATAAATGGAAAAGTCGGTAAAATTATATAAAAAGTCACGAGATGAAAATGTTTCCAAATTTTTCTGGGAACAGCGTTTGTCCCTTCAATTTTCAAGATAAGCAAAATGTTCACCTAGAATTTTTTTTGACTGGTATCCGATTATATCCAAAAATAAAATATGACAAACCACTCACCGGACACCCTGTATAAAGAAAGCCAACGCTATTAATCTTCATTAAGCGAGGGTTTTTTTCTGCGCTGTGATACCGTCCCTTTGTCCCCTGCGGTAGGTCCACCTGGCTAAGGTATTTTGTATCGTTCTCTCGTTATGCGTAATTAAGAGAAGTGTTCTCGAAATGAGCCAACTATGAAGTAAGAGTTTACTCAGCTGGATTAAAACATCTCGGTTATTTGCACAAAAGATTATATACTTCGCGAAGTGTACTTAAAAAACTGCTACCCTTTTGAGACGTAGGTAGCGGCAGCGGATTCGAACGCGAGCTTTTCGTACCGATATCAAAGATTCCCTCCCGAACTCGGTCCCTCGTCGATGAATTATATCGAAATGTCGCTCGTTATTACGAGAAGGTATTTCCAATTTATTTAATTAAGTTGCAAAAGTCGTCGTCATCGAATGTTATTGAATTTAATAAGTAGCGAATTTACGAGCGTTTCTGAAAGGTATGCGATTAAAACGAGGTAATATTAAAAGTTATGGTCGAAATTGACCTTTTTCAAATGGGTGTTTTGTATAGATGAGTTCATAAACGGAGATGAGTTAATTTTGGGTTTCGTTCTTGGATGAAAGGTTCGTTTATAATAATTGTGAAAGTGTTGGTTTTTCGTAGATCGAAAGTTAAATTTGTGGGTTGTTTTACAGCGGTTGAGTCAAAAGTCAGATATAATTGAAATTTTGGCTCGTTTAAGACGGGAATCTGCCATTAGTTATTCATCAAATTTATCTTTGAAGGATTTCAGAAAAAAACGATTTTTTCAATTAGAATACGAAAAAAATCTATTTATCATTTTGATTGAGAAATGAGATTTCCAAAGTTTTTAGGCCTCGTAGGTACCTCTTTTATAACTCGTACACATCATTGACCTCTTTTTTCAATGGAATTTTCGCATATAATTAAAATTTTCCAAAAATTACTTCAGAAGCTAAAATTAGGATTTAATTTAATTTTCAGGAAGAACTTTGGTCCGGCATGGCAGGGTCAACTTGTGGATGGGGTGGAGGAGTAAGGAATGAGTTGAACAGGCTAAATACAATATTGCACAAACTTCTGGTGTTTTGATTTTTGAGGGGGTTTAATTTCAAATCTAAGACTAGTATGAATAAATTTGAGGTGTAAGGACCAAAATAATAGGCGGGGAAAGAACTGAAACCTTTTTAAAATTCGCTCTCTTGTTAATTTTTTTTCCGGTTCAAGTATCGAAAAATTTAGTGGACTGAATGAATTTGAGGTAAGAGCTGACAAAAATGGAGGAGGCAGCTGGAGCCACCAAATTTAAAAACATCATCAATTTGTTAATTTTTTTGTGATTTTGATGTTGAAATTTTGAAATTTGCTGAATGAATTTTGAGTGCGAGACGACAAAAATGAGGGGGAGTGTTGGGGCTTTCAAATTTGGAAAACTCGTCAATTTTTTCGTGATTCTGTATCAAAATGTGTTGAACCGAATTAATTTAGGGAGGTAGTATTATTTTAAAAATTTAGAGACTTTAGCTCCATACCCGTCATTTTTGTCCCTTGGTCTCTCCCCTCCCAAGATTTCTGTTCAACATTTTCCAAAATTTCAATATTAAAGTCATAAAATTGAGAAATTGGCCAATTTTCAAAATTTGAAGGCTTTAGCTTCCTCTCTCGAACTTTTTCTCTTTACGTCCCTAATTTATTCAAATTTGTGACGATGCACAGTGGACCGAATGGGTAAAATTACCGTTCATTCCATTTAATTCATGGTGTAGGATTACAACGGAACAAAATTATTTCGATATTATAGTAATTTTTGAAAACGAATCCAATTTTTTGGTCATTTTTTTGCTAACTCATACAAAATTTCGCAATAAATTGAAAATAATAGCGACATGTAATATCAAAATCTAGGAATTTGAGTCGAGGAATTCAATTTTGGGGTCATTTTTCTTCTATCGCTTTCAGAAGAGGTGATACCAATATCAAATTTTAAGAAAATTGATAAATATGTACCCATATCTATTTTTTTCTTAATTAGAAAAGCCAGTATCAAAATTTCCGAAAAAGAAATAAAAATTGTGCTTATATTAAAATCTCAGCCAATAAATTTTTCAAAAATTCAAAAATTTAAGAAAAGGAAAATGAAATAAAAGACGATATTGTTTAAAAAATAATTCGTGTTAAATTTTTTTCAATGAGTTCAAGTTGTATTGTATCTTCTTTTTCGCCGGCATCGTAATTATTTTTTTCATCAAATTGCTGCTTGAGGTACTTCTCAACCTTTGATTTTATCGTGGCTGTACTATGTTCAAAATTTTTTAAAATTATATTTTCAATAACGAATCCGTAACTGCAATCTAAATGAAATGGGTGAATATTAAAATTGAGGAAAAATACCCTCAAAATCGAATTTCTTGACCCAAAAACCCAGATTTTGACACATTTGTACGTATCGATATTTTTGAATTTTTCCAAAAAAATTTATTGTTACACCCCCCCCCCCCACCCTTGTGAGATGTTTAGAAGAAAAATAACCCCAAAATTCTGCAGTTACTTTTTCGGCTATTTTTATGTAAACACCCTTAAAAATCGACTGGAACTGGTTTCAGGTCCTGAAGTCAAAATTAACCAGTGTCCATGTCCAATAAAAGGAAACAGAAAATTATCAGAATCATTGGTGTCGGAAGGTGGGGTACGAGGGATGCATTGTACCCCCTCCCTAGTCTGGCAGGGGTGCAGTGTATCATTTGTAAACCCCTCTCCCCCAAATTACATCAGGAAGGGATTTTCGAAGCATTAAAACATGAAAAAAATGTCTTTTTTAGCATTGAAAACTCTATTTTTTCAAAGCTTCGCTCGGGCATGAACAAAATCACAATTATATGAATTATTTTAATCGATATTGCAAAAAAAGGGCTATTTTTTGCTCTCTCCCTCGGAAATCATGCAATTATTTCAAGTCTTTGTACTCACTTTGCACCCTCCCAAAAAAAAAACTTCCGACGCCACTGATCAGAATGAAAGCTTTTCATACCCTTCTATCATTACTCCAACTTCATTTTTTTAAATATTTTGCATCTTGTGTTCTGAGTAAGAAAAATAGAGGAAAATTTTAAAATGAGATATTGCATCTTGGTATGAACTCCCATAACCTGAGTTTATTGAGCCTGCGGACATTCGATTTTGTAAGAGCGATGAATAAATTGTGTTCTACATGCTTATAGCACATTCTAATTAAAAGTTATAAATTCCCGCGAAAATCTTGCAAATATATTATCCGGTAAATAGTTGAAAAATTTCCTCATTATAATTCAAATACCTAAATATTAAAAATTCCATCCTCCAATGATTTATGGAGCGTCGACGAGAGTATAAAAAATTGCTTGCTTGCATTCGCTTGAGCTTCAACGTAGAATATCAAAGTACATATAAAAACAAAGCAGAATGCTAATGTATTCTCTGTGTGTAACTCATATTGCAGGCCAGTCGTATAGCGGACTCAATGAAGAAATAATTTGGATCAGTATCGCGATGAGCATTTTAATCGGTATACTCATACTGGTATCGTTGTGCTACCTGTTCCACGAAAAGTGCAAAAAGCGACGTGAAATGTATGTTAATACCTAAAAAGGTGGAAAAACGAAGAAGGAAACAAAAACAACACTCGACCAATTTAGAACTTTCTTTTTATTTGATTATTAGTTACCATTTTAAAAGAACTTTTTAGTTGATGTTTTCTTCTCTCTATCGTGACCCTGGTAAACTAAACCTAAACGTGATTGTGAATTTTATGTTACCTACGTTTTCCCTTTTCACACAACTTTCTCTTCATGGCTGATTTGTTAACGCTTTTTTTCGGTTTGATTTCCGTTCGTTTCGTATTACTTTTTTCCGCTATGAAAGGAAATAATTGGCCAGAAATGGCGGTATCTTTTGAACGAAATTGTGACCTAGAGAAGTTTAGGCGAGAGATGTTGAAAATTTGACCTCGGATTTGAATTCGGTGCGATAAAGACCCTCGATTTCGATATGCATGACGATTTTGATGAAAATTTCAATTTGGAAGGGGGGGGGGGGGTGAAATGTAACCTTTGATTCGAATTCGGCGTAGTGAAATACCTCTATTTCAATATAGGTGACGATTTTGGGAAGAATTTTAAATTGGGAGAGGGGAGAGGGGAGTGGGGGGTGGGGGGGGGGGGTGAAGTTGAAAAAAGGTGGAAAAGTCTGATGGATTAAGGATAAAAGTGCGTTTAGATCTAGTCTATTATATTTTATTCGAAAAAAATTACATCGTTGCTGAGACTCGTGTTTTCCTGGTGGAAACGAATTCCAAGGTCACGGGGGGGCATCGGAGGGGGAAGGGTGGGGGTAGGGGTTACGTATCGTCATGGGTGTCAAAATATAGGTTTTCGACGACGCTGAATTCGAATTCGACGAGCATTCCAGCGTTACTCGTCAATTATGCCGAATTTTTCCGCCAAAAACGCCATATGCTGCTCGGTATAATTTATTTATCACGCATCGTTGCCTCGTAAATCGACGAAGCGAACGATGAATTCTTTTCTGAGCCAGAAAAGGTTGCCAATTTCGCTCGGTTATTGCATTAGTCTCGGGATAAGGTTGGAATCTTATTACGGAGTACGGTTTTACGCCTTTTTAAAACGAAATTATGCGTTAAATTGAAACCGAGTCGAGATACGGAATGAACTACGAACACGAGGATGATGGAAACACGAGAGTGGCGAGCGAAAAAAACAACAAAACGTCTAATTTTCAGCGCAGTTGCTACGGGGTTGGAAAAATAGCGTGTAATCAAGTTGAAAATACGAACGGCTCGCCAGCCGGGTCGAGCCGGTCACGCTCAAAGTCCTAACGACTCGAATCGCTTAGCGTTTTGGAAAATCACGTTAGCTGTTCTCGTTCATTCGATACGGGTTTTCCGTCCGGGAGATAGACGACGATATGGGTTTTCTTTGATTAGGGTGATTTTTTTCCACCATCCTACGTCGCTTGTTTTCTTTTCGTTTTCGCCGCGACGACGACGGTGGTCTTTTCTGCGTCGTTGGCTCGCGATAATTTCCACGTCGGGGTGATTTTTTCTCGTTTCGGGAAAAGTTTGCGTTAATTGAACCAGCTACGAGCTTGAAGGTGATTAATGGAAGGTATTTTTATATAAATAATTCGCCGTCGAGTGAAAAAAAAGTCAACCAGAAGTCAAGCTAATGTGACGTAACTCGCGACATCGTTATCGAAAGTTTGCCAATGTGACCGGGTCAGGTCGCGGTGGGCTGAACACAGCGAGAATTTCGTTGAAATTTTCCCTCTTTCAGGGCGGCTGAAACAGTTAATATTGTATAATGAAATCGACGACGAGTTGAAAAGGGATTATTACGACAGCGAACGCTAATTGTCGCATTGTTGGTTAATTTGCAGGCAGAAGTGGTTCGAGGTAGCCGGAGTAGGACAGGTGAAGGTGGTCAATGGACGGGAGGGGAGGGGGTGGGAAAAGTTTGAGCTGTAATTTGCGCCACTCTGTGAAATTCATTGGCTCGAGCGATAACGGCGTGAAGTTTGATATACTTGGAACGTGAAGAACGGTGGTGGTGACTGAATGGATTCGGTTTCCATCTCTGTCTTCTCTCGTATGCTGTACGTTGCCATGACGATCTTCGTCAGCAGTGACTGATGACCACATTGTTTAAAATTTAATTAACGTTCAACCTATCGAAATTTCTGGTCAACGGAATCGCCAGCTCTGATCTTCTTCGAGAGTTAGTTATTTCCTTCGTAGTGTGTTTTTTTTAAACATTTCAATTTATAAAGAGGATTTTTCGGCTCTTGTGCCTGAAATTCTCGACCTTTTTTTTGTTGGGCTTTTAGTATGTAATGTATAGATATTGATGTTTATTATAATAATAAAATTGTACGGTTACGTTAATAAATGTTTATCGGGCCAGCTGCCAAGTGGAGCGTAATTCAAGATGTATGGGGTTAATTTTCCACGTATTTAATGAGTGGAAATTTAATAGTAACCTTGACTCGTTTTGGAAACTTTATTTATGTGTTGTACCCATCGCACTTTATTTATTACGAATAAACGGAATTTTGTGTGTGTTTTATTACGTGTACGTATAAATAAGATTAATTTACCAACATCGAGCTTTGTGTTTTTTTTATAGCTGGAGAATGAAAAAGCTCGCTCGACTCGACGCAACGCACCCTAATTGAAATATCGCTCGTTTAATGTAAAGATAACAAAAGGGTACATGTGTGAAATACATGTAAACACGATGTTGTTCGAGTATACGCACGTACCAGACGACATATTCAAGAGTGGAGAGCTTTTTTAACCATGGATGATGAGGCGAGAAGGGGGTTGTTGGATTTAAACGATGCAGCAGGTGGAATTTCGTGTGGGGTGGTGAACGGTGTCGAGGATGCGAGAAAATGTGGAAATTGTACCTCGTCGATGGTACTTGTGCTACAATCTTTGTCTGGAGAGGTTAAAAGTTGTATGGTAGATGGCGCTGATGGTTTTGGGAGGGTTTGTCAAGGGTATTGAGTTATATCGTAGATGGAGCTTGGGTTTTGTTGGGGTTTTAATTTGATAGATGGGAGGAGTTGACGATGGTGAAGTTTCAGCGCTGAAAAAAACACTCAAAAAAATAAAAATTAGAACGTGTTACAAAAAATGATAAATTTTATCCAAAAAATGAATAAATTTTGTCCAAAAAAAATAATAATGGGCACCATTTACAAAATTGGTAAAATTTATTCTAAAAAAAAATAATATTTATCGCGAAATTTGGTAAAATTTATTCCATAAAAATGAATTTTACCCAATTTCGCGATAAATATTATTTTTTCTAAATAAATTTTACCAATTTTGTGAATGGTGCCTCGATTTTTTTTGGATAAAATATATTATTATTTTTTTGAGTGAGCTTGTGTATGAGCCTATGATCTTGATACAGACTGTTTTCATGATTTGTTTACTGTCATGAAGTCGTAATGTTTTGGCTGTGGTCAGTTATTAATTATCTATCTGAAACTGTCGGTTTTTTATATCCCTTTAATCTCCCCTTCCCCATATGGTAGAGGGCTGAAAATAAGGTAGACGCAATTGCGGGGTTCGTACAAAATCTGAAAAGTAACTATTATTTTCGAGGGAAAAAATGAAAAGTTCAGTGTTTGGTAAAAAAAAATGTCTGTAAAAATAATCGAGATTTTTAAAGTAGGTGGAAAAGTATTGAAAAAGTTGAGAATTTCATCCATGCAAAAAGTCATGGAGTTGTAGGAACAAAAAATATGAAAACATTGGAAAATTATGTGAATTTGAGTAAATAAAATGAGGAATTTTATGACTTGGCATGTTTTGATCTCAATTTTTCAGTTTTTAACCCTCGCCTAGTTCGGGAGTACAGAACTGTCAAATTATACAATAATTCGACTCCTCAAAAGCCTCTAATAAAAAATTCGATAAAAATTTCTATTTTTACTGTTTGTTGCATTGGGTAGGTGCCTATTGTCGAAAAATTTTTTGGGAAAAAACTCGAAGGATGTTTTGTGAACGCTCCCTTCTTTTTCCAGGAAATTTGAATATTTTGAAGAGATGAAATTTCCTCTCTCTCGACGTCTACTAATTTTATCTAGCACCCAGACTTGGTAAAAACAAAAAATCTCATTTGCCTTGCGTTAATCATTTATAGTGACACTGCAACTTTAAAGTTGTGCCAAAGCCACAAATTTCAAGATATGGCTTTCGGATTTACGGGATTCGATTCCTTGAAGTTTTTTGGGGGGCGGGGGGAGGGAGGTCTAAAAATTTACATTTTGATATTTCGATCGATGGCGTCGAAAGATTTTAATTTTGACTTGTTTTCTCCCATCCTGGAAATTCCAGAGGCCGCAATTTTGGGTTAGGAACTAAAAGTACCACCTTAGAAATGAATGGGGGGGGGGGGCAAAACATATATTTTGATATCTCACCCGAAAACCTTTCAATTTTGACCCCTCACTCCACTCCACTCCGTGAAGCCCTTTTGTGTTGTTTTTTTTGATAAATGACCCCGAAAATGAACTCAGGACTTCAGGAGGTCAAAAAACATAGATTTCGATACCACACTCGATATTTCTGAAACTATTTTTCATCTCAACCTCATTCTCCTCACTCCGGTTGGCCTGGGTCTAGATTTGGGATAAAAATATCCCCAGAATCGGATTCAGGGGCTTCGAATTCACCCTGGAACTCAATTATCACCCCCCCCCCCCCCCCCCGAATGAATATATTTGGAATATTATTATTATTATTATTATTGTGTATCTTTCAACTTGATTTGTAATTTGATTTGACCTCCCCTCCCTCCCTCTCACCGTACCTCTCGGACTGGAGAAAATTTGAAAGATACTCTATACGATTGAAAAAAAAAACTCCAAGGGATCGAATGCCGCAAAATCGGTGCTTTTGATGTGACTTTTATGTGTAAATTGCGGTGTTACCGTGCTTATTCCTTGTGAAAAGGGTTTAAATAACTTGAAAAAATGAGATGAAAAATCTGGAAAAGCCTAGGAAAACAAATTTTTTTTGAAAATAATAGCAAAGAACGTTATTTTTCAGAATTTTTGTGAAAGAGGAGTTACAGAAAGTGAAAGATGTTAATTTTCAAAAAGTTTGGTTTTTTCCTCAGATGGATTATCTTTTTTGAAAACTAAGCTTAATTTGAACTTTTTAATTACTCTATAAGGGTTTCATTTTTTTTTAAATATCTCACCATTTTACTTGGGTCTATACATCAATTTGAAACGAAGTTGAGAGAGTCGAGGGAGCTGTAAAAAACATGATTTTTTTAAAAAGGAAAACATTTTGACACTCATGTAGCATTTTTTTAGGATATGAGGGTGGGGGTCAGTTTTTTTGGGGTTAAACAATATTATCAAATGAGAATTAGCACCTCTCAAAATCGATGTTGTCACATGGAATTGACATTTTTCAAATCTTGGGTCCTACACCCTTTTTCCATAGGGAAGGAGAGAAGCAACTTTAATTTTAGCAGCACCTTCGAAAACACACATTTCTATGCTTACATTCTTTTCGGTTATTTGAAAGAATTTTCCTCGTTATTCATTTTAACTGCCTCACTTGGAAGGCAGTTTTTCTAAAATTTTCAAAAAAAAAAGTTTTTCTGAAGCCAGACGAGCTTTTAAATAGGTATACGTATGACGATGAACAGTTGAAGTTCATTAACGATACTTTTTTTTATATCTCATCTATTTTTCACATTAATCAACTAAAAATGGCAGGGTTGCAATGGAAACTTCAGCTGGTAGAGTTCGCTGTTGGACTATATTTATATTTTTAAAACAAATTTTCTTCTTGTACTGACATAGTGGCAGCGGTTGCAATCAGGTGTGGTTTCATCTTTATTTTTTCAATTTCGTCACATTTTCAAAGTGAAATTTTTCTTTAAATAAATGAGCAGACGTGGTAAAAACTGAAAATATGAGTTATTTTTTTCACTTTGTGGTTGAATTTTGACGTTGCTGTGTTCAACGTAGGTGTATGAGAGCTTCTCCAAAGTTTTTCTCAGAAAATAGTTGAAATAATTGGAAATTTCTGTCGTACGATGTTTTTGTTCTTGAAGTATTTTTTATTACGAGTATTTGTGATTTGGTGGATCATTTGCCAGGTAAATAGATTGACTGATCATTTTATTATATTCATGGTGTTATTAAATCGCACGATTGAACTTCAGATCATCCCAACGTCCGCGGAAAAGAAATCAGTTCCTCAGAAAAACGAAAATACAACTTTATGGGGCACATTCAGCAATTGGTTCAATTACTTCTACGAATACATATTCGGAAAAAATGGATTTCTCACACCTTTATACCACAGTCTAAGTACAAAATTAACAGCATCGGAACCCGAATACTGCTGCTGTTATTGCAAGCCAAGTATGAAAAACTTTAGTGGATCGAGTAATGAAATCTCATCTGCGATCGAGTCCTGTAACAACGTTAAACCTGGGTTAGGACCTTGTTTGCCATGTCCTCCTTGCATGTGCCGGTCCTGTGCAAAAAATAAAAGTACAGTTACTATAAATTGTGGACCTTCGTGGGTTTCTTGTACTGCTGAAGGTAATGCTTGTCTAGCTGATTGTTGTTCGCCTAAATGTAAGAGCATGCGTTACAAGCATCGTAGTGATTCTCCATTGTAAGATTATATTTTTTACAATAAAGACATGTAACTGGAGAGAAATTTATGACAGTTTACAAGTTCGAATCCAAAATTCGACTAATTTTATTAGAGTTCAGTTTTCAAATTGTGAAAGATTATTTTCCATTATTCGATACTGGAAAAATAGTATCGAACGGTGTCGAACCAAGATAAATTATTCCATTAGTGTCACACTATGACAGCAGTAGGTCTAAATTTTAAAAATTTAATACCATTCAACTCATTCTGTTGATTAAATTTAGTATCGGAGCTTTTCGTTTATGACGACCCGTGCCATCTACAGGGCAAACTATTAACTTACTGCAGCTTTTAGCTTCACAAAGCTCGTTTTCAAAACTCTCTATTGGTATATGGCTGCGATAGATGTGAATTAAATTTTCTCATAAAGATGGCAGCATAAATGGAACAAATGTTTGTGTATTTTGTCGACTTCGTCCCAAGAGTATTTTTGTTTTTTGGTGTTGAAAATTTTTGTCCTGGTTTCGCTGAGACCAATTCATCGAAGAATTGGAATGCAACCTTTTGATGAAGAGAAGAGGAAGAGGTAATTAAAAAACAATCAAATTTCATCAGTTGAAAAAATATTGGAGAGTGAGGAGAGGATTATGTTTTTCTAAAACTCAGGAGAAAAGCTCTGCCAAATTCGTTTGAAAGGTCCTGCTAAAATCCTTTCTTCCTGCCTGTTGATCTTGAGAATTTGTTGGACGCCTTGAATGTTTTTATTTTTGATCATCCTTACAGGCATCATAGCAGGTCACTTTTTTAGGGGGTTTGTCACTTTTTTCGACTTTGGTCACTAAAAGTCACTTTTTTCGCATTTTCAAGCAAAAATTCAAATTTTCACGTAAAAATTGATATTTTTCAAAATTCTTGAAGAAAAAAATTAAAAGTTGATGGATGATTTTTCAAAAAAAAATTATCTTTGAAATGTTTGCAGATAACTACAAAAAAAATTCCCCCGAAAAAATCGAATTTTTGGTTACTTTTTGGTCATTTTTTGGTCACTCGTTGCTCTAAAAAAGTCACTAAAAGTCACTTTTTTCCTTCGAAATTTTGCTATGATGCCTGATCCTATCTAATAAGTTAGGTAGTAATAACTCATCAGAATTAAATTGCCCAGAAAGTTCTTGAAATTGCTTATAAAACAAGCATACGCAGGGGGAATGTGCCAAAAAGTGCTTGAAATTTCTTTTAAAATGAGGAGGTAGATGCGAAGGGGGACGACCTATTTAGGCAAATTTGGAGCAAGAACAATATTAAAATAACAGGAAACGCCAGAAAATAGCAATAATTTTTATTTTTCAGATCCAGCAGACTCCCTGATCGGGGTAGAAGTTGAAAAAAATTATCAAGATGAGAATTAGCTCTTCTCAAAACCTATTACCTTCACTTTTAATTTGAATTTTTCAAACTTTGGGAAATGTTTTAATTTTGGAGGCGAACAATCATAATAATGAGAAGCAGCGCCTTCAAAAACACACATTTCGTTAGGTACTTACTTAATTTTTTTTTATCATTTTAAACAGTTTTTCGTCTTTTCATTTTAACCTCCTGAATTAGGAGGCAGTTTTCCTGGAATTTTCAAGTATAATTCAACGACGCATCTGATTTTTTAATAATCGAGCTAAAACGCACCAATTTTGCATTTTGCACTCTGTGGAAAGTACTCTGGCATTTGATTAATGGTGTATAGTGCATTGCTTACTAAATATTGGCTTGGAAATTTATTGTACCCATTCAATAAAAAACAGTCGAACTAAATGATATCGTGGTAAAATGTTTCCTTAGATGGATACCTACGAGTACTTCAAAAAACTGTCAAAATATGATATGAAATACACTTACGTAGGTACATGAGTCAAAGTTATTTTTCTATCGACTTTGAAAGCTTTTCTGAAGCCAAACGAGTTTTTAAATTGACATATGACGATAAGCAGCTGAAGTTCATTAACGATACTTTTTTTTTCATCATACTTCGTCTAATTCTTAAAATAATCGATTCAGCTGTTATATCTCATATATTTTTCACATTCATCAAATGAAAATGAAAGGGTTGCAATGGAAACTTGAGCTGCTCGAGTTCATTATTGGGCTATTTATATTTTTTGAATCAATTGTCTTGTAAGACAAGGGAACAGCGATGCAATCAGGTGTGGTTTTATTTTTTTCGGTTTCGTTACGTTTTCGAAGAAAAATTTTTCATTAAATAAATGAACTGACGTGGTGAAAATTAAAAACAGAAGTTTTTTTTTTCTTCGTGGTTAAATTTTTACGTTGCAGTGTTAAACGCAGGTACATGGGAGCTTTTCTAATGTTTTTTCAGCAAATTATTGAAAAAATTTGAAGTTTCGGTCGTACGATGTTTTCGTTCTTGAGATATTTTTTATTACGAATTTTTGTGATTTGGTAGATCATTTGCCAGGTAAATAGATTGGCTGATAATTTTATTGTACTTAGGTAGGTTTTCATGGCGTTATTAAATCTTGATTGAACTGTAGATCATTCCAGCGTCTGCGGCAAGGAAATCGCGGTTAGGTACTCAGAAAAACGAAAATACAATTTGATGGGGCTCATTAAACGATTGGTTCAATTACTTTTACGAATACCTATATATTTGGAAAAAGGGATTTCTCAAACCTTTATATTGCAGTCTAAGCACAAAATCGACAGTCCCAATAGATCTAAATTTTAAAAATTGGAGACCATTATTTAAACTTATTCAGTTGATTAAATTTCACTGAAAAAACATTAATAAATTTTATCCAAAAATAATAATAACGGGGCACCATTCACAAAGTTAGGAAAATTAATTCTAAAAATAATAAGTAATATTTATCGCAAAAATTGGTATAGTTTATTACATAGAAATAAAATTTATTTTATAGATTGGCCAATTTGACTGTCATTAGAGCATTTTTGTTGAATGGTGACTCGTTATTAGGTATATTTTTTAATAAAATTCATTATTTTTCATTTTTTCGAGTGTATCGGAGATTTTCGTTTATGACGATCCATGCCATCTACAGGGCTAACTGATGTTTTATTGGAGCTTTGATATTCACAAAGCTCATTTTCAGAACTCTCTATAGGTATATTGCTGCAATTCTATGTAAATTTAAATTTCTGATAAAGATGGCAGCACAAATGGAACGGATGTCTTTGTATTTTGTCGAGAGTAATTTTTGAAAAATAATTGGTAGGTTTGTCAAGTTAGCGTATATTGACCCATGTTCAATTTTTTAATGTACTCTAGAGACTAATTTTGTGTACACATTTTTTTTTTGTTTGAATAAATTTACTCATGTCTTCAATTAGGCTTCAACAAAAAACTTGCTTTAAGAATAGGAAATAAATTGCTTCTTTTTCTCAATTTTGAGGTTATGGTTGCTTAGAAGGAAACAAACTTGATCAAAACCACAGCTAGATGCAGCTGATCCGTGGCATATCTTATATCCTGTTCATTTTGCAAACAAATACGGCAAAATTTTCATGGCGTGAATTCGATCGGGGTAGAAATTGGAGATAACCAGAAATTAATTTAAAAATTACTCAACAGAAAGTGGCATACCCAAGAGGCGAAGGGGTGATACTCTCTCCTTGTGAGGATTTATCCAATGCTCAAATACTACCTAATGAAGTTTCGCTGAATCAATTAATGAAAATGTATTTTGCTTTTTTGTTTCAGGTGAGTTACGTATTTGCAATCGTTAGAATCAAAAGCATAAATGGGTAAGTAATTTTTCATGATTTTCGGTCAAATCTTATTTGAATACGTAATACCGTAATGTGAGGCTACTTACAGTTAGAACGAACGTTTTTCTTCGATTTAGCGCCGCTTGGTGGCCATAAAAATTTTTTCCGAATGAACCAGTTCAACCAAGTAGAATAACCTCGAATTAAGTTATTTTCATGACACCCCCCCCCCCCCATCACAAATGTCAACGAAGTAGTGTGGCTTGAAAAATTATGTTTAAAAAAAGCTCAACTTTTCAGCTCAACGAATTTTGATTTCAAAAATTCTTTCTTGATTCTAAAAATCGGGAAATATTTTTAAATAATAGTCTAGATAATCCTCTATCAATCAAAGTTCTCAAGTTTTCATGAAATGGCAAACCCTGCTACAGACGTTTTTTTAAATGGGGCTACATTGAACAATTCTAATTTCTAATAGGTAAGTAATTTTGAAAAAGAAATCGTTTTTTTTTGTTACAATTATTCAATTTTTACCAATGTTTTATAGTTTTAAGCTTTTCAACGGTCAAAATTTTGATAAACTGAACTTGTAATGATTCAGGGTGTCTAACGGTCCTGATAAGTCAAGCCGGTCCTGATTAGTCAAGATTTTTTCAAAAAAGTCATGCGGTACTGAAAAGTCAAGCTTTTTGACCAATTTACCCTAATTTACTCAAAAGGTCGATTTTTTTTTCAAAAATTAAAAAAAAACTTCCATTTACTCTTAATAAATATTTTTTTTGAAAAGTGAAAAAAATACAAATTTTTCAGTTAATATTCGTTTTGGGGATCTATTTTTTTTTGTTGAAAATCGCCAATTTTCCTAATCTTAGCCCTCGCTTTGCTCGGTCATATAAGATCTAAAAGTTATACAAGAGATTATTGAATAAAATGTTCTGAAAATGTAATATGTGCTTCGGAACAATATCATCTTTTGAGGACTTTTGAGATATTTTCAAAATTTCTCTTCCATTTTTGAAAAAAAAGAAATGTTTGCTAAAAATTGGACAAACAACAACATGTTTTGTCTGAAGTATTTTTGAAAATTCTTTTTTTTTAAATTGAAGAAAAATTTTGAAAATATTTCAAAAGTCCTCAAAAGATAATGTTCTTCCGAAGCACATATTAAATTTTCAGACCATTTTATTCAATAATACTTATATGTAAAACATCCCGATCCTAAATTTTTCACTGATAACAAGGTAGACCATACCCTTAAGCTTTTTAATGGTTATAAGTTTGACAAATTAAAAAAAAAGTGTTTAAAAAAATATTGTTTTTCTCAATTTATTGCCCATAAATCGCTTAAATACCTTTGAGCCTTTTTTTTTGTTGAAATTTTGAAGTTAATCTGATTACGAGATGCTCTTTCCAGGGTGTTTACTTGTACCCCCTCTAAATATCAATTTGAGGCTCTTCTTGTGCTTCTTTTTCAAAAGTACGTATTAGCTTATTCGTGTTTGTCGAGGTCTGCCCAACGAAATTGACTCTGAGAACTCAGATTTCCCCAAAACTGAAAATAAAAGGACGACGCCCCGAAATTGAACCCCCTGGGGGGTCCTATGGAAGATAGCGGCCAGCTCCCGGTCTCAAAAATTTTTGTTTGTATCAAATTTTTTTGCAAAAATTTAGTTTACCACTCCGCACTATTTTGATTAATTTTTGGAATGATTTAAAATTTTAAACACCTAGTTACTATTTTAAAATCATGATAGTTTGGTTTTCTAGATAATTTTAATAATATTTCGTAGTAATTTGGAAAAGTTGTTAAGCATTTCAAATTATTTCTGTTGTATTTGAAATTATCTTGATTAATTTTTTTTTTGCTTAAATTATTACTGTATTTATTGTCGTACAAAAAAAGGCTTCCACGCGAAATTCCTGTTGAAATTGATTTTATGATTGGTTCTTGTTCTGGACACTAAAACAAAGAAATTAAGCCCATAATTATATACCCTTTTCTCCCCCGCTCACTTTCTCCAGGGTCCATTCCAACATTTCAAACGCGTATTTTGCCTTATCTATGGGTCGTAATGAAAAAAATTTCAAACAAAAGTTGTTCCTTAGAATTTAATGTACATTTTCATTTCTCATCAAAATACATTTTGGAGCAACTCCTACCCCCCAAATTTGAAAATAAAACAGTTTTCAGAAAAGTTCAGAATCACGTTTTCTTCATTTCAAGCG
This sequence comes from Pseudococcus viburni, assembly GCA_033439095.1. Lineage (NCBI taxonomy): Eukaryota > Metazoa > Arthropoda > Insecta > Hemiptera > Pseudococcidae > Pseudococcus > Pseudococcus viburni. The sequence continues at coordinate 218,463 of JAVBJF010000098.1, forward strand.
AAAAGTTTCAGAGATACGGCAAAATTTGTAATCACAAAAAGTATTCAAAATTGAATTTATTTTCCAATGAGCTTCATCACGAACATTTTTACCAACTTTTCCCGACAGGGTGGATCTCTCCCCCTCCCACTTATCTCAAAAGTTGGACCTACGAAAAAAAATCGATCAATTTTTGTTCTTCGATATGTAATGCATAATTTTATTTATTATCGGAATTCATTTTGGAGCAAATTTTGTTCGTGGGTCCAACTTTTGTGAAAACGAGGAAGGGGGAGAGGTCCACTCTGTCGGAAAAAGTTGGTGAAAATAGTCGTGATAGAGCTCATTGGAAAGTAAATTCATTTCTGAATACTTTTTGTGATTACAAATTTTGTCGTATCTCCGAAACTATTTGTTTAAAATGAAGAAAACGTGATTTTGAGGTTTTCTCAAGAACATGTTTTGTTTCCAAATTTGGGGAGCAGGAGTTGCTCCAAAATGGATTTTGATGAGAAATGAAAATGTACATTAGGTGCTGAGAAACAACTTTTGTTTGAAAATTTTTTCATTACGACTCATAGATTAGGCGATACGCACGTTTGAAATGTTGGGATTTGGACCCTGATTGAGACCTGACTAAATGTATGTACTGTTTTTCAAAAATGATTTCATTCGAGACATTCTATCCATTCCTTAAATAAAAAAAAATCACCACTTTTTTCATATCCTTTGTTTTCTTCAAGAAATTTTATATTTTGTACAACTTTACCAACAGTAAATTTGTTGGAAGCAATAAAATTACGATATGCAACAACAACACGCAGTTGGATCACAAGCCTTCAATATGTCACCAATACAGCCACCTATAGCACATAAGCAGTCCGTTAAGATATTGGTACCCGTACCATCACCACCTCCCCCTCCCCCTCCTCCATCCACACCAACACCTAATGAAGAAAAATCTGTTGGTATACTGATACCAACACCAGAATCAGATCCAGAAATTCCAAACAGTTCGGGACTTCCGGGATCTGAAACTGAGAACGGATTATAAGTATCTTGACTAGATTTTTGGGCTGCATCTGTGGCTGCCACGAGAACTGCCGCGTCCGTCGCTGCTTGACCATGATCCAGAGTGCTAGGTTTGGTGTTGGCCTGTAAGGGAGGAGTCCCTTGTCCTTTACCTCCAGGAAAATGAGTACCTAAGGGACTGGAGCGAATTGGAGGTTTGTACGAAGCAGGTTGTGTTGATATCGTAGATGCAGCGACGCTGATGCCTGCTCCAGCATGTGGATTACGAATTTGAGGCGCGTACGTAGATGATTCCGTTTGTATTGTAGGTGCATGGATGGTAGGAGCGACTTGCGTGGGTTTGGTGTTTGAAGCTGGTTTCGATAGATTATCGGCGTTAGTCTGTGTCTTCTTTCCAAATAGTTTGTCGCCTATTTTTTTTAAACCTTTCAAAAACTTAGATTTTCCTGCTTCAATTTCCTGAAAGCGATGAGGGTAAAAAAGAGTTGAGAAAATGGCGTCTTATGTTTTTCGTTAGGGAAAAAATGAGTGATTGTAATTGACTTGTGTTCGTAGTGTACTTACATTTTAACCGAGTCGGTACAGTTTAACAGCTGATTGAGAAAGATCGAAAAATAGAAATATAAAGTCAATATTCGCATGAATTCTTCTTTCATTGAACATTCCTCCTCCATTGACAAACATGGAAGTAACTAAGGTATTTTTCTCACGAGGGAACCTTCACAATCCGTCTTTATTAATTGAGCTGAAATTTGACTCCCTGATAGAACATGTCACCTGCACTTCAGAACCAAATTTTCAACTGCAGAAGTTGATTTCTCGACTTTTTGCGAATTTTTGAAAATTGCAGAAAATGGCATGCGAATATTAGGATGTGGATCGAAAAAAAACATACCTTGGATTTTGACCAAATTTGGCGGGGTTGGTTTAATTTGAGTGGGAGACTTCATAAAAAAATTTTGAGCCCCTGAGGGGAAAGAGGAGGGGAGCAGGAGATGCTCAAAGTGCACCTCATTTTGAAAAAAACGTAAAAAAACGGAGTTTTTTTCGAAGGAGGTGCACCTTAAGCACCTCCTTCCCCCCTCCCCTTGCCTCTCGGTGGCTCAAAATTTTTTTGTGAAGTCTCCCACTCAAAGTAAACCACCCCGCCAAATTTGGTCAAAATCCAGGATATGTTTTTTTTTTCGATCCACCCTAGTGAATATGTAGTTCAATTTTTCATAAAAATGTTACATCATGAGTTGAATATCTGAAATTTGTTTTTTATACTGAATTCGACTCTCGAATCGATTGCGACCATTTTCACGTCAATCTGGAGTCCTCTAGCGCACTAAATTTACTCCAGAAGGTGCTGTAATCAGCTTCGGCTGCTGAAAATTTGGTCTTATCGTAAGTTTGACCTCCTGAATCGAATAGTGCTGGTGAACCGTGAATCCGCGAAGGCGAGTTGAAAATATATCTTGCTGGAGAAACAGTCAGCTTTTCTTGGAGGCACCAGGTCGACTCCAGAATGATGTGAGATATCCAAAAAATTCTGTCGAACTTGAGATGTGACCAGATTACAGCACCGTTTGGAGCAATTCCAGTGCGCTAGAGAAAAGTCAGGGTGTCTACCGTTCGCGAAAGACGCGAAAAAGTCGCGAATTTTGATTTAGGTAACTAAAGTCGCGAAATTGACCCAAAATTCATCACAAGTCACGAGTTTTTCCAAAATTACTTGAATTTTTTTCGTCTTGTACAACACAGAAAAAGTAAAGAAATTTTTATCTTTTTGAACATATCTCTTTTTTGTTGGGTTTTTAATAAATTCTTCAAAAAAAATTTCGTCACATCATTATATTGGTAATCTGCTAATGTTTCAGACTGCCCCTGAATTTACATTCTCAATTTTAGGCTCAAAATCCGCGAAATCTATATAAGCCCGTGTCATGCCAGCTTTCCATTGTGTTAAAAATACCTTATTACGTAAATGCTCGATAAACATCTAACAATATTTTTCATAAAAATTTTCACCCTCGCTTCTTTAACTTAAAATAACTCACTTTTAGAAAATTTTTGTGAAAAATTGTATTTTAAAAAAATTTAAGACGTATTTCCTTCCGCGTATGAAATTTTTTCTGTAATAAATTTGATCTCGTTGATGAGGGGTGTGTCAAATTGAGACTAGATACCTTGGAAAAAAAGTCGCACAAATAGGTCGCGAAAAAGTTGCGAATTTTGATTTTGAAAAATCGGTAGACAGACACCCTGAAATTCAGATTTGCTGGAAGTTCCAGATTGACTTGAAAATTGTCAATTTAGGGAGTCAAATTTAGTATGTAAACCAATTTTCAGATTTTTACCTCATGATTCACCATTTGTGTGAAAAATTGAACTATCAACTAGCCATTTCTGTGATTTTCAAAGATTCGCCAAAAATCGATAAATCAACTTCGGCAGCTAAAAATTTGGTTCTGAAGTACGAGTGACATGTTTTTTCAATGAGCTAAATTTCGGCTAAATCGATGATTACGAATCGTAAAAGTTTCCTTATCAGCTACAATTTTGTCACGACGACCACGACGTCACAGTAAGAAAAATAAATTTGAATTTGAGAAATTTAGCTCATTGTAGATTTTCTAGGCAACAACAAGATTTGATTTTTAATCGGGTCTGAGCAAATCGAGGGCTAAAATTTTGAAAAATTCACAATTTTCTACTCTCTCATTCTGAATTAGTTAAAGCCACTGATAAATAGTCAGAATTGCAGCGCAGGAAAAATCAGCGAAATTCACTGATTTTCAGCGAATTTTCGCTGCGGTTTCAAAGATTTTCACTGATTTGTCTGCTAATTTCATAAATTTCACTGACTTTTCAGTAAATTTTCACTGATTTCCCAGTAATTTTTCTCACTGATTTGTTTTCATTGTAAACTTTTTCACTGATTTTCTCCTGTGCTGCAATTCTGACTGTTTCTTGGTGATTTTCGATAATTTTCACTGATTTATAAATGAGAGAGTAGGCAGGTAAAAGCTAAAAGAATTGAAAAATATGATTTAAAATCGTTTTTAAAAAAATGGAAAGGCCGAACTATTTTTCGAAAAAGATCTCGTTTCCTCCGCTTTTCTAGAGTGAAATATGAAATGAATTAACATTCAGAAATGAAGCCCGTGAGTACAGATTAACCTTTCAAAAGAAAAGCATCTGCTCTCTGATTACTAAGTTTAGCTAATAAAATAATATTTTCAGCGCTGTGCAATTTCATACAGCAGGTCACTTCATACTCCGGGGCTACCATTCGATTCCAATATAAACCATGTAAACCTTGCTTTGCTATGAATAGGCTGATAGACCTAGAAGTCTAAACCCAGTGAAGGGAAAAGAAAAAAGAAGAGAAAAGAAAAGAAAAGCAATCATTGACTACAAAAGCCTAAGCTGCGTTAAATTTTTCCCTTAAAAATATAAATAATTACTACAAACACTTGTCATTACTTTTGAATGGAGACGACATGAAAAACTCTGGTTTGAAAACATACCTGATGGTGATAAAAAAATAGTAATATCAGCAATAAAAAAGTCATTCGCATTTTCGCGCTGGCGTTAATTCGTTGACCCGACGACAATCTACGATTGCTTTAATTCAAGGTGCACGATTAGAACATCGGAACATAATAAAAATTACATTTATTACAAGTTCTCGAGCGAAATTTCGTATCTCGAAAATATATTTTAGAAATCAGTCCTCCGTAACACCAATACCGCACATTTCGTGAAATTAAAAAAAACTAAACATCGATTACTGATTCATAGCCATATCTCCGATTCGTGCCATGTGTTTTTTCTATTTAGGTACCTTCTCGATTTCGACGCACGTTACGTACTTGATCTACGTAGTTCATGTGTTTTCAAGTACCTACATATTGTAACACATTTTCTAATGTTTTCGCGTCCTGAAGGAGAAACAATTTTGTGGTGAAGTGGGAGTAGTGTGGAGGGGTTTGAAAAATTTATTCATCGATCAGCATTCAAAGTGAGAAAATTTCCGCGCTGTATTTGAACGATTGGTAGCATTGGTGAATTAGACGTACCTACCTACCCAACTTTCTTGCGAAGTTGAAATTTATACGAATTTTTCGAGGTGAAATGAGAAATGCAAAGCTTAAAAGCTGCAGCATTATTTCGTGCTATTGACGTGGAATAAAATTCATTGCTACTCCTGATGAATTTCGTAGCTGAAAAACATGTTTTGCAAGTCTGGCTTTATGATTTTCTTTTATCGGTAGAAGAGCAATTTTATTGATAAAGTTGTTAAACAGAGATTTGCAAGAAAATATGTATTACTCATCGATTCCAAGGAAAAGTCTGGTTCGCATTATTGAAACAAATGCTATAGGTACAATTTTTCTATCGAATATCGTCTTACTTCTATGCATTATGAGTACGAAATTTGTGATGTTCGATTTGAAATTACTTGAAAACCAAAAATGCTCATCTCGACTTCGAGAAATTCGTCTAAAATTTTTCCACCCTCCATCTTGAAGATAGTTGGAAAAATTTCAAAAATGAAATTGAAGGCAATTTTCGATTGATTCGAAGTTGCCGAATTTCAAATTATTAGTAATATTTAGTTTCAGTATTTCGTTACGAGCCGGATCGTACCGAAAGCCGAATAGACAGCTCTACCCAATAAGCAATTAGGCTAATTTACATTTTTTGTGAGCAAATTTTCAGAGGTGATGCGATAACTTTATTTTGGGAAATTTTCGTTTCGAGTTGGAAAAAATTCCAAATTTTCGTTTCGAAAATACGATTTCTAATGCGAAGATGGATCAATGTTGAAAATTATTGCGAAATTTGTGACCTGGACTCATCATTCATTTATCCCATCAAAATAATTGAAATATTAGATATCTATCATCGATTTTTTATTCACTTCGGTAAATCGAAAAATTTCAGGAGCTTTTGTGGAATTAATAAATTTGAAGCAATCGTTTTTATATACATTTTTTCAGAGGAAAAGGTACCTAGTATCTAATGAATTCTGAAGAAATTTTTGAATTTTCGACCCGGAAACCCCGAACTTTTACTCGCATAATTTGGCAGACACTCTGACGTATCATTTGTTTCATTTTTCAAAACTTATAATTTTGCTTTCGAATGAAGTTTTTCCTTTTTATTTGAAATTTGTTCTGTTATAAATTCTCAAGTTTTTGTGTCGGGTGGGAGGGGGGGGCGAAAATTATCTGAATTGAGTTCGAGTTGTTTTTAAGACCTGAAAGGGGAGCATTTAAAAATCTTGAAAGAAAGAGTAAAAAAAAATTCGTTAGATAGGTACCATGCATTTCAAATCAGTCTTCTGTACAATTTCAGATTGTGAGTACATCACGTAACAAAACTACTATTTTCACCATGTTTCGTGAATATCACAGGTAAAAGGTCTGGAAAATTCGAAAAATTGGTCTGGAAACACTGGAAAAGCAAAGGAAAATCATTTCTTAAATACGTATTGTGAACTCCGTGAACAATGTTTTGAATTAATAACCTGAATAAAAAAATGGGTGTGTCATGGGACGTACCTCAGAAGTGAAAACTTGTTTCTGAATTTTTGATTTGTATATTAGAGGTTTCGCTTTTTTATTTTGAAATCTATAATAAAAGGTGGGTGAATAGATATTTTTTTGTAAAAAAGGAAATGTCATTTGGAACAAATGATAAAAGTTAAACAAATCGCATTACCTGTATAGATTATGAGAAACTTAGTGAAAGTTTTTATGTAATAGATAGGTAACAAAACATATGCAATATGGTGCAAACGAATGAAGAATATTAGAATAAGAGAACAATATATTAAGGTTTTGAAAACAAAGGAATGGAGAATGAATAATTGAAAAAGTGAGAACGGAAAGACGTGTCTAGTTGTTTGTACAATAAATAAGTAACAGGATATGGTCTTAACAAAATTTCAGGAATAGTAATCTAGAACATATAAATGTCATTTATAACAAATGAAAATTTCAGGATTAGTAATCTAGGACATAAGTGAGAAAAACGCGAAAAAAATGTGCTATAAACAACTGAAATATATTTTCCACTCAAAAACAATATATTGAACGAAAATTAAAATTCGCACGTCAATTAAAAATTCCAAATGACACACAGTGATGTGATGTTCACGACACAACCATACTTCTAAACAACAAATTAATACAAAAAAAAATCACTGCACTATGAAAGTGTCTATTGTGTGGAACAGAAAAAAACTTGAGAATTGAAGCATTTTTTAGAAATCTAGAAAAGCCAAGAATTTTGATATTTTTTTCCTGATTTCTTTTTAATAAAAAGATGGATAATTCATTAAAGAAAATATTTCTCCACTTGAACTTCGAAATTTCTGGCTACGCCACTGGCGGGGGACACCCCCCCCCCCGGTTCGACTATTGGAAAAAATTTTTTGCTGTACATGGAAAGAATCCAAGTTGCCGCCCCTGGAATAATTTATCCCTTAGGTAATTCTCCATGTCTAGTGGCTATTTTCCAACATTTTGTGTGTATCTGACCTTTACTTGATAAAAATTCTAATGACAATTTTTTTTACTTTTTATACTTTTCTTTTAAATTACTTAATTGAATCTAATGACATTTTTTTATGACTTTTAAAAAGTAAAGCAGTGCTGCCAACATTTTTCTTTTAGACTTTTTATAAACATTTTTTAATGACTTAATTTTTTTTTTATTTTTTACTTTTTATAATTTTCTTTTAGAATACTTATTTGATAAAAAGTCTGATAATTTTTTTGACGTTTTGTCACACTTGACGAGTGACATTTTTTCATGACTCTTAAAAGGTAAAGCAGTGCTGTCAACAAATTTCTTTTTGACTTTTAATAATTTTCTTTTAGATTACATTTTGACTTTTTGTCACACTTAACGAGTGACATTTTTTAAATGACTTTTAAAAGGTAAAGCAGTGCTGTCATCAATTTTCTTTTCTACTTTTAATAATTTTCTTTTAGATTACATTTTGACTTTTTGTCACACTTAACGAGTGACATTTTTTTAATGACTTTTAAAAGGTAAAGCAGTGCTGTCAACAATTTTCTTTTTGACTTTTAATAATTTTCTTTTAGATTACATTTCGACTTTTTGTCACACTTAATGAGTGACATTTTTTTAATGACTTTTAAAAGGTAAAGCAGTGCTGCCAACATTTTCCTTTTTCACTTCTGGATAAATGATATTTTTGTAATATAATGTGAGAAATTTCCCTGGATAAATGAATTTTTGTAATATAATGTGGGAAATTTCCCTAGATAAATGATATTCCTGAATAATTGGTGGTTGGCAACCGTGTATAAGCGTAACGCGTCGAAAAAAATAGACCCCCACCATAGAAGTTTTCACTTCAAAAATCGGCTACTTCTATTTTAAAATTATTGAAGGAGGAATACAATAAAACCGAGGACAGCAAGGCCAAAAATATCTAAAAAATGGCAAAAAAATTATGGTAAATTCTTTTCTGAAAATAGCCTTAGCATTGATGATTGAAGCCAAAAATATCATTGGTGTTGTTGACTCTATTTCCTTTTTTATGGAGGGGGGGGATAAAAAAATGTCATTTTTTTCATGGTCTTTCAATTTATCTGGAAAAATAAAGAAAAATAAATTTTTGAGCCAATTTTCCTCATGAATAGCCGCAGTATACATATTTTTACGATTTGAGCGTACCATTACTGACAATTATTTTTCACCCCTATCTTCCGTCTTGAGGTCTTTAAAAATTGCAATTTTTTCGGACGTTTTTCATTTTTCATAAATATTTGCAAAAAATATATTTTTTGGGGAAAATTTTCTTCCAAATGGCCATAATTCGAGTTGAATTTTGAAAAAAAAAACTTCATGAAGGAGCTTTCGCAATGGTATACTCAGATAAAGATGAAAATAATATATATTTTCTTTTTAAACAAATTTTCTTGAAAATTTTTCGCTCTTGTTTCATACGAATGCCATAATTCCTTCTTTTTCCCTAAAAAAATTCTTTTAAGATTTTTATAAATGTTTGAATGTATAAAATTTCCAAAAAATTATGCACTCCTCCAAATGTTTGAATGTTATTGGCGTAGATAAAATCATCCCCTATACGCGCATCAATATTCTAGAAATTTGAGAACATTGATTCGTTGGAAAACCCACGATAAAATTATTTTTGAATAAAGATTTTCATCCCTGCTCAGCGAACAAAGTCATCGAAGGATGATTATTTTCAGTGAAGTACGAATTTACGATTTTCAATTTCTGTATGAACCGTGATATTGAAAAATTCATTCAAAAACAATGTTTTTTATTTTTTAACGCCCAAACCTCGTGTTCTTTTCATTTTTTGACATTTGGATTATCACTGCGTACATGTTTTGCTTCTGCTTGAGGAAATCCCAAAAAATTTGCGTACAGATTTTCATTTTTCCTCAAATCTTTATCTGAATTCATCGTTGCAGCTATAATTTTAAAAAACATTAAAATGGAAATGCAGTCATTAAAAAGTTATAATTTTCAACTATTTGATTCAGTTAGAATCTTATACTTAAATTTTCCGTACAATTGCCTCTGTACGAAAAAGAACCCTACTAATTCAATATGTCAAACAATGAGAGGAGAGGTGGGAGGAAACACAAGGTGTTGAACATTTTTCCTTTTACGAGTATTTACGTAAAGAAGCACCTAAAACGTTGAAATTTCTTAATTAAAAAATAGCTAGGTAGTAGGTACCTGCGTTTAGTGAAACGGGACAGGAATAATGAAAACATTTACACCCCGTCTCCTTCCAGCTTTCGGTCAACCTGGTTTCATCAGATATATATAACGACGTACGAGATAACATTATATAAAAGCAAAGAGCACGAGATGACGAGGAAGCATAATAAAAACAACTGTTGCTGCTGTGCTCGGTTTTTGAATTAAAATTTCGAGAATAACGTCGTCGTTGTAACGAGTTTTTTCCTCTGTGTTCGTTTTTGCCTGTTGGTAAATGCCGCAGCGTGCACGTATTTAACGGTGGAAAAGCACGTAAAAGGTGTCATCGGTGGCGAGGCGGAGTGATAAATGCTCGTGGGATTACGACGACAGCCAGTTCCGTAAATGGTTTAAACGTAGATTGAACGATATTACGGAGATATGTGAAAAGTTGTAAAAAGTGGAGTTATTCGTGTCCCTCGAGGGTATTTAAGATTTTGGGGTGATCGAACGAACCTAAGGATTACGACCTGGCCTAAATTCAGCCTAAAATGATTCGTAAATTTTTATCTGCGTCTCCCGAAAGGAAATGGAGTATTTCTAATTTGGTATCAAAAATTGAACTTTTTTCTAATAATGATCAAAAATTTCTAATGAATATGTCGTTCATTTTCAACCAAAAATCTTTCTACGAGGGCCGTTTCATAAGTAACGTCACTACCCTTATAACTCAAAAACGAAGAAAGGTAGAAAGCTCAACTAAAATGCAATTTGTTCATTAAGAAATTCTCTATTTTTTAACGCAAACCCCATTCAAATCCAAATTTTTGTTCCAAAGTTATACCAATTTTTCGATCTTTGTGTGGTACCAACCGTCGTCCATTTTTGGCAATAATGATTCGTTTGTATAACTCAACTCATCATCTTTCATGAATTTTTTTCCCCCTAAATTGTGTTTTATTCCCAAAAATAGATGAAATTCAGATGCGGTGAGGTCAAAGGAACACAAAGGATGTGAGAAAACATCTCATTTCAATGAGTTGAGTAGAATGTTGATTAAAGAAGCAACTTGAAGAATTGAAGACTTGCATTATTGTGAATGTTTCATCCCGCGGGAATCTTTTTCATCCTGAATCGCGAGTTTTATCCCCAAAAATGGATATCATTCGCATGCAGCGAGGTTAGGGGAACACCCACAGAAAATATGGGGAGAAAAACCACATAAATGAGTTGTGTAGAATGTTGATTAAGAAAGCAGAGTGAGGACATGTGTTATCGTGAATCCTTCCTTACTCAACATTCTACTCAACTCATTGAAATGAGATGTTTTCTCACATTCTTTATGTTCCCTTGACCTCGCCGCATCTGAATTTCATCTATTTTTGGGAATAAAACACAATTTAGGGAGAAAAAAATTCATGAAAGATGATGAGTTGAGTAATACCAACGAATCATTATTGCCAAAAATGGACGACGGTTGGTACCACACAAAAATCGAAAAATTGGTATAACTTTGGAACAAAAATTTGGATTTGAATGGGGTTTGCGTTAAAAAATAGAGAATTTCCTAACGAACAAATTGCTTTTTAGTTGAGCTTTCTACCTTTCTTCGTTTTTGAGTTATAAGGGTAGTGACGTTACTTATGAAACGGCCCTCGTAGTTTTAAGAGTAAGTTGTGAGGTGATAAATTTTAACGAGATTATTATTTTATTTTTCAGGTAACTGATTGATTTGGAAAAATTCCAATCTGGATTTAGAGCTCTTTGGAAATATGATTGATGGACGCTGATAATTACCTTCATTTGAAGAAGATAAAAATTGTTGACGGTGAGTACTTTTTTGCATTTTTGATCTGAACTGTGAGATTTTACAACTGCTGCATATTTTTTTGTCCCATTGGGAGCAACTCATTTCGTAAAAAATCCCGAAAACGAGCTTTGTAAAGCTTAAAGTATCAAGAAGTTGCCAGTGAGTCCCCTAGATGGCGTAAGTGTCGCCTTCTTCACAAACGAACAATATCTGTGATTTAAGATTCAATAGACTAGCTCCTAATTATTTTAGCCAAGAATGGAATTTCGACGATTTAAGTCCAAATTTATCTCAAGTTCGAACTTTTTCAACTCTCTAAACTTTTTCAATTTCTATAATTCTAAATTTTTAAAAAAATTGTCTCAAATTTTAAAGTTTTTCAATAATAAAATTTTCACAAAATTTTTCCAACTTTAATTTTTTTGTGTTTTTTTTTCAAATTTTTTAATTATTGGAAAAAATTTTCAAGTTGAATAAAAATTGAAGAAATCAAAGTTGCAAAATTTTTAATAGGTACCAAAATTTTGCTAACTCAATAATGGAAAGAAATTTACAAAATATATGAAATTGAAAAATAGAAAAATTCAAAATTAGAGGGAATTTAAATTTAAAAAATTTACATTTGGGAAAATTTGAACTTGAAATAAATTTGGATTTAGATCGTTAAAATCCTATTTTTGTCAAAAATAATTAGGAGCTAATTTTAATTAGTAGAACGTGTTTGAGAATGACTCCCAATTTAAAAAAAATGACCCAATGGTGACGTAGATGAATGAAATGATTTATGATATTTTGAAAGTCCTCAGTTTTTTATGCATTTTTTTTTACATTTCGATGAACACATTTTTTTGGGAATATTGGGATTCGTCAGAAATCTTGGCAATCCAGAGATTATACTCATTTTAAAAATATTCTGGATTCGTAACAGAAAAAAAGAAAGAATGTATCCTATATTCGTAATGCCTATTTATGTGAAGAAATTCATCTTTTGGTTTCATGAAGACTAAAATGAATAATTTATTTATATAAATTTTCAACGAATTTTCTAGTTTAATATTTTTTTGGAGTAGGTTAAACTGCTGCTTTTGAATTCGCATGTTGCTTTTGGTAAAGTTTTCTGCGAAGCATTGCGAATTATTTAACGAAGAAATTTTTCATACGGCGCTGTTCATAGCGATGTTTTTGTCTTGAATTTTCGAGTGGAAAATTTTCGTTAAATACTTGATTACATCACAATACACGCTTTTTACGCTCGTAAAAAGAATATGTGTTTGAAAACTAGTGGCTTCGTGTTTTACTTTATTCGATGTCTTGAATAACTGCAGGCAAAATGTGGTGACTGAGCTGAAAGTCGTGAAATATTGCGATGCAGCCATCATAGACACATGTTTCTCGAAGCTAGGTAGCTTACGAAGAAAAATTTAACCATTTTTTTCTCAGAATTGAGAAGTGGAAAGGTACAACTATGGTGTTCCTCGAACGTAATATTTCATCTTTGAAAATAACTGAAATAATCAAAATTTTGCTGGAGGCTCGAAAAGGACTAGAAATGGTGAAATTCGGTTTAGAATGTGGATATTACGCACTGGAAATCTATTTTTGATCTATTTTATTGGAATATTGGAAGTGAAGTTTTTTTTTGAAAATATAACATTTTGACTGCGAATTAATGACTTTAAAATTTTCAAAAAAATCTGAAAATCAAAAATTTCCCTGAGCAACTGAATGGTCCTTTTCTGGCGAAGTGGTCAAAATGGCATGTAATGTAACATATTCCTACGAAGTCCAAACGAATTCTAAATTCTTTATCGATGAAAAATTGGAGATATTTACTTATTTTGTTCAGGGCGTCTAACAGGTCAAGCTTTTTCCAAAAAGGCCATGTCGGTCCTGAAAAGACCAGCTTTTTGACCAATTTGCCCTTATTTACTCAAGGTCAAGCTATTTTCAAAAATATAGCTATTAAAAATTACGTTTTTTTGAATTAAATGTGTTTGTTAAAATTTTAATTTTCTATAAGTAGCTACAAGCACACAAATGTAGAGTTTTTTGGCGGGGGGGGGGGGTGTCCCTGGAGTAAAGACTCATAACGGGGGGAAGGGTGGTGCTCGGAAAAGTCATACAAAAAGTTATTCCAAAAGGTCAAGCTAAGTCAAGCTTTTTGCTCAACAAATTTTGTTAGACACCCTGTTGCTTAACGAAATTTGCAAATTTTCCTCTCAATTTTTTTCCTTGTGAATTTAATTTTTTCAACTTTATTACGTTGTCTTTGAAGTTTAGTTACAAAAATAACATATGTTAACAACTTACGACCTGTAGTTTACTCGTCAAGTCCAAAAATAGTACGTACTTAGATATTATGTTAAAGACACGATTCTTGGTTTTATGGGCAACTCTGAAGGGCAAATACCAGTTCAAGGATATTCTTATATGTGAGTAGTGTTTTAATGTTGTTGGTTCTGTCTTCGATTTATCAGGAAACATGATTTTTTATGATGTTAGTAAAAAAAATGGAAGGTACTTGCCTTAATTTTTTTTTTTGAAAAGTTCTACATTTCTATTTGAAGCATTGATAAGCTTGACGATTCGAATACAGGCACTTCCGGCTTCCGAACCGAATTCATCGAAAGAGGTTGAAATATTACACGAAGGTCCCACGACATGGATAAAAAATGCGTTCACTGCTTTCAGTCAAGCATATAGATCGGTTAAAGAATCAGTTAAAGGAATGGGCTTTTGGCCGAGATGGATTTTTGTCCAATTTTTGTGTCAGAATTGGTGACCAATTTTCAAAAAAGTCTTTACCGTCGCCACATTGCTGTTGAACGTGTTTTGAAAAACCGGATTTGCCGACGAATATGCGTTTCTTTCTCGATATCCGATGCCAGTCACATTATAAATGTTTCTCTAAGAAAGATGTTGCGGGATGTCAACTCTGTAATGGTAGGGTGGACTTTTAGAGGTGTCGACTATACACGTTTTCTCGCCTTAAATTTCCACCTTCGTATAAAACCTCATTAGGTAGGTAGTAGGTGCATGATTGTACAACAGTATGCGTTTTCAGGGTTAAGAATTATTAAACGAAGCGTGTGTGAAAAGCAAATGGTTCGTGTTTTATTCGCTTGATTAGATGTTTTGAATAATTATCAAAATGTGCGACGCAACGAGCTCGTAGGGTAAAGACACATTTTTCTGTTTTGGGCGACATTGCGGAGTTTTCATGTTTTGAACGATGTTCGTTCTTGTGAGAATTTTTTTGATTGTGTTGCTTCTCAGTTCTGGCTGTCAGGTAAAGTGAATCGAATACCGTTATTAAATCGAATGGGCAAGTTTTCACGATAAATATTTGAAAAAGAATACCTACATAAAATGCTAAGAAGTAGCGATAGAGGAACGAATATAAATGTTGGAGTTTAAAACGTTGGTATGAGGTTGAGAGTATTTAAATTTTCCATCTCCGAATAATTTCTTTCATATCCGAAGTCTAATAGTCCAGGCAAATAAGAGAAAAAATATACCGAACCCCCTAAAAATTGAATCCTGATTTTTTTATCGCGTTTTACGTTTGTAATGGTCCACTGCACAACATACTAATGTACACCCCACAACCCTCCGCTACCCCCAGGAGAGGGGTAAATGTCTGTTGAAAACAGGTTTTTCGTGAATATCTTCTCAAATAAGCCCCGAAATTGAAAAATAGTTATGAACAATCTTGTTCTACGTGTAATTTCCTATCAGAAGGTTTTTTTTTGTTTTTTCAAAAACACTCACTTCCTTGACCAAAAATTAAGAGTAAACAACCTATTTTTCAACAATTTACAGCATTTTTTGAAAAAATCAAAACTTTTGTGAATATCTCCTCAAATAAGCCTTAGTTAAAATGGAAAAATGGTTATGAACAATCATGTTCTACGTGTAATTTACTGTCAAACAGGTTCGTTTTTTTTTTCGAAAACACCCACTTTTTTGCCCAAAAGTTAAGGGTGAAAAACGTCTATTTTTCCAATATTTACAGTATTTTTGGAAATGATGGAAATACGAAGCTGAAAGTACCCAAAATTGTACCAGTGAAGAGTAATTTTTTTATACATGCTGGTAGGGCATTCCAAAAAAAGTCACAGCAAGAATTTCAACCCCTGCCGTTAATTATAAGGGAGGTTATTGAATACTGCATTTATAAAATCGAGGTTGTGAAAAGAAAAAGTACTTTAAACGCGATGTTATTGGTTTGCGTCGCGTCGTAAGGTTTCAAAAACGATATTTTTAGTTTCGTACATATTTCCATCTTTTCCAAAACTACTGTAAATATTGGAAAAATATACGTTTTTCACCCTTAACTTCTTGGCAAAAAAGTGGGTGTTTTTGAAAAAAAAAACGAACCTGTCTGATAGGAAATTACACGTAGAACATGATTGTTCATAACCATTTTTCCATTTTGAGGCTTATTTGAGAAGATATTCACAAAAGTTTAGATTTTTTCAAAAAATGCTGTAAATTGTTGAAAAATAGGTGTTTTTACCCTTGATTTTTGGTCAAGGAAGTGAGTGTTTTTGAAAAAACAAAAAAACATTCTAATAGGAAATTACACGTAGAACGAGATTGTTCGTAACTATTTTTCGATTTTGAGGCTATTTTGAAGAGATATTCACGAAAAACCGGTTTTCAGCAGACATTTACCCCTCCCCTGGGGGTAGCGGAGGGCTATGGGGTGTCCATTTTAATATGTTGTGTATGGGCCATTACGAACGTAAAACGTGAAAAAAAAATCAGGATTCAATTTTTGGGGGTTAACTCCTAAAATGACTGGATTATAATATCACTTCAAAAAAAATATTCGAGTCTAAAGAGCTAGGGTCGCCCTTCCTATCGTCGTATCGTCATCGATCATAAGGGCACCCAGAAATCATTCAAGAGAGGGGCTGTAAATTCGAGAAAAATTAAGGGGAGGGGCAAATTTCAGTGAAAAAATTGAAAAATCTGTTATTCCAGTGGAGCTGGCGTAGTCAGGGTATTTTCAGAACGTTGATAATGCATAAACAGATTTGGGCAGAGAAAAATTGGAAAATTACAGAATTTTTTGGAGCGAACAATCAATATAGATACACTCCTTAAATCTGAATTAGTAAAATTTACCTGTCTAAATCAGTGAAATGAATTAAACTGAAAATCAGTGATTTTTCACTGATCTTCCAGTCAAAATGATTGATTTTTTCTGACAATTTGGGAATTGATTGAGAAATTGCCAATTTTTCAACGAAAGTTCAGTAAAAAATCATTAATTTTCAATGAAAATCATTTCACTGATCCTTAAAGGCAGAATTTCATCAAAGATTGATTCAAATTTAGAGAGTTATATGTTTATTCAAGAAATAGAATGAATAAAATACTGCCCGAACGAAGCGAGGACGAAATATTTTTGAAAAATAATGTTTGAAGAGCAATAAAAATACGTTTTTTTTTCACATTTTTGTAGTAAAAAATCTCCTTTCCGAGCTTAAGGGGGCTATAGCTTTCTAGCTTCCCTTACGTGCGTCCTTAAAGCATTCTAAGGGTGCGTCACTGTCACCGATGCTGATCAGATTTGATACCTAATTAAAAATATTCTTGCCCAATCGTTTTCGTGGATATTTACAATGAATTTTTAATAATTAATTATCCGAACGCAGGCACCTCCGCCTTCCAAAAGTAATTCTTCCAAGCAGACGGATAACGAGTCCGAAGAAAGTGGACCATGGGTAGTGAAAGTGTTGAAACATGCATATAGAAAAGCTAAAGATTGGGCATTTGGCGGCGATGGATTTTTTACCAATTTTATTACCAAGACTGGTGAAGCTTCTTCAAAGTCGACACCATCTGGTCATTGTTGTTGCTGTTGCCACAAAAAACCTGATTCCGATTCGTGTCCTGAGACCGATGATAAGAATTATTGTCGTCAGTGCTGCGGGGATTGCTTGGGCTGTGCGGGAAAGACGTGCGATTATTGTGGAGTAGCAGTGGGCGCATGTTGTTGTTATATTGTCGCTGAACCCGTTGAAAAAGGATGTCTAAACATGTTAACTGCTTGTTGTGTCGTCACAAATGTTATTAAATATCCGTTTACAGAAGCAGGGAGGAAAGCCATAAAAAAGTGTTGTGGATGTGCATCGGCTGAAAGTTGACAGTTTTTGTCCAAATCTTATTTATAACATGTACCTATATTAGTATGTTAAACTTGATTAGAAATTCTTTTAAAATATTTTTTTTTGTAAGCTTGTGTAATGAAGAAGTCAAAATTATTATAATATGAGATCATTTTTTTAAACTCAAATTATGCCTACAAATTACGAAATTTCCTCTAAAATAGTGTCTGCTACCAGCAAGGAAAACAAGAAGACCTGAAAATAGCGAGAATTTTGATAAATTTACTCCGAAAAACAATAATTTTCAGCATTTTGCTCTTCCTTGAATTTTCGAATCAATTGATAAAAAGGTGAGTTCTTTTTGGCAATCAAATTTTTTGGATTTTTTACGAGTAATATGGTAACTAACAACTAACGAATTGCTAACTATACGTGACGAATTCGTCTCGAAGTCTCGAAAACTTTAGTGTTTCGTAAACGATGTGTCTCAAAAAAACGCCAGTTGTATGGAGTTAGCGACTCGTGAACGTTTTTTTTTTTTTTAATTCCTATTCAGATTTTGTCAGTCGGGCTTGAATTGGCAAAATGTGCGACGCCACAAGTTTCTAAGCTATAGACACATTTTTCTGTTTTGGGCGACATTGTGGAGTTTTCATGTTCTGAACAATGTTCGTTCATGTGAGAATTTTTTCGATTGTGTTGCTTCTCAGTTCTGACTGCCACGTAAAGTGAATCAAATAACAATAAGGGTAAGGTTGCCATATTTCGACCACTTTTTTTCAAACTTCCACCAATCGAAGATTTTTTGAGATAGAAACATCGAAAATGGCTTAAAAATACCTTGATTCTTCCTCTACCACTCTCTAAAATTTTGAGCCGATACAATCATTGTTTGTATTTTTTGCGATTTTTTTTCTGAGGGAACTCAAAAATCGATTTTAAAATTTTGGGTTCCTACTTTTGACCAGGCGTTTCAATTAATAATTACTTAAGACAAATAGAAATTTTTCGAAAAAATTACACAGTTTGTAATTTAATACGGACTTTTTAGGTTTTGACCAAAAAAAATTAGCAGAATGAGGAAGTTTCGGATATAAGCTCAGTGAGGCATGTATTTCAATATTCCCGAACTTCCCTAAAATTGGTAAATATTTTGATCCCTTTTTGGGGGGTGGGAGGTTCAAATTTTGGTTTTTCGCCCATAACTATCGAAATTACGCATTTACGAAAAAAAAGTTGAAACAAAAATTATAGAGAATTAAAAAACAAATAATTTTGTTCATTACAGTTTTTTCCTAGGACGTCATGGAAGGAAGCTGGGGCTTTTCGAAAAAAATCAATTTTAAAAATTCCCTATTAACAGAAATAATTATCAAAAATCGGGTTAATCGACTTTTGGGAGCGGGTTTTTTGCATAGTACATCCCATTACTATGTAGAGCAAGAAAAATGTATAGCCGACCCCTCATCTCAAAGTAGGGGGGTGGACCCTCCGTAGAAAAAGTCGCGTTTTCCCCCCAGCATAGCTCAGCTACAGTGAAAAATTTGAAAAATTGATTCAAACAAACGTTGTAGAGCGTTGAAAGAAGAAAATTTTACTTTTTTTACTTTTTTTCTGTGTGGTCTTAGAAGCGAGTTATTGCAAGAAGAAAGAAAGCGGCACGCCGTTCAAAATTTTTTCATCAACTCAATAAATTACGCATGTGTAGATCTAGTTATGAAATCTAGCGAACCGATAGTTCAAAAAATGGAGTTCTGGGGTTTTCGTGATCACTGAACTCGATTTTTATAGTCATTCAACCCTTGGACCCAAATTAGACCTCAAAAGGCGAGGTTCAAAATTCGTAAAAAAAATTTGAAGGCTGCGGAATTTTCAAAATTAATTTTTTTCGAAAAGCCTAGCTCCCTTCCATGACGTCCTAGGAAAAACTGTAATAAACAAAATTATTTGTTTTTTAATTCTCTACAATTTTTGTTTCAACTTTTTTTTTTCGTAAATGCGTAATTTTGAAAGTTATGGGCGAAAAGCCAAAATTTGACCCCATCACCCCCAAAAAGGGGTCAAAATATTTACCAATTTTAGGGAAGTTCGGGAATATTGAAATACATGCCTTACTGAGCTTATATCCGAAACTTCCTCTTTCTGCTAATTTTTTGGGGTTTGGGCTTTATTTTAGCTAAAAAGTCCGTATTAATTGAAGAAAAAATAATTCGTACATAACACGTTTTCTCACCTTAAGTTTTCACCTTGGTATAGGTAAAGCTTCATTCTGTAGGTAGTTACTCGATTGTACGTTCAACAATATGCCTTCAGAGTTAATTACAAACCACACGTAAGTGAAAAACAAATGGTTCGCGTTTAAATTGCTTAATTAGATGTCTCGAATAATTGGCGAAATGTGCGGTGCAACGCGAACTCGTCGTAAAATACTCCACCTCGTACCCTTTAAAGACACATTTTTCAGTTTTTGGCTACATTGTGGAGTTGTCATGTGTTGAACAATGTTCGTTCATGTGAGAATTTTTTTCATTGTGTTGCTTCTCAGTTCTGGCTGTCAGGTAAAGTGAATTGAAAAACATTGTTAAATCGAATGGGCAAATTTTCATAAATATTTGAAAAAGAGTACATAATATGCTGAGAGGGACGAATGGGAGTGCTAGAATTCAAGACGTAGGTATCGAGTTGAGAGTATTTTAATTTTTGATCTCCGAATAATTTCTTTTCATTATCCACATCATATCCAAAGTCTAGTATCACTTGAAATAAAATAGTCGTGTTTAAAGACCTAGGGTATTCTTTCCTATCGTCACCGGTGCTCATCAGATTTTATGTCTAATTTAAAATATTCTTGCCCAATCGTTTTTGAGAATATTTACAATGCAAGCTGAAGAATTGTTAATAATTAATTATCCAAACACAGGCACCTCCGTCTTCCGAAAGTAATTCTGCCAAGCAGACGGATAACGAGTCGGAAGAAAGTGGATTATGGGTAGTGAAAGTGTTCAAACGTGCATATAGAAAAGCTAAAGATTGGGCTTTTGGCGACGATGGATTTATAACCAATTTATATGTCAAGACTGGCGGAGATTCTTCAAAGTCGAAACCACCTGGTGATTGTTGTTGCTGCTGCCACAAAAAACCTGATTCCGATTCGTGTCCTGAGTCCGACGATAAGAATTGTCGTCAGGTTTGTGAAAAGTGTTTGGGCTGCGCGGGAAAGACGTGCGAAATTTGTGCAGTAGCAGTGTGTTGGTGTTGTTGTTTTAAGGTCGCCGAACCTCTTGGAAATGGATGCATAAACATGCTAGCTGCCTGTTGCGTCGCCACCGATATTATTAAATATCCGTTTACAAAAGCAGGAAGAGGAGCCATAAAAAAGTGTTGTGGATGTGGATCGACTGAAAGTTGAGAGTTTTTGTTCAAATCTTATTTGTATATGTTGAACTTGATTTAATTTTTTTTGTAAGCTTGTTTAATCAAAGAGTCAAGATTATTATAATAACTGATCATCTTTTTGAACACAATTTATGCCTATAAATTACGAAATTTCTTTTAAAATAATATCTGCTATCAACAAGGAAAACGAGAAAATCTGAAAATAGCGAGAATTTTCATCATTTTACTACGAAAAACAATAATTTTCGATATTTGCTCGAATTTTCGAATCAAAAGATAAAAAGGTGAGTTCTTTTTGGGCAATTTTAAAGCAAGATAAATGGTATGAAGATGGCAAGAAAACTCCAGAATATGACGAGAATTTTCATTTTTTCTTAGACTCAGTAGATATAGATACCTTGTCTAGGTGTATTCATTGATGTGGCATTACAATCATGATCAAAGTTGACATTTCTTTAGGGAAATTCAATCGATGGTTGCCCCTGTTACATTCGACTTGAGGATTGAATTTCTCAAAACTCCTTTTTTTGCACTTTTCAGGAGAAGCAGAAACTGTTTTATTCGAAAACTAAAATTTGATAGGAAATATGTTTCAGACCATCGAAAGTAGGGTGTCTACAGGTCGCGAAAGTGGCGAAAAAGTCGCGAATTTAGATTTTGGTCGCTTAAGTCGCGAAAAAGTCGCAAAATTGACCCAAAATTCATCAAAATTCGCAAATTTTTTCCAAATTACTTGAATTTTTTTTCGCTTTGTACAAAATAAAAAAATTGAAAATATTTCAGCTTTTTGAACACTTTTTCTAAAAAAAATTCCCCTCGTTTCGCTCGAACTCATAAATTTTATATAAGTCATTCTTAAATTATGAACCTTCTTCCCTTCTATTCCAGACCATCAGATATTTTGAAGCGGAAAAATTTGTCCTTCTAGGAGACTTAGTAACGATCACGATCGGAATTTTCCTAAAAAGTTCGATTTTTTTGGATAAGGGGCATCGCATCGTGTCCATTCTCTGAAAAATGAGGAAAATTGAAGAATTTTGGAATTTTTACTGAGATTTTTAAAAAATTTAGAAGGAAAAATCTTTTGGAAATATGTTTCTTTTCTGCCTTTTTAATAATAAATTCTTCAAAAAAAATTTCACCCTCGCTTCGCTCAGCCAAATAATCACATCATTATACCTACATATATTGGTTATTTGCTAATGCTTCAGACTTTCCATGAATTTTTTTCCTAATTTTGAAATTTTTTCAGTAATTAATTTGATCTAGTTGATGGGGGGAGGGGGAGGGGGGGTCAAGTTGAGAGGTAGATACCATAGGGAAAAGTCACGAAAAAGACGCGAATTTCGAATTTTAAGTATCTGTAGACGTCCTGGAAAGGGAACCAGAAGGGACAATTTTTATGTTAAGACCATTGCGAAAAAAATTTCAAATGTACCGAAGATATGGCCGCTCGAAGCTTTTCAACTTAGCCTCGTTTAGTTCTCAAGTTCTGGTTGGTGACCAAACTTCGGATTTAAGGCTTCCGATCGTGTAGTACTTCTTCCTACACCAAAGTACATTTTAGTATTGATCTCATTTCCATTGACCGAACCCCGTCCAAGCTACATGAAAAAAAAAAATGTGAAACGGAAAAAATTGTTTTTTTTTTGAAAATCGCAAATTTTTAATACAGTTTTGACCCAAAATTTGCCGATTTAAAAAAAATTGATTTTATTTTCGTTTCTTATTTTCCCCTTTTGGTTCTCAACGCGATGGTGCGACGTTGCAAAACCAGTATTTCCGGCACGTGAGACAATTTTTTCATCCGGCCTCTCTGATCTCTCCTATTAATTCCTTTTATTAGGCCAAAATTCAAAAAAAAAGATGTGTGACCTGTCGTTTATTAAGTTTTGGAGGGCACTGAGTTCGAATATTTGCTCATTTTTTTGGATTTGACCCTTCAGTGCCCTCTAGCACTCCCACCAATTGGGGAAAAGTACGTTAAGAAATGAAAATAGCATGTGGCATATTGATTCTCACCAATTTGAAGGCGTAGAATTCGAATTTCGACTTACAGTCAGGTCTCAATTTCATATCAGCTCGACTGAGCTGTAAAAAGCAATTTTATGATTGATTCGTGTTCTAGACATTACAACAAACAAATTTAGCCCAGATGCCTTTTTTTACCCCTCTCCCTTTTCCGAGGGTCTACCCCCTTTTTTAAAAACGCCTGTAGCGCTCCTCCTATGGGGTCTAGTGAAAAAAATTTCCCACAAAAGTTGTCTTTCAATATCTCAGCTATAAATTACTTTCTATAGAAAATCCAATTTGGGGCCACCGGTGCCCCTCAAATTTGAAAAAAGTATTTCAAAAAATCATAAAAATCACGTTTTTTTTCATTTTTACCGAAAAGTTTCTAAGATGAGTGAAATTTGTAAGTAACCAATAGTATTCAGAATTAAATTTCCTATTCGGTGAGTTATATCACGACTATTTTCGTCCCGCTCCCCGTTACATGAAGGCCCACCCCCTTCCATACATCAAAAATTTCGGTCTTCTAGAAAAATTTTCCAGCAAAAATTATTTTTCACTACCTAATCTACAATTTCGGTCATTATAAAAATTAT
Organism: Pseudococcus viburni; assembly: GCA_033439095.1. NCBI lineage: Eukaryota > Metazoa > Arthropoda > Insecta > Hemiptera > Pseudococcidae > Pseudococcus > Pseudococcus viburni. The sequence goes on from JAVBJF010000098.1 coordinate 242,114, forward strand.
TTTTTGAGCTATCCCTACCCCTTAAATTCGAAAAATATCCCTCAAAAATACATAAAAATACGTTTTTTTACACTTCCAATGCAAAGCTTTAAAGATAATTATGTAGCCAGAAATTGAGGGGAAAGTGTCTAAAAATCGTAATTTTTAATTTCCAGTTTTGTATGAAGAAGCAATTAATGAATATACCTAATTTCTGTCTACATAATTAGAGTGGATGTGTTTTTTCGTGAAATTGAGACCCTACTATTACTTTTTGATCAGAAGAAATTTGAGAAAATTTGCATTCGGGAAAATAGATTCGGGAGTAAATTTTTCGATATTTTTTCCATTTGGGAATTCGGTCGTTCGGGAAATTGACCCGAAATCTTTCGAAAACGATCAAACTTTGAAGCCCCTTGACTACATCCGGCCAAGAGGCTCCAAATTTTCATTGAAAAAACAGCCATAGGCCACCAGGTGAATTATGATTGGTTCTTCACAAAGAATCAGAATCAACCTGTTACGCTTTGGCTGTTTTTTAAACAAAAAACTTGAAATCTTCGAAGACCTTTGATTTAGAAACGCATGGAAAAATTTTTCATTTCAATTTTTAAGAACTGAAAGGGGAATTGAACTTCAGAGCAACTCTGTAGGCCCTCAGTCCACATTTTGAGACTAATTAACACTCATCAAACCTAATTTTCAGTCGTTAAAACGTTTCGTGCTTACTAAAACACTCTCCTTTAAACTTCCATTTTTGGACTATGGTTGTTTTTTAAACAGGCGTTTCAATTAATAATTACGTGTGACAAATGAAAGTTTTTCGAAAAAATTACAGTTTGTAGCTGAAGAAAAAATAATTCGTGTCGACTACACGTTTTCTCGCCTTAAGTTTTCACCTTCGTATAGGTAAAGCCTCATACGGTAGGTACTAGATTGTACGTTCAACAATACGCCTTCAGAGTTCATTACAAACCATACGTAAGTGAAAAACAAATGGTTCGCGTTATAATTGCTTGATTAGATGTCTCGAATAATTGGCGAAATGTGCGGTGCAACGCGAACTCGTCGTATAATACTCCACCTCATACCCTTTAAAGACACATTTCTCAATTTTGGGCGACATTGTGGAGTTGTCATGTGTTGAACAATGTTCGTTTATGTGAGAATTTTTTTCATTGTGTTGCTTTTCAGTGCTGGCACTGCTGGCTGTCAGGTAAAGTGAATCAAAAAAAATTGTTAAATCGAATGGGCAAGTTTTAATGATAAGTATTTGAAAAGAGTACATAATATGCTGAGAGGGATGAATGGGAATGCTAAAATTTAAGACTTACGTACCGTAAAAGGGGGCTACTTTGATAACGCTAAAAAAAATGTTTAAAGCGCTCTGGGTGGCGTAATTGTGAAGTTATCACGTTCCTGTCAAGTTTACATGAAAGAGGAATGTTGACTGAATCCGAATTGCCCTAACACACGTTCCATAACAAAGTTTAAAATGTGTTTAGAATTTTTTGAAAAAAAGTGAAGAAAATTTTGAATTTTTATGGTGGTCAAAGGTTTAAGTGGATCATATATCAAAATGTAAGGTGAGGTTGTGTTGCTTATGTAGTGGTGTGAAGCCATCCTTCCTCGACCCAAGCAGCTCAAAAAATTTTTTTCAAGGTGAGTCCTTCACTCGTTATCACGGTTCTCTTGATACACGGGGCTACTTTGATACCGGAAATTTCAATTCAATTTTTTCATTTTTCTAGATGGCATGGAACTATAACTGCAAAAATTGGACCCACCTAGACTGTAGTGGTGCCAACGAAACCACACAAATTTACATTTGTGCGAAATACATCTAATTTTTAATTATTAATTCAAATTTTTAAAAATTTCGGTTTTAAGTCATAATTTTTACTTTTTTTGAATTTTTAATAAAACTGCAATCTTTAATGTTGAATATCTCTTATTATATGGAACCAAATTTGCTCAAATTTTGGATTTGGGGTCAGGAGGGAGTGTACTATCGATTTTCGGCGTTGGAAGTACCAAAATCCAAAAGTTATCAAAGTTGCCCCAAAGCCGGGGTTACTTTGATAATGACTTTGAAAATTTTTCCTGCACAAGGAATGAGGGTGGGGGGGGGGGGTGCGAAAAAATTTTTTCTCATACAGAAATGGATTGCCGCCAAAACCAATTTCCTATCTCTCATACAGCCGGTAGGAAAAATTCCCAAAGTCAAAAAAATCGATTTTTTTCTATCAAAGTAGCCCCCTTTTACGGTATCGGGTTGACAATATTTTAATTTTTGATCTCCGAACAATTTCTTTTCATTATCCATATTCAAAGTCTAGTATCACTTGAAATAAAATAGTCGTGTCTAAAGAGCTATGGTATTCCTTCCTATCGTCACCGGTACTCATCAGATTTGATATCTGATTTAAAATATTCTTGCCCAATCGTTTTTGAGAATATTTACAATGATGCAAGCTGAAAAATTGTTAATAATTAATTATCCAAACACAGGCACCTCCGCCTTCCGAAAATAATTCTTCTAAGCAGACGGATAACGAGTCTGAAGAAAGTGGACCATGGGTAGTGAAGGTTTTCAAACGTGTATACAAAAAGGCTAGAGATTGGGCTTTTGGCGACGATGGATTTTTTTGCCAAGTCATATGTCAAGACTGGTGAAGATTCTTCAAAGTCGAAACCACCTGGTGATTGTTGTTGCTGCTGCCAAGAAAAATCGAATTCCGATTCGTGTCCCGAGTGCGACGATGATAATTGTCGTCGGTGTTGCAAGAACTGTTTGAAGTGCCCGAAAACCGCGTGCAAATATTGTGGAGAAGCATCACTCTTGTGTTGTTGTTTTACCGTCGTCAAACCTGCTGAAATGGCATGCCTAGGCATGTTAGTTGGTTGTTGTGTTGCCAAAGATATGATTAAATATCCATTTACCAAAAAGGAAGAGGAAAATGACATAAAAAAGGGATCATGTGCATTTGTTGAAGAAAGTTGAGAGTTTTCCCTCAAATTTTATTTTTAGATGTAGAACTTGATTAGAGATTTTTTTTTCAATATTCTTTTAAAATGGATACCGAGTATTAATTTTTCTTGATACGCGTTTCTTTACCGATTGAAAGATCAGGTTCGAATTGATAAATACTTGAGACAAATGAAAGTTCTTCGAAAAAACTACACAGTTTGTAGCCATCCCATATCTAAAATTTCAGAAGCTCAAGTTCATATCTCGAATTTTGACGTGGTTTTGAAAATTTAAAATTATTCCATTGATACCTGATTCAACCAACGAAGGAAGCTGAAATTTGGTATAAATGCTATTTTCAACCTCCTGAGTTGATGGAAAACAGGTTCGAGACGTTTCAATTTCCAAAAAAATTTGAAATTTTCCACCATAACAACGGTCCAAGTATACGAACTTTAGCTTCTAAGAAATACCCGGATTACCCATATTGGTATTTTGGTACGTACTACATAGTACTGGACTTTCTTCGCAAAATGAACGCTTCGGTATCAAAGTTAAATATGAAAGGAATTATACCGAGAAAACGAATAATACGAGTGCGGTAAATGCATACACAATCATAAAAATTATCAGGTATTGATAGGTATCCCGTGGAGCGCATACGTCAAGTACGTTAAAATTTTCTAACTTCAAAAATACATTGTAACTACTGACGAAAAATTTCCGACCGTCGTAAGTTGATTCTCAAAGAAATATTCATGCGAAAAAATCGGTGAATTGATTCCCATTTTTTTTCTGGGATGTGTACTAGTTAAATCCCACGGTTTTCAAAATTTTTTTTCATTTCTGAATGTGGCTAAAAAAAAATTTCAATGAATTTTTTTCAAATTTTGACTCCTATTTTTTAAAAATTATTTTCAACTCTCAATTTTTTACTCAAATATTTTCAACCGAAAAATTTTCTCCGATTTTTTCATGTTCATACTGTCTCATTCTGAATCAGTGAAAGGTCACTGCAGGCACGCCCGCAGAGGGTAGCCGAGATAGCGGTCGCTACCTCATAAATTTTCCGTATTTTTAAAAAAAAATTGGTACAGTACCTATTAAGGATGTGTAGGTTAGGACAGTTAGTATTTAGGATTAAATCCTACCCCTCAAAGAGGGACACCTTTTGAGGGGGTTTCCCAGAATTTTTTATATTGAGGGTCCCTCAATATAAAAAATTCTGGAAAAAAATTGACCCTTACTCTCCTATTTCAAACTATGGCCATTTTACAGCATTATTTTCAAGAATTTCCAAGTTTAACAGAAATATGTCATGGAAGTGGATTTATAATATTTTTTTCATCATTCTGGTGTGGTCTTTCGTGTTTTTTTTGGCCATCTGAAGTTTTTAAACGTGAAAAAACGCTTTATAAGCAAAGCATCGCTTTCCTAGAAAATTTGCTAAAATATTATTTTTTGGTAGAATTTTTTGGTTTTTCGCGATTTTTGGCCCTTGCGCTACCGAAATCGCCAAAACTAAATACGTGACGTAAATCTACGTAGAAAAACACGTTTTTAGGATATTCTTAAAAATTAGTCAAACTTTACTGTTAAGGTCTTTTTTAAAGTTGAAAATTTCAAATGGCCAAAACCTCATGAAGGAGTGCACCAAAATTGATGAAAAAAATATTGTAAATACGCCTCTATGAAAAGTAACTTTGTGCCAGAGAACATAAAATTTCATTCACTTCTGTTGGAATTAAAAATTCTTGAAAATAATACACTAAAATGGCCATAGCTCCGAAAGGAAGGAGGTTGTGGGGGGGGGGGTCAAAATTTTTTTACATCAAAGGACACCATCTGGGGCACTTTCTCTTGCTACCTCATCAGAAAATCCTGCGGGCGCGCCTGGGTCACTGATAAACAGTCAGAGTTGCAGCACAGGAAAAAATCACCTAAATTCACTTTTCGTAAGTTTTACTGACTTTTCAGTGAATTTTCACTGATTTTTCAGTAATTTTTTTCACTGATTTGTTTTCATTACTGATTTTCTTCTGTGCTGCAATGCTGACTGTTTCTCAGTGATTTTCGATTATTTTCACTGATATATAAATGAGAGAGTATTTTTTCTCGAAATTGTTTTCAATCTTGAAATTTTTCCTGAATTTTTCCCAACCTGTCAGAGGTATATATAGCCCTATTGAAAGTTTTTGTTTTCTCGTGTTTCAACACCGAATTTTTTGAAACTTGGTTGGCAAGTATTAATTTAATTGATCACCGAAAAAGAAATACAAACCAGGATTCGATGAAAAAAATCTGATTTTCCTCGCTTATTCAGTAAGCGGATCAGAGAAGGGGGATGATGTATGTAAAAAAGAAGATGCGCTGCTATAGTTTTTGGAGTTCAATTTCGTTAACCTAAGGTAAAATACAACATGATGTCGAATGTTCCAAAACTTTTGGACGGTGAAGCGGTGAAGCCGTATGAATATTTTTTGGATTCTTTAAAATCATCAAATTCGACTTCTACGGGTTATGAAACATGAAGAAGTGAATCAGAAAGGTGTTGGTGAGCTTGTTACATTTTTAAAAATATCGAAATTAGACCACCTTATTTAATTCTGCTTTATTACGTGTTTTGATACTTGATTTTAAAAATTATAATTACACAATTTGATATTCGTAGTAAATTAGTAATATTTTTCCTAAAACTATAATGACCCAATTCTAATCAGCCCGAAGTGATTAGTTAGCGTGCCTAGTTATAAAATATGTACCTACATTAGGTAAAATAAAATAAAACCCTCGGAACTAAAAAGTTACAATGCCGCAAAAAACTAAAAATATTTCAACGTGATTTTTTTTAAAATTAAAAATATAGGTAATAATATAAAAATTGCAAATACTCGTTCAAAAAAAATTTTAATGCAATTTTTCATCATAAGAGGTACATGTAAAGGTACACCTAAAAATTGCAGAAATTATGCAAGTAGGTTATATACAACAATTCCTTTGTAAGTTTCCATCTTCGAACAAGTGCCTACTCCAGAAGATTGTCCCATTGATTTACCCATTTTCAGGAATATCTGAAACTGAAATTAAAACCATGGAATCGGTAATTCTAAAACATGTCCGTAACATCGGAGTAGGTACCTCGACAATGAAGGTAAATTTAAAAAATCAGAATATTCCCCAAATTTTGAAAATTTTCTTTTTGTAAATTTTCAACTTTAGAAAAATTTACAAACGTTGATAAATCTACAATTTTTGCAGATTACAAGCATTTTAAAAACTCACTATCTTTTAAGGATTCACAATTAACAAAGAACCTATAATTTTTGAAAAATTTACAAATTTAAAAAAAATCACAAATATAGAAAAATTGGCGAATTTTGAAGCATCAACAAATTTTGAAAATTTAAAGGCTTTTAGAGAAATCAAAAAAATATCAAGGATATTGCAGAGACCAAAATTTCTGGATTTGAGAGACATTCAGAAGAATCTAAGGCATTTAGCTAATCTAAGTGGTTTTTGTGATTCTCATTCTGGAAATTTCTTAAAAACGAAGACAAGCATAAGGAAAAAATCCAAAAAGTAATTTCGAACGTTTGACAAAAATCAAATATTTATTCCAAGTACGTACTACACGTAGATTACCCAAAAATTAATTTTCCATCAAAATTCAACTTGTTTGTTACTCGAATAAACATGGATATTCAAAGAATTGATTTCTTAAGTCAAAATCATGTTTTTAAGGAAGGTATTTATTTTATGAAAAAATCAACATGTCTGCACTTCGCAATTGAGTAATTATTTTTATATCGTACGTTTACCTGGTCACTAGAAATAAAATTCACGGCAGGATCCGACGGCAAAGTAAGAACTATTGCGGTAGTCTTCCTTCCCGAATCTTCATCGCGGTATTTTTGCGAACACGCATGATAAATACCGCCGTGCGGGAAATTCACAAACCACGTATATGTAAAGGCGCTTTTAATTTTACCAGTACTTTCATGTTCCTTCATCTCGCATTCGAAGAATTTGCCATACGCGTCGAATTTCGGATTGGAATAATTACCCTACAAATTAAGCATGAAATTCGTAGAAAATTTGTGTAAATCCTTAGCTCGCGATGAACACTTACACTGGTTGTGATTGGAATAGTGACTACTGTGATACCATCCGGGTGCTCAAAGGCATTCTCATAAGAACCATAATCCGAATTGAAAAAGGTCACGCTGGCTTCAAAATTATATGCTCTATACCGAAATTAAAATCGAACCGTATACAGTATGACACAAAATTCTTGGTAACTTGAAATTTTTTCAATATCTCAAAAGTGAAAAGAGATATCAAGACGGTTCAAACGGCAATGTGTTCCTGGCGTCTAGGACATTGAAGATTGATAATCAAACTTTCAGCCCGACCTCTATGGGATGCCCATAAATTTAGAAACCGGTTCGGGTCAAAAAATGGGGGTCCGGTTTTTTTATTGAACTAAAGTCTACGCACTGGCGCGATTAAAATGTGATGTTTATGTGAAACCGGTTCAGCGGTTTCGAACCAGTTGTCAATAATATCCAAAAAAGTGGAGATATGAAAAAAAGTTTGAAACAAAAGTTGTAGAGAAGTAAATAATGAACATTTTTTGTTTCATAACTTTTTTTCCATCTTAAAATGGAAAATTGTCGTAGAAAAGGTTTGAGTATAATTTTTTGTTTTTCAAGTCATAACTCTTCTCCATCGCTCGATGAAAAAAAATTACAGAACGTGAAAAATTCAGTTTTCAATTTTCTACAACTTTTATTTCACACTTTTTTTGATATCTCCAATTTTTTGAAACCGGTAGTTTCTTTGGATGATTTTTTATCCAAGTCGATAACCGGTTATCGAAAAGTGGAGATGTCGAAAAAAGTTTGAAACAAGAGTTGTAGAGAATTGAAGACTGAAAATTTTACATTCTGTAATTTTTTCTTCATCTAGCAATGAGGAAGAGTTATGGCATAAAAAGTAAAAATTACACTGGAGTCCTTTATACATAACTTCTCTCCATTCCAAGATGAAGAAAAAATTACGGAACGTAAAATTTTCAGTCTTCAATTCTGTACAACTCTTGTTTCAAACTTTTTTCGATATCTCCACTTTTCGATAACCGGTTATCGACTTGGATAAAAAATCATTCAAAGAAACTATCGGTTTCAAAAAATTGGAGATATCAGAAAAAGTGTGAAATAAAAGTTTTAGAAAACTGAAAACTGAATATTTCACGTTCTGTAATTTTTTTTTCATCTAGCGATGGAGAAGAGTTATGACTTGAAAAACAAAAAATTATACTCAAACCTTTTCTACAACTTCTTTCCATTTCAAGGTGAAAAAAAAATTATGAAACAAAAAATGTTCATTTTTTACTTCTCTACAACTTTCGTTACAAACTTTTTTTTCATATCTTCACTTTTTTGGATATTATTGACAACTGGTTCGAAACCGCTGAACCAGTTTCAAAAAAACATAAATCATATATTTCAATAAAAAAAACGGACCCCAATTTTTTGTCCCAAACCGGTTTCTCAATTTGTGGGCATTCTATAGGTCGGGCTGAAAGTTTGATTATCAATCTGCAAAGTCCTTGACGCCAGGAACACATTGCCGTTCGAACCGTCTTGATATCTCTTTTCACTTTTGAGATATGGAGAAATGTTTCAATTTACCAAGACTTTTGTGTCATACTGTATGTACTTATCAAAAATGGGTAACTCTTTGCAAGTGAATAAAAATAATATTTACCCAGTACACTCGCAAGCTTTCCAAGAAAACGAGTAAGTGTGAAACTGATAAACTTTATTGCCCAGAACGCCGCCAGTCATTGTCGCCACGGTGATTTTATTCAGAATGGTCACTTTTACTACGTAACATCGATGATCGTAGATAATTACTTCAACAGATCGAGAGTACCTTTATGTAGTTTAATTGGAAAAATTCTTACTTGAACATTGCGTTCGGTTTACCAGGCAGGTCTCCGCAAGGGGTGTGAAAAACGTTAACGGTTTACCATGCGACCATTTGCTAGAAGCATCGATAGCTGCTCTCAACTTCGCGGTGACTAAACTGGACGGCACCCATGAATCAGACCCAGCTTCCAATGCACAAAAAAATCCGCAGAAATTTAATAAAAATAAACAAGCGTAAAGCGAATACGACGAATGCATGTTTGCTTTCGCAATTTGCCCGATGAAATCTTACAGCTTTGGGAGTCTCAATACAATTCTCAAACACTAGTTAAAAAACCTTATTCGCACTTAGTTACAGTGTCAGTGCGATAAACGACTTAAAATACGTATATGTATGTGCTTCTCGACGTTCTTTACAATATGAAACCTTCGGTAATAAAGTTAATAATGAAAGGAGTAATACCAAGAAAACGAATAATACGAGTGCGATAAATGTATTCAAAAACATGAAAATTATCATGCATTGCTATTTGATGGGCACATACGTCGATAAGTACGTAAAGAATTTCAACCGTCAAAAATACGTTGAAATTACCTACGCACGGCGTAAATTTCCTGCCGTAGGTGAGTTGATTCGTAAAGAAATATTCAAATGTTATTTTCGGAGGCTGTACTAGTTGATTAAATATCACTTTTTCTAAAAAAAAAAAATTTAATTTTTTGGCTCATAATTTTTTTTGAATATAATTTTTTTTTTAATTTTGACTCTAATTTAAAAAAAATTAGAGTCAATGAACTGGTGAGATGAGTTGTGATAGAGATGGTTAATAGCACTGGAGAGGTAGGCAGGTGGATTGAGTAAGCAAATCATGAATATCTTCTCAAGTTAGCCTAGGCCTGGCACACGTGGTATGCTGATATTGCACAATTCTGAAGTTTAGGCTTAGACCCTCAAACCCACGCAATATCTTCCTATCTCTCAATATCTCGACCCAGTACAAATGAATTTGTTGATTCGTCGTGTATGTGGAAGTAATTAAGTTAATAGTACTGGAGAGGTAGGCAGGTGGATTGAGTAGGCGAATTATGAATATCTTCTCATGTTAGCCTAGGCCTGGCACACGTGGTATGCTGATATTGCACAATTCTGAAGTTTAGGCTTAGACCCTCAAACCCACGCAATATCTTCCTATCTCTCAATATCTCGACCCAGTACAAATGAATTTGTTGATTCGTGGTGTATGTGGAAGTAATTAAGTTAATAGTACTGGAGAGGTAGGCAGGTGGATTGAGTAGGCGAATTATGAATATCTTCTCATGTTAGCCTAGGCCAGGCACACATGGTAGGCTGATATTGCACAATTCTGAGGTTTAGGCTTACGTTAGACCCTCAAACCCACGCAATATCTTCATATCTCTCAATATCTCGACCCAGCACAAATGAATTCGTTGATTCGTTGTGTATGTGGAAGTAATTAAGTTAATGGTACTGGAGAGGTTAGATGATGGATTGAGTAGGCAAATCATGAATATCTTCTCAAGTTAGTCTAGGCCTGGCACACGTGGTATGCTGTTATTGCACAATTCTGAGGTTTAGGCTTAGGCAGTGTTGTCGGGTGTTCACTTTCTGAACGCCCGTTCGTTCAGAACGGGCATAGTTTTTTGAATTTTTGAACGAACGAACACAAAAATGAGTGATTGAACGAGGAAAGAACGGCGTTCAAACACAATGAACGCCATTCATAAATTGAACATCGTTCTCATAATTTTTCATTCATTTTGTGAACCATTTTTGCATTGCATAATAATTTGATCCAGAAAATTACTGTTTGATAATTTTGATTTAGACTCCCATTGATTTTTTTCCATCAAAATTCAAAATTGATCAAAAAAATTTTGTATTTTTTAAAATAAAAAACAATGAACAGACGAACGGTGAACGTGAACGCTGAAGAACGGTGAACGTGAACGAATGATGAACGAACACTTCCATTTTCCAAAAAAAAATTGAACGGAATGCGAACGAACACTAAAAAAACCCACTGAACGATGAACGAACGGCGGTCAAAAAAAAGTGAACGCCGACAACACTGGGCTTAGGCCCTCAAACCCACACAATATCTTCATATCTCTCAATAGCACAAATGAATTCATCGATTCATTGTGTATGCGGAAATAATTTATCATTGACTTTACATACAGGGTCTATAAATGAACCGGGCACCGTCAGCGCGAAAATCCCTGCCTGAAAAAATGAAATTTCAGATTTTTGTTTTTTCGTGTCTATTACCCCTGAAAGAAAGTTTATCAAGTGTCAAAAATTGTAATTTTGATAAATTAAATTTTTAATGATAAATTCATTCCTTATTTGTCAATAATTGAAGAGGTCTTTTCCAAAGTGGCCTAAGTCAATTTTTGAGAAAAATGAGTTTGATGCGCCATCTGGTGGTATGAAAGGATACCCATCTGTGGTAGGTATTCCGACCTACCAACTCATATTTTTGCAGTGTTATCAGCACTTTTAAATCTCGTTTTCTTCCAAAGTGGCCTAAAGTTTCATTTTATTGGGTGCCAAAGTGGCCTAAGTCACACTGTTTTTGGTTTTGATGGCTGCCTCACCTGTAAAACGAATTCATAAACATTTTTCCCAGCTGAACCCCAATAAAGCTTTATGAAACATAATTTTTTTTCTTGATTTTCGCGAATTTAAAGAATTATTTCACTTTATGAAAGTACAAAAGTCGTAAGTTTATCTCGATATCTGTTGATTTCAGAATAATGATGTGAAAATGCTGATATATGGCATTGATTGAGGGGGGAGAGGTGGTGGTAATTTGCAGGGCATTGCTGAATAGTACCTACAATGCAATACTTCGTTTAATAAAAATTTATTCTACTTAATTGGGTGAGAAATGCAAAATTGAAATATCCAATTTATTCATAATTCGCAAAAATCATGACTTTGCCAACTTTGAGGGGTTCCAGCTCACTAACATCAAATTTTTGAAGATCGAGACCTTCACCAGTTGTTAGGTATTCCACTGTACTATAAATTTAGAGTGATATGGGAAAGAAATGTTCAAAGGCAAGCCGTATAAACGTACTTTACTTCGTACGCAAAATCAACTTTTTTGACTTAGGCCACTTTGGAAAAGACCTCTTCAATTGTAATTAATAAAAAAGTTTAATTTCAAAGAATTGATAATTTTACGTTCGAGATTATGGCATTCTGATGTTGAAAAAAAAGATTCATGTAATGTTATCGAGTGGGCATTTCAACTCTGTGAAGCGTATTTCACACTTTTACCTGCTAATTTTATAAGATGACTCATCCCTTACATTAAACTTCGTCACTTTTTTTAATCTTGCTTTCGTTTCGTTGCGTACTACAACAATAATATCAGTGATGCAACGAAACGGGAAAAAAGGAAAGAAAAGAATGGGAATTTTTACGCAGATGGTGCACGGTTCATTTATAGACCCTGTACATGGACTGAGCCCTTCAATGCTTTTTATCACATTTTTTCATGCAATCATTATATCTAAGGTGCAAACTGGAGTTGGGTTGTGCGCATGCGCGAGAGCCCTTATCACAGCACCTCTTTCAAGTTGTTTTAATATTATATTTGTAAAATTTAAATCAAAGTATGAATCAATTGCAATATTTTACAACTAAGTCTTCTAGATTCTATTTTATCAACACACACGTGCGCAATGAGATTCTCCAATCTGGACCTTACAAGGGAGCTACCAGAGGTCGGACACGCGAAATGAAAAATTTTTTCACAGGCTTGTAGAGCATCACCAAAAACTTCCACAGCCAAAATTTCAGCCCCTAAAGTTGATATGGGAGGGAGGGAGCTATGGGGGGGTTGAATTTCGAGAAATCGCCTAATATACCGAAAAATCACAAAAATCTACAAAACTCACGTTCTTATGGCATTTAGGAGATGGATTTTATACCACAAACTGCCCTCGGTATAGGCCATGTAAAGAGGGGATAGATACCCCGGGCTAAAGAAATAATCAGCTAAAAATAATAATAACATGTAAATAAATATTATATCAAAGTTCGTTAAACATCCCCCTCCCCCGGATTTCCGGGGGAGGGAGGTAGGCCCAGGACTGTTTTATCCTGGGCCAAAGAACTTATAATAAAATAAATAGAATAATAGAACTCCATTCCCCAATATCAATATTAATATACACATCTTTTTTTTATTTCACCAACCTAAATAAATCTGCACTAAGAGGAGAAACCTCTGGTATGTGCCCCTTAGTGCGACCCCACTAGGCTAAATTTCTCTTTTGGCTACCGGGGGAAGGGAGCCCGAGTGTGCTCCCTTCCCCCGCAAAATTAGGTTATTTTAAATTTGTGTCCTAGGAACTCCGGAATGTGTGTGTGCCTGTGTGTGCGTGTGCGTGTGTGTGTGTGTGTGCGGTCCGGAACTTCCTTGGGCATAAATAACCCCCAATTTATTCCCCCAAGAGACAGGTCGGAGATCAAAACCCAGCCCCTGAAGGCTGCACCACTTTGGTTCCTTGGATGAAGTGGAGCACTAAGCCTGATGCAGTGGTTTTGATCTGGGTACTCTTGCCCAAGGAGGATCAGGACGTCTTACCCTAGCGGGTGGGCCGATCTGTCCTTTTTTCCCCCTAGTCTTAAGCTAAATCCACACTCCCCCTCTCCTGGTCTAATTCTAAGTTTGTAATCTAGCCCTAAGTTAATCCCTAAGTCTATTTTTTAAGTCTGTACTAATTTTAAGTTTGTATTTTTTTCTCTAATAAAAAATTTAAAAAAAAAAAAAAAAAAAAAAAGTCGCTTAGGCTCGCTTGTAACATCAGTGGGGGGAAGGGGATTTTTACTCATACATTGGTCGTTATTACAATTTTTCTACATCGTGCATAAAAGGTACGAGTGAAAATCCCCCCCCCCCCCCGATGTTACACGCGAACCTAGGCGACTATCCCATCTTCAGATGACCTTCCTGGTATAAAATCCATCTCCTAAACGCCATAAGAACGCGAGTTACATATTTCGATTTTGTAATTTTTCGCAGGCATCATAGCGTGGTTACTTTTTAGTAACTTGGTTACTTTTTTCGAGACAAGTTACTTTTGGTTACTATTTCCACTTCAAAAGTTACTTTGGTTACTTTTTACCTCTAAAAGTTACTTTTTTCCAAAATTTCTCAAAAAATTTACCTTTTTTTCACAATTTTTCTCTAAAAATTGATTTTTTTAAGCGTAAAGTGTCTGATTAGTTTCGGTTTAGTCGAGTTTTGGAGACTTTTTTGTTTCAAAAAATTTTGCCCTCGCTCCGCTCGGGCAGTACATTGATACCTCTGTTTCTTGAATACACTATCATTCCCTAAATTTGAATCAGTCAAAATTGGTGTATTTTCATTCTCTTGGTTAAGTATAGTGTAATAATTTTCATCAAAAACTAGAGATTTTCACCCATATTTCAGTCAAAACTCCAATCAATTTCCAATTTGTCAAATAAAAATCAGTAATTTTGATTTATATTTCAATGAAAAATCACTGATTTTCATATAAATTTACAGGGTAGGTAGGCTAGATACTCACTTTTTTTTACTGAATTTTGACACACCCTCATTTTTTTCAAATTCTTCCCCGCCCTCGCATAATGTCTGATTAAGTCCCGGAGTCGAGCAGATTCAATCCAAGCTCAATAAAAAAATGAAATTTTACCTCAAAAGTGTTCAGAGAAGTGCTTTTTATTACTCTTCAAAAATAATTTCTCTTATTTCTTACATTAGAATATAACTTTCTAAATCTACATCAATCAAGTTTTATAAAAACTCTGACTTTTTGAACCAATAAAATAATTTTCATTGATATTGCAGTCAAAAATCGTTGATTTCTTAGTCGATTTTCAATTAACCAGAAAAAAATCAGTAATTTTGACTAAACGATCAATGCGAATCACTGATTTTCATTTATATTCATCTCACTGATTCAGATTTAGAGAATTCTTGCAATTTTTCAGTTTTTCTTCGCTTTTATCTGTATTACATTTTTTCATCTGTCCACTGAAATTAACCTGACTTTACGAACACTACTGTAAAAATAGATTTTGAAGTTTGTTACGAAATTTTACCCCCCCCCCTCCCCATTTTTCTCCAATTCTCAGCCCCTCCCTTACATAATTTCTGGGAGCGCTTATAAGTTATAATAATTGCATTTAGTACATACATGTTTTTTTTGTGTTTTTTTTTTTACAAATTTTACCATTAAAAATTGAATTTTTGGTTACTTTTTGGTAATACATTGGTTACTTTTTTTCCCAAATTGGGTTACTAAAGTTACTTTTTTCCCACCAAATTTCACTATGATGCCTGTTTTCGGTGTATTAGGCGATTTTTCGAAATTCAAACCCCCATAGCTCCCCCCCCCCATATCAACTTTGGGGGTTGAAATTTTGGCTATGGAAGTTTTTAGTGATGCTCTACAAGCCTGTGAAATTTTTTTTCATTTCGCGTGTCCGACCTCGGGTAGCTCCCTTGTTAGAAAAACTCCATAATGGTTGGGGTTCCATTAGCATTGTCGGGCTCAGTCCATGTACAAGGTCAATGTAAGGACAGTAGGATAACTGAATACAAAAACATTGAAATTATCTGGTATTGATACACAATACACATAAGACATTAACACTTTCCCAGAACAGATTATCTAACACTCGTATTTTTTTGTACTTTTCTAAGAATTCTTGCTTATTCAGTGGAAGCAATAAAATAGTCCACATGGGTTCGAATGCATAACGATTTATTCTTTTACTAAAGCCGAAAGAATTATTATGTATACGTAGTTACCTCACGTCAAAAATTAACGCTGCTCAAAACCCAAACTCCATTCATATTAAAGAACGAAACTTGCAAAAGGGGATTTTTTGGTTCTGTAGGAGGAGGATGATTGATAAGAAGGAAAAATAGGGGCTGACGTATTGTCGGACAAAGTCTATTTGCCAAAATGTAGTTTCGTGATTTTTGTTTCAACCTCCAAATCCAGATTAGCACATTTCCTTCTTGTTATGGCGAAATTACAAGTATAAAATGGTCCAAAAATTTTCAAATTTTCAAATTTTTGAAAAACTTGAATTTAAAAAAATATATTTAAAAGTTAAACAATCCGAGAATTTTTAAAATACTCAAATTTAAAAAAATTCACAAATTGTAAAAAACCAAATTCTGAAAAATTTTAAATTATTAATAAATTTGTAAATTTAGTCTATATTCTATAAGCGAAAAAGTGGTTTAGAAAATGTTTTTTTTGAATATTCGTGCGAAGTTTTGAAAATGAACGCACGGATGCGGAGACTCAAAAAATGCAATGTTCTCAAACCCAGCCCCCTGCAGATTCGATTAGGGGGGGGCTGCAAAAGTAAAAATTTTGATCCCATGAATACTTTTTGCGAAGTTTGGGAACATTGCATTTTTAGTATGCACATACATACCACTGATGAAAAATAAAAAATGTGCCCCCTTCACCCTGCATTGAGGTCCCACCCCTTCAAATTTCATAAAAAATGCATAAAAATCCACAAAATTGATATTTTTTATTTAAAACTTGAATCATCTGATTGCTTTGATTGAGAAAAATTTTTGTCCCCGAGAGGTGTAGAAACATAAATCGCAACTTTTTAGGAGGCGGTCGAGATTCCCAGCAGGTATTAGCACTGCTCAAAAGTGGTGAAAATCGTTTTTTTTTCGAAAATGACCCCACTTTGAGGCTCCCTAGCTTCGTCTTTCCTTGAGTTATGAAGCTCAATATTTTTTGGAGAGGTCTCCCACTCAAAGAAAACTTCCTCGCCAATTTTCGTCAAAATCCAAAAGCGTATTTTTTTCACTCCACTTTAATTCATTCTGCTTTTGAGGTTTCTCAAAAACTCCTCAAAAGAAGTCTTGCGTAGGTATAACGAAGTTGTATTCACGCTTTCAAGTTTCAAACCTTCATTAACCTTCGATTGCATAACAATACACGTATTTAGAATTGGCAAAATGAACATATGTTGAAAGCAAATGGTTTGCGTTTTTTCCTAATTCAGTGTCTCGAATAATTAGCGAAATATGGGCGATACAGAATCGCGACATGTTTCCCGTGTTGAGCGACATTACAAGACATCATAGTATAATTTATGCAATGTTCTTACAGCTGAGAAGTTTTCTAGTGGTGTTCGTTTTGTGTTTGATTTGCCAGGTAACGTTGTTTGTGTTGAATAGAATTTGAATCAATTATTGGACATGGAAAAGAATAGCCAAATTCGAAAAAATGATTTTATTTTCATAATCCATAAATCCGGATAAAACATTGTGTTCAAACCACGAAGGCACAGATTAGTCGTTGTCATTATGATTCAAAAAAAAAAAACTATGGAAAGTCACTTCCTTCTATATCAATATTACAGGTTTGATCAAAAAAAATATATATAGGTATTCGAATGTCTTCCGATGATGAATTTTTTCCTGAACATCCATTTTTCGCATCAAAAAATGTCTCGAAAATTATTTATATTTTTTTCTACTTATTTTTTGCGCCACTCCTTGTTATGTGCAGGGCTGGTAAGCCAATCAATAAAACTTAAACTTGAGCTTAAAACTTAAAATGAATTTTTAAAAATTAAACTTAGACTTACCTTTTAAAGCTTAAAGCCAAATTTTTTAAAGCCTAAACTTAAACTTGAAGCTGAACGGTCAAAAATCATTGGCTTACAGCTAAAGCTTAAATTCTTTTTTACAATTTTTCTTGTGTTGGGAGGGGGTGAGGGAAGTTCGAAACGAGATCGATTTTTCACTTTTTTTGCGATCAGAAAATTGATTGTACATATTTGAATTAAAAACGAAAAAAAAAGACATTCAAGTTTTTTTCCTACATTTTTTCAAGCTGGTAAATTTTCTTCTCGAAATGTTTTCAAACCAAATTTTTCCCTAAAATATTTTAAACCCCAAAACTGCCTCTGAATTCTGACACTTTTTCAAACTCGATTTCTTATCTTAAAATTTTTTCTACTCCCATTTTTTTCTCAAAATTTGTTCAAACCAAAACTTCAAAGTTTTAAACTTCTTTTCAACATTTTTTTCAATTCAAATTTTGTATCCAATCCTAATATTTTTCATACTCTGAATTCTGGAATTCAAAAGTGTTATGTAAAAATAATGTCTCCTGTTGCACACTTACCCTAGTCACATCATGAAATTGTTTCTCATTTATTGATTTTTTTTTGGGAGAATGCAAAAATGATAAGTATGTGAAAAAATAAGATGTAAGTACATATAAAAAATGTCAAAAAATTGTAAACTGGAAAAAATTTTGAGTTGAAAAGCGATTGGAAAACAAGTTGATAAAATATGTAAGGAAATTTTAGATTGAAAAAATTTCAAGAATGTAGAAAAATGTTTCAAGAAAAATTTCAGGGCTGAGAATAATTTGAGTTTGAAAAAAACGGGAAAAATTCTAAAATTTGAAATAATTTTATGTCGGAAAGAAATTGAGAGAATTTTTATAATTTTGATTTAAAATACTTACCTGCAGATTTTCTTTCAATTTGAAATTTTTTCTGTAATAAAGATCTTGATGATTTTTGGGGGGAGGAATAGGGTCAAGTTATTAGGTTTTTGAAAATTTGGGAAAAAGGTGGTGAAAAAGTAGTGATTTAAAAAAAAACTGTTAAATACCTTGAATTCAAGGTTTTTCTTCTCGAATAAACTAGAGGAGAAAAAACGAGTACATACATAATTATGTACATATAAGAAAACAAGTCAACCTCATGTTTTTTTAAGTTACACCGTGTATATTTTTTTAATTTTTGAGCCTCACCTTGAGTGATATCTTTATTTCAAACTTTCTTGATAATTTCTGATAGGTACCTATTTTGAAAAATGGCAACACTGGTTTTTATCATTTGTTTCAAAAAGCTCTTCAAAAGTTTCGGTTTTCTAATAGGTACTCGTGATTCTGAAAATATCCAATCGTGCATTTGTCTATTCGACGAGGTCCATCTTTTTGGAATGATCCTAATCATAATTATCATTCCTATCATTTTTTTTGTTTTCATTTTCATGGATGAAATGAGAGGTTCGCAAGGTATCTCACCACTACACAGTGGGATAACATGCAATTCTAGATGATTAAATATCAAAATTTGGAAATAATTGCATAAAACCAAAACGTATCGATTTAGAGATATTTCGAAGCAGTGAAATCATTTTTAATATTGGTTTGACTCTTAATGAAAAATTCCCTCACCCCAAAAAGTACAAAGGGGCAAATTTTTGATATATTTGAGTGCGGTGTACTTTGTTTTTTTAAATTCATATCTAAACTTGCCCTTTAAAGAAATTCCGCCTTTCCTCATTCCCCCAAAGTTTTAATTTTTAGGTGGGAGTAAAAGTAACTTCGAATATGATTAAGAAGTCCAAAATGTACTCGTATGTTAAAAAATGCCTCTCTCGCAAATTTTAAAAAATCTCTCGCATTCCTCTCCCCAGCGGCCCAATAGTAATCAAAAAAATATTTTCCTTTTTTTGAGTTTGAAACTTCAATTTTCTAAAAAATTTCGCCCTCGTTTTGCTTGTTCGATCAAATCAAAATTTTTGTATTCTTATAACTTCCATGAATCATGTTCCT
Source organism: Pseudococcus viburni (assembly GCA_033439095.1). Taxonomy (NCBI): domain Eukaryota; kingdom Metazoa; phylum Arthropoda; class Insecta; order Hemiptera; family Pseudococcidae; genus Pseudococcus; species Pseudococcus viburni. Next base: position 261,644 of record JAVBJF010000098.1, read on the forward strand.
CAATTTTTTTGTATCAGCTGTGGGTGAAAAAATATAATCAATTTGCCCACAATACTTTTTTTGTGTTTCAAATTTCAATTTCTCGAAATGTTCGCCTTCATCTCTTCGTACAGGTTATAATCGTTGCTTTTATTCAACTTGGCTTACCAAAAAAAACGTGTAATAATATGTTTTAATTTTTTAATCATCAAAGGATGTATTCCTATAAAGTACCTAACAATTTTAAATTCCTCTCCTTCAAAAATTTTCATTCGCATGCTTGAAAATTAATGACCTAAATTTATTTGATTACTATGCAACTGTACGTGATTTTTTGCCGGCAAATTTTTCGTATACATTTTGTTCGCTTTGGGAATTTGTAATCCACGCACTTCTCCCCTGAACTGAATCGGCCAACTTCGTGTCTGCTAGTTCTCGTTTATAAGTTGATATAATATATGATTCGCATTTGCACCTGTGTGACTATGAATCATCTAAAACAAATATTAAGAACAACTTGCGAAAGCGGGATTAATTCAAATGGTTTTGAAAAATAACGAAACGTCACGAACTTCTTCAAAAACTAAACAGTACTGTAATGCAATCGAACGTATCGTGATTGAATTTGAAATTCAAATCTTGACTTGAATAATAAAAAAGACCAATTTGATTGGTTCGTGTTATTAAAAAGAAATGAAGAATATTGTTTTGTTGTACCTGCTGTTTTCAACGTTTCAGGTAGTAAAAGTATTTTTTAAATTATTATAGGTGCATGTCACCGGCCCCGCCCATTGAACGGAGGGGGGTGATTCACATATGGGAGGATTGTGCTACGTTTGTGCCGGTTTGTGCCGCTATTCCCGTCGTTTGTGCCGCTCCCCTTCCCCCCTTTTTTTTAAAAAAACTTTTGGGCGGGGCTGGTGACATGGTAGCCCCGCCCATTGAACGGAGGGGGGTGATTCACATATGGGAGGATTGTGCTACGTTTGTGCCGGTTTGTGCCGCTATTTCCATCGTTTGTGCCGCTCCCCTTCCTCCCTTTTTTTTAAAAAAACTTTTGGGCGGGGCTGGTGACATGGTAGCCCCGCCCATTGATCGGAGGGGGTGATTCACATATGGGAGGATTGTGCTACGTTTGTGCCGGTTTGTGCTGCTATTCCCGACGTTTGTGCCGCTCCCCTTCACCCCCTTTTTTTGAAAAAACTTTTGGGCGGGGCCACAGATCTTGGAGACCCCTCAAAATGGTCGAAAGTCAAGCGATGAAAGTTGGTAAAAGTTAGTCTAAGTTCAGTTTTTGAGGTCGTAGATTACAAATTTAATGATCAAAAAATTTTGTAAGTAAAGGGGAGGGGGTGGGGCGTTGCTGAAATTGAAATTCATCAAAAATATCGTGCTGTATATCAAAATCTACGTTTTCGAGGTCGTAGATTACGAATCTGACGATCAAAATTTTTTCCATGGTAGTGGGGTGGGGGGGGGGGTGTGAAATCGAAATTCATCAAAAAAGTCGTGTTGTATATCAAAATCTAGGTTTTCGAGGTCATAAATTACGAATCTGACGATCAAAATTTTTCCCAAGGTAGAGGGTAGAGGGAAGAGAGGGTGTTTGGGGGGGGGGGGGGGGTGAAATCGAAATTCATCAAAAAAGTCGTGTTGTATATCATAATCTAGGTTTTCGAGGTCGTAGATTACGAATCAGACGATCAAAATTTTTTCCAAGGTAGAGGGAAGGGAGGGTGGGGGGGGGGGGGGGGGGGTGAAATCGAAATTCATCAAAAAAGTCGTGTTGTATATCATAATCTAGGTTTTCGAGGTCGTAGATTACGAATCTGACGATAAAAATTTTTTCCAAGGTAGTGGGATGGTAGGGGGGGGGGGGGGGGGGTGAAATGGAAATTCATCAAAAAAGTCGTGTTGTATATCATAATCTAGGTTTTCGAGGTCGTAGATTACGAATCAGACGATCAAAATTTTTTCCAAGGTAGAGGGAAGGGAGGGTGGGGGGGGGGGGGGGGGGGGGGGGGGGGGGGGGGGGGGGGTGAAATCGAAATTCATCAAAAAAGTCGTGTTGTATATCATAATCTAGGTTTTCGAGGTCGTAGATTTCGAATCTGACGATACAATTTTTTTCAAGGTAGGGGGGAGGGGGGTGAAATCGAAATTCATCAAAAATGTCGTGTTGTATATCATAATCTAGGTTTTCGAGGTCGTAAATTACGAATCAGACGATCAAAATTTTTTCCAAGGTAGAGGGAAGGGAGGGAGGGTGCTGAAGTCGAAATGCATAAAAAATATCGTGCAGCATATCGAAATTCAGGTTTTTGAGGTTGTAGATTACGAATCTGACAATAAAATGTTTTATTCTTGTTGTTTACTCCCTCGTATCTCCATCTACGTGCAAAGTTTGAAAAAAAAGTTTAAAGTTCTCGGGAATAGAATTTTTAGCTTAGAAATTACGTAGTGTGGGGCCAGAGCTACAGCCTTCCAGTTGTGAAATGAAAATTTGCTCATCGCCTCTAAAATCATCTTCTACCAAGATAAAGCGATGGACATAAAAGTTTTGATGAAATTCCACTACAGGCAAATGACCCTCTTACCACACTGGACCTTATTTCAAAAAATTTTGAAACTACTTTTTCTTTTCAAAATTTGTATTACAATTTAGAATTTTTGAATTTGGAACGTTTTTCTCAACATTTTATTAGCACGACTATTCCAAAAATTTTTCATCTCAAATTTCTTATTTGAAATTTTTTTTCAACTGAAATAAAGTTCTTTTTCAATTTTTTTCTCAATTATGGAATGTTTTTAAAAATTTTCCATTTCTGAACAGCCGTTACGAAACATTAGCGTCATTTCTCACCCGCGAGTATTACATGAATTAATATTCTGATCATCATGTCCTATTATTACACCTAATGATTTTTCTCTCTGTTGTTTACTTTTTGTTTCAATTTGTACAGATGAAAATGGCCAAAAAAAATAGAACATCCAAGAATCGCAGTTTGAAGAATTTTTGAATTAAAAAAATTTTGAAAAATAAATTCGAGTAGGAAAATTTTTGTAAAAAATACAAGTGTAAATAAATTGAGAAAATTTTGAGAGAAAATTCAACGTTTGAGAAACCAGTTCAGAGTAAGAAAACATTTCAGAGCTTCATGACAGAATGTTGAGAAAAGAATAGAAGAGAAACGAATGTAGACTTGGAAAATTATTGAGAAAAAAATAATAAAATTTGAAAAAATCGAGTTGAAAATTCTTTTAGAAAATATAGCGTTGAAGACCCAAAATGAAATAGAATTTTGTGTTTAAAAAAAAATTATAATAAGGTACCTGTACTATATAAGGCCCACAAAAATTATTTTGCCTCTGGAGGCTTCCCAAATCATCAGAACTTTTTCCTGTTTTGTGGTTTTTATAAGCCCCAGAAAGAGATTTTTTTGTAAAAGCTCTCATTGATGCATAAAGCGTTGAAACGAGCTTTCAATGACGCTAGTGTATAGTGGAAACTCCAAACTTTCAATTAAAAAAAAACAGGAAAAAGTTCTTTATGCATTTCGACTTCAGCACCCTCCCTCCCTTCCCTCTACCTTGGAAAAAATTTTGATCGTCTGATTCGTAATCTACGACCTCGAAAACCTAGATTATGATATACAACACGACATTTTTGATGAATTTCGATTTCACCCCCCTCCCCCCTACCTTGAAAAAAATTGTATCGTCAGATTCGAAATCTACGACCTCGAAAACCTAGATTATGATATACAACACGACTTTTTTGATGAATTTCGATTTCACCCCCCCCCCCACCATCCCACTACCTTGGAAAAAATTTTGATCGTCAGATTCGTAATTTATGACCTCGAAAACCTAGATTATGATAATATACAACACGACTTTTTTGATGAATTTCCATTTCACCCCCCCCCCCTCCATACCCTCCCACTACCTTGGGAAAAATTTTGATCGTCAGATTCGTAATCTACGACCTCGAAAACCTAGATTATGATATACAACACGACTTTTTTGATGACTTTCCATTTCACCCCCTCCCCCTCCCTACCATTCCACTACCTTGGGAAAAATTTTGATCGTCAGATTCGTAATTTATGACCTCGAAAACCTAGATTTTGATATACAACACGACTTTTTTGATGAATTTCGATTTCACCCCCCCCCCCACCCCACTACCTCGGAAAAAATTTTGATCGTCAGATTCGTAATCTACGACCTCGAAAACGTAGATTTTGATATACAGCACGATATTTTTGATGAATTTCAATTTCAGCAACGCCCCACCCCCTCCCCTTTACTTACAAAATTTTTTGATCATTAAATTTGTAATCTACGACCTCAAAAACTGAACTTAGACTAACTTTTACCAACTTTCATCGCTTGACTTTCGACCATTTTGAGGGGTCTCCAAGATCTGTGGCCCCGCCCAAAAGTTTTTTCAAAAAAAGGGGGTGAAGGGGAGCGGCACAAACGTCGGGAATAGCAGCACAAACCGGCACAAACGTAGCACAATCCTCCCATATGTGAATCACCCCCTCCGATCAATGGGCGGGGCTACCATGTCACCAGCCCCGCCCAAAAGTTTTTTTAAAAAAAAGGGAGGAAGGGGAGCGGCACAAACGATGGAAATAGCGGCACAAACCGGCACAAACGTAGCACAATCCTCCCATATGTGAATCACCCCCCTCCGTTCAATGGGCGGGGCTACCATGTCACCAGCCCCGCCCAAAAGTTTTTTTAAAAAAAAGGGGGGAAGGGGAGCGGCACAAACCGGCACAAACGTAGCACAATCCTCCCATATGTGAATCACCCCCCTCCGTTCAATGGGCGGGGCCGGTGACATGCACCTAATTATTATTTAAACCAAATTAGCAGCGGATGAGCAAGTCAGCTTTATTTTTTAATTTGAAAGAGGTGTGATTACGTAATGAAGTGTCGATGCTATTATGGTATTTTGGTGCTGCACACTGATTTTCTGATTCGCTGATGTTCTTATCCTACGATTTGTATATTTTTTCGGTTGATAAATAACGCATTTTTATTCATAAAAATTTCGTAAATTCAGGGTTGATTTTAATCGAGTCGCATTAGGAAAAAAATTGGCATCCGTACGATTACGTTGTTAAAATAAATTTTACGATTGATTCTTAAACTATTAAGAAAAAAAAAATAAAACTCGGTGATTTTTTTAAAACCCTCTTTCTCCTAGGGTCCATCCCTTTTCTTTGAAACTCCTCTATCTCAATATCGAAAGCTCTGATTGAAAAATTTTAATTATAAAAGTTGGAAATTAGAGTGTTGGAAATAATTTTACTTGTTGGGAAAATTTAGATTCGACCCCCTGTCCTCCAAGTTTACAAATTATGCTTGAAAATTGCCATCAAAAACTAGATTTTTTGATTTACTTACATTGAAAATACAATGATATAAAACGTATTGAAAGAGTTAAAACATGGTGTCTACTGGCGAGAAAAACAAGAAAAACAGAAAATAGTAAGAATTTTAATGATTTTACTGCAAAAAGCAAGAATTTTCAACATTTTGCACTTTTCTCGACTTTTTTAATTTTTGGGAAAAATCGAAACAAGACGTATCTGGAAAATAGCAAGAATTTTCATTTTTCACATCCAGTGGACACCATGTAAATTGTATGTTTCCCGGGTTACCGAACACGAATTTGACCTTGTTTTTCGATCCGACACATCCAGTTCCTTAGAAATTTTATGATAGTGTAGCTACTCGAAAAATACAAGTTCAGACTGCGAATATGTTAATTTTTGTTATTTTTCATTGGAGAGCTCCGAAGATTCAGAGGAAGGCGATTGATTTTCCATTTCGAAAAGGGTGAAATTTTGTGCTGAGAAGTTAGATGATATTTCTTATTTTTCCAAAAAAAACAACGGTTTTGTGATAAAATGGTTTGAATGATGAAAAATTATTTTTTGAATAAGTAGGGTACCTAATGCAACTTTTTTTTATCAAAAATACCTCCAATTTTTGTAAAATACATACTTACAGCACTTTTAAAAAAAACACACTAAAATATCATGATTTGAAAAAATTGCCAGAAATATTCCAGAAATAATTGTACGTATTCTCTTCTATGTTAATAATTTTAGAATATTTCAATTTTCTTTTTCGAAATGAAAAAAAGTAATCGAGTATCTAGCAATTAAATTTTTGCCACTCTGAGGTCCCCATAATTTCAAAATTCCTTAAACATTGGTGGACTTGGCTATAATTCAACGTCGAATTGTAGTCTGCTTTGTCATGGTGTCTGGATGGGGTCTGAAACTCGTAGTACCTTGAGTTGCTTTCTTTTTGTGATTCCGAATAAGTTAAACCTTTTCAATATGATTTAATATCATGTATTTTTTAATGTGAATCAATACAGCTCGTTTTTGAGGATATTTGTAAAATGGGGGGGGGGGGGGCTTTGAAAACGGATTGAAATTTTTTCAATGACTAAAATTATTCTCAACATTCTACCCTGCAGCTTTTGTATTCAAAATTTCTCAATCGGAGATTTAGAAATTGAGATAGAAGTCTTTCAAGGAAGGGGATGGAACCTCGGAAAAATGGGACCTTGAAAAAAATACACCTTATTTTTTCCTTTACAGATCCTATAGATTAAAATCATGAAAAATTTTCAACTTCGCAATGGCACGGAAGTTCCCTTTGCGACCATTTTACTTGCTCATCATCAAATCGATTAAAAAATTTATTGATTAATTGTATTTCCAACTTTAGACATTTGCGCCTTCGCTGTCCAGAGAAATTCCTGATGGGAAAGAGCCGAATGCTTTGGAAAAACCAGCGAATACGGTAGAAAATCCGGTAGAAAATCCAATTGATACGTTGGAAAAACCGCAGAATTCGGTGGAAAATCCGCGAAAATGGAATACCCTGAAGAACATGTGCGAAAAAATACGAGAAAAGTTAGTGGGAGAGGATGGATTCTTCACTACTCTTTACCATAGTACCGGTGAACCGCCGAAATCAAAACGTAAATGTTTCCGTTGGCGCTGTTGTCGTCCTCGTCGTCCTCGCAGGAAAAGAAGCCGCGTACATTATCACTCTTCCAGCCACCCCAATACTTCTACGACCAATACGAATAATGATATGTTTATGTATAGTCAGGGATATTATCGTGGTGAACAGTACGGTTCAAGAAGCGATGATAGTGATGATAGCAGCGAAAAAAATTGTGGTGGTTGTTGTTGTTGTGGGGATTCAAATGCAGCTGATAGTTCTGTTCAACCTCCGCCAGATGGCGGTGGAGGTGAAACTAGCGGAGGAATTTGGCCTTGTTTTGGAGATTCGAATGCAACCGGTGGTTCTGTTCCGCCTCCATCTGAAGGCGTTGGAAGTGGATGTATCGGAGGAATTTGCCCTTGTATTGGGGATCCAAATGCAACTGGTGGCTCTGTTCCGCCTCCATCTGAAGGCGTTGGAAGTGGATGTATCGGAGGAATTTGCCCTTGTATTGGGGATTCAAATGCAACTGGTGGCTCTGTTCAGCCTCCATCTGAAGGCATTGTAAGTGGATGTGGCGGAGGAAGTTTTTGTTGTTTTGGTACCTCGGATCCAACCGGTGGTACTGTGCCACTTCCAGATGATGGTAACGGTCCTGGCATTATTACTTCTGCGATAAACAGTGTATCCCAGGTCAATTGCAATATATGCGAAGATTGTGGCAGTTGTATAGATGATGACACTAAGAAGGCTATTCTGGAGTGTATTTGTCAGCCAGAGATATTGTGTTGTTTGTGGCTATGTACATAAACGCACCCAGGGGAAGGGCTCAGCAGGGGCGGAGACTTGGATTTTTTCCGCATGTCGCAAAATTTTAATCATAAAAAAAAATATTTTTTTTAAATTAAAATGTAAATAAAAAAGTTTGAAAATTTTTTTTTTGACAAAGGGTATAGCTGGTTTTGGCCCCAGGCCCGATTTTTGATCTAATGCCTCCAGATTGTGTACCTTGATGAAAAAAAATTCTGGAAAAAATTTTGGCCCCCAACCCCCTCCCTTTCGGAGCTATGGCCATTTTATAGCATCATTTTCAATAATTTTTAATTCCGATGGAAGTGAATGAAATTTTCTGTTCTTTGGCACAAAGTTACATCTCGTAGAGGTCTATTCGCGATAATTTTTTCATTAATTTTGGTGCACTCCTTCATGAGGTTTTGGCTATTTTAAATTTTCAACTGTAAAAAAGACCTAAACAGCGAAGTTCGACTAATTTTTGAAAATATCCTAAAAACGTGTTTTTTGACGTAGATTCACGACACGTATTCAGTTTTGGCGATTGAGGTGGCGCAAGGGCCGAAAATTGCAAAAACCCGTAAAAAATGTTGTTATTTTGGCAGGTTTTTTGAAATTTTGAGCATTTTATACGGAAAGAAATGAGAAAATTAAAAAACCAATCCCGTATTCGTGTTCAGTACGTAGGTCAAAATACCCCGATAAACACCCTTTTTGCGATCATTTTACTTTAAATCTCGAAATTTAGTTTTATTGTCTTGAAAAATCAGTGAAAAAAATTAACACACTTTTTCCTTTAGGGTAAAAACCTTAGAACATGGATATGTCCAAATAAAAGGTTCAAATAAACCTAAATTCGTGACATTTTTTCAAAATATCAATGCTCTTAAATTTCAATTCTAACATAATGTCACTATGTCTTGATCTAAGTCTAGCATCATTCTTGGGATATTACTATATTCGATTATACATGATCATAGAATAACAAGACCCACACCCACTCAAGATAGAGATTCCAGTTTCCATCAACATTAACATAATATCATTATGTCTTCATCTGAAATACATTTTCTAAATTTTTTCAAGTCTAACATAATGTCATTATGCCTTTTCAAATCTAACATAATGTCATTATGTCTTGATCTACCGTAACGTAACGTAACGCTTTTCAAATTTTTAACCCCCACCCCTAAGACATATCCATGCCAAAAATCATTTTTTATTGTACCCCCATGCCCTTAGACATATCCATACACTAACATAATATCATTATGTCTTCATCTAAAATACATTTTCTAAGTTTTTTCAAGTCTAACATAATGTCATTATGTCTTTGATCTACTATAACGTAACACTTCAAAATTTTCAACCCCCACCCCTAAGACATATCCATGTATAATATCATTATGTCTTCATCTGAAATAAATTTTCCAAGTTTTTTTAAGTTTTTTTAAGTCTAACATAATGTCATTATGTCTTGATCTACCGTAACGTAACGTTACCGTAACGTAACGTAACGCTTTTCAAATTTTTGACCCCCACCCCTAAGACATATCCATGTCAAAAGTGAATTTCGACATTTAAAGTAAAATGATCGCGAAAAGGGTGTTTATCAGGGTATTTTGACCTGCTTAACACGAATCCGACGTTAGTTTTTTCATTTGGCCATTTCTTTGCGCATAAAATGCTCAAAATTTCAAAAAACCTGCCAAAATAACATTTTTTACAGTTTTTTGATCGCCAAAACTGAATACGTGACGTGAATCTACGTCAAAAAACACGTTTTTAGGATATTTTCAAAAATTAGTCGAACTTCGCTGTTTAGGTCTTTTTTACAGCTGAAAATTTAAAATAGCCAAAACCTCATGAAGGAGTGCACCAAAATTAATGAAAAAATTATCGTGAATAGACCTCTACGAGATGTAACTTTGTGCCAAAGAACAGAAAGTTTCATTCACTTCCATCGGAATTAAAAATTATTGAAAATGATGCTATAAAATGGCCATAGCTCCGAAAGGGAGGGGGTTGGGGGCCAAAATTTTTTCCAGAATTTTTTTTCATCAAGGTGCACAATCTGGGGGCATTAGATCAAAAATCGGGCCTGGGGCCAAAACCACCCCTTATCCGGCTATACCCTTTTTCATTTTGGCATGTCGCAAACAATTTGACGTGTCGCAAGAAAATTCGTCATGTCTCCAAAAAATTCCGCATGTCGCACTTGCGACATGCGCGACACAATACTCTCCGCCCTTGGGGCTCAGGCCCCCTCCCCTTGAGCTCGGCAAGGCGATTTTTTATCATAAAAATGTCAAAACTGAGTATGATTTAAAAAAAAATTCGCCCTTGCTTCGCTTGGGCAGTGTTTTAGTAACTATTTCTTGAATAAACATACCACTCTTTAAATTTGAATCAGTTGAATTTGCAGAATATCTTTTTTAATCAGTGGTTTTCACTGATTTTTCGGTCAAAAATTACTAATTTCTCAGTCAGTGCTCCAGTTATCAGAAAAAATGAGTAATTTTGACTGAAAAAATGCAGAAAATCTTGTCATTTTTCAATTTTTCTTTGCTCAAATCTGTAGGTATGTATTATATATCTGCCTACTGAAAATACCCCAATTTCTCCAGCCCCGCTGAAATAACAAGTTACTTCATTTTTTCATTGAATTTTAACCCCCTCCCCCATTTTCCTCAACATCTGAGCCCCTCCCTTACATAATTTCTAGGTGCGCTAATGGTTTTGTTGAAATCTTTAGTACAAAGTATATACCTACATCTTAAAAAATTCAATTTCAATGCACCGAATTACAAAATTTGAACGAAATTGAAAAAAATTAGTGAAGACATTTACTTTTGTGGTACGTGTTACCCGCTTAAGGGGTAAATTGAAAAGGAAATCAATACTGTCACATTTTGCAATGACAGGTATCAATTTGCTCTCCACTGGCTGGGTTGAACATGACTTTTGAACTTATCTCGGGGCTTATTGACCTCAGCACCCAACATGGATCAATTTTGCATTTGCTTCGTTATCTTGTTTGACATTAGAGCTTTAGCTTCATATTTTTCCCCATTATTCATTTGAATTTTTTTCCATCAAATTTTAGTTAATGATGAAATTTCGTAGTTTTCCCAGAGGTATTTGCTCCTAAATTATGTATTTACTACTGCCCGAGGCAAGAAATGAGAGCAGATGTCGAAAGCAGATGTTTCACTTTTAGGTATTTGTCTGCGTTATGAAATATGCCTCTGGTTTTCGCAATTACGAATTTGCTGTTGCACTCGTACGTACTGTAGTGAACGGAACTGGCGTGTTTTGAAGTGTAAAAAAAAATACAAGTTCAAGTCGATAGATAATTCTACAAATGAAGTATATCGTTCTGCTGTGTCTGCTACGTTCAGTGTGCGAGGTAAATATCCCAAGTCAGTGAATTCAGTGTTGCCATTTTAGCATAATTATGCTAGAAGTTAGCATAATGCGAAGTCCATTTAGCACTGAAATTTCTAGAAATTTCGGATTTAGCATTTGGCATAATGTTTAGCATAATATATTTCAACGATATTCTAAAGAAAATGTTCATATTTATGTATTTTTAGAAGAAATTCTGAGCTATTCGGTTCAAATATTTGAAATATTTCAACATTTTGCAGATTTTACTTCAAATTTTCATTTTTGGTTCATTACTACACATAGATAATTCGAGGAATTGACTTTGAAATGAGTGAATTAAGTGAAATAGACTATAAAATAACGAAAAAAGTTTGGCATAATTGTTTAGCATTTTCATTTTCAATTTTTAGCATAATTTAGCATAATTTTTGTGAATTTTCGCTTCAATCTAGCATTACGAAAATTTTTGAAATGGCAACACTGAGTGAATTTATCAATGAATGAATGGTCAAATCTTCGTGAATTCAAGGTGATACGATTTTATAGTTATTTACCTTACTCTCATGGAACAGCAAGTTCTCGTTGATTGATGCAATTTTGTGGAATTTTAAATTGGTGGAATGTACGCTTCACATGTTCGATCTCGTATATACAATTCGTTATTAGGTGTTTTTTTTTTTTTTTTTTACAAAAATCCAGAATTGAAGAAGCAAATGATATTTTTCTGAGTAGGTCATGTGGAAAGCTAGTGTGAAATACCTATAGGTAGATTTTTGAAAAATCTAGGAATTTAATGAGAAGTGATCAACTGATCATATTTCGGTTAGAAAAATGTTCAAGTTAGCTAAGTATCAAATCGTAATATACAATAGAATTATTGGCGCGTTATTTTTCTTCATATTAAAACGACAAATACATTTTTTATTACTTTTTCACGCAAATTATTCAATAAAAAATTTATTTGTCGTTTTAATAAGTATCAAATCGTTATAATAAAAAGAGAATGATTGAAGGTTTCCAAATCAGGGTGTCTACTGGTACAAAAATCGAAAATGACCATAAGAAGTACGAAAAAACGTCAAAATTGTACGAAAAACGAAATTAGTACGAAATTTTAAGAAAGAAAATTATTTACGAAAAGTAAAGTTTTTCCAGTCGAAATTGGCCAATAAACATGTCGATGTCAGCCAGAATTCTATATTTAAAAAAAAATTCACTTACACTAAAACAGATGAATTGAAAGAGGAGGTAAAAAAAGTTGTAGTAAGTATTTCGTTTTCTAATATAAATGGACCGAGAAGTATTTATAAGAAAGAGATTTCGAAGTTTTTAACTTTCAGTTCCTCTTTACGATTGAAATTTTGGAAAAAATAATGAAATTTCAGGTTTCAAAATTCGTTTAGTGCGAAAATTTTCGCCCTCGCTTCGAACGGTATCGAAAATTTCATTTTTTCAATGAAATAATTAGTATTTTTAAAAATTGCATTACACCAGTTTTAATTGACTAGGCTTCATTGAGTGAGGGGAGGGGAGGGGGTAGTTTTTGTGATTTTTATTATCGTGGTTCAAATTTATGTATGCAACCTTAGTACGAAATATTGCTATCAAAACACGAAAAAGATACGAAAATAGTACGAATTTTGGTTTTTGAAAAAGACTCTAGAAACTAATGTGAAAAAGAAATTACGAATTTCTTTTTCGCATTAATTTCTAGAGTCTTTTTTTACTACCATAGGGCTCATTCTTTTTTTGAAAAGTAAAATTAGAACCGATAAGTACCTACGAGATACGGAAATAATGGATGTAGAAGTGGTAAAACAGGTCAAGTCTGAAATTAAGCAGTATTTTTGTGTGGTGCACTCAAAAAAAGTACCTATCTATCTATTCGATGTATCACACTAGTTATAGCCATTTTTTATTCGACTTGAACTAATCACTTGAAATTCTCTTCTACCCATCCTCATTTCTTTTCATTACCATTAACGGGTGGACATCGAAGCGGTGTAGTACTTACCTAATTGTAAATAATTTCATATACTACCTACTTAAAGTATTTGGTGATGAACGGCGTTATTTTCCAAAAACTAAAATTGAAGGATCTTTTTATCCCCTTCCTCTTTCCCAGAGGTTGAACATTTGGGTAGAGGAATCGAAAAATTTTAGAAGCGAAATTTCTTTTTCAATTCATTTGCCTGGTCTGGGTGGAGAACAATGTTGAAAAAATTCAAATGAAAACGCGAATTTTCAAAATTTGAATACTTCAATTGTTTTAAGATGTATTTATACACTGAAAGAAATGAGAATGAAAAATGAGTACTTATTACTGAGATTCAAGTAATGATTTCCGAACGTTAGGTAATCATTCCAAATTTACAACTTTTTAAGGAATCATTCCTGAATAAAATGTACTCATCACTAAACATTTGGTAATGGTTATTTGAGGTAATCGTTACTGAGAGATTGGTAATTATTACCAAAAAAACACCAACTAGTACTGAAAGTGAGAAGTACCTATTACAGCCCTCTACGTTATCATTCAGTTTTAATATAAGAAATGAATGATTTCTTAGTTAGGTACTCGATCTCTTTTATGTTCTACTTGATAAGTAACCATTATTCAATTTTAAGGAATAAATGAATTGTATCAAAGTAAAGAAAATATTGTGATGAATCTAAGTGTGATTTGCTAAGTGTATATTGTGTGTGGAAAGAGAAAAAGTGCATTTTTAAAAAAAATTCTAAACCATTTTAAAAATAATGAAGTTGTGTGCAAATTTTTAAAGAAATTCTTTTTAAAGTGTGTGTATTACATTAGTAAAAATTAAGAAATTATCATAAAATTCTTCCATTTAATAAATTTGATAAATATAAAATTAAGAATGTGGTACATTTTAGAAAAAAATTTATAAATTCATTTTGCCATTGCTTTGTTTCAAAATTCAGTGGTTTTTAAAATAATCTACCAAATTATTTTTCACAATTTCTACAAATTTCAATTGAAATGCACTATTCCAAAAATATGTAATATGTATATCATTTAAATACCCCATTTCACGCGCCCATCGGTGGCGTAGTGGTTAGGTAGTTGTAGGATAGGCTTAGGGACACATAGGTGTAGGGACCTGGGTTCGAATCCCACCCAGGGCAAAAAATTTAATAGCATAGAAAAGCATGAAAATTAACCATAATACCGAGTCGAGTGTCCTGATGTGAAAAACCTACGTGAAAGTTATGCCATTATTTTACTTTATTTTTAAAAAATCAAAAATTGTAGAAACTCCTGTATAAATGGTAAAATTATTCCGTTTTAACAAATAATCATTCCTCTTCAACAAGTAATCATTCCCTAAATATCAGGAAACAATACCTGCTGTTTGGTAAAGATTCGCTAATATTTAGGAAACTGTTACTTGTTGATGAGTAATTATTACCCAATATTAGGGAACCATTACCGAATATTTCAAGCTGTCCGCAGGCGCAGTTTACCGAGATTTTCGGGGAACCATTCCCCAATCATTTCTTTCAGTGTAGGGGCAATTTGACGTGCTGTTTTGTAATTAGACTGCACGACTCAGTTTGAAAATTTCTTCGTTTTTCGTGTGTAACTTGATCCTTCGTAGTTGAATTTTTGTCAACTTTGATCTATGAAATTCGTACGTTTGAAACAAATACCTAAATAACAACAGCTGGCGATAGCAGACGTTGCAATTGTTAGAATACCGAAATAAATACTTACACAATAGTAGAAAAGGAAAATATATTCAAAAGTTCAAAATAGATTCAAAGATGAAATACTAAAAGTATAAGTATAAGAGAAACACAAACTGAGGTCTGTCGACCACCGCGTCCTTAACGAAATAGAAAGAGGTAATGACTAACAACATAGAACGTAAACTAAAAACAAGGAACTACGATTATACTGGATGATAAATCCGAACATAGGAAACTTTATCAGTATCGACATTCATACGAATGTTCGAATACTCGAACACTCCCTCAAAAGTTTTCGTAGTGAGGAACAAAAGAATTCACAAATTTAAACATATATAAGGAACATGAAGACTAACAATAAAATAACAAACGAATAGATATAACAGTCAGTGCCTTCTCCGGACACTGGTAAAAACGTATTCTTCGATTTTTATTAAAGAGAGACTTCGATTTTACTCTCTCAGCAAATCTTCCTCATCGATTGGGTTCGGTTCTTCGATGTACCCGACAGAGTCTTCACTTAGGTTGTCCTCCTCCCTCTGCGCCAAGGGAGCAAGAGGGGGAGTCATCGTTTGAGTCTCTACATTGGTGGAATTACGGACAGATATCAGATTGTCCACATCGCTGTCCAGATCCCTAAGCAGCTCTCTGGCATGGCGATGTGGATCAGTCTGCTCGGTGATCATCGATTCGGTGGTCTTCGATTTGGATTCGGCGCACGATGAGGAGCTTTCTTCATCGAAAAGCTCCTTCATACGTTTGTCCACAGCATCTTCGACTTTTGCTGCTTTGGCCATTCTCCTCCGACGTTTTTCCAGGCGGTGAAGGCTACGCTGTTGTATAGTCGACTTCGTTTCACGTAGGAGCTTCTCATAAATTTTGCTCGCAGTCGGTTCCAGCATCACATTCATTCGATTTGCTGCTATAAAGATTTCGTCGAATGCATCTAACATCGTATAGATATTTCGAATAACTGAAATGAAAAGAAAAATTATTTGAACAAAACGAGCTTCGATGGTTATATGTTAATTTAAGATTGTGTTTTAAGGTCATCGATTTCATTAACAATTTTAGATCTTAAATTTTCGAATGGCTCCCTCGTTAAAGGTTTGGTCAAAATATCGGCGTCCTGGTCAACAGAGCTAACCCACGTAATATTTGCTTTTTCATTCAATACGTATTCGAGTATGTGGTGGAATTTGATGTCGGGGATATGCCTGAGGGAAGGAACCCCAGGTTTTTCAGTACATTGGATGGACGACGAATTGTCTCCAAATAGATGAAATGGTTCACAATCGATACCAATGGCTTTGTTTAACGTCGAATTTGTTGCGATAGCTTCTTGTAAAGCTGCATTAAGGGCTACGTATTCAGCCTCACAAGTGGAAGTTGAAACGTTCCCTTGTCGCTTGCTTGACCAAGCTATCACATCGCCAAAGGTGCGAATGATAAGTCCGGTTGTCGATTTCTTAGTATCGACACAGTCTCCATAACTGGCATCTGCATATGCAGTGATCCCTTCTGATTTGCTGGAGTAAGTCAAGCCGAATTTTGCGTACCAAGAAGATAGCGAAAAATTCGCTTGACACATTCCCAGTCATATCGAGAGGGATTCGTCTGTTTACGGCTCAGGAAATGGACTGCATAAGTGATATCCGGACGGCTACCATTTGCCAAATACATAAGACTGCCAATGGCTTCTTTGTATGGAAATGGAGCTTCGTTGAACTGATTTTTCTTTTCCATGGATTTCAGCATTTTCCGTTCTTTTCTGTTTTTAGGTTCCATTCCATGGAATAACAAGTTGGTGAGAAGTCGAGTTTTATCGTTTTTGTTTTGATGGACCATGGGAATTGGATACGACTTTGCAGCAATCATATTAAATCTTCGAATTATTTCAATTGTATATGATTTTTGATGAATATAAATAATGTTTTCTTCTCGTTTTCGAATTATTTCGAGACCGATAAACTTTTTAGGTTCACCAAGATTTACTACTCCGAGTTCTTTTAGGAGAAGATCAATGATTTTCATCATTAATTCGACATTATTTCCGGCAAAAAGTATATCATCGACGTAAATTAGCAGAAACGCTTGAATATTTCGTTTACGGATCCAGTAAATGCACGGATCATTTATACTTTGTTCAAATCCAATTTTCTTCATAATTTTATCGAAATGAGCATTCCAGCGTTTGGGGCTCTGCTTCAAACCATATATTGCCTTTTTAAGTAATAGGACTTTTGTTCTTCGAGTTTCTTCATCGACTTGCATGTGCTTTGGTATTTCCATATACGTGAGATCTTCGAGTTCACCATGCAGAAACACTGTTTTTACATCGAGGTGGAATGCATCTAGATTGAATTTATTGATGATGTTTTTTTTTATCTAATCGCAATTCGTATCATTGTGATTCGAGATACAGGTGAGTATATTTCAGCTAGCGAGTAAGACCGAGGATCCTTAAACCCACGAGCTACAAGTCTAGCTTTATAACGTACCCTTCCACAGGTGTCAATTTTGGTTTTTAGAAGAATTACGGAGTCAACTATTACAGGATTGTCAGCAGCTGGAGGCCGACATACAAACATGTAGGTGCTGTGTTTATCTAAGGAGCCGAATTCTTCTTGGATGGCCTTTTTCCAAAATTCTTTCTCTGGTCCGGATAGCGCTTGTTCTACAGTGATTGGATCTCCAGCTAGTCCGGCCATGAGAGCAAAAACTTGTAAATCATCGACTGGAGAGGTCATTACGTAATATGCCTGTACTCGTTTGAGCTCTTCTTCGAAATGTTGTTGAATATTTACGGCATCCTTATCTATTGGTAAGTTTTCTTCGGCCAGAAGTATTGTTTCAGGTTCGTTTTCTTCTCCCTCATTTTTTTTCACTCGTTTGACGTTTTCCTTTTTCTGAGGGCGACCACGTTTCTTCGGATTTACGTTCAAGTTTACAGATTTATCTGGTTCTGCGGATGTTGACGGTATTGGTTCAACGATTTCTTGAGTTGGTTTCTTTTCAATGGATTCGTCGATTTTATTTCCATTTTCATCTCGTCTATAAATTTTGTCGAATTCTTTCAACCAAGTTTTCTCATCGATCGCAGGTTCTAGGTCATCGGCTGGTATTCCCGTGAGATGTTTATATGTACGCGTTTCTTTGGGTCGGGCGTGTTTGGTTTTGATGATCTTCTTCGACTTTGGTAACATAATTTTATAACCAGTAGGTGTGTAGCCTACTAACACGCCGTAGGTGCCTTTGGGTTCTGTTTTTGTGAGTCGCTTTAGTCGTTTAAGAAAGACTAAGCATCCAAATCTTCGAATGTGAGATAACCGTAGGTTGATATCGGGAAAAACTCGTTTCAAAGGACTTTCGAAATTGATGCCTGCATGTGGTGTTCTATTGTATACGTGCAGTGCTGCACTTAAAGCGACATCCCAAAAGGTGAGGGGTAATCCAGAATCCACAAGCATGGCTCTAACTTTGGACATAATGGTCTGATTGAATTTTTCGGCTGTTCCGTTATGCTCACTAGTTTTTGGTTCGGAGGGTTCGTGTTTTATTCCGTTTCGTTGTAAATAGTCTTGAAAAGCGGTACTTGTGTATTCTCCTCCGTTGTCTGAGCGAAATTTTTTGATTAAAGTGCTATTTTTTGATTCGACATGGTTCATGATTTCTGCCATAAATTTTTCGAAACATGTTAAGGCATCTGATTTCTTGTGCATCACGTATGCAATTGCGAATCTGCTGTAATCATCTACAAATGTAATAATCCATCGATATCCGTTTTGAAAAGTTACGGGTTCCACAGGTCCTATAATATCCGAATGAATGGTGTGGAAAGGTCTTTTTGCGCGTCTTCGTCTCTCTGTGAAAGGTAATTTTTTCATGTTCGCAATGTTGCATACGTCGCATTCTTGAATAAGCGTTTTATGCATCGTGACATCATCGAGTAAGTTGGAACATGCTTTGAGCTTCACCATTTTCTGATAAGACGTGTGGCCTAAACGATAGTGCCATTTTACACATGGTTTTGCAAATGCGTCCAATTGCTCTTTTTCGGGTGGTATCTTTGGTTCTACGTTTAACCCTTCGTTAGGATTAAGTTTAAATTCAACTGGGATCTCCAAGTTAATTCGTATATTATCGATTAATTCCCGTTTGTCGATGTCATCCGATTCGTCTTCGATTTGATAAATTTCATTCGCCTGTGCTTCTTGATTTTCCTCATCTGTTGTTGTGGTCTGTTTCTTTAATTTATTCGGTTTGAGTTTCTTTGGAGGATGAGGAGGGGTTGAGGGGGAATTTGACCGAGAGCGTTTGTAAATTTTGTTTCTAGTACGAGTAACTAGTACAGTTGGATTTCCGTCTGTTTTAATAATAAAAATCCAAAATGGTTTTCTGTATTTGCCTTTTAAGATGACTTTCTTCGAATTTTTGTCAAACACTTTGGCCCACTTATTATTTAGTAAAACAGAGTGACCTTCGTCTACAAATCGTCGAAGAGATAGAAGATTGTCAACTAAATTTGGTGCGACCAGGACATCGTTTAATTGAACCCCATTTTTACAAAAAATACTTTCTCCCCGAATAATGCCTTTAGTCATCGATTTGATAGAAGTTTCAGGGTCTTTATTTATGCCATCGATTTGAATATCACACTCCTCCGTTTCGTTTAGGAAAGTATGATTTTGAACAATATGAGTAGTGGCGCCAGTATCGCCTATAAAGACTAAGTTCTTACCTGTAGTGGCCGTCATAGCTGCTTCGCCGGCGTAGTTTTCGATTACTTCATCCAGCATTTCATCGATATTTCCTTCGATTGTATTTTCTTGGCGTGCGATTGCGATGCGAGCTCGAACCAATTGAACCGCTGCGGTCAAAACGTCATCGATTGTTGATGGCAGAACGGTTTGATTTGTTGTCGAGTCCGCTGTTTCCATTGGCGCCGGTACGGTGCGATCAACCTGTTGAGGAATCGGTTCTCCCGTAGGCGGTGCCTCTGGTATAGCGTGAGGGGGAATAATAATTTCATCCGCTCTGGGTAGGCTCGGCATCAGGTTTTGAGAAGTACCTGCAATCGCTACGTCTTGATCCGGTAGGACCGGACGATCAAATTGGCCAGGTTGGACTGGTTGAAAATAAATCGGTTTTTCTTTATTCTTCTTCGATAGCATCGACGTGGTCTTCGATTTTTCCGCCGCGATTTTTAGATTACGCTTTTCTTCGAGTTTCTTTCGCTCAGCCGCATTCAGTCGCCGTTGGTGTTTTAATTTCGCTTCAGGATCGTCTTTCTGTTTGATCGACAAAAACTCCTTTTTCACGTACACCTTTTTCGATCCGGTTACTTTGCTCTTGATTTTCCGTTTTTCCTCAAGCGCATTCGGAGGTTTTGGCGGTTCTTCGACTACATCCATCTGATCTTCATCGATTGTCAGGTCAAACTTACAATGCTCTGGTATTGGTGAATTTACCAGGTCGACTGTTCGAATCGTTTTTTTATTTGGCACCGGTTTCTTCGATGGTGGAGGCATTTTCGAACGATCATTATCTGCCGAATTGACAGGATTTGTAGTCAGTGTGATTGACGTCGATTTTTCAATCATTTCCTGTTTTTCCATGGCTTTGGCTACTTGCGTTGATACAAAATTGAGCGGTAGTTTGCCAGGTGTCATACGTATTAATCGTTTCGATGGAACATGCCAAGCCCATTGTTCGCCTTGGACAAAAGGAAAAGGCGGCGGAATACCTGGCGGTGGAGGTGGAGGACTCGCAAGGTGATGGAATTCCGCAGGTACTTCCGCTATTGGTTGCGCGTCTTGAATCGGTGGAGTCGTGTTTTTCTCTTTTACCGGTTTCCTAGGTGTTTGAGACGGTGACATGGTTAATTTTGAGAGTTCTTTGGTCAGTTGCTGAATGTCGAACTGAATTTTTCTGACGTTTGATTGAGCTTTCAGCAGCTGATCTTGTTTAGCTTCGATTTGTTTTTGGATGGCGGCTCTACGAGCATCGGCTTCTTTCTGTTCCTCGATCAGACGAGCCTCTTCTTCCTCAAGCTCACGTTTTCGTCTAGCTAGATCTTTCTTCTTTTCTTCGAATTTAGATTTTCTGACAATTTTATCGGTTTTTACTTCGGCGCGATGTTTTTCCGGCGATATCACCATCGGTTCGACTCCACGTTTATCTTCGACTATTTCGTTTCGCCATGCTTTTTGTTTTTCTTTTAATTTTTCGGTTTCTGTTTTACGATTTGACTCAACAAAATTTGCTGTAAAATAAAATTTGTTTAATGAAAGGGAACTAAAAAAAAACTTCTGAAAAAAAAACTTGATCTTCGTAAACAAAACTGTCATGATCCTTTTACTTCGATTTTATAAACAATGCTTTCAAAAGAAAAAGAGACTTCGATTTAAAAAAAACTTCTTTGATTTGCCAAAAAGAGGTTAATTTTGATTTTCATCTGATTTGGCTTTATTATTATTTTGGTTCTGACGTTGGGGTTGAGGATTTAATTCAACATATTTACTCCCATTGGAGTTATTTCCTCTTCGATTTTTCTTTCCACGGCGATTTGAAAAATTTCCTCGATTGTATTGGCCGTTGTCAAAATTTTGGTAATTTTGATTGTTTTGATAATTTTGATTTTGATTGTGATTAAAATAATTTCCACGTGAATTACCTCTAAACCCACCACGTCCTCTTCGATTTGAAAAATTATTATTAAAGGAACCTCGATAGTTTTGTTTGTGATTGAAGCCATTGTTATTATCATAGTTATTGTCATTAAATTTATAATTAAATCTTCGATTAAACGGTCTGCGAAATTTTCTACCTTGCGATCTATACTCACATTTCTTCGAATTTGGGCCATAGCCCCATTGTTGTTCCGGTGGTAATGGACATTCTGGTCTTCGATGGCCGAGTTCTCGACATCCATAGCATCGTTTAAGGCCGTACGGGCAGTCTTGGCTCCAGTGACCTTTTTCAGCACAGTCGAAGCATCGCTTTTTATTTCGTGGGTGTCCGGATACGTTTGATGGTCGAGGACGAGACCCACGGCGACGACTTTGGCGGTAATTTGAGTAATTCGCTTTGCGCAGGACCTCCGCGTTCTTTGGCCTTCGCCTCCTGTTTCAACAAAATATTCTTAAGTTGACGTAGATTTACAGTAGGGTAACCACCCTTATTTTCTATTAATTGGTCAATTTCGGGATAAATTCGTTCGGTACCCCACACAATTTGATCAAATACGTCAGGCCTAGGAATGTTTTTGCCTACTATGGTCAAATATTTTGCCCTAGTCTTTTTAACCCTTTTAAAAAAAACCCCCCAAACGATCATTTCGAAAAAAGATTTTTAAAATTTATTTGTCGATTGGACGTTTGTTTTTTCAGCCCGTGATTTTTGGTACCCCCCGCCTTTTGCGAAGGTTTTGCAATTATTTCCCCGAATAAGTTTTTCCTCAAACATTTGGGTATTCTTCTGTGGTTGTACATGTTGAGCTTCTTTTTGTTAGGGGGCCAGCCCCTGCCAATTTGTTTTGAAAAGAGCCTGTTCCTGTTCATAATTTTTTTTTGGAATTTTATTTACCGATACGTTTTTCTAAAAGTTGAATTCTCAGTTTTTGGAGCTTTGCGATTTTTTGTTTTTCATTCCGTTTGTTTTCTTTTATTTTCGCGACTTCGATTTGGTCCACCGGTGAGTGTCGATGAGAATTTCTTTAGAGTCGTCGGAGCTGTCAGATGAGTCAGATGACGAACTGCTAGATGAGTCAGATGGGTCCGGATCAGGATTTTTCTTCGATCGTTTATGGTTACTGGATGTTGTTATTTGAGTTTTCCTTCGAATTGTCGTTTTTTATCCGATTTATCCGATTTCTTCGACTTCTTTTTCCTCCTCCGTTTATCTTTGTCCGAATCATCCGGGTCACCTTCCGGTTCTCCGGTTTGTTCAGTTTGCTTCGATGTTTCTATCGATTTAGATTGTTTTTTCCTTGGGCTGTTTCTTCGATTTTTTCTTTTTAGCCAACGGTGGATGGAAAAAATCGTTTTCATCGGACTCCCATTCTTCATCAGCATCATCGGTTCGTTCCACTGGGTCGAAATTTTGATCTTCTTCAGCAGACTCACCATCGTAATAATCAGAATCTTGATCTTTTCATTTTCCTTCGATTTTATGAAATCCGAGTCCGAGCTTTCATTATGCATTGTTACTTTTCGGTGTGGAGAAGACGTTTTCTTCTTCGATTTATCGTTCTCGTTGTTCATAATTTTCCGACGCTTCTTTTCAGGTTCACCATCGCTCTGTTTATCTTGAGATTCATTTTCGGATTTAGGTTCGTCAAATGGTCTGTGAATAATTTGAGGAGGCGGAGGAACGGGTGTGATTTGATCGATAGGTTGATTCGGCGTTGCAGTTGAGTTCATCGATTTTTCAACTGATCTTGACGCTGGATCTTCATCGGACGATTCACTATCGTACAGATCATTTGATTCGTATTCACTCCCAGTCTCCTCCGCACTTGAACTACCTTGATTTCGATTAGGCATTGAACCATCAGGATTGCGATGAATTTCAGCTTGAACTGTAATTTCAGATTCGTTAGATGGATTTAACGCATTTCTCATCGATTGAATCGCTCGTTCTCGTTGTTGTTTTTCAGCTAAGACGGTAGCAGTTGCTAAATTTATATCATCAGGTAAAATAAAATCATCGTTTGGTTTCGGAATTTCATGCGTCTTTGGTGCCAGGATTAAGTCCTTTTTCTTCGATTGATCGGGATTCAATAACTTAGTAATCTTCGATTGTTCAGCGATTTGCTTAAGGATTTCCCGTTTTGGTGGAAAAGTTACTTTACCCCCTTCTCTAGTTTTTGCCGCAGATGGCACTACCGGCGTGGTCGAGCTCTTCCTACTTACTTTGATAGGAGGCTCATTTTTGGATTTAGAGGCTAGCTCAGACTATATTTAGAATTCAAAACCAAATTATTAGAAAATCGTACCGAACGAATTTTTACACAAGTTTAAGTATTATTTATTCAAGTTTATTTTCTTACGTTTCGTTGAAGTTGCTCGAGTTTACGTTTCATTCGTGCTAGCTCAGCTTTGTCAATAACCACCGTGTTCGAATTTTTGGATTTTCTTGACGGCGAGGGACTGTTGCTTCGGCTAGAACTCGCATCTCGGCGTGACTTACGGTCCTTCGATTTCTTATCGTCTTTCGCCATGCTGTAAAATTTCAAATATAGTTAAAATTCATCGAATTAGGCGGTGAAAATTCCTGCCTGAATATGTCTAGTGTAATTTATTTTATTTGTAAAGAGCTCGCCTTTGGTGGATGTAAATCTTTCCAGAGAAGCAGAAATATTTACAACGGCACGCTACTTTGCAGGTACGACTCATGCTTTCACGTACGCGTTAACTCAATCTAGCGACCAAACAACAGGAACTACTCATGAGGTCAATCGCTATCTTAAGTTATCCACGAACTAACCAGACCTAAAATATCAACATTCAATTTATGAAGATATTCATGTCGAGATACAGATTATAACGTGCTATATTGTTTCAGTTTTAAGTATAACGATATCCCCTAACTATGAGGGTCGGTAATCGTTTAGCTATTATCATAGCTTACCGAATCGTATTCTTCGATTGTTTTAGGCCATTCATCAGGAGACCCGTAGGTTTTCATAACTCCCTCATCGATTTCGGACTGCTCAACAGGAGCTTAATAAATAGTACCTGGCTGAAAAACTGTAACTGGAACGATATCAGTCACTACTCATCGATTTAGATTTAATAGCACTGTCTGCACTCTTATCTGGTTAGCCCACCCATGCATTAGGCTTTTTAATTTGAAATTATCGTCAGTCGAAACAAATGAAATTACTGACAATTTACCACGCGGAGTAAAGTAAATAATCTAAATTTTAAAAATTAACACTCGTGCTTTTTATATTCCTAGTGCACGTACCAACATATAACATTTTCAATGATCTAAAATTACGTCCTAGTACCATCGGGTGGAAACTAATCCCCGTCAAATGGCATACGAATCTGAAATATATCTACGCTACGACCGTGTTGAACAAGCTCATGGATTTCATCGATTAAATCGAGCGTTCGCATGTCGTATTTTTCAGCGTATTTTGATAAGATAACAAATGCATTATTTTTCGTGGATTTATTAAGCTTACCTTTATCCGAAAAATTCCATCGATTATTATATTTAACAAGCAAAAATCGCAATAAACTATACTTCGATATCACGGTTCTGTAAAATAAAGAAACACCAGCTATAATATTGTTTACTTACAGTTTGTTTTCATCGAATTTGTAGCTAGCTGATAAGAACTCTGTTTTTATTTATTTGCTATCATCGATGTGGTATTAATACGAAGTATTTGATTTATTTCATCGAATTGTGTTTTTATTGAAAATTCATCGATTTTTCATATTTCCAAATGGAGGTAAACACAACGTAGAAACATCGATCTACATAATTATTTAGTTTAATTGATCTTCGATTTAGTTATCATCGATACTAGATATTTCAGATTTTTAAATTTTTATCACAGAGTTTTTTATGTTAAAGCAATACGTAATAAGTACTAGGTGAGTTCATGTCGATATTAGATTTTTATTTTATATTTCACGATTTTCACTATTTTAAATTTTTAAAAATTTTCACTTACTTTCTTTGTACAGGTTTGAAGCAACTTGTTTTTTAAACAAGGGGTTTTTTTTTATCAACACGAAAGCCCCCGAAAAGCACTTAATTAAAACACGCTTTTTATTAACGATTTTTCTGTATTACTTTGATTAGGTTTTTTGGTTTAGAGCAATTTCTCACCGGCAGAAAAGTGCCAGCCCAGAAAAAACCAACTCCACGCTCGCTCCCCTGTTAGAATACCAAATAAATATTACCACAAAAGTAGAAAAAAGGGAAAAATATTCAAAAGTCAAAAATGATTCAAAGAGAAATACTAAAAGATAAGTATAGAGAAACACAAACTGAGTTGTCGACCCCCGCGTCCTTAACGAAATAGAAAGAGGTAATGACTAACAACATAGAACGTAAACTAAAAACAAGGAACTACGATTATACTGGATGATAAATCCGAACATAGGAAACTTTATCAGTATCGACATTCATACGAATGTTCGAATACTCGAACAGCAATTTAGTTTTTTTTTTTTTGAAAAATACTGTACTACCTTTACCAAAAAATTTCCAAAAATTAAAGTAATACTTACATTCGAACGCATCGCGGTTTGATTTGAAATTTGTTGGCATCCTGAGTGGAAGATTATCAAGTTCAAGTCGAACGGTATAACTGAAAAAAAAATGAGACTTGTTGTTTTGCTATGGCTGGTATTTTCAACGTGTCAGGTAAAATACATAATTATCTAATTTTTCGTTGGAAATAAATTAACAACGGATGTGCAAGTCTTCGTCAATCGAAAAATTCAAAATTACGTGATTATTCTGTATAATGGAAAATTTATTGATTTTTTAACGAAAATTAATATGATTTTTTGTGGAATCGAACCTCACAAATTTTCACGGTCGACTTGCTCATCGTTCAATTAATTTGAAAACTATTGACCGATTGAAATTGCAATTCTAGGCATCTGTACTACCTAAAGGGATTCATAAAGATGGTGCAAATAGGTTGGAAAAAATTGTGAGTACGCTGGAAAAAACTCGACTATGGAATACTCTGAAAGGCTGGTACAAAAACGCGCACGAATGGTTGTGGGGAGAAGATGGGTTTATTACTACTTTATATTACCGTGCTGGCGATCCTGCTAAATCGATTCAGAAATGTTGCCGTCGGTGTTGCCGTTGCCGATGTCATCATCGAACTTCAAGCCACCCTGATACTTCTTCGAGGTGGAGGAACGATCCTATCTACCCGTATACCCAGGGATATTTTTATGGTGACCTAAGCGGTACAAGTAGCACTGATAATGGAGCAGGTAGCAGTGGGGGAATCTGTTGTTTTGGGGATTCAAATACGAACGGTGGTTCTGTTACAATTCCACCTGTTGGTGGTGGTCCTCAGGTTACTGTTTCCTCGGGAAATGGCGATGCCGGATCTCAGGCAAATTGTTGCGGATCGGGAGATTGTTGTAGTAATATCGATTGTAGCGGATGTGCGAATTGTATCAGTAATATTGATTGTAGCGGATGTGCAGATTGTATAGGTGGTTGTTGTGAATTATGTTGTAAGCCGGAAGTAATTTGTTGTTGTTTTTATTTGCTTGGGGCATGTCTCGGTGGATGATTATGTTTTAATAGAACGAACCATTGAATAAATTTCACTAATAAAAACATGGTGTCTATTGGCAAGAAAAACAAGGAATACTAGAAAATATCAATAATTTCACTGCAGTAGTAAAAAAAAATAGAAAATAGCAAAAATCTTGATGATTTTGCAACAAAACGCAGGTCTGTGCAAAGATGAAAAAAAGGGGGTTTCCTCCGGCCCGAGTTTTTTGGGGGCCCCGAGGGCCTTTTAGGACTAAAAAACATGTTTTGAGTTCCAGAACCACGCTACCACGCAAAATACGAAGAGCAGGGAAACACGAGAATGATATTTAAAAAATTCAAAATCACTCTCATTCTGAATCAGTGAAAAGTCACTGATAAATAGTCAGAATTGCAGCCCAGGAAAAATCAGCAAAATTCACTGATTTTCACTGTTTTTTCAGCAAATTTCGCAAATTTCACTGACTTTTCAGTGAATTTTCACTGATTTTCTCCCGTGCTGCAATTCTGACTATTTCTCAGTGGTTTTAGATAATTTTCACTGATTTATAATTGATAGAGCGATTATTATATCTACATATTGTAATCGCAAAAGAGCCTTCAATTCTTTAGAAATTGTCAATAATTCAATATTTTTAAAATTTCAAAATTGATTAAAACCAATTTTAGAGCTTAAACCAAAAAGCACAATTTTTTTGAAAAATTCATTATTTTATTACCTAATGTTTTTCAATTTTTCTTCGCAGATGAAGTGTAATATGAAAAATTGAAAATGCTATAAAACATTGATTTTTTCAAAACAATTGTGTTTTCTTTGCCTACGTCTACATGGTCACTAAATAATCTCTAAAATTGATTTCGATCAATTTTGAATTTTTTTTGCGGCTTTTCAAATTTTTCGAAAATAAACTTACTGAATTTTTGAGAATTTTTGAAGAATTAATGGCTCTTTTTGGGCAGAATTTGAACTCAAAAATAAAAAATCTTGGTTTTTCAGCCCATCCCCTATTGTGTAAGACCTTTTTTTACTCTTCAATTTCTCTGCACGACCCTGGCAAACAGCAAGAATTTCCTACAGTTTCCTCTTCCTTTGATTTTTTTTTCAAAGGATAAAGAAAGTGGGTTATTTTTTAGGCATTTGAAGCTAGAAAAATTATAAATGCAAATGGCAAGAAAATTCCAGAAAATAGCAAAAATTTTTATTTTTCAGATCCAATAGACACCATGAAAAATAATCTTTAAAATATTTAATTACCTACAAATTTTATTAGACAAATAATTGAGTAGGTAGGTAACAAATTAAGAAATTGTCGACTACAGCCATTGAAATTTGAAAATAAATGTGACCAATTTTTTTTTTTTTCTTAATTTAAGTGTACCTATGTAAGTTTTTGTGTAATTGAAATCTGACCCGGAGGTTCCGCTATTAAAACGAGAAAACTTCTTATTTTGCGATCCATCAATAATAGTTATGGAATAAGAATTTTTTGAGAAATTCTATAAAAATTGGACAAGTTTGTACTCTGTTTCATAGCTATACATTGCATAGTTCAATTATATTTATGGTATAAAAAATTGTATTTGTAACTAAATAAGAAATTGTCGATAATTGAAGCGACGAATTGAAAAATATATTTAAATATATTTTTATGAGCCGTAAATATAAATCACCTTTAGGAATCTTCAAATTTACACGATACTTTCAGTACCATCACAGAATTTTTCAACATTTTAAAATAATTTTAAACAATTTTCACAAAAATTTGAGGTTTTTACATTTTGTAGACACCTGTGATTAGTATTCAAAACAATATATACAAAGATACGTATGAACTGATAAGAGATATGTAGGTATCTTTGTAGACTTGATTTTTTTTATTGATTAGTACACTGAATAACCTGCTGATAGTGAAATTAAAAGTAGTTCGGTAATGCAAATGATTTGCTTGAAATAATAATTGGATTGAAAAGTATACAATTTCAGATTTTAAATTTCAATTCTTTCGTGCCTTGGAAATATTCGACATCGTGACGTTTGAAACGAAAAACGTTTATCAGTTCATGCAAATTCTTTGATTTTAGTGCAGAAAATTTCATTATCATCGGAAAAAATTAATGCAGGAAGGAAAAAGAGTCAACTTAAAACTATTTTGAGAATTGAATAAGAAAATTCTGAAAAATTGAAAAAATCGACGCACTTTTTTCTTTGGAGGCTTTTCATCGCTGAAAAACAGACAGATATCCAATTTAATTTCCTACCCCTCCGATGTTTTTATAACTGTAATTTGAAAAAGAAAGCGTTACTTCATTTCAGAAATTTTAGGACCCTCTAATAACTTGAAATTGAAAATTTTCCTATTTTTATAAAAAAAAAAAATTAAAAAAAATACAAAACTTATGTATTTCGATTAAAAATGAAATTTCGAATGTGGAAAATTAATTTGCAAAGTTTTGTAGAATTTCAGCTACAAATTTTTGTAAAATGGTGAGATACTTAGGTACTATTTTATTTGAAGAAATGGATTTAAAAAATAATAATTTAGAAAGTAAATGCTCAATAAATTTATCAAGTAGGATTATGTCAACGTGCTGTGGAGAAAACTTACCTCATTACAATCATTCGAGTAGGTAAATTATTGTCAATTCCTGCGTGAAAATCAGTAAAATTACTACTTTGTATTCTCGACAGCTAATTTCATGTATAAAATTTTAGTTTCAATCAAAAACTTGAATGTTTTATAAAATTTTCAGTTCGAGTCTTTGGATTCTGAAATTTTTTGAATTATGACCCGAAAATTGTAAACTTTTCTTTTTCAATTCACTAAATAAATCGAAGGGGTCGAAAATGAGGATTTTCCCACCATCTCGAGTTCTCTTTCAAAGAAGCGTAGTTTTTGTATGATTTTTTTTTCTTTTTAAATTTATAACAACTTTCACGCGGGATACTGAAAAAAAACAATTTTGATTACTTAACTTGAATTTGGATTAGTTAGATCTCTGCACTGGACTCGAAATGGTTAGAATTTGAGCATATTCAATGTTAAATGAAAATTTTTAATTTTTAAAAAAGAACACGAATGTTTTGTCCGATGGTACCCACACAAACTGCGCCAATGTTTTGATACTCGATGTATCGAAATTCATGGGTGTATCCATAAATTAAATAGATGCTAATCACGGAATAATGGAGGTGGTGCCTTAAATTCTAATTTTGCTATCATCTTCCTTTCCCTTTTACTATATATGTTTTTAGGAAAAGTCATCATCAAACGATAAGTGGATTCAGGGGTGGTGCTTCTGGAGATTTTCGTGATGGCGGTGGGCGGGAATTTTTTGCCAGCATCAACTTGTTTAGGAATTAATTTCTGGAGTGCGTCGCTCTTCAGTTCATCTGCATGTAATTCTAGAAAATGAAAGTAACGAACAAAATTTGGTGATTTTTTTTCTCAATTTAGAAAGTATCTATTATTAATAATAAGTCAGTATTAGAATAGAATTTCAATTGTGCCCTGAAAAAAATGAGAAATGAAAAATAAATAAAAAGTATTTAAAAAATGATTAATTTTATTCCCCCCCCCCCCCCCAAAAAAAAAAAAAAAATAATAACTGGACACTATTCACAAAATTGATGAAATTTGTTCTAAAAAAATAATATATTTATTGCGAAATTTGGTAAAATTTATTTCGATGCAATAAATTTTACCAAATTTTGCGATAAATATTATTTTTTCAGAATAAATTTTGCCAATTTTGTGAATGGTGCCTCGTTATTATTTTTTCGTCATCTTTGTGTGGAGAAACAAATTTTTTATTGTGAAATTCGTTGATAAACATTTTGAAATTAGGTATTGATATTTCTCCTTCACATAAATTTATAAAGCAGTAGAATTCAAGTCCGACCCCCAACAAATTGCTATAAAAGCGGTTTTTGGTTTATTCTGTAGAAAAGGGTCTATTCTATCACAATACTGAAAGACCTCCCTGATCCTGCTCCCCTAAGTCACTTTTTTCGATGCCACAGCCCCCTCAAAATCAGTTTTTCGCCTTCAACTTTCGAAATTACACACTTATGAAAAAAAAGTTGAAATAAAAGTTGTAGAAAATCAAAAAACGAACAATTTTGTTATTTACAATTTTTCCCTAGGACGTCGTGGAAGGGAGCTAGAGCCTTTGAAAAAATCACAATTCGAAATTTTCCAATTTAGAGAAATAATTACGAAAAATCGGGTTAATCGACTTTTAGGAGCGGTTCTTTTGCATAGTACATCCTATTACTACATAGAATAAGAAAAATGTATAACGGACCCCAGATCTCGAAGTGGGGGGTAGACCCTCTGCAGGAAAATTGCATTTTCCCCCAAGCGTAGCTCAGCTGCAATGAAAAATTCGAAAAATTGGTTCAAACAAACGTTGTAGAGCGTGAAAAGACGAACATTTTCCTTTTTTTATTTTTTTTTCTACGTGGTCTTGGAGGCGAGCTATTGCAAAAAGAAAAAAAAGCGGCGTTTGAAAATTTTTCATTACCTCAATAAATTACACATGTGTACATATGCCTGGTACGTACACTTGAAATGTATAGCGAACCAATAGTCGAACTAGTGACTTTCTGGGATTTTCGGGTCCACCTAACTCGATTTTTATAATAAATTGACTCCCCACTGAACCCAAATTGGGCCCCAAAAGTGAAGCGTTCAAAAATCGAGTAGAAATTTTCAAACGCCGCTTTTTTTTTCTTTTTGCAAATGGCTCGCCTCCAAGACCACGTAGAAAAAAAATAAAAAAAGGAAAATGTTCGTCTTTTCACGCTCTACAACGTTTGTTTGAACCAATTTTTCGAATTTTTCATTGCAGCCGAGCTACGCTTGGGGGAAAATGCGACTTTTCCTGCGGAGGGTCCACCCCCCACTTCGAGATCTGGGGTCCGTTATACATTTTTCTTATTCTATGTAGTAATAGGATGTACTATGCAAAAGAACCGCTCCTAAAAGTCGATTAACCCGATTTTTCGTAATTATTTCTCTAAATTGGAAAAATTCAAATTGTGATTTTTTCAAAGGCTCTAGCTCCCTTCCACGACGTCCTAGGGAAAAATTGTAAATAACAAAATTGTTCGTTTTTTGATTTTCTACAACTTTTGTTTCAACTTTTTTTTCATAAGTGTGTAATTTCGAAAGTTGAAGGCGAAAAACTGATTTTGAGGGGGCTGTGGCATCGAAAAAAGTGACTTAGGGGGGCAGGATCAGGGAGGTCTTTCAGTATTGTGATAGAATAGACCCTTTTCTACAGAATATACCAAAAACCGCTTTTATAGCAATTTGTTGGGGGTATGGCCATTTTCCCCCTATTTCTACTGTACTATTAAAAGCATTTGAAACTGAGCATCTCACCTGAAACGCTTAAAAGTAGCAGCATTGACCATGTTATGAGGTGACACAATATCATTTTCATTGCCATTGTCATCTGAAATGAATTTTGATCTTCATTATTTGCTCGATAAAAATGAAATTATTTCTGATATTCTGTTATTTTTCACGTAGGTCTTATAGATAGAAATTCAAAGCTAAATTTTGATAAGATAGAGAAAGTATGTACCTATCTACTCGTTCAAAAATTATACGGTATCTGTGATGTATTTATGTGTTGTACATTCACAAAGAAATAAGTTCGGAAATTTAAAGATGGAATCAGGATTCGGAATTTTCTACAGAACCAAGCAAAAATCCATTTGAATCTCAGTTTTTACAGGAAATCTCTCGTAAAGATATTTCCCTGGAGTTTTATGATTCTGAAATTTAACGATGAAGTGAACCTGAATGAATAAAATTATTTGCTTAAAAAAAGTACCGAGTATTCAAATTATTTTTGAAACTTGAGGATTATCAACGAGTTTTTAAAAAACTTGATTAATGAACACAATATTTCAGTATTACCGTAATAATAAATGAGTAAAACTCACCTCAATAAACTGATAATATTCATTTCCAATTCAACACTAAAAGAAATACTCAATATATCTGATATGTATATACAAAAATGACCTATGATGAAAATGATTAAATGTAAAATCAGTTTGGGTATCTGATAAGACACTAATTTCTTTGAAATTAATTTGTAAAATCAATATTGATTCGTATTATCGGACGGTGTACTATCAGCTGCTAAAAGATTTTAGAAAAGAAAATTGAAGGTTTTGAGGCACTGGGGGAGGGAAGGAGGGATTTGTTTAAAAATCAAGTCGACATTTTTAAGCTCAGCGTATCTGAAAAACCAAATAAATCCTCCAATACTGGTCTGTTTTCAGCGTAAAATCAAAATCCAATCCTGACGAGGTGATGGAAAAATCTTTGCGGAGGGGGGCTCTCAGTTTACAGGGTTATTCTCAACAATTTTTCGCAGTAAAAATTCCATGAAAATGTAATTTTATATTTGAAAAAAATTAAAAGGACATAATTTATATCCTCGTTTTAATATAATTTTTTTGGTAGGTACTTGAAAAATTGAAAGATTTCACATTTTCAACTAGTTTCAAGAAAGGGATAAAGGGAATAAGCTGCAAAATATCATTTTAGGTTATTATTATAATTTTTATGGATGGGAAATTGAGTGAAAAATCCGAAAAAAACTTGTTTGAAGACCGAGTATTGCCCTCAAGTTTCTCAGAAATTTTTCAAAAAAATGTTATTTTAAATTCTGATGAAAAATGTTGCTAGGAATTTAAGAAAATTGATCCTAAGTGCCATCAAAGAAGCCTCAAACTCCAAAAATTTAGAAATACTGATTTTTCAATTGTTGATTTTGGTTTATTATTTTGAAATTTGACGATAAACCTGAAAAATTTTGTTAGAAGGCTATATCACGTTTCTATATGTGCTCCTAAAAGAGCTCCAATCGCAAAATTTGTAAATTTTGAAAAAAAAAGGAACTCAAATTGTATATTTTAGGTTCAAAACCTTTGGTATTTTTTCAAAATATTTGTAGAATAGTATAAATAATTTTAGGTATATTGATTGTATTGCTTATTTCCTTTTCTTGTAACCACATCACAGATTTTGCCAATATTTAATCGGAAATGTGTATTACAAGGTGTCTTAACAGCCGCGCAAATCCTACACATTCTTATTTTTTGCTGCATATTGTCCTGCATTTTTGTAAAACGTCAAAATGTCCTGCCTTTTCTGTTTTTATAAATTCAACTCTAACATTTTTTATTTATTTTTCTTTTATATTTGAATTTGAATACTTACTTGTTTTTTAATAAAAATACTTATTCGCCCTCGGTTTGCTCGGGCTTAGTAAAATTATCCATTTGAGTACTTTGATTTTTTCAAAAAAAATTTAGGTCAGACTTCTGTGTGTAAAAATGTGATATTTTTCAGAATTTTTAGCTTATACATAAAGACGCACTTACTTACCTATTTATTGAAAAAAAAAAAAAAAAAACGATTAAAAAAGGTACTTACTTATTCTGAAAGAGATTTTTTTGAATTTCAAGGTTTGAAAAAATTAATTGTGGCATTTGCATCTTTCCACAACGAATGATGGATTGAAATTGAAAGATGGAAAAAGTTGTGGAGTTTCGTTTCCTAATAAATAGGCGGAGAAGTGTTTAACAGGAAAACTGTGGAAAAATTCCATCACCCAAGGATTTTTCACAACTTGAATTTTTTGTTGAACATTTCTTTTACACTTTTTGATAACTTTTGACACTTGAAGTAAATTTTCTAAGCAAAGGAAGGGTTCAACGAAAAAAATGTATGGAATATAAATTGTAGAGCGTAGAATTTCCATTGTGTATAGTCCAATTAGTTTTTTCTTAGAAGGCTTAGCGTTAGCTTTCGAGATATTGTAGTTGAAAGTTCAACTTTTTTAAATTGAGAATATCTAAAAAACTAAGCCTCTTCAAAAAAAAACCTAATTGAACTCTACAGGAAAGAAATTTTATGCTCTGCAATTTATTTTCTATTAATTTTTTTCTTTTTTCTAGGACGCTTTCTTCGCTCACAAAATCAACTTCAAGGGTCAAAAGTTATATCAAAAAATGTAAAACAAATTCTCAACAAAAAAATTCCAGTTATAAAAAATCCTGACCTGATGGAGTAAAACTGAAATTATATTTGAACTTAGCACTAAAAAGTAGGTCAGAATTACCAATCAGAATCAATTACGAAGAAAGGAGAAATGTTGAAAATGTGGTACATCACAAAAAATCTATTTTTTGAGAAAATCAAGCCTTCAAAATGTCGGGTCTCTTAAAATAAAAAATATATTGAATTGAAAAAAAAAATGAATAGAACATGAATTGCAGAGCATAAAATTTCCTTCCTGTAAAGTCCAATTAGTTTTTTCTGAAGAGGCTTAGTTTTTAGATATTTTCAATTAAAAAAAAGTTGAACTTTCAACTTTCAACTAGCATATCTCGAAAGCTAAGCCTCCTAAGAAAAAACTAATTGGACTTGACAGAAAATAAATTTTACGCGTTACAATTTATGTTCTATTCATTTTTTTCATCGAACCCTTCCTTTACTCAAAAAATTGACTTCTGGTGTCATAAATTATCAAAAAGTGTAAAAAAAATGTTCAACAAAAAATTAAAGTTGTGAAAATCCTAAGGTGATGGAATTTTTTCACTACTTTTTTCGTGATCAACGTGAAAAATACATTCTGAGTAGGTGGTTTCTCTAGTTCTTCGAAGTTTGAAAAATTTGAAAAGTGACAAATTAAAATTGATAAGACAATTTTCGACTCTGCCCTCTGCCTCCCCCCATTGAAATATTTGGAAAAAAGTTTTTGACACCCCCCCCCCCCCCAACTAAAAAAAGGGAAATGTGTGGAAAATCTCTTTTTAAATGTCCGGCAAATGTCTTATGTGCATTTTCATCTCGAAATTTTGTTAGACTCTTTGTACAGGCATCATAGCGGATCACTTTTTCAGGGTGTTTGTCACTTTTTTCGACTTCAGTCCCTTTTGGTTACTTTTCACGTCTAAAATATCACTTTGGTTACTTTTCCCCCCTCGAAAGTCACGTTTTCTTCGCACTTCCATGCAAAAATTCAAATTTTCACGTAAAAATTGTTATTTTTCAAAATTCTTCAATAAAAAAAAAAAATTTTTTTGCTTGTTTGTTGTTTTGACGAGGAATTTAATAAATGAAATATTCACGTCTTTTCAATTGATTTATCTTTGAAATGTTCACAGAAAACTACAAAAAAAATTGCCCCTCCCAGAAAACTGTAAAAAAAGTTGTCCCCCGAAAAAAAATTAAATTTTTGGTTACTTTTGGTTACTTTTTGGTCACTTTTTGGTCACTTTTTGCTCAAAAAAAGTTACTGAAAATTACTTTTTTCTTCAAAAATTTCGCTATGTTGCTTGTTTGTTCATAAAGAGCTTATTCTCTCCGAAATCAAAATTGAAAATTCGGATTGCGTGGGAAACTGCCTGGCTTTATTTTTGTCAATCGAAATTCTGTACACTTTGTTCATTTTTTTCAATCAGGTGTTTGCGGAACTAACTGCCTATTAAATAAAAAATAAAAATGATCTTCGGAGTATTTATTATAAACAAGCTACACATTGCATAGTTGAACTAGAAATATAAATAATTAAATAGGTAACAAAATAACAAATCGTCGACTACATAGCGTTGAACATTTCTCACGAATAGGTATTTTTTCAATTTTATACAAAAAAAATGGTAAATAATATAATTGCAGGTAAAATTATTAGGTTATCATTTTCACGCGATCATGACCACATGTTCGGGCTCAGGTGACCAACAATTATCCGATAACCAGCATCCGATTACAACTGTGCAGAATCCAATTAGCAAAGCTAAAATGATATATAGCTCCGCTTTACCTGCAAAAAAAATAATAAAAAGTTAAAATAATATTTCGAAGCAACATCTAATTTAAACAATTTATCAAATTCTACCCTTCTGTTTCCTTATCCAACCCAAAAATAAACAACGTCGGAGCCTCGGTATCAATAGACTCTATATTTGTTTTTTTAACCCATTTAGGAAAATATTGCTGGAAATTTTCAAAATGCTAACTTCATCGAGAAGGAAATGCGTAAAAATGAAAATAACGCGGTGCTAATGTCAACAGAGAAAAAAAACAATAATCCTACTGAAAATCTTTTTCTAGTTGAGAGGGTCGTTGCAGCGAGCCAGGACACGAGGGGGGAAACCGACGCCACGGCCCGAGTAAACATTCCGCCACGTTTTTTCATTTTTTTTTTAAACTAGCCTAGGTCTGTAATATTTCGGTAGTACAAATTATTTATCGTGTTGTAGCGGTCGTACTCGTATTTTCATTCTTAGTGGTTTTCCGTTTCCTCTGCGTTTTGAAAATCTGACAAAATTTAACCTTCGAGTAAGGCTCTCGCAAATTACGTAGCTGGATTAATTCAGCCGCTGGCCTGTTTTTTTTTCGCTTTATTCTGGTCCGCTTTGGGGTCCTGCGATACGAAATAGCTGTGTAAAAATGTGTAACCCGATGTAGCGAAGGGTAAAAAGGGGGAAACGAGTAAAATTGAGTTATTGTTTAATCAAAGTAACAAACGATTACGTCGGTTCGTAAAAGAAAAAAAATACGGGTGCACGTAGTATATAAAATAATTATAATTTATTATACGAAGGCAGCGGCATCTCTTTTCGAGATGGGTTTTTGAACCTTCTCGTAAGAACTAATATTCTCAGTAAGTTCATTATACCTATACACGTTACGATCCCGTTTAATATAATTTGAAAAAAAATGCCATCGGGTTATGGCTGCCTGGTTCACCTGGTTGGTATTCCGACCCATTTGCACGTTACCGGGTCTCGATTACAATTAATATTTTATAAATGGAATATGCGTCTTATGTCTTGTGAGGCCTATGGAACGGATGCTTGAGTAAGAGTACATAGTAACGTATTCATGACGTCTTATCTCGTATACAAAACGAAAAATTCCATGAATAAATTTCGCGATTGTTGATGACGACTCGAGGGATTTATACGCAAGTCCTAGGAGGCGAATTCCGAGAGTATTTTTACGAGTATTAAGGTACGCAGCGGATTGTGTAATTGTACTTAGATTACCAGCCCTAAGGGTTGTCAGATTTATTTATTTTTAAACTGTACCCTAGTCCAGGAGTTATGAATGGAAAGCTGTTGGTAGAAAATTCGAAGTATTTGGAGTTTCATGAGTAAAATTGCTGGTGTGGGGAAAATCGATTTAAATGATATATGTTTAAACTCAGATTTATAGTGTGAAATCAAAATAATTATTCATACCCGTGTGTAGTAGGTAGGTATACTTGGGTGCTCATTTCAAGCCTAAAATATTTTCATTTGGATTTTATTACCTAGCTGTCGTTTTGAAGGAGTATTAGATCCTTGAAACTGGCATGCTACGAGGGAGGTATACCAACCCAAAGTAAAATTTTGAGCTTACACAAAAAAAAATCGAAAGTACATCGTAATAGGACCCTATCTCCAAAATTTCAGGTGCTGAAGTTCATTTCTCGAATTTTGGTGAATTTTTGAAATTTCAAAATTACCTCATCGTCCTGGAAAACATGAAAATTTCATCTAATCCACGAAAAAAGCTGAAATTTGATATATATCCTATTTTCGACATGCCGAATCGACTGGAAGCGGTTTCGAGACGTTTCGGAGCCACCAGAAAATTTTAGAATTTTCCAGCGTCAAAGAAAAGCCCATAAAAATGGTCCATATAAACTTCAGCGCCCATAATCGCAGATTACCCATATTGGTGACCTATTTGATCGATTAAAGCACAATTTTCCAAAATTCGTAACTCGTGAGTTCAAATTCACATTTTTGGGCAGAAAATTCTTCTGGAAAAAATCTAAAAATCCGGCTGGAAAATTTCAAAATTTTCTGGCAGCTCTGAAACGTCTTGAAACTACTTCCAATCGATTCAGTAGGTCGAAATATCGAAAATTGGGTATTACCTTTCTTTCGTGGATTAGATCAAATTTTCATATTTAGCAAGGCAATTACCTAGGTACATATTTTTGAAATTTAAAAGTCGCCAAAATTCGATAAATGAACTTCAGCACCTGAAATTTTGGATTTGAGGTTTTTTTATGATGTACTTCGATTTATTTTTGTTTGAGCTCAAAATTTTACTTTGAGTTGGGATACTTTCCTTGTCAGGGTTTTCCATACCTTCCGGATAATTTTTAATTTCGTGGATCTAGATCTGTAATCCGAATCACGTCTGAAAATTTTAGAAAAAGTCTGAATGTTTTTACTTTGTTTTTTTGCATATCTAATTCATTTTTTCTGCCGAATTAGTCAAAATGAGTTACGTATGAGCCACAAAATGTATACTCTAGATAATAATAATGTTGAAAAAGAAACCGATGGGATTTCAGCTTTAATCTCTTCGATCAAACTCGATACCCTGATCTAAAAAATGACTGATTTTTTCGAAATTTTATACTCTATTATTCGTGAACCTCCATTCCCCCATTTGATTATTTATTTA
This sequence comes from Pseudococcus viburni, assembly GCA_033439095.1. NCBI lineage: Eukaryota > Metazoa > Arthropoda > Insecta > Hemiptera > Pseudococcidae > Pseudococcus > Pseudococcus viburni. The sequence goes on from JAVBJF010000098.1 coordinate 301,279, forward strand.
ATGAGGTGTGCTGGAAAATTTGTAGGAGCTTGTATGGAATTTATAGATTTGAAGAATGTATTTTTTTTTCACCAGAAATGTGAGAAAAGTTGTAAACATAAATTTTTTGTCCGAAAATCGGCCGAATTTTCTTTTTTTGTGATGTAGTAGACACCAAAGACACCATTCGGTGGGGGGGGGGGATAAATTATTGAAAAAATTGAAATTGCCAGTGGAAAAAATTCCGAGAATAATACGAATTTTTATTCTCGTGATTGAAAAAACACTCTGATTGGTTATTAGAATTGTTGCAATAAGATGGTCAAAAGGTGAATAAATAAATGGGTTTCAAGTGCACTAGAGATGTGCGGTTTTTATTTAAGTAATTTTTTGAAAAGAAAAATGAAAAATTCACTGAAAGGTGTAAAAAGTTGTAAAAGACTTCAAAACACATCGATCGGTTTAAAGCTCGTATTGACAGCTGTGAAGTTGTTCTCCAAAACCATCAACCGACCCAAGTTAATAACCTAAACTGGTGAATTCATAGTTTCTCGAGTCTATTTCTTTCATTTATTTAATTTTAATGAAGTTCAACTTCTTTTTTTTCTTTTTTTCAGTAGTTCTTTAAAAAATTGACCAAAATAATGGGTCAATGGTACAGAAAATACCCAATAACGAAAACTGTTTTTGACGAGTGAATTGACGTATTGCTCGATTTTTTACCAAAATCTGAAATTTTTAGAAAATAGATTTATAGGTATCAAAATAAAGGTTTCCTAGATCGCTAATTCTCAATTTGATAACACTGATATCCAATTTCGACTTGAAGAGAAGGCGGCCAGAACAATTTTTTCTCATCAACACGATATCGAAATATACAAAAAAAAATTATTTTCTGTTAAAAAATTTCATACCTATCTTTTCATAAGCACACCCAGAAATTATGTAAGGAGGGGGCTCAGATTTCGAGAAAAATGGGGGGGAAGGGTCAAAATTCAATGAAAAAATGAAGTAACCTGTTCTTTTAGTGGAGCTGGAGTAATTAGGGTCTTTTTAGTAGGCAGATAATATATACCTACAGATTTGAGCGAAGAAAAATTGAAAAATTACTAGATTTTCTAATTTTTTGTAGTCAAAATTACTGATTTTTTCTGATAACTGGAGCATTGACCAAGAAATTATTAATTTTTGACCGAAAAATCAGTGAAAATCTGTAGTTTTCAATGAAAATTATTTTACTGATTAAAAAAGACAGATCAGTGAAAAATTTAGGATCGTGATATCTTGATGATTGACGAATAAAATACTCTATAGTTGTAATATATACTTTAGAAAAATTTCATCTTTTGAGGACTTTTGAGATATTTTCAAAAATTTTCTTCAATTTTCAAAAATACTTTAGACAAAAATTTTTGTTGTTGTTTGTCCAATTTTTCCGAATTTTTTTTTCAAAAATGGAAGAGAAATTCTGATAATACATATCTCAAAGTTTTCAAAAGATAAAGTTGTTCCAAAGCACATATTAAATTTTCAGAACATTTTATTCAATAATGCTCAAGATATCACGAACTTGAATTTTTCCACTGATGACAATACACTTAAATTAGGCTTCTTGGAATGAGTTTTTAAAATTTGAAAACAAAAACGAAGTTTGCACGAAAAAAGTGGAAAAATATTTGGAGCACAATTTTTGAAAGAATTTTTCAAACTGTAAAACGTGGGAAAAAATAGAAACGTTTATAAAAGTACAATTTTACCTTCAGTTTCTGCGACCACTTGTCAGCAGAAGAGAAAATCAGGTACTTTTTGTGTCGTTCAAATTTTGAAAAATATGCTCCCTTGTAAAAAAGTTTGATTCTTTCATTGCCTAAAGATGAACTTTCCGAGGGTTCAGTACAATCATCGATCATTATTGGAAATATTCATTTTTTTCTGTCTCATTCATATTACTTCTTCGCACGAATTCACCCAAAGTCAATCGAAAGTCACCAACCGTTGAAAACACTATGCAAATCACACGCTCGCTCGTTGAAATTTACAGCCATCTCACGAATTACGAAATTCGTTTCGATACGTACAAAACTTGCGGTAGCTTAAGGTACGTGCGAATCAACAGGTGATGAAATAATTCTTGCATTTCCCCAGATCGTTCCATTATTTTAGTATACGATACACCTAAGGGGTAATTTTTCATATAAGAAGTTATTCCATTCGTGCGTAATTCGGCTCTGCTGAAAGACCGAAGAGACCAAATTACGTACGCGACAATTCCCTCGACCATTTCTTCTCTCTTCTGCGGTATCTGTGCTTTTTAAGGGGATAGGTAAGGCAGGTTGTGCTAATTCGCTAATACGACGGCACACGAGGACAATAACTCGTCGTCGCGTTTACTACTCATCGTTAAAGATACTTTTTTTCCATTATTGCTATCAACCCTTTGCCCTTGCAATTCTGTCGAAATATTCTCGGATCGTGTACTTTGGTCAGGACAGTTTTACGGGTTTGAATAAGTATAATGTACATTCGAAATGCCCGTTTCGTTTGAATTATTTATGTACGTATCGTAGGTATCACGTGTGTTGTGGTTTGAGCGTAGCCCTCGTATATTTTTCATTTCAAGTAATTGAAGTTGGATATGAATTGGTCGATGTGTTTCTCCAGTTTTCTAACATAGGTACTTTCAGTTGCATAGGTATCGAGAAGACCTACCTTGATTGTGGATTTGTATCTTTCTTCTTATTGTTTTTATTTTATCGATTTATCATTTCACTGATGCTCAAATTTGCTCGAGTTGCGATTAAATTTCGTCTTTTCACGTAAGAACGATTTATCTTGTTTTTACAGAGGGATCCCTTCTTTTTTCTTCTTTTAAATTTGTCTCACTATAGTCAGCAGAGTTCATCACTCTTCATCTATTCGACGACATATTGTGGTCGAGAATATGAAAAATAATTAAATACTCGTTGGCGCGAATCGAAAGAAGAAGCAGTTCCTGGATTTTGACGAAAATTTATGAGGTAGTGTACTTTGAGTGGGAAACCTTCCGAAAAAATGTTGAGCTGTCACCTCAATCGAGGATGGAACTCGGAGTCCTCTGAATGGAGTTATTTTTGAAAAAAAAACTTAACTTTTTGCCAATTTTGGATTAAGGAACCTGCTGAGGATCTCGGTAACTTCCTAAAAAGTTCGACTTGAGCTTCTACGCCTCCTTGAACCATTGCTCTAGTAATTTGATATCACTTTTTGCCCTCTACGAAGGGGTCGAAAAGCTGCACATTGCGAATTTGTTGAATTTTTTACTTTTGTAAAATTTAAAGTCGCTCATTCAAACTCCTCAAAATTGAGCCAGAAATTTATGATGGTCACTCAGAACAATTTTTGATGAAAATTTTCAGAAAATTTCGTGGCAGCGCTGCTAACTGTATTTTGATTCACGCAATTTTGAAATTCGAGTTGTTCATTCGGTGACTTAAAAAAAGAGTCAAAAATTTTTTTGGTCATCAAAATAATTTTCTAAATTTTTTTAGCAGTGCTACCAACTGAAATTTCATAAAAATTTCGTCAGTAAAAATACAAGGAACAGATTTTTATGAAAATTATTTGAAAAATCTCAAAAAGGGCTATTCCATAGTAGAATTCAGATATCGACTTACTTTTTGATCCGACCCCCCGTGCTCCACCTGCCCCCTTCCTCCAGTCTTCGGTGATCAATATGGAATTTATTATTTCAAATAATTACCGGGGGGGGGGGGGGTCGAATCAAAATGTAAGTCGATAATTGAATTCTACGCCCTCAAATTAGTTAGAATCGATATGCCACACGATATTTTCGTTTCTCAACATGGTTTTTCCCAAAATTGGGAAGCTAGAGAGGTTCAAAAGGGTCAAATCCAAAAAATGAGCAAATTTTCGAACTCAGCGCCCTCAAAAACCTAACAAACGACGGGTCAGACGTAATTTTTCATTTTTTTGAACTTTGACCCTACTAAGGACGCTAATAGGGGGGTTCAGAGGGGTCGAATGAAAAAACTGAATACATATTCGAAATCAGTGTCTTCGAATTAGTAGTAATCGATGTGTTACTTTACTTTTTCGTTTTTTTTTTTAAATTTTGGTCAAAATCGTGGACCCATCATTTCTCTTTTTTTCTCAACTGCCTCAACTAATGTTCAACTTTACTCGAGAATATTTCAAAAACTACGCCTCCCGGAAAAATCTGAATGCACCTATCCGATAAGAAATTTAATTCTCTACAACTTTTGTCATGGTCATTATGGTCGTAGAATGCTTAGATTTCTCAGAAATCTCACTTTTCGGTGAGCAAGGCGAAAAAAAATGCGATTTTTTCACATAATTTAGGAAAGTTTTAGCTGTAACTTTTTTTCTAAAATAGATAGAGGGCTGTGGTTTGCGGTGTTCGATTCAACGTGAAATTTTCTATAAGATTGGTTCAAAAAAACTTTTTTAAATTTTTTTTAAAATTTTTTTTTTTAAATTCTCTCAAATCCGTGTGTATTGTTCTTGAAAAATCACATTTTTGCCCCCCCCCCATCCTCCCAAGCAAACTTTGGAAGACACGAATGAGCATATTGGTGTATTTTGATGTCTAGAATCAGAATTTGGCCATGAGAACTGAAACACAGAACATTTTTTTTTTGTTGACTTGTGTAATTTTTGCTAGGTATGCATTTTTATTGTTTTTTTTTTTGGACACCCTGAAGACCTCTTTTTGGACAAGAATCGCTTCTAGGCAACGCTATTTTCACATAACATTCATAAAAAATTCACAAAAATTCATTTTTTTCAAAAACGTTTCAACCGATTTTGATAAAACTTGAAATCTCTCAGGTTCAGCAATGCCCCAACAGCTTGCCTTTTTCAGATTTTTCTCAAAATTCATAGTTTCGAAGTTTAATCGAGGACAAATTTCATGGGGGGCAGGCTCCCCGAAAAAAGTTCTGGCCCCCGCTTGGCCCCCAAAATTCATGTTGTATTTATAAATTTACATTACACTTGCATCAGATAGGGGTTTTCAAATCAGTAAAACATGAAAAAATGTCTTTTTGGGGCATTAAAAATCCATTTTTTTCAAAGCTTCGCCCCCGCTTCGCTCGGGCATCGACAAAATTACACTTCTATAATCTATTTGAGACGAAAATACAGAAAAAGGCTCCTCTTTTACCCCCTCCCCATTTTTAGCAGGTGAAAAAAGTCAGTCCCCCTTTTCCACCTCGAAAAAGCAAAAAAAGTTGTCCAACCCACGGCCCCTTTTGTGCCCCCCCCCCCATTTTCGATTCTGTCGACGGCACTGGGCTGCTTCAATTAGAATTTTGATAAATTTTTGATGGGGAGGGGATAGGTGCCATCAATTTGGTATTTTTCGAGAATCAAAAAAGTAGTAAGATAAAGTCGCGAAAATGCGCGACATTTCGTATTTTGATTTCAGTACTTATTCTGTCCTGTGGGCTCGGGGGGGGGGATCAAAAAATTTTCAGGTCTCGTAATACTCAATATAAACTATCTCATTAATTCTCGTCAAAATCCAAGATACAAATGAAGAGAAAACACTTTCTTGAATGATTCTCTTCGACAGACACCTTGCTGCATTCTTCGATAAATCCTGCTTACACAGCTTATTATAAATTCTCGAAGGTGAATCGACGGATACATCTTTACCTTCGAATTATCATACGTAACGTACCTATCGTCAAATTTAGCTCGTTAAAATCGAAATACGCGAGAGCAGCTGGCTCACGTACGATCATGAATCTTAATCTACCCAACGGACTCCTCTCGAAAGACATCTGGTCCTCGGTTCAGTTTCGAGTGTAGGTATCCACGTAGAGGTATTTTCAAATGAAATATTGACTTTTCTGCAGATCCTGCTTTTCCTATACCTTTGCACCGAACACCCAACGAACCCATATTTCAACTAAACAAATAAAGATGAATATCGGAGGTCGGCTATACGCCTATATTAAAGAGCTTTTACAAATGTAATTTATCTTTAAAACTTTGTCTGCTCGTTGGTTCGTTCGTATAAATAAAGCCTATAGGTACGAGTTACAAATTTCAACCGTCGGCGCAGCAAATTTTATTCTGGCAGTTTGCGAATTTTGCATGTGGCACGAGCAGGAAATACGCCACGCCAGCGCCAGTTATCAACGATGAAAAATTCAATTACCTCCATATTGTAGCATTTTATCCGGTTAAACGTACATGTATAAATATGTATACAGTATTCGGATCGTTTAACCCTCATGTAAAAGGGTTACCTTTACGTTTATTCGTCCTCGGCCCCCCGTACCTCACATTGTGCTGTCGTGTGACGTTGTAAAACACCCGATTCGATGTCGAGAGTTATGAAAAATCGAAAATTTACATCTGTAATTTACCGCCATTTATAAGAAAAAATGCTCGTATCTTTTCAGCGCAACTTTTTTCATCAATTTGATTAATAAGTCGTTCGATGCAAGCGCAGCTGGAGCGAGGCCGCGTGCGATTTGTATGTAGATTTTTTTCTCTGCCTTTTTTCAAAAAAACATGGTCTTAGTCGTCGTGTGTGAAAAATAAATTCGTCGGGTACCGGGTGTGCTGTAAGTTGTACGCGGTCTGTGAACCAAGTTTTGCAAATTTTTTTGCATTTCATTGCTTTAACGACGAGTGGCTGGTCAATGAAGTCTTTTTCATTGTGAATTTGCGTACGTGGAATACGAATGTGAGCTTGTTTTTTTGACTGGATTCGACTTCTGAGAATTTGAGTCGAGTTTTCAACGGAACAAGAGGAAGGAGGTGATTAGGGATTTTAAATGAAGTCTAGTGTTATCAATACGTGCGGTTTTGTATTATTTCTGATGATTTTTTTTTTGAATGATGGCTCCGAGGGGGGGGGGGAGGAGGGATTCTGGTGCCCTGGATGTAAAATCTGAAAACTAAGATGATATTCGTAATCGCTCAATTTCGATGATTTTTTAATTTTAGACTTCATTTGAGGAAGGATGTGTATCTACAAGCAGGGTTTCAAAAACGGGAAATTTTTCGGTTTTCGTTTCTGCATGTTTTTGTTTTTGTTTTACGATTTCGGTTTTCGTTTTTGAATTTTTTTTTGAAAATAAAAACGTTTATACGTAGTAATCAATATAACGATGAAAAGTCGAAAATTTTTTGAAAAATTTATCTAAAGAGCAAGAAATGGAAAAAATTTCGTGTTTTAAAAATTTCTTCATAAACTGGAATGAAAAATGAACAGTTATTAAGCCTATTTCATGAAGTCATGATCCCATGAAACGAAAAATAAAAAGATAGGGTGATTTTTTATTTTCATATTTCTCCTTTCTCTATAAAACCTCAGTTTTTTCATGATCAAAAACTCCAATTTTCAAAGATTTTGTCTCATAAATTGAATTATGACTACCATTCACTTGAAGTTTGAGAAATGGAATCAAGAAATCTTGAGCTTTTTGTACCCTAAATATTTCATTTTAAAAATTGATACTCTCTCATCACACCACAGGCCTGTATAGATTCAAAAATTGATTCAAATGAACTTTTTGATACCGTAATGCCGAAAAAATCAAAAACGAAAAAAATTTGGTTTGTTTTTGTTTATCACTATTTTACTAATTCAGTTTTTGTTTTTTTTTTCGTTTTTAAAAATGCTGAGGAATAACGTTTTTTTTGTTTTTGTTTTTTTTTTTGAGTTTTTGAAACCCTGTCTACAAGAGCCTTGAAGAAAGCCCAGCTTAAAAACTAAGGTTATATTAATGTTCAGAATCCCCATAAACATAAAATTCGATTTTATGTATCACACATCCCAATTTTTTTAGAAAGCTTGACTTGACTTTTGCAAAGGGTAGGTAGGTATTTACTCTTTTCCATTTGAAACTGTCCATCTTGAAAATGGGGTATCTCGAAATGGCTTTAAGAGAAGATACATGTATACCTAATATTTCTTATGAAACTTAAAATTATAGCTCTCGCTTTGAAATTTAAACTTTCGTTGAGAAAGTTCAACTTTAAACTTTTAAAAACTCTTACGAAATTTCTTTAAAACTAATTTTACTTGATGCCTTTTCGAACTGGGAAGTGAGAAATCTGATTTTATCCAAGCATTATGGTTCGTAGCTCGTGAGTAATATCCCTCCCCCCCCCCTGCAGGAACCAATTTATGGTAATTTTTTTAGTTGTGTGTTTTGATTTTGCAAAAAAAATAAGAAAATTTAAAAGAAATGAGGTCAATTTTTTTTTGTTGGTAGAATTGACTTGGAATAACTCAGTCCTGGTAATAGCTATGTTTTTTTACACGGATTTTGTATAATCTGGATTTTAAACACGTTTTAAATTCTCTTTTTTTCGATTATATTATCAGTTTTCTAAAGAAAGCAAACTTTTCCTTTCTGAGAATCCAAAATCCATTTCTAGAATCTACTCAGCGAGTAGCTTTTCGAATTAGATTTTGAATTTTGAAATTCAGGATCTGGATAATCCAAATCCAGATTATGTAAAATCCGTGTAAAAAAACATAGCTAGTGATTTGTGAAATGAATAATACATTTAATTGGATTTTAAGAAATGTTTAAAACAATTTTACGAATTGATACAACCCCAAATTTTATTTTTTTAGACACTATGTTCAGATTGACTTTTTTTAGAACGTTTTGTCCATTTTGCAGATATTTTTAAACTTTTTTTTATGCCATGTCCTATACTTAGGTTTTTTTGGGACACTATGTCTAAATTTGTTTTTAACAAAGATATGTTGTGGTACGAGCCTGACAACCAAATTTTGAGACCATTTACTTGAACAAAAAAAATTGACGAATTGATAAAATGACATTTTCCAAACAAAACTTCATTGAAACATTTTTCGTGATTTAAAACTTTATGTGTTTTCCTGATTTTTCTCTGATTTCTTCCTGTATTGCATTACTGACTGTATTTCAGTGATTTACACAAATTCTTAAATAAAAGGGGAAAATGATGAAGTGTTGTCGGCCTTTTAAGTTATATAAGCCACGGAAAATTAATGAAAGAAAAAAATAATCCATCGAAGTCATGAAAGATTTAAAAAATTTTTAACGATTTTCTTTCTTATTTGAGTCTCAGACCTTAATCCTCAGTTATTCAAAGCAGTACATTTTCTGACTGAATTGCGACCTAGGAACGCATAATTATGCCAATCATTCATTTCTTGCTATGATATGTAGTTTTTTCTAAAAAATAAGGATTACAAAAGAAAAATGAAAAAAAAAATGAAAATTCGAATGTACTATTCGATACTTAGATGCCCTGTAATACATCTCTGAATCTGGAGAGCATAAGCGCACCCGGTGGGGGGGCTCAGGAGGCTCGAGCCCCCCCCCCCCCCCCCCCCCCCCCCAAACTCGAACAGGAGGTTTTTTTATTACAAAAATGTGAAAACGTGAATTTTTTTGCTCTTGAAACATGATTGTTCAAAAAAAAAAATCGCCCTCGCTTCGCTCGGGCAGTATTTTAGTCCTTCTATTTTAAAAATTGATTATTTTTCACTGATCTTTCGGTCAAAAATCACTGATTTCTCAATTAATTCCCAGTTTATCAGAAAAAATCAATAACTTTGACTGAAAAATCAGTGAAAAATAACTGAAATTCCGTAATTTTTTAATTTTATTTGGCTCAAATCCGTTTATGAATTATTAACCCACTGAAAGTACCCTGACTACGCCAGCGCCACTAAAATAACAAGTTACTGAATTTTTTCATTGAAATTTCACCCCCCTATTTTTTCCGAATTCTGAGCCCCTCCCTTAAATAATTTCTGGGTGCGCTTATGCTGAAGAGGGATGGAAAGGTTCTGAAATGTTAATTGTAAAAGATTTTATTTAGTAATTTTTGCTGAAAAAAATTATCAATACACCATACCTACCTACTTTAATAAGCGTGTTGTATTTAATAATTGATTACGTGGTACGATAGTACTGGGCATTATAAACTAATAATTAAAAAATTATTTTGTTTGTATGTTTTTAGGTAAATATCGAATTTTTGTTGAAGAATGATACCAGCCAATTAATTTTCATGAATCGTATCGGGGTTCGACATCAGTAGGTCGTCAGGTAATTGATTATTTGTGTCAATATTTATATGCATTTTCATTAACAAAAATAAGTAGGTAATTGTACAGTTTATTTTAAATTTTGACCTTCCTCCACTCTTTTTTCAATTTTGAAATGAGCTTCCGTAGCCTGATATCGTGAGAAGCGTTTGAAAATTCTATGAATTTGTTCTTAAAATTTCAAAAATGTCCATAAATATGTTTTAAAGAAATTTACAGGTTTTTTAGACAATTTTCATACAATTGGGATATTTTCTATTTAGATGGTCAACTCTCCGGGTTTCTAACAAGTCCTTCTGGTCATTCCGGTCCTTATATTGGCTGAAGGGTCCTTCCGGTCCTTCCGAAGTCCTTATATTGAGTAAAAAGTCCTTCCCATTTCAAATTTTGAGACTCACCCGCCAAAAGCTAAAATAAATCACTAATATTTGAAATGTCGCTAGTGGCAACATTGTGTGAGATGATGAAAGATGATATGGGTGCCTGAAAAAAGTTCAGTTTTTAAATGCTCTTTTCTCCAAAAAATTTCGCCCTCGCTTCGCTCGGGCTCAGTAAATTTACACAATTTTATTTTCAAAATAATGGTATGAAACTTCTTCCTTTCCCAGCCTAGGCAATTAATATTTTCAAGTGAAAAAATTGTCCTTCTCACTTATCAAAGGAGGTACCGATCTCGATTACAATTTTCAAAAATGTTTTGATTTTTTGGGAGAAAATCAGGAACGGGTCCATAGATATTGTTTTTTTTTGAAAGTCTAAACAAAACACGGGAAAAAGTACAAATTTTACCTAATGAAGAAATTTTTAGATTCTGGATGCCCTTTTTACCGACTTTTCTTGAAAAGTCAGGTACTAAATTTGTTGCCGCGGTGAGATTGGGGGTCGGGGGTGAGTTTTCTTTGCGTTTTGGGTCATTAGGAACACGAATATACCATTCGTTCAAATTCACCTTTCCTTATATATTTATATATATAGGTAGTAATATCCGTACATGTGAGCCACTTTGTGGGTTATTTCTACATACAAAGTGAGCCACCGTACTTCTCAGCCATGGCTGAGATTGAATGGGTTAATTCTACATACAAAGTGAGCCACCTATTTTCAAAACTTCCACCAGAGTGCGCACCACTTAGAAATTGAGTCGCGAGGATGAACGTAGGCTCATTTTTTAAGTGGTGATGAGTAGAATAAGGAAAACAGGTCGAAATTTTTTTACCTGTACCAAATTTGGTTATGCACAATGTTAAATTTACCCCATCATTTTTTTGTCATTTTATCAACTTGAACAAAAATTTTTGACACCAAAAATTCTAATTTAAGCCAGGTTTTTTTGTAATAGAAAAACTTTTCCAAAATTTGCAATGGCCTAGAAAATTTTGCAATTTTTTTTCAAAAATTTTGTTGCAGGAGTCTCATTTTTTTTGCTAAGGTGGATTTTGTGTAGCTAAGCACAAATCTGCAATTAGAATTTTGATAAGTCAATTAGTAACAATTTTAGAAAATTTTCAAAATTTTCAAAATTTTCAAAAAATTTTGAGTATATATAGAAAGTGGCTGACAACCTACGGTCGCGTGCAAATATATATATATATAGTTTTATTTAACCTCAAAGTCGTAACCTTTTTTATTGTATACAGGCAAAGTCGTAACGTTTTGGCAAACTCGTAACTTTTTAGGGTTACGACTTTGCCAAGTACCTCTCAGATGATTCTACTACCCTAATAACACATTTCTAGATGGTTTTTAGCAGGGTTGTGAGTTTGCCGTTTATACACTTCTCAAAATTGCCCAAACTTCGAACACGCGAAAAAAATATAAAATATGAATTTTTTGGAGTGTACATATATTGGTAAATTAGGTAGAAAACAATGGTGGTAACACTGAGAGAAGGCGTTGGGAACCCCTCGACGTGATAAACGCGAACTACAGGCATGGTGCGGGTTTGCTGTTTATACAAAAGGTTACGACTTTGCCTGTAAACAATTATATATATATATACACAGTCGCAATACATTGTTGCACCCAGGTTATATATAGTACTTGTCGCACCCGTACATGAAATACAACATTGAAGCACCCAATTGAGAAAGTCTACATTGCTGCACCCATGCAATTTGAAACATCTTTATTGCACCCAGTGGTAGGGGGTAAAAAATCTTCTCATAATGAACAACTTGGCAACCACGGATTAACAACACACTAAATACTGTTGAAAACAAGAATGTAGCCGCAATCATTTCCTATAGAACTGAATAAATTGAGTAATGTTGGCTAGTACCATAGGTTCTGGTGTGTTAAGGAGATAATTTGGTCTCTAGCTGAACTCGTTTATGCCATTCGATTTGGCTTGGTAGAAGATGATTTTTGAGCACGTGAGCAAATTTTTATCTCGCCCTTGAGGGGGTGGGGGGCCCAAAATACGTGATTTCTAATCTAAAAATTCTATCTTTGCAAGTTTTCAACCGATTTTTTCAAACTTCGGCACGGAGCTAGAGATACTAGAGAAGAGTATTCTGAAATTTTTTTAGATTTTTCCGACCACTTTAATGACCTTGAATTTGACTTTGAAAATTTCAAATCATCGTGGGGGACACAATTTTGAGATGGATAGCAAAATAATTTTTTTTTCAGTTTCTCAATGTATTTCACACCTCTCAGAATTTTTTCAGATTTTTTCGAGTGGTGTAAGTTGATCAAATATTCAGAAAACGTGTGTAATTTGTCATTTAGCTCAGAAGAAATACCATCAAAAATGTCCTTTAAAAAGACACATTATATATTGATCACAATTTTATCGCTGAAAAAGCTTCTATGTGATGCCCAGTGTCTATGATGAAGCCGCACCATCTCGGCCCTCATTGCTTCTAGCAGGGGTTGACCCTTCATGGAAGAGAACGTTTCAAAAAATGATTTTTTGCATCGATTTCGCCAAATTCAATTTTCTCAGTCACTACAGAATAGATCGCGTTAAAATTTGGTTGACTATTACATTTTCGCATACTTATCAATGCATGTGTAGAATTATTTTTGAAAATAATTCTCTTGAACCCCAAAAAAAGAAGTATGTGCCGAAATTTGAGTGGGAGCATTTCTCCTAGGATGAAACTGACCCAAAATTTGGATTTTGCGACCCCAATTTAGTGGGAAAACATTTACGGTTTGTGATAATTAGCTTTTTTGCCCGAAATTCGGAGATTTTCAATTTTTTGAAAATTCTTTTCCCCTAAATATTGTAAGGATATTACTGACTAAATCAAAAAGGCTCTAGTGTGATCAGATCATTTGGCCTCTGGTGGAACATGATTAAAATTTTTATGTCATTCGATTTGTTTCAGTAGGAAATGATTTTAGAGCTCGTGGACGAATTTTCTTCTCGCCCCTGGGCCTCTGGGCCCCTGGGGAACTGGTGTCACAAAATACTTGATTTCCAAGCTAAAAATTTTATCTTTGAGAGTTTTCAACCGATTTTTTTCAAACTTGGCACGGGGTAAAGGCACTAAAAGAGAGTAAGTACCTTGAAATCTTTTCAGATTTTTCAAACCACTTTAATGACCTTATATTTGATTTTGAAAATCTCAAATCGCCTTGAAGGAAGCAATTTTGAGATGGTCAGAAAAACAATTTTTTTTTCTGAAGTTTTTCAATTTTTCCAGATTTTTTCAAGAGGTGGGAGTTGGTTAAATATTCAGACTACTGGTATAGTTCATCATTTAATCCTGGAGAAATAGCGTCAGAAAGGTCCTTTAAAAAAGACATTTTATATGTTAATCGCAATTTCATCGCTTGAAAAGCTTTTATGTGATGCCCAGAGTCTTATGATAAAGTCGCACCATCTCATCCCTAATTGTTTTTTGTGAGGTTTCCTTTCATGAAAGGAGAAAATTTTTTTTGCACCGATTTCGCTCAAATTCATTTGGAGGGTTATTTGTGTGTAGAAATGCATCCAAAAAAAGTCAAGCCTCCCGGGGAGATGAGACATCGCTTTCCAAAGTTGGACATTTTCGACTGAAATCACAAAAAAAACGAGTTTTCCAATTATAAAAAAACCTCAAAATTTTAATTTCGACACATTTTGGTATTTTTTATACACATTCTGAGATGAAAAATCCGACTAGTCTTATCAACTTTTTCACTCAGGGTATTTAACCTCCGCCTCACTCTATGGTCTCTTTGAAAGTATACAGATTCTAGGATTTCAGCAGAGAATTACTCGTTATACAGGTCATTTAAAGTGACATTTCGCGAAAAAGTGAAAATTTTTTACTTTTAAATTGTACGCTATTTCTCCTGGATTAAATGATGAATTATACCAGTAGTCTGAATATTTGACCAACTTCCACCTCTTGAAAAAATCTGGAAAAATTGAAAAACTTCAGAAAAAAAATTGTTTTTCTGACCATCTCAAAATTGCTTCCTTCAAGGCGATTTGAGATTTTCAAAATCAAATATAAGGTCATTAAAGTGGTTTGAAAAATCTGAAAAGATTTCAAGGTACTTACTCTCTTTTAGTGCCTTTACCCCGTGCCAAGTTTGAAAAAAATCGGTTGAAAACTCTCAAAGATAAAATTTTTAGCTTGGAAATCAAGTATTTTGTGACACCAGTTCCCCAGGGGCCCAGGGGCCCAGGGGCGAGAAGAAAATTCGTTCACGAGCTCTAAAATCATTTTCTACTGAAACAAATTGAATGACATAAAAATTTTAATCATGTTCCACCAGAGGCCAAATGATCTGATTACACTAAAGCCTATATTTAGGGGAAAAGAATTTTCAAAAAATTGAAAATCTCCGAATTTCGGGCAAAAAAGCTAATTAGCACAAACCGTAAATGTTTTCCCACTAAATTGGGGTCGCAAAATCCAAATTTTGGGTCAGTTTCATCCTAGGAGAAATGCTCCCACTCAAATTTCGGCACATACTTCTTTTTTTGGGGTTCAAGAGAATTATTTTCAAAAATAATTCTACACATGCATTGATATGCGAAAATGTAATAGTCAACCAAATTTTAACGCGATCTATTCTGTAGTGACTGAGAAAATTGAAAAAAATGTAATTTGAAAGGGGAAAAACGCAGCTGTGAAGTATAAGGTTATTATACAGTACAGCAGAAAATCAAAAAATCAAAAAATCATAATAAAAATGACAAAAAATCGATTATCTTAGCTTTTTTTCTACCAAAAAGGTCAGATTTGGCATACCTACTATTACATTTTTACATTATCAATGCACGTGTAAAATTATTTTGGAAAAAATTATTTTCATAGTCCGAAATTAGGAATATAAATACTAAAATTCGAGTGAAAGCATTGGGGTGATTCCCAAGTTGAAATAGACCCAAAATTTGGATTCCGTGGCCTTGATTTGAGAAAAACTCTTCTGGCTTCTGAAAATTAATTTTTTTCGTCCAAAATTGGTAGATTTTTAATTTTATGAACTTTTCCCCCTCAGTTTTAAGGAAAATTTTTTGGATATTACAAATTTTTCTATTTACCGAATAGTTTTCTTGATAATGAGGAAAAAATAATTCTCAACAAATTTAAAATCTCCAAATTTTTAACAAAAAAACTCAATTTATAGAAACCAAAAGGGTTTACCCAAATTGAGACAGTGGAATTTAAATTTTGGGTCAATTTCAACCTGGGAGTTACCCCAATGCCCTTATACACAAATTTCTGCATATTTTACAATTCTTTTTTCAAAAATTATTCTACACTTGCATTGATGATGTAAAAATATAATAGTATACCAAATTTGAACGCGATCCATTCCGTAGTAGCTGAGAAAATTGAAAGAAATCGTACATAATTTGAAAAAAAATATGTATCACTTGAAATGAATAGATGCAGCAACTACGACGTACTTTATGCAGTATAGCAGAAAATCAAAAAATCGTGATGAAAATGACAAAAAATCAATTTTCTTAGCTTTTTTTCAACCAATAAGGTTCAAATTTGGTATGCTACTACATTTTTATATTATCAATGCACGTGTAGAATTATTTTTGACAAAAAAAATTCGTGGGTCGAAAAGAGGAATATAAATATTTACTAAAATTCGAGTGAAAGCATTGGGGGTGATTCCCAAGTTGAAATAGACCCAAAATTTGGATTTCGTGGCCTTGATTTGAGAAATACTCTTTTGGTTTCTCAAAATTGAGTTTTTTCGTCCAAACTTTGGAAATTTTAAATTTTTTGAACTTTTCCCCCACAATTTTAAGGAAAAAATTTCGGCACTTACAATTTTTCGATTTAAATGAATCGTTTTCTTAATAATTGAGGAAAAAATAATTCTCAAAAAATTTAAAATCTCCGAATTGTTGATAAAAAGTCAATTTACAGATACCAAAAGGGTTTTCGCCCAAATCAAAGCCGCACAGGATCCAAATTTTGGGCCAATTTCAACCTGGGAGTTACCCCAATGCTCCCACTTAAATCTCGAGAAATTTTCCTTTTTTCGGCCCACAAAAATAATTCTACACATGCATTGATGATATAGGTAAAAATGTAATAGTGTACCAAAATTGAACCTTTTTGTTTGAAAATAAGCTAAGTAAATTGTTTTTTTTTTCTCATTTTCATCATGATTTTTTGATTTTTCGCTCTATGGTATGAAGTATGCCGTATATTATACTCCGTAGCTGGGTTCTTTCTTTCCTTCCAAATTACAATTTTTTTTTCAATTTTCTCAGCTACTACGGAATTGATCGCGTTCAAACTTGGTACATCATTACATTACATTTCCATATTACCAATGTACACATATATGTATAATTATTTTTGAAAAAAACAATTTCATGGGTCGAGAAAAGGAAATACGTATGCACCTAAATTTGAAAGGAGTCATCGGTGATACTTCTTAAAACTTTTTTGATTGTAACTTCATCAAAATCTTCTATCTAATGGTATAAGATCATAACATTTACATATTTTTTCGTTAACTGGAGGGATAAGATAAGAAACTGTACTTATTACTTACGATTTTTGAATTTTGTGAAGAAGGTGTTGATTTTAATATGTTTTTTTTGTGTTCAAAAAGAATTTTAAATTAAGTTTTTTTTTTTCAAAATATCGATTTTTTATTTGGTATAACTCCGTACATCGTACTGTGTTCAAGTATGAAAAGTCGTGAAAATTAAAAATCAATGCTCTAAAAAAAATATTTGAAAATTCTTTTTAAACACTAGAAATAAATATTCAAATCAACGCCTCCTTCACGAAAATCAAAAATCTTACAGTTTTTCAACTCTCCTGTATTTCAGCATTGGAGTCTAGACAAAATAAATAAAAGGAAAAACGGAAGCAGGTAGAAAGTGTAAAAGGGTATGTCATTGTATTGTATTGAATGGCCAGTGGACTGTTTTACCCATTGATGCGATGTTGCAAGACATGGCAAAATGTCACACTGCATACCTGGGTGCAATAAAGTCGATGGATTATATTTTCTTTCTTTGAGAGATGAAAGTATATATGACCACTAGCGAGGTCTGGAGATATACCCTATGAACTAGGCTATATAAGTCCATCTAAAAAGGTCACTTACCGCACCCGACCGAAAATTTGCCATTGGCCTCTAGATGGCACTACCAATCGATTCTGATGATTTCCATAAGAAAACATTACCGCACCCGAATCGGGTGCGGTAATGACCGAACTGGGTGCGATAATGTATGTGAAGGACCATAACGGGTGCGGCAATGTACAAAACTAAATCTATATATATATATATATATATGTATGAAATTTGTCCTCGATTAAACTCCGAAACTATTGGGTTTGAGAAAAATCTGAAAAAGTCGCGCTGTTGGGGCATTGCTGAACCTGGGAGATTTTAAGTTTTATCGAAATCGCTTGAAAAGTTTTTGAGAAAAATGAATTTTTGTGATTTTCTAATGAATTTTGTGTGAAAATAGTGTTTCCTAGAAGCGATTCTTGTCCGAAAAAAGGCCTTCAGGGTGTCCAAAAGAATATAATGAAAATGCATGGCAAAAATTATTCAACCAACTTAAGTAATTGAAAATTTTTAAATCTGGTGTCAGTCGTGGTCTATTACCATTCGAATGCACATAATAGTAGAAAGAATCCATTCAAGACAGGTTTCTTCAGATTACGAATTCATCATTTCCGGTTACCATCAACTTTGAAAAAAATAGGTCTTCAGGGTGTCCGAAAAAAATTACAATTAAAATACCTAGCAAAAATTTCGTAATCAACTTGATTGAAACATTTAAAATCTGACGTCATTCCTGGTCTATTACCATTCGAATGTACATGATAGTAGAAAGGATCCATTCGAGATGAGCTTCTTCAGGTTACGAATTCATCATTTCCGGTTACCATCAACTTTGAAAAAAAAAGAGGTCTTCAGGGTGTCCGAAAAAAAATTACAATTAAAATGCCTAGCAAAAATTTCCTCATCAACTTAGTTAAAAAATTTTAAATCTGGCGTCATTCCTGGTCTATTACCATTCGAATGTACATGATGGTAGAAATACAAAACCCCTAGATAATTATGATCTTATTGTAAAAGGATTTTTGGTTTATTGAAACATGCAGTTGAAAATTTATGCAGATTGTTCATAAAAAAAAAAATTGTTCAAGTCTTGAAGGTTTTGTTTTTTTACAGTTCTTTGGAATTAACTGTCAATTTAGAATTCAAAAACGGAATCAGCAAGAAATTGACTAAATTTTGAATTAGAATATGGGCTCAGTTTTTCAACGGATCGCAGTGAACTTCCTATCACCTCTCCTCCCCCCCCCCCGGCCGATGAGGTGAAAATTCAAAAAAAAAATGAAAAATAACATGTGACGTGTCGTTTGTTGGGTTTTTGAGAGAACTGAGTTCGAAAATATGCTCAGTATTTTTATCCGATTCCTCTGAGCCCCCCCCCCCCATCGTCTCCCTAAAACTAGGAAATTACGTAGATTTGGGTTAATTTTGTATTCAGTCATTTTCATTGTATCAAAATGAACCCCAACAAATAGCTATTGATGACAAAGATGATTTCTTTGTCAGATAATACATTTTGTTGAAAAAATTCATGCATAAAAATACGAGAAAAGACGGTTACCTCACGGTTTAGGCGTGAGAATTTTTTTCAAATATTTTCGCCTTCGCTTCGCTTAGGCTCAGTGAATTTACTTTTTTTTTCGAAATCATGGTAAAAACTCTTCTCTTCCATCTTAAACAATGAAATATTTTGAAACAGAAAAAATTTGTCCTCCTAAAATGAGTTTGATTTTTTTTGGTGTGGGGAAGGGGGGGGTACAATATTAATTTTGAAAAAGTCATGCTGAAAGTCCTTCCAAGATCCTTCTAAAGTCCTTCTTTTGGGGTTTGAGATTTTGTTAGACACCCTGACTCTGCACATTTTTTTCCTTGCAAATTTTCATGGCGTTTTAAATATTTTTTTCAACAGTTCAATAATTAATCTACTTACCAAAATTTCGGATGCCAAACATCGACAATGACTTCATTGATATTTAATTTCGAAGTTTTAATTCATTTTAGTATAAAAAAAGTCAATTTCATTGTAAATTTAATAATTAGCTTTTGTTGGGATTTTACTTTGAGAAAATGTTTCAAATTCTGTTTTTTTTTTGACAAACTGAAATTTTCGTGAAAATTTATTGCACGGTGAAAGGAAGAAAGAATGAGATTTTTTTTCATCGTCGAACAATTTGTCGAGCAATTCACGACAACAGCTATACGTCCTGCATATTTCAGTTTCTCTTAATTAACAACCCTGTGTAAACGAAGATGGAGCGAATTCATGAAAAAGGGGGGAAAGGGAATCATAAAAATGTTGTCTACCGCGTTTAAATTTTGATACAAAATTCGAGCTGGAATTTTTTCGGTAATGAAAATGGTACGAATCATTTTTTTTTCTTTTTCATTAAAGTGTCACAATTTTTCATACCTTTGAAAGAAATTACCAGCCTTTTTTAAATGAACCTCTACCTTGAATTTTCGAGATACACTGACGCTACGTATCATTCTTACGGGTTAATGGAATCAATAAATTTTTCAGTGTCCACTATTACCATTCTGACTCTTAAATCGTGTAAAACTTGTATCAATTTTTTCCTCGGTTACGTACGTTGGAAAATCTCGTAACTAGGTCCAGGATAATATCGATGTACTCGACTCGTAGTTGGAAATAAGACACATGCGAAATACCGAATACCCATCATTAAGAAAACTTTCCTTCGGCCGGATCAATTTTAATCGAGATTTTATGCAAGTCGAGTTCACCAAGTGCCATAACGGGCCTTCTAAAATTACCATAATGGATTCGCCGTATGCCCGTCTCTGTCGCTTTTCAAGATATACAGCTTAAAGGTTAAACACACATCTTAAGTATCCTTACACATACACACCGATTCGCATCGCCGCTTTTCTGCGAGATGTTAATATTTAATGAAAGCTTTTTTTTTTGCTTCCTCCGTCTTGTTCACAACCGTACGAATTTCTACAGACTTATTTTTTAGTGTAAAGAGTAGATTTTTATCGATGTACGTTATTATAGATACTTTACCTAAAGGTGCTTTGCTATTCCACATACTCCTATGGACGCTGGGATCGCCTCGACGCCATTCGCGCCAAAATCGATTACGTCTGATTTCAGCCGTTGTACTGAATTCGGAAAAATTATACGGGGTGCTTTCCGTTATCGAGTCGCTATGATTGGTGTTGGCATTTAGTAAACCTGAAATCAAGCCGGAAAAATATCGTTAGAATGGAATTTCTGATAAAAAATACTAGATTTTTTTTAGCGCGGAGAAAACGAAAGAAATGCACGGTAGCGATTTTTTCACTAACGCGGAGAAAAGGTTATTAGCATTTCATAAACGGAGTATTTTTCTTTTTTGTTCCTTTTGCTGGTAGAATCAGTCTTTAGACTGCAATTGACATGTTTGCGAGGTGCTATTTCGCGTATAGATTTTTTTTATTTTTTGCATCGATTTGAGATTGTAAGGGAATGGCGTTGGGTTGATGTTAATAAGGTTAATGTGAATTGAGTAGAGTTAACTTGCGTCGAGTACTCTTTGATAGTTTTAGATTTACACGTGAACATCCTGATTGCCTTTGTTCAAGATTTTAAAGAAATTTCTGGCATGTTTTCGATTCATTGAAGTTTTTTAATATGGTTGTGTTTGACTGGGGATAAGTTAGAAATTTTTTGCTTGCAAAAAACAAAATCAAGGCACAAAAAAATTTGATTTTTTTAGAAACTTTGAAAATTGGAGAACAACAAAAATAGGGTTGAAATATGATAGCTTATCCCTTGCCCCCTGTTCAGGCCTCGCCCCCTACCACACCCGTTTGCCCACCTTTCCCTCAAGCCTTTCTTCTTACCGCCCGCCCCCTTCCCCACATATCCTTCAAGTCCCGCTCACTTAATCTCACCCTTCCTGTTCATTTAACCTAACCAGGAATGTCAAGCGGTAACATAAAACTTTCAACTTTCGACTTCAGCTTAATTTTTTGACAAAAATGTTTTAGCTTTAGCTTTAAACGCTATCTTTCGGCTATCTTTCAGCTTGATTTCAAAGGCTTTTAGCTTTCGGAAGTGGCGTCGTCAGAATCGAAAATTGGGGGGCACAAAAGGGGCCGTATGTTGGACAACTTTTTTTGCTTTTTCGAAATGGAAAAGATGGAGGGGAGGGGGGAGGGGGACTGACATTTTTCACCTGCTAAAAAAGGGGAGGGGGAGGGAATAAAAAGGGAGCCTTCTTCTGCCCTTTCGTCTCAGATAGATTATAGAATTGTAATTTTATTCATGCGAGGGCGAAGCGAGGGCGAAACTGAAAAAAATTGGATTTTTAACAGTGTTCAAAACCGATTGAAGTTAAATTGGTGGTGGTGGTTGTGGTTTTGGGATGCGTTGTTATTAAATGGTTCCTGGTTCTGGTTTTTGAATTGGTTTTTGACAATTGTCTGAAACGGTTCTGTTTGGTTCTGATATTTTCAGTTTTTGTAATCTGTGATTCTTATCTTGAAATGGTTTTGGTTTTTTATTTTTTGCAGTTCTGATTTTAGGTTCTGTTTCGAAAAATTTCATCATGTTGTTCTGGTGGTGGTTCCCAAAATTAGAGACCGTTTCAATTGGTCCCGGTTCTCCCGGTTCCAGTGGTTGTTCTTGTACTGATTAGAAATTTATTGAAATGGTTCCTGTTGGTGGTGGTTTTTATCTCAAAATACTTATGCTTGTTCTGGTGGTTCTGTTAATTAACAAGCTTCAAAATTTCTTCTGGTTCTCCCAATTGGGAATATCTCTTTTTCCCTGCTGAATTGGTTCGTTTCGGTCTTTTTTGGGAATATTTCAACACATCTTGGAACCGGTTCCAATTGGTCCTGGTTCCCATTTGAAAAATCGAAAATAAAGTGGTTCTGGTGGGTTTTGGTTCTGGTGGTTTTGAACACTGATTTTTAATGCCATAAAAAGACATTTTTTCATGTTTTAATGCTTTGAAAATCCTATCTGATGTAAGTGTAATGTAAATTTATAAATGCAACATAAGTTGGGGGGGGGGGCAAGCGGGGGCCAAAATTTTTTTGCCCCCCCCCCTCGACGCCTCTGGCTTTCGGCTTAAAACTTTTCATTTTCTTTCTACAACAAAGTAAGACAATGAACAAAACTTCATTAAAATCATGTATTATGCGATTTTTTAACAGTTTCTCAAACGAACTCCTGTGGGTTTATTTTAATTACCCACACCACCTCCCTCTTCGCACCTTAAGGTTTATCAACAGTGGGAGGACACGGGGGAGACTAACATATACAGCGAACAATTATGTATGTGTAATAGTACATAGTGATAAGGATTACAATGAGATTAGAGAAACAATTCATGACAGGAAAATATTAATGACATAGTACGCGTGTATACGTATGCGTACGCGTACGCGCGCATGGGGGGTAGTTTTACGTAGTTTAGTGACATGTATATCGTTGTCAAACGCATTTCGGCAAGCTGCACCGGTAGCTGAATGGACAGAGCGATGGCTCACAGTGCGGAAGGTCCCGGGTTCGGATCCTGCTGGCGGAATAATTTTTTGAAATTTTTTTTCATTGTAATTTTGGAATTTTCAAAACGACGATTTTTTTATACCAACTGAATGTCAAGGTGAAGTGAGGTTTAGTCTTTAGGATTTACAATAGTAAAAAAACACCCAAACAATTTCATCATAATTTTACAATTTTTAAAACGACAATTTTTTCAGAACAACTGAATCTCAAGGTGAGGTGAGGTTTAGTCTTTAGGATTAACAATATAAAAAAATAAAAAATCATTAAAAAATAACCTTCCAACAGTTATTGTGATTGTTCCAACGAAAACCATGATGTCATTGATGCATATTTTCCTGTCATGAATTGTTGCTTGAGATTAGAAAGTGTGTTTATAAGAACAGATAACAACAAATTCATAAGATATAACAGTAAAACAACACAAAATAACAAATGATAAAGTGAAAAGATGGGAATACCACAACAGGACTCACTACTAGTGTGTATGCGACTTACTTCAGGGGCGTAGCTAGGGGTGGGTTCTCGAGATTCCCCCCCCCCCTTGGCGTCAGGAACTTACGTGAAAAAGTGCCTTTTTGGAGCATTAAAAATCACATTTCCTCAAAGCTTCGCCCTCGCTTCGCTCGGGCGTGAAAGAAATCACAATTATATGAACTATTCGAATCAACTATATAAAAAATAGTTTCCTTTTGATACTCCAAGTCTCCATACCCATTTTGCACCCTCCCCAAAAAAGCTTCGTACGGCAATTCTTGGATTTGTTGGTATTTTTATTGATTTTTAAGGCCAAAATAATTAGTACCTATGTAAGTTGTTTGTTCCAAAATTACATTTGCATCAGTTTTTTTCCTTAAATGTGCTATGCAAATCGCATGAAAATTTTATAAACTTTGAATTTTATGTTTTTATAGTAAAAGAAATTTGATGGGGGGGGGGGGGGGTGAACTTAGAATTTCTCAAAAAAAATATCAAATTTCGGACCCCTCCCTTGAAAAATTTCTTGCTACGCCACTGACTTACTGTTCAAATTCTCATCACTAATGGGTTAGGGAAGAAAAAGTAACAGGGGTAATTAAGGAAACTGATAATTATTATACAGATTTTCGATAAGAAATTCACAATATTTTTGAAACACTTCCTTATAAAAGTAATCTTCTTGATTTTCAGCGTTTTGGTCAAAATTATGAGCCATTTTGTCTTGAATTTCTTGTAGGTGGGGGCATAAAAACATTAAATAAATAGAATTTTGTTTGACGTGACCTCAAGTACAATACTTACCTTCAGCTTTTCCAATTTTAAAAAGATAATTTTGATTTGAAAAGATCTGAGTTGTTATATAATTTAGAACACAGTTAGAATGGTAAAAAAATTTAATTTTGGGATCAAAATGTGTGTTAATAGGTACTTTTTGAGAAATATTTCAACTTAGTTAGTTGCCATCTATCGATTGACCAGTCATAAAGAATAGCTTTTAGGTTTTTATAGTTTAAATTTTGAGCCGTGATGGTTTTAATTTCGTAGTCAGCAGCTTCATGAAGGAGGATTTCAATTTTGTGAACATTGGGTATTTTTTGATAAGTTGTCCTTTATGAACATAATTTCATCTGTTTTTACCCCATCTAAATTGTACCTCAAATCTCCTCTGGCACAGCATACAGCATTTAACCTTCTTTTTTTTAGTTCACTCAGTTTGGGTAAAAATTGAAAAAAAGTGCAAAAAGCTGAAAGAAATCAAAATTATAAAACGTTCAGCTATCTTTTCGGATAAAGTTTATAAACCTTTACAGCTTTCAGCTTTTCCCAAAAATTGTCAAACTTTCAGCTTTTGGCTGTTAGTTTTCGTTTTTTGGGGGGCGGGGCTCCGTTGTAGGTAAGGTTGCGTGGGTGGGGCTTGATGTAGGGGTGGAGCCTGAACAAGGAAGGGTCAAAGGGTGGGTTGTTTCAAACATCCTCCTATGTAGTATGACAGGAAAAATAGAACTAAACCCCCTCTCCCTACCCAAGCCTGTCCCATTACTGTATCCCTACCATCAAAATCCGTGCCTTGCCCCTCCTCCATCTCCTTTTCCAATCCCCACTCACCTAACCTCATCGCCTCTCTCCTAAACTACCAATGGTACATACCTGCCTGTCAGTTTGGTTAGGTTACCCACCGTTTAGAATGGGGTCTCTATTTAAAAAAAAATGAAAAGTGGAAAGAGGTGGGGGATGGTGTTAGGTGAGTGAGGATTGGAGGAGGAGATGAGGGAAGGGCGCTGGGGCGAAACTTGGGGTGGGGAGGCAGTAATGGGGCGGGGCCTGAGTTGGGGCGGAGCTTAGTTCTATTTGTCCTTGTATGCTATGTATGGTTTCCAACATCCCACAACATATTAAAAAGTTACAGACGTTTTAAGAGTATTGAAATTATTTGACAATAATTTTGAAAATTAGAAAAAAGAAAAAAACGCCTCAAATATCTGCAATTTTTAACTAAAAGTCGTATTTAAAACATATTAATGATTTAAAAGCCTTGGTTCTAAAGAAAAACCAGTGTAATTTTTTTCAAAATTTTATTTTTTTAGAAATTTTTTTCCAAGTTTAATTTAATACATGAAAACTTTTTGACTAAGGGAATCTTTTGAGGGATCCAGCAGTGATTTAAACAAGAGAAGTATTGGAAGGACCGCAGTAATAAAACTCTTCTACTCAATATTTGATTTGTCCAAGTTTCCTTTCAATTTTCGACGAATTTTTATATACTTATTAAAACATAGTGATTTTTCTGCGAAAATGAGTTTAAAAAAAAATACTTTTTCCTTGAAAATGATGAAAATGATACTTTAATATTGAAATTTTCATTTGAGAAAATTATTCTTCAGTGTTTTCAAGGGGAGGTATATTATGAAATCAACTTTTAGATAAAAACATGTTTAGGAAAAAAATTTCGTATAATGGTATCATGTAAAATATTTTTGATCGCGTTCTAATATTAAAAGAAAAACTTTATCAGGAATTCGAAAAACTTGGTTTGAGGATCATATCATCACCCCATCTGTTCCAAAAAAGACCATAAACCTTAGAAACGTGAAAATTGTTTCATTTTTTCAGATGTTTAGAGTTGAAACTTCGTTTGAGACGTTTAAGAACATGATAAGGCCTTCTGCCTGTTTTTCCCATTTTTCCGCAAAAATTTTGAACTAAAATCAAAATTAAAAGTAGAAACAAAAATCAAATTTTCCACATTTTTGGGATTTGAGGTTTTTTTGAAGCATTTGAAGACATCTCGAACTAACTTTTCAAATTCCTGATAAAACTTCTTTCTAGAATTTTTGTCAAAGAAAGTTTTCGGAATATTCTTGAGACACGTTGGTGGGGGCGAGATCCAGCCTTCAAACCAGGTTTTTTGGATTGTTTAGTCAGTTGTTCCAAGTATAATATGGTAAAAAAAAAAGAAAAAAAATGTCTGCGTTTACCCCTTCATAGAAACCATATCACATGTACGAAGGAAATGTGTAGGAAACCTATTTTTTGATAGTGATGGAGGAAGTGAGTTGAATATCTTCGCCTAAAATCCAAAAAAAAAAAAAGATAATTGTATTTGAATTCCATTAAAGGCTGAGTCAACTCTGTTGGTCACGATCTCATGAAAATTATGAAGTCTGAAAATTTTGAAACGCCATCAAAATCACAGAAAAATATTGGTTGAAAATTTTTCAAAAAATACTTAGGTATAAATTTTTGTAGCATTGATACATTAAAGAATGTATATTTTGGGCATTAAAAGTCTCAATTTATTCAGAACTTAGATCAGACCTAAATATATAGTTTTTAACATTGAAATAAAAGGCTCAAGAAAAATGAATGAAAATTGATAGGAGAGGAAAAAGTCAGGAAATTCCAAGTTAAAACGTAGGTTTAGCTGTAGGTAATAAAATCAGAGAATTTTTAGTCAATTTCGAGGCACTTTCCAGGAGTCGTCGGAAGGAAAAGAGGTCTTCGGTGTCCCTATTTTTTAGATAAATTCTATAGAGATGTCACATATCATCTACTGGTATCATTCAGTACCTACTTTGTAAATATCAACTCTCATAAATAAGAAAATATTTGGAGGGAAGGAGTCGATTCTGGTGGAAGAATTAGCTTAATATTTTTATGTGACAGAGGCCAAAATGAATCCAACACGTCGCATCAATCATCATCGATAAACCATTTCCTATTGGAGAAAATTTCCACTCTTGAGAATTATGTACGTTTTCCATTTTATATTATCGCACTTTCGTGACTGCAATCGTATGAAATACGAATACGAACCATCAAGACCGGGTAAAATGTTGTAAATTGCGAGGCCCGTGAAAAATCTAAATTCAACTTATATCGCCACTTTTGCGGAATAATTTTAAAATACGCGTTGATAAAACATTTGTGATAGATGAGACCGCAGAGAGACACGCGGAATGGTATTATCGGAGATGACCTTTTTCACCCCTTCTTTTTGTACGTGTTTGCCAAAGTAATTCATTTTCTTTCCGCGGTTCGGTTCTCTTTGGCAGAAATATTTTCGCAACGTTATGTTACGTTGGAGAATATAATATGTACCAGCGTCGACGTGGATTTCGAGTCGGACTGGTAAAATATAAAAGATAATTTTTCGCTCACCTTTAAACGTCGCCGTGAAATTGACGACGAAAAGCTTTCGTAGGTAGTCGAGGATGAGCAGCGAATTACCCTTGGCATGGCGCATCGAGAGATTACAATATTTTACACTCGGTATTTATTTTCCATTAAACTCGACTCTCTGCTGTTGTCGGCTGTCGAGCCAGGCAAACGTTTGTTAACGTTAATAAAGCCATTTAAAAGTTCGCCAAATGCCACACGATGATAACTTTACTCGTTATTTTTCATTCGTTCTTTACTTTCGTCATTCCCCGAGCCACCTCCGCCTCGGCCCACTCTAATGTGTCCTCTTCGACCAGAAACGAAAAAGTAATAAAAGTAGAATAACGGTTCGTTATAAACATCCACTCTGTACGTCGTCGTTTCATTGGCCGACACGATGAACAAAGCTGCAACTTTTTTTGCTGTTCTCAAATCAACTTGGAGAACTTTTTATTTCGCTCTTTAAAGTTTGACATTTTTTACACCTCTTTCCCTCGATTTTCAGACTTCCGAGAGAACCGTTTGAATTTTATTAATTTTTAATTTTCTTTCCGATAGAAATGTCGAAGTGCTTTGGTGGATTGTGTACTAAAAGCTTTAAAAGGGTTATTGAAAGTTTTTATTGGGGCGATTGTGTCGATTGTGTCGATATGTTGTTTGATCGAAGAAAAGGTGTTTGTCCTTATGGTTTGGAGATGAAAGAGTGGAGTTTATTGTGAATTGATTATGGCGAGAGAATTTGTCTTTTTAATCGATTTCTCTGGGGGGAAAAAAATTCAATTTTTTTATGCTAATAGTGATGTGTTTTGTGGAGGAATCGCTTTGTAAATTTTTTCGAAAGGGTATAGCCGGGTAAGAGGTGAATTTGGCCCTGGCTTCGATTTTCGATCCAACTCCCCCAGATGGTACCCCTTGATGTGAGAAAAATCTGGAAAAAATTTTGACTCCCCACCCCTACCCTGTTCATTACAATATTTTCAGGAATTTTTAATTTCAACGGAATTGAAGGAAATTTTCGGTTCTTTGGCACAAAGTTACATCTCGTAGAGGTGCATTTACGATAATTTTTTCAACAATTTTGGTCCACTTCTTCACAATTTTTCGGCTATTTGAAGTTTTCAATCGTAAAAAAACACCGTATAAGCGAAGAGGAACCACTTTTTGAAAATATCCCAAAAACGTGCTTTTTAAACGTAGATTCACCTCACGTATTCACTTTTGGCGATTTCGATGCCGCAAGGGCCGAAAATTGCGAAAAACCGTACAGAAATGTTGATTTTTTAGCAGATTTTTCAAATTTTGAGCGTTTTATACGGAAAAAATGACCAAAAATAGAAAACTAACGTTGGATTCGTGTTTAGCGGGTCAAAATACCCCGATAAACACCCTTTTCGCGATCATTTTCCTTGAATCCTCGAAATTCGCCATTTTTGTTATGAGAAATCAGTGAAAAAGGTGAATTTCGAGGATTCAAGGAAAATGATCGCGAAAAGGGTGTTTATCGGAGTATTTTGACCCGCTAAACACGAATCCAACGTTAATTTTCTATTTTTGGTCATTTTTCCCGTATAAAACGCTCAAAATTTGAAAAATCTGCTAAAAAATCAACATTTTTGCGTAGGTTTTCTCGATTTAAGAAGTGCACCAAAATTGTTGAAAAAATTATCGTAAATACACCTCTACGAGATGTAACTTGAATAAAAAATTCCTGAAAATATTGCAATGAAAAGGGTGGGGGTGGGGGGTCAAAAATGGTTCCAATTTTTTTACATCAATATCATGGGGGGGGGGGGGGGTAGATCTAAAATCGAAGCCAGGGCTAAATTCACCTCTTACCCAGCTATACCCTTTGAATGGAGAAAAATTATGAAATGTGTTTGAATCCCAAAATTAAATGGTAAAAATCTCAGTCCCCTGATTCAATATTAGACCCTTTCCACTTGCTGTAAAAATTTGATAATGTTCAAAATAGTTTTTTTTAAATTGAAAAAACAGTCTTAGTATTAAATATTATTACCTCCTCCCCCCTCCCTCCCCCCCCCCCCCAAGTTGGACCTTTTTCCATTTTGATCTTTTTTCCAAATGTAAGTACTTCAAAATGCTACTTTTTTTCCTTCGTTCTTTTAATCTCTTAATCTCTCTGCTAAAAACGAAAAAAATAATTTTGGAATCATTTCTATAATTGAATGGCTTTAGTACAACAACTTTTACTAAAAATGATCGTTGTTGGCGATCTTTGGCCTCCACTCTCTGCCTCCCTCTCATTTTGTTAAATGATTAGAAATCGAGATTTTTTTCGAAAATAGGATAATCGTTTGAAATTTTTAACGATAAATCATGAATGTTGTTTCTGATGAAAATATAGTCATACAAAAATCATTTTCATTGAAATTTTCTCCAATTTTTTTTTTCAATTTATAGCAAAAAAAATCAAACACGTGAAAAGAGAGATTTTTTAAAAAGTATCTCTAAAAAAAAAAAAAAGATGAGGTGAAACATGATAAAAGAAATGCTGCTTTTGAGTGACAAGATCCATGTTACCACTTTCTGTAAAAATTTTCAAAAATTTTCCACTTTTTTATTCAAATTTTTTCACTTTTTTTATTTAAATTTTTTCACTTTTCTATTTATATTTTTTCACTTTTTTATTTAATTTTTTTTTAAAACTACCTACTTACTTATTTTTTAATTTTACTTTTTTCGATTTTTCGATTTTTTGATTTTTTTAAATTGAAAACTATTGAACCTTTTTGAATTTTAGGGGTAAATGGGGAGGGGTAAAGATAGAGTCAGAAGGCTAAAATTTTCACATGGTCATTTTGAAATCAGCACACAACTTTTAAGCCACCTTCGCATTCGCAACTTTCGAAAAAAAAGTTGCAAAATGATCACTTCTAATTTTAATCTCTTATCTCAGCTGGGACCGAATTGAATGGAAAGAAGGGCAATTTCTCATTATGTATTTTCAGTTGAAAAATTGCAGAAGTCGTATTCCCAATAATACTTTTGAATCCAAGCTGTGGTTTTGCAAATAAATTTGAAAAGTAGCACCATGCTTCTGACCTGTATTGTAGCAACTGAGATTTATTTGGTGAGTAAATTATCCTAAATTTTTGAATTAAAAAAATTTTGTCGTGAATTTAATTGAAAACAAATTAGAAAATTGGCCCAAAATTTGAAAATCAGTTCCAGTGGATAAAATTTTAAGTCAAGGTATCGATTGGATCAAGATTGGATCTGAAAAATCCGAAAAAGTACGAATTTTTGTTGTACAAGTCTTAGTTAAAATTTATAAATGAGCCCGAGATGTTCTCACTTGGTTTTCTTAGCATAGGTAAGTGCCTAATTTTTTTTCTCTTTATTTGGTTGAAATTATATCACGAGTCATAAATTACTTTCTATGATAATTGAAATACTGGAAAAAATTATGAAATTTTAACTTTTAATTACATTACTGTGTAAAAATTTTCACTCGACATCTTTCATTGTTATTCTTAACAAAACACTGATATTTTTCGAATTTTCGTAATTTCTGTTTTTCTTCACGAGCCTTCTTCTCCTCATTAAGGGGGAAAGGTGATGCAATGAATCGTTAAAAAATAAAATTTCAGTCCAAAAAAGTCTGAAATCAGTCCGAATTTTCATTATTTTCATTTAGTAGACGTGCAGCGTGCACCCTATAAATTATTAGGAACACGAAGAATTATCTTGTTGAATGAACTTCAAAAATACGTTTTGTAATCCCTCATTCAATTTCCCACGTGCATGCAACGTTTAAAATTCAAAAATTTGAATTGAATTTTTTTTAAATTTCCAGTCATGCTTGGATCTAGCGATAAATTGAAATGTTTTTCGATCCTCACTCGAAAAATTTTTTCGAAGTGATCTTGGGAGCACAAATGCCACTAAAAGTCATCTTAAAACAGAGATTTTCTGAATAGATATTAGCAAAGTTTGGGTACAATGAGCTAAAAATCTTTTTCAATTTTTAATTGGCATCACTGATTTTTGACGATTTTTTTCGCCACTAGTGATTTTTTCTTCGAAAAAATTGGAAAATGTTGTATTTTTCAATTGAGAAAAATTCCAGAAAATCAAAAAAGTTCATAAATTCGTAGGAAATTTATCTGTTACCCTCTCATAATACTATCTTTGGTCCACCTCCTTCCCTGGTTCACTTTAATGAAATCACGTGTCAACTCGCTATTTCAAATCTAATCCAATGGCTCTTCACAATGAAACAAATCGAAAATAAGAAAGATTTTCTTCGGCAGAAAAAAGTTCAAGGTTTTGCGAGGGTGTTTTTCCATGGTGTAAAAAAAATCTACTCGGAGATATACTTACTGTATTTCCAATGCTGAAATATTGCGATGCACGACGACGGCGACGAAGAAGACGATACATTATTCAAACAATACCATAAAGCATTAAGTCGAGAAAATATCAGGTACCTATACCTACACATACTGCAAGCGGCGACAAAATCCACCCAAGGTTTCTTTTGCTGCAGCATATCCCGACTAAGCTGCTATTCGCAAAGCTAAATCATACCTGGTACGAAGAATTATCGCAGCGACCAAAACAAGGCGATGTGAAAGTCGTTCATTTTTCATTCGCTGCTTATCCTTCTCCACGTCCCTATCTAGCTTTCGGTGAGATGTTCGAACGACACGAAACGGAGGAGGAATAAAAATCGCACATACATGTAAAACCTCCATCGCATCCGTCCCGATGCCTCTTTTTCCACACACCTGCTCGCTGGATTGAGAAGATACCGAGGAGCGAGAGAAAAAAAAAGGTAACCTCATTTTACGCGTTACAAAAGTGAAAATTTGGTATTCTAGTGTTCAATGGCGGAAAAGAGGGGAGGAGGAAGGAAAAGGTGTAACATTACGCGTATTGTAAGACGTAGATAGGTAGTAGGTACTAGTACCTTCGCGTTACGCGCCAAGATAAAAGAAAGCTTTAAAAGATTAAAGCTTTAACGCTCTAATGGTTTAGACTTGGCACCAATGAAATATATATTAGTTCAACGAATTGGCAACATTCGCTTCCCCCAAAAACCGTCTGCCAATTTGGAGCAGGTTTTTTTGACCGAGGAAGGAGTGGATAAGGAAAGGAAAAAAAATTCGAGGGTTGGCGCTCCTTAATTGAATTCGCCAAAACGAGTTAATTACCAAACAAAAGGAATTGTTTTGAATATTCTTCGATTAAATATTTGTTAAAAAGCAGCCTCTGTCGATTATGTTAAAAGCTTTTTCGAGTGTTTTTTTGCTAGTATATTTTTGCAGCATTGCGGGTATTTTTAATTTGATGGGGTTTCGATCGAGAGTGCGAGCAAGGGGAGGAATTATTGAGCCAAATTAGAATTTCGTATTGGAAACAAACAATTATAATTTAATTTTCAGTATTTAGTGTTTTAGAAAGAGGGGATTCGAAGTTTTTCGATGATTCGTCTTATTTTACGAAGGGACTGTTCGAGGTAAACGAAATTTCGATTTTTAAAGAGAGCGTACATATGTAATTTTAAGGTGTCAAGATGAGTTTTCATTTTTGGCGATTTTTAAATTTTTAAAATTTAAAAACTTTTCCGCAAGAGTACAAAATTTTTGGAAAAAGTATTTTTTAAAATAAAATTGAGAAATACGATAATATAATTGACCTTGCCCCTCCCCCCTCCGAAATCGAATTTCACCATTTCCAGCCAGAGTTCCTATTTTCTGGAAAACTTGGAAAAGCCAGAAAATTCAGGAAATTTTTAAATTTTATCTCCAAGACCAAGAGTTTTTTACTTACCTACGTGTGAAGATCTTATTTTTAGATTTGGATTTTTTTTTACATTATTTAAAAAAGGGTGCCATTTAACTGCACGACAGAAATAATGGTTTGCACGACAGAAAAAATGGAAATAACGACGACATTATATATCAAGCGACGAAACAAATTAATCCACGTAAAAAAAAAAGAATAAACGACAGTAAATAAAACGCACGTCAAAAAAATGTATTTGGGCGACGAAACAAAATAATCAACGGGAAAATAAATGAAAACACAGAAAAAAAATTATCAAACGACAACTTGTGAACGACAATTAAAATCAAAGGAACGACAAAGTACAATTAAAAAAATTAAAAGTTTGAGCGACAAATAAAAAAAAAATTAAAATTTTAAGCGAAAATTACTATATCCTACTGCACCAACAACGCTTTCCTGGCTTTTGATGGGCGTCCGCGCTTCCTTTTATATAAAAAAATCTCTCCTTAACACAATAAAAAAAAAAAAAAAAACAGATAGAAAATTGGTCGAATAGTTTTGAAGAAAATGGGACAAAAACATGAAAAACCATCTTAACAAGAAAGAGCTTTTAAAAGAAAAAATTTCAATTTCCAAAAAAAGTTGAACTTTTTAAGTCTGAAAAACACCTTTTCATATTGTTTCCAAATTTTTCATAAGTTCATAGATTTAGAAAACATGGAAACTTCATTTTTGGGCAATCTCCAATTTTTCTGTACTGAATAGTGAGTGAAAATTTGAAATTTAAATATCGTTACAAAAAATAAAAAAATGAATGCTCAGAGTTGTATAGAATTGGGGGCCAAAATTAAGGCAGTATTTAATAAAATTCAATTTCATACTGTCGTGCAATGATTTATTTCTTATCTCAAAAATTGTCGTTCATTCATATTATTTTGTCGTTCATACTTTGTCGTGCAAATCTTACTTTCTGTGTCGTGCATTCCCATTACTCTGTCGTGATTCGATTTTCCCATTTTCGTCGTGCAAACCCTTTCTTTTGTCGTGCAGTTTTATATTCCCCTTTAAAAAATTCGGAAAACGCAAGATGTCTACTAAATACAAAGAGTACAAAAATTCGAAAAAAAAGGAATTTTTCCTGAAAACTGTAAAATTTTAGTATTTGATTTTCATTCTTTGGAA
Source organism: Pseudococcus viburni (assembly GCA_033439095.1). NCBI lineage: Eukaryota > Metazoa > Arthropoda > Insecta > Hemiptera > Pseudococcidae > Pseudococcus > Pseudococcus viburni. The sequence continues at coordinate 335,949 of JAVBJF010000098.1, forward strand.
AAATTTTCGCCCTTGCTTCGCTCGGGCTTAATCTCTTTATTGGCATGATTTGATGGGAGTTGGTGAGTTGATTCCCTGAATTTAGAAATGTGTGAATTGATTCCCATTTTTTTCGGGGTATGTACGAAATGATTCTAATTTTTTCCGGGGTATGTACGAAATGATTCCTATTTTTTTCGGTATTTCAAGTTTAAATTTTTTTCAGCTCTGAAGTTTTTGCTCAGAAGTTGACTTCTAATGTTTTCTAACTTTTTTCAATCTCTTATATTTTTTCAACATTTTTTTCAACCTAAAATTTTCTCAGAATTGTTTTAACTAAGTACCTTTACACTTTTTTCAAAATCATTTATATATTTCAACTTTAGAATTGTTTCTCAAAAAGTATTTCAACTTAAATTTTTTTCTCAAATTATTTTGCAATTTTATATTTTTTATTAATTTTTTAATTCAATATTTTTATCCAATTTAAAACTTTTTAAAAATCTTTAGGTACCAACTTTAAGTCCTCGAAAGCATAGTTTTTTAATTCCATATAAATAATTTTTGAGTTGAAAAAATTGGAAAAAAATTTTTAGAGTTGGACAAAATTTCAAGATAAATTTCACAATTGAAAACATTTTTGAAAAAAAAATCAGAAAAAGTACAAACATGAAAAATTGAAAAAATTTGAGAAAATTCAAGTTTGAAAAAAAGGTACCCCGGGTAAGATAGGTGAATCGGCCTAAGAACTACTTTTTGAAACTAATCATCAGACATTATTAAGAACTTCGAAAAATAATTTTAGGGCGCATTTTCCACCTCCCACCTCACTCCGTTTCACCCCCACCCCGAAATATCGAATTTTCATCAAAAAAATCACATTTTGGAACCTAATGAACTAAAAATTTTGAAATTTATGTGGTATACTCGGAAAGTGGTAACCAACTTTTGAGAATTTTTTCAGATTTTTTTGCACCGCCTTCTAGCCAAAACTCCACTTAGAAACCTTTAAATCGCTCTAATTTCAAAAATAAAAGACATACATTTTTTCTTTTTGGTACAAATATGATCCTATTTAGGTACAATATAATGCAAATTTTACAGATTTTTTTGGTTTGGCAGAACAAGCGAAAAAAATGTGATTTTCTATTCAAAAATGCCCATTTCGTCATTCATGCAGCCAAAAATTTTGAAATTTATATGGTATGAACGGGGAGAGGTAACAAACTTCTGAGAATTTTTTCTGATTTTTTTTAAATGCATTCTAGCCAAAAACCCACCCTCAATCTTTCATAATTTTCTCGTTTTTCGCCTAATACATGGAGAAATGTCGCGTTTTTTAGATAACTTTTAAATGTTTAGAGAAAATTGATATTTTGTGGGGTGGGGTGAAAGGGAGTGAGGTAGGAGGTGGAAAATGCGTCCTAAAATTATTTTTTGGACTCTTTAATAATGTCTGATGGTTAGTTTCAGAAAGTAGCTGTTGGATCGATTCACCTACCTTAACCGGGGGTACCCTTTTTGAAGTTAGAAATACTTGGGAAAAAAATTAAGAGTTGAAAATAATTCAAAAAAATTGGAGTCAAAATTTGCAAAAAAAATGATAAATTTTGAGCCTAAAATTTAGAGTTAAAAGAAAATGGTAATCAATTCGCGTTGGGAATCAACTTACTACCTACAGCCAATTTGATATTTTTCAAAATTTTATAAGCACTTTTTTTCTCCACGAATCTCTATCCGACTATCCCTCCCCTTTATTTCATTACTTGAGTATTTATTTGGGTAAGTTTAAAAATGTTCAGGGGCTTTCACGGAATTTACCAATTCAAAGCACATATTTTCTTAAGAGAAGGGGGGAGGTAAGTGAAAAATTGTGAAAAAATTAAAAAAAATTATATCAATTTTTATTTTTGTGATTCAGTAGGCACCTTGAAATCTGATAATTTGGTTTGAAAATTCTGGAAAAGTTGATAAAATCATTCCCAGAGAAATTCCACTTGACTCATTATTCAATCCAAAGGGTATGGACGGATAAGGGGTGAATTTGGCCCCCGGCGCTTTTGGGCTCCTAAACACCTCAAGTCGTGTATATTGACTAGAAATAATTTTTCACAAAATTTTGGACCCCTACCCCCCTCTCTTTCGGAGCTATGGCCATTTTATTGCATCATTTTCAAGAATTTTTAATTTCAACGGAAGTGAAGGAAATTTTCTGTTCTTTGGCACAAAGTTACATCTGGTAGAGGTGTATTCATGATAATTTTTTCAACAATTTTGGTGCACTCCTTCACGTTTTTTCGGTCATTTGAAGTTTTCAATGGTAAAAAATACCATATAAGCGAAGAGCGACCACCCTGGAAAAATTCCTAAAAAATGCGTTTTTTTATGTAGAATTTTACTATGTATTTGGTTTTGGCGATTTCTTTGAACTAAGGGCCGAAAATTGCGAAAAACCGTACAGAAATGTTGTAATTTTAGCAAATTTTTCAAATTTTGAGCGCTTTATACAGAAAGAAATGACCAAATAAGGAAATCAATTTCAAATTCGTGTTCAGCAGGTCAAAATACCCCGGTAAACACCCTTTTCGTAATAGTTTTGATTAAAATTTCAAAATTCACCTTTCTCACTGATTTTTAATAAAAAAAAAGTGAATTTCGAGACTTCGAGTAAAACGATCGCGAAAAACGTATTTTTCGTGGTATTTTGACCTGCTGGACACGAATATGGATTTGGTTTTTTCATTTCGTCATTTTTCCCTAAAACGTCCTCATTTTCCAGTTTGAATCGGGTCTCTCGAGCAGGAAAATTATTATACACAATAATTAATGTCATATTTGTGTTCTACGACCCAAAATTAGTCGGAAACTAAAATATTTCCATTTCAAATTTTTTGAGTCACATTTCACGTCTTAGCAGATGGATTTCGGCGAAGACGTTGAAATATACATAAATCAGAGGAAAAGCGTGTGAATGGGGGTTTGGGGATGAAGAAAGAGGTAGTACACATGAGAAAATGACGAAATGAAAAAAACAAATCCATATTCGTGTTCAGCAGGTCAAAATACCCCGAAAAATACGTTTTTCGCGATCGTTTTACTCGAAGTCTCGAAATTCACTTTTTTTAAAAAAAAAAATCAGTGAGAAAGGTGAATTTTGAAATTTTAATCAAAACTATTACGAAAAGGGTGTTTACCGGGGTATTTTGACCTGCTGAACACGAATTTGAAATTGGTTTCCTTATTTGGCTATTTCTTTCTGTATAAAGCGCTCAAAATTTGAAAAATCTGCTAAAATTACAACATTTCTGTACGGTTTTTCGCGATTTTCGGCCCTTAGTTCAAAGAAATCGCCAAAACCAAATACATAGTAAAATTTTACATAAAAAAACGTATTTTTTAGGAATTTTTCCAGGGTGGTCGCTCTTCGCTTATATGGTATTTTTTACCATTGAAAACTTCAAATGACCGAAAAAACGTGAAGGAGTGCACCAAAATTGTCGAAAAAATTATCATGAATACACCTCTACCAGATGTAACTTTGTGCCAAAGAACAGAAAATTTCCTTCACTTCCGTTGAAATTAAAAATTCTTGAAAATGATGCAATAAAATGGCCATAGCTCCGAAAGAGAGGGGGGTAGGGGTCCAAAATTTTGTGAAAAATTATTTCTAGTCAATATACACGACTTGAAGTGTTTAGGAGCCCAAAAGCGCCGGGGGCCAAATTCACCCCTTATCCGTCCATACCCTTTATCGCATTTAATTTTCCCTCTTTTTAGCCCTCCTGCCTGGTATTCTCACAAAAAAACAAGGATAAGGAAAATGAAAAAATCTCAAAATGTCACCATACTCTACTCGTTAAATACGTTCAATATCGAATTCATTCGCTTAAATTTTCCTAAATTTTTGGCCATTTTAATTTTCTTCGGTGTGTTCAAATTTCTCAAAAAGGTGTGGAAATCAACACCCTCCTCCAAATCTCCAGTGTAAAATTAAAAAAAATTAAAATTCCGTCGGAGGCTTCAGAACTGCTGAAAATGGCAAATTTCGATTTTGAAGAGGGAAAAGGATTGTTATAAATTGAGACTTTATGGGCTGATGGACCAAGCTGTTCGAACCCAAATAAAAAATTAATATTAAAAAAAAATAATAATAAAAAATTGAGACTTCAAAGATATTTTCATAAATTTCATTATAAAAGCCTTTTCCTCAAAAATATCACATTTTTTTCTGGAAAATAAAAATTTTGAAGTTTGAGTTTGCCAAAAATCTAAAAGATCAACTTAGGCATCTGAAATTTTTTATACAGAAGTTTTGAAACATATTTTTCGAAAATCTCATTTTCGTTTGAATTTAAACTGGACACCTCGAGTGGCTCTCCATTCTCCATTATAAAATTACTCTCAAAAATTGGCATACATTTTTTGAAAAACTCAATAGTACTAACGTAAGAGTTCATGAGAACATTTTTAAAAAGAAAATGGGATATTTGGCAAATTGAGACGACAAAATCTCACGTAATGAGTAATTTTACTCAACTGCTGAGAATACCAAAACAATGGCAGAATTCTTTCGAGTTGGAAAAGCATAGACGAATGGATCAATTATTCTGAAACATTTATCAAGAGCTGTTTAAAAATGAATTTATTATATCAAGGAACTCTCGGCAATATCCATTATCCATCTAGGTATATAGCTATTTTCGCATCTCGTAGGAAGAAGTATCAATAAATGACGTCACGTTATTTGGCCGGCTATAAACGAAGACCTCACGTACAAATTTGACGAAGCTCATAAAACGAGTTAGGTCGATGCGAAATGTACTATAAAAATACTCATCTTCGGCATTTGTATATGTGCAGGGCTCTTAATACAAAATAAATAGCCTATGGAATGAAATGGCGTAGCAGCCTAGACGTTCACGAGTGGTAAATTTTTTTTCTCGCCAAAAATACAACGTTACAGCCTTAGGTTTTCGTATCGTCGTTTATACGTAATATTAACAACTCTGGACCAACGTTAAGTTTATTTAGTAGCGAGTACGAGTTTGCGAATTAAAAGTGAGATAAAATGTGTAAAGAGAGTAAATTGCGCAGACATGGACATTGTTTACCTTCAGGGTGAGCGAAGTTCATCCTCTGGAGAGGTTAAGTTCGGGTATTTGAACGTTCAATGTGTGTTGATGCCGGAGAAGGGTTGAAATTGGCTCAAAAATTAATCAAAAAAGTTTCGCGTTATACGACGACAATAAAAGTAGACTTTTGTAAATTGAATTAACGACGAGAACGTGATACGTGATCGAAAAGTACCCCGGTGGTTGGGCCGATTAAATTACAATACATCTTGGGCGTCGATTCAATCGACAATTGAGTTTTTTCCCAGTGAAATGAGATACTTTGAAAAGTTTGCGTGTACGGAAAGTTGGAGACATTATGTACTCGTATACTTCTCGACTTTCAACGCGATTCGGCTCGACGTTTTGCTCTTTTGCTAAACCACAATCCGTACTTTTTAAAGTGCTCCGTTTTCTCCCTATGTGGCGCGTAAACAATGTAAAAGTACGCATTTTACATTCATTTTAATAACCCAAATGAAAAATTTTACGGTAGCGGTGTTATTTTTCGGCAAGTTGTAAAAATATTGACTACGGTAGTTTGGAAAAAATTATGTTTGTCGCTTACTACGAAATTTTATGGGTGAATTTAAGGGTCGGTGTTTTAGTGAGGTTTTTTCTCGTGTACGAGTATATGTGATTTCCTTTTTTGGGCTGGGTTTAGGGTGTAATTTGAATGTGGAGGAAGTTGGTGTTGCAGAGAGGAGTGGGAGTGATTCAAATTCATATACATACCTCTGTTTTTTTGTGGTTTCTGAATTTTACGTACATGGATGATCATTTTAGAATTATTTATGAATAAAATTGGAATATTAGCTCTTCGATTGAATCTGAAAATTTCAGTTCCGATTTTTAATTTCTGTTTTTTCAGTTGTGAGTCTCCCCCCCTCCCCGCAATGGTGATAAAATTACATGTTTAGTAAAAAAAAAGTGTTGAGTTTGTGCATAAAATTAAAAAAGTTTGGCAGTTTTGAATCAGATTTTTTTTAAAATAGTAACGACTTTGGCAGGGTGAGATAGGTGAATCGACCTACGACACCTTTTTTGATTTTTTTTCAAAAATCGATTTTTTTCAACGTCATGTACTCCAACTAAGGCTAGAGGAGGTTGGAAATGGAGGTTATGTCAGAGGAAGGATTTTAGATCTGTGTTGAAAAGGAATATAGGATATTTTGGATTTTTGGATGTTCCGGTAATTGTCCTAGTGCAATAAAAAAATAATCTTTGACCCCAAAATGAGATCCTCGCCCCTTCCTCTCCCCCCCCCAGGGAAACGTGACCTCGGAAAATGTGATTTTTAGGTACACTTTTCGCCAGGCAATAGGAGTCGACTCCGGTTGACTCCGACTCTGGCTTGACTCCGGAGTCGAGTCGGAGTCAGGGAGTCAAGGTCATAGATTGACTCCGGAGTCAAGCGGAGTCAAGAGTCAAGGTCATAGAATGACTCCGGAGTCAAGCGGAGTCAGGAGTCAAGATCTTAAAATGACTCCGGAGTCAAGCAGGAGTCAGGAGTCAAGGTTTGAAATTGACTCCCGGAGTCAAGGTGGAGTCAGGAGTCAGAGTGTGAGTTTGACTCCGGAGTTAATATGGAGTCAGGATTCGAGGTCTGAAAGTGACTCCGGAGTCAAGGTGGAGTCAGGAGTCAACTTTTCCCCTTGACTCTGGGAGTTGAGTGGAGTCAGAAGTCAACTTTTCGTCTAATTTCTATTCCCTGGTCCAAAACCGGAGTCAAATTGACTTCAAATAGACTCCGACTCCGGCTTGACTCCGGAGTCAAGTCTGAGTCAAGAGTCAAGGTCATAGATTGACTCCGGAGTCAAGCGGAGTCAAGAGCCAAGGTCATTGATGACTCCGGAGTCAAGCGGAGCCAGGAGTCAAGATCTGAAAATGACTCCGTAGTCAAGCAGGAGTCAGGAGTCAAGGTCATTGTTTGGAGTTAAGCGGAGTCAAGAGTCAAGGTCATAGACTGACTCCGGAGTCAAAGTGAAGTCAGGAGTCAAGGTGTGAGTTCGACTCCGGAGTCAAGGCGGAGTCAGGAGTCAACATTCTCCCTCGACTCCGGAGTCAAGGTGGAGTCAGGAGTCAACTTTCTCCCTTGACTCCGGAGTCAAAGGGGAGTTAGGAGTCAACTTTCTCCTTGACTCCGGGAGTCCAACCAGAGTCGGGAGTCAACTTTTTAGCTGACTCCTAGTCCCTGTATTTCGCGTTATCTGAGGTGTTTCTTTTACAAAAATGTGTTTTAGATTTTCAAAGGCTCGTAAAATTGACAAAAATGGAGTTAAAAATCATGTGATCTTAGATGCATTCTGACCCCCCCCCCCCCCATTTTTCAGATATTTTGTAATGATGGCCTTCTCAAAACGGGGTTTCATTGCGATTTCTACCAAAATTGCAGAGGAGAAATGACCAAACGGAAAAACGAATGCCAGATTCGTGTTTGGTAGGCCAGGGTGTCCATTCTCGGGAAAACCGGGAGAAGTCAAGGAATTTTGGTGGTCTGGAAAAGTCAGGGAATTTCGGAATTTTCTCTGGAATTTTTCAAAAATCCAAAAAAGGATAAATCATTTAGAAAAGTGTTTCTTGGCTTATTTTATTACAAATTTTTAAAAAAAATTCGTCCTCGCTTCGCTCGGGCCAAATTATTCACATGAATATGTTTTTTTCTGCTGGGGGTAAATCCAAAATCGCGTAAGACCATATTTTGGTCGACGCTATTTTGCGCGACGTTTTTTTGCGCGACGCTGACTTTTACAAACTTATAAGTTTTTATATTTTCTTATTTAACATAATATCAGAAAGTCATGGATATGTTTTTTTGGGTTGATTTTCTGATACATATTAAGTTAGGTGATTTAAAAACATAAATTTTTATATTTTCGAAATTCACTTAAAATGAGTAAACTTTTATGAAAGGAAATGTTGATAACATGGATACCTATGTTTTTTTCCAGTAAAAATTGGTGGAGGAAGATTATGATTTATATTTTTAACTTTCTGATATTAAGTTAATTTGGAAAATATAAAAATTTGTAAAATAGAAATATTATTTTGGGTGGGGGAGGAGGGAGGGTAATTCCAAAATTAAGCGAGAGTTAATTTCGAAAGTATAAAAATTTGTTTTTAAAAGTCGGCGATATTTCTGATTTTCTGATAATAAGTTGATTTCGGAAATATAAAAATTTATGGTTTTAAATGTTAGATGGATAAGGGTCAGAAATACCAATCATAAAGTTTCCTCCACCAATGTTGACAGAAAAAAACATATCCATGTTAACAACATTTCCTTTCAGAGGAACCTTTACTTCATTTTTTTTTTCAAGATCTACGCAATGAGCTCAAAGTTTAGTTAAAATTTCTATTTTACGAATAGAGAATCAGTGGCGTAGCCTGAAATTTCTCATGGAAGAAGTCCGAACTTCGATTATTTTTTTGAACAATTCTGAGTTCACTCCTCCCCCATTTTTTTTACTATAAAATTATTAAATTCAAAGTTTGAATAATTTTCAATGAAGGAGTCGCACAGGTGTTGTAAAGTTCTTACTCGATTTGCGTAAAATATTTAGGAAAAAGACTCTGATAAAAATTAATGCAATTTTGGAACAAACAACTTCCATACTAATTATTTTGACCTTAAAAACCAAAAATAATACCTAACAAATCCAAGCAGTGGCATCGGAAGCTTGACCTCATGGGTGGCAGAAAAACTCGTCTAAAATACTTATGTATATTGACGACTTTGTTTTGTTTTCTTTGTTTCAGGTGAGTTTTTATTGATTATCGAATTTCCATCGCCATAATAAGGACAACCTAGAGTAAGTTGTTTATTTTTCTTTGATTCAAAAACCAAAAATGCAAAAACTATTGCATTGGAAAAGATCGCGAATTTGTAAGTATTTTATCTCCTCTCCCTAAAGAGCGGCATTGGCCTATTCTGGAGGCTTCTGAGATTTGAAAGTTTTTTAGAGGAAATACTTTTAAATTTTTCGTGTGAATATTTTCTGAATCTTCTCCAGTGAGGAGGAAGACGATAAACAATGGAAATGTCAAAGAATGAGAAAGAGGTAATTTATTTACGCGATAAAAAATCCAAAAATTACAATTTTTTCAAAAATCATATTGTAAAAGTAAAAAAGTACGATTTTTCAAATATTTTAGGAGACATTTTTGATCTCTGACAATTTCCCATCTCCACTCAATGGATCTGTGTCTGATTTTATTGTGCTCAATTTGAATTACTTACCTACTCATTTTTGTTGAAAATTAAAAATTTCGTAACTTCTTATGGTTCACGTTTGTGTTTAATAGTGATTTTGAAAAAAAAAATCGTTAGACCCCCATGAATTTTATATCATTCTTACTGATGCAAAATTTCGGAATGTAAGTACATCACGTGAAAAATCCCCCCCCCCCCTTGGTTTACAAATATCGCATTTTTAAAAGGCCTGGAAAATTGTGAAAATTTGGTCTGGAAAACCTGGAAAAGTCACGGAAAATCATTTCTGAAATATAGTGGACACCCTGTAGGTCGAATAACCTCTTTATACATTATTTGAGTGACCATTTTGCCCAAAGTCTGAAATTTACGTTTTTTCGTTAATTTTTCCATGGTCAATTAAGAAAAAGCAGGTAAACAAATAAATGTTGAGAATTTAGTCAAACTGATCCGGAAAATAATGTTGATTGACACTTTGAACAGATTCCCTACCATTTTCCCGAATGACCGCTTTCCCGAATATGTCCATTTTCTCAAATACGTAAATCCCGAATCCCATTTTCCCGAGTCCAGAATTCCGAATACCAATTTCTTGAATACCTAATTTTCCCGAATCCTTAAGACGGCTTGTATTGAAAACGAGGAGGAATGTTTGCCGAAGTTTTAAATTTCAGGGGTAATAATCGACTTCTTGAAAAAATTTTAATTTGGTTTTGTAGCATTGACTGCAGAGTTCAGGGACGAAACTCGGGCGAAAATCTGGGGAAAAGGGAGGGGAGAGGGAAGGGAAACCCGAAATTCTGTCGACTCATAGTTTTAAAAAGAGAGAAATTTTCCAACCAGTCGCACTGAAATCAAAAAACAAATAATCGTGATTTTTCGTGCTACTTTTTCAAATCCTCCCCCCTCTCCCAAAAAATAAACTATATTCCTTAAAGACTCATTCTCTTCTAAAAAATTGGGGAAATTTTGAAAATTTCAATCCCACTCTGAAATCACCTCACAGATCGAAATTTTTCAAAAACTTTGACCTAAGTTTTTATCCAAAGTTAATCTAAAACATTGTTTTAATACACATTGAATTTAAGGTTTTCTAAAATTATCGCACTCACTTCATTCAGGCCATTTTTCTTAAAATTTTCCACTTTAGACAATTTTATAAGGTTTTTCAACTACATACAATGAAATTACTCAGAAAAAGCAATGAATTGAATGAGAGAGAGAAGTGGTCAAAAAAATTAGTTCGGTCGACAAATTTGTGCCATCCACCACCACCCCCAAAAAGTCAGTCTGTTTCGCGTCTGAATAAATTGATTTTCAAAATTTTTTAAGAATCTAGTTGGAAAACCTGAGATTTTGTCCCTTTAATATTCAGACTTCGGTACGTCACTGCACATTTCGCAACACCGCCGATGTTATGAAACCAAAATTTTACTTCAGGTTCATTTCATCTCCGTAGTTGGCAAATTTCAGCTTAAAAGTTGACAAAATCGTGAACTTTGCCCCCTCCCTTCCCCAGAAAAATACTTTGCTACGCCACTTCCTCCAGCTCATAATCTCTTTCAAATTACATTTTGATTTTTAAAAGTCAAGTTGAATTCGCAAAATTCGTGAATTTTTTCAATGTGAATGATTTTGCATTTTGAATAAAAAATTGGCGAAAATGTTTCGTCTGAAAAAAAAATTGTGTGGATATTGAGAACCGAAACTGAAAAATGATGAAAACTGATGCAGATCGTCTGACTGGTCATGAATCAAGATTTCAGGAGGCGAACCGAATTTGGTTTAATGGGTAGGCAGAAAAATCAAAATGAATTTTTCCTCATTTTTTCGACTCGAAGAAAAATTTCTTCACATCAGTTTTTCTTTAGAGCAAGAGCTTATGAATGGAGTAACTTTTTACGTATCTATCTAAATGTCAAATAAATAAATTATTCAGTCTTTTTGATTGATGACTTTTTGTCGGAATGTCAAATATTCAAGTCTTTGCTTCTTCATTTTAATTTTCCAAATTACTTTTTTCACAGAAATTTTTATTACTCGTAATTTTAAATAAAATTTGACATTTCTATAACCTTGAATCTTTTTATTTTGCTCCACAATTTGTATTATTTTTTACCTGAGAAATATCTCATTACTTCATCATCAGAATGAAATTACCAAAAAAGTTTTTGAAATCCCCTGTAAAACGAGTATACGCCAGGTGGGGAGGGGAGACCTGCCAAAAAACGACTGGCTTAAAATTTTGTTTAAAACGAGTATTAGCGAGAGGCGTCTTTTTGGGCAAATGGAACAATAAAAATTGTTTTAAAATAGCGAGAACCCCCAGGAAATAGCCAGCATTTTCATTTTTCAGATCCAGCAGACATGCTGAAAATTTGAAATAGTGAAATTTTGAGCTTTTTTCAGGAAAAGGAGTAAGAAAGAACCAAAAATTCAACAATTTTTGACATAAAAAGGCCTTTCGAAATTCGAAGAGAGTTTAAAATCGCTGCATCCCAAGAAATCTACCCTTTTCAATCAGGCATCCTGTACATTTACAGAACACCCTGTATACAAAAATTCTACACCCAACTGCGAAAAGACGCGGCGGCAAAACTTCCATCACAAACGCATAAAAGCGTAAGCTGCGGTTGGTGGATTTCGAGCCACGGTAAAAACACCTTTTTATACGCAGGCATCTCTTCGATACGAAAATCACAATAATACCGGTATTTGGACTTAATCAGTTCGCAATACATTGAGCATCGGGTACGGTCGGTGTGGCGAAAAATCCCCGACCAACATTGACTTTTCCGAGTCGAGCAATTTTAATTAATTTCCGTATTCGCGAAGCGAATCGAACCTCGGAGGGAGGGGAGCTGCTGCGAAGAACAGATAGCAAAGGCTTCGCAAAACACCGATAAGCTTTCGGAAAAGGGAGAAAGTTGCGAATTACGATATCGCGAGTTTAAAAACGGAAATGGAAAACGGGTCCGAGAGACCGGAGTAGGATTAACAACGTTATAATTTGCAGAGCAGCGTGACTTTTCGTGTGCTCGGTATATTTAAAGAGCATTCGAAAGGTATTACGTTGAAAATAAGGTATCGGTAGAGGGAAAATATTAAACGATAGTTTACGACCAGAAAGCAAGAAAAGGAATAGCTCTGTTAATATTCTCTTTCTTGGAAATGTTTTCGTATTTTTTTTTTTATCAATAGAGATACCTAACCTACGCACGTTGGTAATTTTTTAAAATTTTGAATAAACATTAACGCCGAGAATTGGGCTACGTTATGAAAATAAGATAGCTCCCACTCTCTCTAGATATAGTTCGCGTTCGGGTAGCGAATATTTCATAATTTTCGCTTCGAACGTATACGGCGTATAATCGAAATTGTAAACAGCGCCGGCGATATAGTCAGTGGTACTCCTTTTTTGACTAAATTAACGCCACCGAGCGAGGTTTTCCAAACGTTGCACAAAAATCAACTTTACAGCTGCCTATGTAGGTAGTTTGCTCTTCACTAGCTCCTAAATAATTTTAACGCAAATGGGATTTTGACGATCGAAGTGCAAAGTTATTCCAAGTTCACTTTTTTTTTAAACTCTTGAATTTTTTCAATTTCTTTATTCCTGATTTTTTTTCAATATTGTACATATCTAATTTTAGTTTTTTTAACATTGGGAGTTTCTTAAAATTTGTTCAATTTTTATTTTTAAAAATTTTCGAGTTGGAAAAAATTTTGAAAAACACAAAGTTGAATAAAAAATTCAAAGTCTGAAAAAATTTTGAAATTATTGGAAAAAATTTTAGAGTTGAAAAAAATAAAAAGTATGAAGTTAAAAAAAATCCAAAGAAATCGAAATTGGAAAAATTTTCATAGAGAGGGAGTGTCTGTGTGTGTGTTGTAAGTATTTTGGTTCAGCGCTTAGGCGCTCTAACACAAACTTATATTAGTAATTACATTTAATAGTAGACGTCTAGACGATCTACTTAAAGGTCAGGAATTCAAACCTGAAGTAAAATATCTTGAGTTGACTTAGGCTTGAGCCGTACAGTGGGCTCAATTGACAATTTAGGCGGAAAAAAGTCACTTCCGTCAATAAACCTAATAGGATTGTTTCCGAATTACACTCCCTTTGAAAATATATCGCTCCTAAGTCAATCGATCTGCCACTCTCCCCTCTAGGGGGGGGGGGGAGTGCATAATTTAGATAGAAAAAAGTCCTTATCGACGGAATTGAAACTTTCAAGTACTGATGATACGTAATTTTCAACACTGAATCCAAATTTGTTATATTATAAGTTTTACACCTAGACCCTCGGTGAAGGGGAGGGGATGGGATGGGAGTGGTCAAAAATGTGAAATTTGTTATAAAGTTGATATGGGTGTCCAAATTTACATTTTCAAAGGTGCTAAATTCAAATTTGATATTATTTTTGCACTAGAACCATCGAGGATGAGGGGGAGGGGGGTCAAAAAGATGAAATAAGGTATAAAGTTAACATAAGTATCGAAATCTACGTATTCAAAGTTCGAAGGTGTTGATTTCAGATTTAATATCCTTTTTTCACCGAGAGCCTCGGGAGAGGGGTAAAGGGATCAAAATAAGTTAGTGTACAAAAATAATATCATGTTTGTTTTCAGCATTCTTGAAAATGTAGATTTGGATACCCATATCAACTTTAGACCCCATTTTACATTTTTCACATCTCTCATCCCCTCCCCTAAGGTTCTGGTGCAAAAATTATATCATATTCGTTTTCAGCACCCTTGAAAATGTAGATTTGGATACCCATATCAACTTTACAGCCCATTCTACATTTTTCACCCCCCCCCCCCACCCCTTTTCCTGAGGTCTTGATCCAAAAATAATATCATATTTGTTTTCAGCTCCATAAAAAATGTAGATTTGGACACCCATATTAATTTTGAACTTTATTTTCATTTTTAACCCCCTTCACCCCCTCCCCCGAGGATCCCAGTGCAAAAATTATATCAAATTTGGATTCAGCACCTTTGAAAATCTAGATTCGGACACCCATATCAAATTCAACCCCCATTTTACATTTTTCACCCCCTCGCCCCTTCCCTCAAGGGTCCTGATGCAAAAATAATATTAAATTTCGATTCAGCGTTAAAAATTACATTTCCGTCCGAAAAAATTTTGAATCAACTTCATGGGACTTTTTCTGCCTAAATTGCCAATTGAGTCCACGCACTGTGAGCCAAGTCGCAGGAGTTCATCTTCCAAGGCCAGAGTGGGTGTTGGTTCGTTTTCAGGTAATTTTCTGAGGTAATTTAATAATAGTTTTTTGAGATGGTAATTCACGGGTTCTAAGTTAAGTTCTTCTCTGATATTTTGGTTACGGACAAAACATGGCATATTTATGGAGATTCTGCAGAATTTGTTTTGGAAAGTTTCAAGCTTTTTTTGTTGGTAGTTGAGGCATATCCCGAATGGGATCTGCATGGCTAAATCTTGGGCTAAAGATTATAAGGTGAATAGGGCGTTTCCTGTTTTTGAAAATGCATACTCTGTGCCTGCTGTTTAACAGGTTTTATCCCTCGGCCTCGTTCAACTCGCTGAGGGTAAATGTTTAGAAAACGAACACTAGTGATGCATATAAGAACACACTTAGTTACAATAGTGGGTGTTTTTTTTAGCAATAACTTTTTTCTGCAGGGCTGCAATAAAGGAACATGTTCTGTTCCATTCCCATTCCGTTTCTGTTCTGCTCCATTTCCACTTTGGTTGTTTCGTTCCATTCCATTAGTTTCATTCTGTTTTTTACTACTTTTTGTTTTTCCTGAAAATTCAGCATTTTTTTGGATACTGAATTCATTTCATCTGAAAAAGATGAAAATTCCTCACTTTCACATGTATTTTTTCTTTTTTTTCACCCATTTTTTTTACAAATGCAACTCAAATCAAAATCTTTTCACTTTCCAATTTTCAGACTAACTTGATAATTTAATAAGAATTTCAAATCATCAAATTTTGATAGAAAACTGAAAATAATGTAAGATAACAGAACGCTAAAAAAATTGATCAGTTCCATTCTGTTCCATTCCATTCTCAAAAAAAATCGTTATATTCCATTCTATTCTTGAAATGATGATATTGCCCATTACCATTCCTTTAACGTTCTCCCAGCCCTGTTTTTCTAAAGGGATAAATGAAAATTTTGGCCAAAATAATTGTTACAGAGAACAAAATTATCTTTCAGATGGTATATTTACTTTTATATTTTACTTTGTTATGCGCTAATAAACTGGGAAAAATGTAAAGAATATCAGGATTTTAACAGAATTACCGCATTCAAATGGGGGAAAAAACCAGTTTTGAATGAGAATTTTTGGTGATGTGAACTTCTTTTATAAAGCAAACAAACTATAGTTATCCCCATAGAGCATCTATTAGGTCCCTCAGTGAGATTGTGACATCAGATGACATCATCAGGAAACACCCTACTAGAAGAGCTGTTTAGGTTTTTAGTTTGGAATTTCTGTTGATAAGTGGAAAGAATTGGAAATTTGAAATAAGTAGCTCTTAGTTTTTAGGATATGTGATCTTTGAATGTAAGTCTGGTGTCCCAAGTAGGTATTCAAATATTTGACTGATTCAGAAGAGGTTTTCCAACAAATTCCAGAGCATACGATGGAACACTACAGCATGTTGATTACTTGAGAGATAGTGTTGTGCGCATATTTGTAAAAGGGGAAAGAGAGGGGATAGCTGCCCCCAGCCTCTGAGTGGCTACCTGCGGATCCTACAGGCCCCTCTACCCGATTACTGCCTTATGGGCCATGGAAGAGAGTATGGTCTGGGTCGCGACATCGTCCCAGAGCCAAAATAATGTACGCGACGCAAGGCTTTATACAAAAATCGAATTTAATTTAGTACGAGTCGTACACGGACGGATGTGACTCGACACATAAAGTCGCAATACACTGAACAATGAAATTAAACTAAACCGAAAAGTGAGGAGATTAATTCGCGAGTAATTAATCGTCACTTTGTAAATTATCCTAAACTGATGGAGGGAAAGCAGCGAGGACGTGTACACCGCTGGGTTCACGTCGCGAGCTGACAAACCGCACCTGAGCCGAGAGCAAATCTTTGGTCCAACCCTAGCTGGTTGGAGATACTTTCGAGACTGGTAATCTCGCGTAGGAAGCCGCGAGATGTGCAGATCTTGTAAGGATGTTGCCTGCAGGGCAGCCACCACCACGCACTTAAATAGATCGTGACTTATGTAAAGATCGCAAGTCGTGTGTACTTAATGGTAAATGGTTACCTAATGGGCCATATCCCTCTTACATATTTAAGAAAATTTCACAGCAGGATTAAAATTTTACATGCCCATAATCCTCCCCTCCGGCAGCATTAAACATTTTTCCAACTTTGATTTCTTCTATTTTTTTTCAACTAGATATTTAAAAAAATTAATCTTGACTCTAAAATTATTGTTTCCTATACGGTACCTAATTTTAAAAATTCTCTTTAATTTTTTTCAACTATTAAATTTTTCCTATTTTGAACTTTTAAAAGAAATTTTAAACTTTGTTTTCCAGAATTTCGTTCAACTCAATAAATAATTAGAAGAAATTTGATAAAGAAATGAAAATATAAAAAGAAAAATTTCTAAAATTAAAGTTTGATTTACAGATGGAAATTTTTTTAAATTGGATACAGCTTTAAAAAAATTTTGAATTGGAAAATTTTGACCTTAGAATAAATTTGAACTTGGATCGTCGAAAAATCCCATTCGAGTCAAAATTATTCAGGAGCTAGTTCTTCTACATGTATCATCGAATCTACTCCCCCTGTCCCCTTCAGCAGCCTTATCGCCGGTTATAATGTTCGTATATAAAGTACGAGATAATCCGGGCTAAAAAATCTACGGCAAAAAAAAATAGAAATCATTACAAGGGTCGTTACACATGAATTATATTTATTACACGCGCGAATATACTACCTACACATTTATTCCGCGGTGGCCGTTTATCCGCTTCACCGATTTTGCGGCGCTGGTCGAAAAAAAATAACTGGAAATTTAATTAAAAATTCAGCGAAAATAATCCTTTGTTATTGAAAATACCGCGTGCAATTAGGGTATTCGTTGACAAAACGCGGTGCCGGAGCCGGGCAGAGGCAAGAGAGAAGACCGCGAGCGGTATAAGTAGGTAAGGTACTACGAGTATAAGCTTTGTTATCAAAATTTAATAATTGTTTTGAATTAAGCTGGGGAGTATTTGCGGAAAGTTGCAACTCGCTGGCGATAATTATTCTTTTGTAGGTGCCATTAAGATTTTAAACTTTCCTATGTTTCTAAGCTCTCTCCCTCTCTGCTCTGGCTTCCTCTTTTTTCTACGTTTGAAAGGATTTACATTTATGATTGCGAAAGAGTTGTAGGAAGTACGATGGTGACTTTTTTTGCCCCTAACTGAAAAGAAATTCCGAGATGGAGAAAAGTATTCTTTGTTTAAAGTCAATTTTATTTTTCGGACTAAGACGAAGGAAAAATCTCACTAATTATGTAGATAACCTCGAAACAATGGCGGTTTTGAGTGACATTCGATGTAACGAGAAGATTCAGATTGACGTATTATTTGATACGATGTCTTAGCGGTACGTCGACGTTCGTCTCGTGTACTCCCAATCGTCCTCGATTTCCCATTTCTGGGATTTCAATTCTGAGAATGTATTCGCGATTGTTTAGCTTTCGATTATTTGACGTTGTGAAAGATGTATGTCAGTGGCGTAGCTATATAAGGCTTTCACTGCCCCCCCCCCCCCTCCACAAGGATAGCCAAATGCGTGAGATTTCCCCTAAAATTGCATTTAAAAATATACGTAACTTTCAATCATTATAATTATTATGAATAGAAGTAAAACCCAAGGGAAAAGTTTCTGGCTTAAGAGGGAAAACCAAGGTTGTGTCGAGCGATAAAAAATCAAAAATGACGTGTTTCCTTGAAAAAGTTTTCCAATATAGACTAGCTCCTAATTATTTTTGCCAAAAATGGAATTTTGACGAATTAAGTCCAAGATTCTGAGTTGAAATTTCTAATTTTTTTTTTAATTTTACATTTTTAAAAATTTCTTCTGATTTGAGTTGGAAAAAATTTTCAAGTTGAAAAAAATTTGAGGAAAAATAATGAAATTTATCAGAAAAATTTTCGAATAGGAAAATATGATGTTGAAAAAAATTGAACAAGTCAGAGTTGGAAAAATTAAAACATAATTAAAAATAACTAGAAGATAGTCAATACAGGAATCAGAAACTGAACCCCGAAGAAAAACACGATAAAACTTCTTGATTTTTGACGAAACTGAAAACTGAATAGAAAACAGAAATTCTAGAATGGGAACTGCGAAAACTGAAACTTGAAACTGAACTTTATAAAGCAGTGTTGTGGGAACTCGAAAAAACGTTTTTGTTTCCAGAAACACGTTTTCGTTTCCATTTCTGTTTCCAGAAATGTGTCTCCAATAATTTTAAATTTTTTGAATTTTTTTGATGAAATTGAAGGGAACACGAACAGTCAGAAATAGGAAATATTTTATGACTTCATCTCAAGAAAGGGATATGTGGAAGCTGTAAAATCAACTTTTTGAATAAATCTTGTTTGAAAAAATTACCCAATTTTTTGTAAATATTTTGAGAAATATTGATGGGAGAATAGTTTCAAAGGCATGCCATACCCCCATGTGTTCCGAAAAGGGTACCACCCACCAAAAATGTAGAAATTTGAGCACTGATTTCTTTCTTTCAAAATTTCTAAATTATTGGGACTGGGGACCTTTTGAACATGATAGTCTGTCGAACTGATTTTTTCAGATTCTTCATGAAATTTTAGACCAAAATCAAAAACAAATCAGCATTTTCAAATTTTCAGCATATATTTGAAGGGCACAGGGAAAAAAAGCAGTCAATTACAAAAATTGTATATTAGAAAAGGGACTTGATGTAATCTTTTTTAAATTTACGCCTAGGTTCCTTTTCTAATATACGATTTTTGTAATTGACTGCTTTTTTCCTTGTACCCTGCATTTGTAGTTGAGACCCTTTTTGAAATTCTTGGTATAATGATACGCCTCTCAAGCAACCTTTTTCAAATTCCTGGTATAAAAATCTGGAATAAAAAAATTTCATTTCCAACCGTTTCGTGGAAACGTTCCCGTTCTATTTTCGCAGCTCTGTTTAAAAAATGAAAGTTTTTAAATTCAATTCAGAAAATTGTACGTAGGTTTTGTTCTGATTTATAATTCATAGGTTTAACATAATTGCATGTGTCCAATATTTTCGATCTCTCGTCAAATTTCAATTCTAAAGTTCATTTTTTTCACTAGTTTTCATTTCGAAAGTTTCTACAATTACGCTGGAAAAATTGACAAAAACCAGGAATTGAATTTTTATTTTTGTCCATTAGGTACATAAAGGCCTTTTTAATCAACTTTTTCGAATTCCTGGTAAAATTTCGCATCAAAATTGGTAATTTGAAAAATAGTGTAGGCAAATTAGGAAATCATAAAGAAATTTGGGGCGGTAAAGCTTTTATTGCGGAAAACTGTCGAGAGTGGTCCCCTGAGTAACCCCTAAAAAGTACCACCCGCCAAACCCCTTGCTAACTTTTTTATGGGGGTTGCGCCCCCTCAAAAAACGGTTTTTCGCTTCTATCTTCCCTGGGGTTGATTTTGAGGTAAAAATAGCTCAGTACTTTTTTGTTCTACACTCAATTTCCAACATTTTTTGTATGAAAATTTTTCTTGTACGACCATTAGGAGAGGAGATAGAGGGTCCTGAAGGAAAGGGGTTTTGGGGAATATATTCAAAAATGTGATAATAAGTATAAAATCGTTGGTAAAACGTATGTTATGGACATTAAATAGTAATATTGAGTAAATTGGCGTTATAAATAAATCTTGACCTTCTTCCCCCCTCCCCACGTACCTACCACACTTTGTCCCTTAATCATATTATCACGGCTGAATAAAAACAAATGGTGCAATAATGCTTTTATTGGTTAATTAAAAAAGATTCTACTCGCTCTCCACTTCACTCTCCTAACTCTTTTCTTCGCACGTATTTCGCTCAACCTCATGCTCATTACATATAAAACACTCATCTTTTAATGACGACATTTTATAAAAAAACACACATTCATAACGCACCACAGTTTGCAAATACCCAAATATACGCATATAAGGGTAAGGTTGCCATATTTTGACCACTTTTTATCAAACTTCCACCAATCGAAGATTTTTTGAGGTAGAAACATCGAAAATAGCTTAAAAAATACCTTGATCCTTCCTCTACCACTCCCTAAAATTTTGAGCCGATACAATCATTTTTTGTATTTTTTGCGATTTTTTTTGTGAGGGAACTCAAAAATTGATTTTGAAATTTTGGGTTCCTAATTTCGACCACCAGCTGATTTCGCCTGCATAGAGCGGAATTTACCCGAAAAGAATTTTTTCATATTCACAAAATGAGACCAACACGACAACCCTACAGCCAAAACTCACGGAGAAAATCAGAATAAACAAAATCGCATTCAAAAAACAGATTACATAAGATATGTAGTAGGTATAGCTGGTCGAGATTAGGGCACCCCAAACAATTTGAACTTTAATAAAAAATTTTGTTGCGTACCTCCAGTTGTTTTCAAAAACGATGATTTTTATTGAAATCTGACACCATGCCCCATCACAATTCACAATTATTTGGTAGAATTTATTGAAAAAATTATTCATAATTTGAGATCAAAGAATACGTAAAAAAATTTTTCACCTATGCGATTTCGTTTTTTTCAATTTTCTCCGCCAATTTTGCCTGTAGAGTTGTGATTTTGGTCTCAAATTGTTCATCTATGAAAAAGGAACATGAAAAATTTTTTTGTGTAGATTGCGTCCATAGAGGCCGAAATCGGCCGGCGGTCGAAAATAGGAAGCGGTCGAAATTAGGGCACTTTACCCTTACTAGAGATCCTTCGATTCCCAAAACAAAAACAGATAAGGAACAGCTGTTGAGGGTATTCTAAAGAAACTGGTTTTGTCAGAACAAGGGACGATCAATACCATATGATTGGTATGCATATGCTTCTTTGAAGAATTCGCAGAAACGTGATAAAAGGAAGTAAAAAACTACCTACGAAAGAATCTGATATCGCATTACAGGATACATAATATATTGGCAGTGAGGGGTGATGTGAGGGGGGCACATGACAGGGGGAGGTCAAGAACTATCAATAACTCCAATTTACTCAATACTACTATTTCATGTCTATAACATACGTTTTACCAACGATTTTATACTTATTATCACATTTTTGAATATATTCCCCAAAACCCCTTTCCTTCAGGACCCTCTATCTCCTCTCCTAATGGTCGTACAAGAAAAATTTTCATACAAAAAATGTTGGAAATTGAGTGTAGAACAAAAAAGTACTGAGCTATTTTTACCTCAAAATCAACCCCAGGGAAGATAGAAGCGAAAACCCGTTTTTTGAGGGGGCGCAACCCCCATAAAAAAGTTAGCAAGGGGTTTGGCGGGTGGTATTTTTTAGGGGTTACTCAGGGGACCACTCTCGACAGTTTTCCGCAATAAAAGCTTTACCGCCCCAAATTTCTTTTATTTTCCCAAAATGAGGCTAATTTGCCTACACTAAAAAGGTTGAAAAAATTTTCGAGACAGTTTAAGGTCGAGATCCGACTTTTAAAACATTTACTTTTTGATCCGACCCCCTCACCATAATTTTTTGAAATATTCAATTCCGTATTGATCATCTAAGACTGGAGGAAGGGGTCAGTTGGAGCACGGGGAGGGGATCGGATCAAAAAGTGAGTCAATATATTCGAATTCTACACCCTCAAATTAGTTAGAATCGATATGCTACACAATATTTTCATTTCTCGACATAGTTTTTTCCAAAATTTGGGGGGGGGGTAGAGAGGCACTAGAGGGTCTAATCTAAAAAATAAGCAAATTTTCGAACTCAGCGCTCTCAAAAACCTAACAAAAGACAGGTCACACGTTATTTTTCATTTTTTTGAATTTTGACCCTATCAGGAAGGCTAATAGGGCGTTTACTTTTGACGTCATCTGACGTCACTCCCTCAGTGAGATGGATCCCGTCTTGCCGCACCGCCACCGTTCGATGACGTTTTGTGATGTTTTCCCTCAGTGAGATGAACCCGTCTTGCCCCACCACCGCCGTAGAACCGGTAAAACGACAGGCGCTGCTCGGCAATTTCAAAACCAGTAAACGCCCTATAAGGGGGTTCACAAGAGTCGAATGAAAAAATTGAGTACATATTTGAAATCAGCGCCTTCGAATTAGTAGTAATCAATGTGTTACTTTACTTTTTAGATTTTTTTAAATTTTGGTCAAAATTGTGGACCCTTGTACCCCTCCAGAGGTCTAGCGATCTCATCTTGAAAATTTGTTGGTTGAAAAAAGGGTAAAAAGGGCTACTCGCTGTAATTTTTTCAGATTTTTAAATGGTAGCTTTCATCTTTTGTTCTTATCAGGAAAGTTGAGCTTTCACTACCAAAGTTCAACTTTGAGCTTTTCAAAATGTGATTACCGTTTTTGACTCTCCTATTAATTATCCTTCAGATCCCGTAAACAGTTTTTCTCCAAGTACAATCTATCTCGAGATATGAGCCTTCAAAGATGGGTAATTTGGCTAAAAATCGCAATTGCATAAAAATTTCGAGGCCCACCTCTCCGCCCAGTTAAGGGTATGAATAGAAATAATCGTGGTTTTGTAAACAGACCACCAAGGGGAATTCGTAAAAAAAAATTGAGCGAAATCGGAAGACCTGGCTTCATTTTTGGTATGTTTTAGTATGGAATAGCCAAACTTGAACTTGAAACTTTAAACAACCGGTTTGAAAAATTACGTTTGAAAAGCAAAAAATAACCATTTTCGACGATCGGATGGAAATTTTTCCATTTCCCCCCTCTGGATCCGCGCCTGTTCACTGGATTGGTCGCAGGTAAAAATCGTATTTCGAAAATATTTCATCGAAATCAAATGATGACGCCTCCCCCCCCCCATATGCCGAGAACGATGGATCGATATCTGCAAGGTCTGTACGAAGATGTGCCGAGTATATCATTTCGGAAGGAAATATACGTACGTAAGAGTTACGGTAATTGAACCAGTGGTTGATTTATTGCCCCACGAAGCCCGTCTAATTGTCGAAGAGTTACAGCAAAACGAAAAAATATGTTTCGTAGTGACTCCTGGAGCGAGGAAGGGTTACGCCAGGCAGCGTTCGGCTCCCCGGGCGAGGAAACTTTGCGAGAGCTTTTCCGACCTCGGCTCATTAACGACTTCCTTTTTGACGACTGGTGCTGGAAAATTTTGGTACTAAATGAACCGGGTCAGTTGGAAATAGTCGTAGATAAGAAAATTAGGTTGTGTTGTAATTTTTTGGCTTGATAAAGTAATGAAAGGCTTTACGTTGTAAATACTTGTGGTATGGTTTGTATGGCTAACGTGTATGGAGAAATTCTAGTTCGATTCCATTTGTACAACGTAGTCGATAATTTGTCGCATTAACGTATTCAAAATGGTCGGTGATGTTATTCGACTCGACCGAGTCAAATGGTTCGAAGTGATTATGAAAATGTAAACATGGTAACCGTGTGTTAGCTTATTCGCAGATACGAAAATATGCTAATTTAAAACCAGCCATCCGATTATACGCGGATAAAACAGCAGACATTAAAACTTGGAAATGAATGTCTCATATATACGCAGTATGTACGAAGAGAAGCGTCGTTCCGTCGTTCGTATTCGTATTAATGTCCGCAACAAATGTATATCTATGTTTGTGCGAATTGGGAGGGCTTTTTTGGCGGAGTGGTGTTTGGTGATGTGTTTTAAAGTGGAGCTGGAAAAAAATTAGTATTTAAACGAAAATTGGCGAGGTTGTTTAGTTTGAGTGAGAGATCCATCAAAAAATATTAAGCCTCCAGCTCAAAGAGAAACGGAGCTAGAAGGTCTCAAATTGGGGTCATAAAAAAATAAAACCAAAAAACACGGGTTTTTATCATTTGTGACGTGTTTTGCGATTACACACCATATGTCGGGAAAATCAATTTCAATTTTTTTGGCTCATTGGAAAGAGTCATTTTTTTCCTTTCGAATGAAAAAAAATCTCCGAGGAAGGTTGAAATCTCTTTCCATAATTGAATTTTGAAGTTTGTGCTTTTGCATCGCAGAAAAAACCAAAATTTGGAGAAAATGAGCTTTAAAGCTTATGTACCACTTTTCCACTTTTATGCAAATTAGGGTGGATCGAAAAAAAAACATATCTTGGATTTTGATCAAATTTGGTGGGGTGGTTTACTTTGAGTGGGAGACTTCACAAAAAAATTTTGAGCCCCCGAGGGGCAAGGATAGGGGAGCAGGAGGTGGTCAAAGTGCACCTCCTTTTGAAAAAAAATGTTGTTTTTTGCGTCTTTTAGCCAATCATAATTGTGTGAGAAGCCTTGTAGGACTTACAAGATGCGATTTGAGTTTCTACATCTCCCTAAACCATCGCCATCCTTCTCCAATCAAAACTCAGACTGCTACCAGGGGGTTGAAAAGTTGTAGATTGCAATATTTCAATAATATAAAATTTTCAACAAGTTGGAATGATTATTTTTTTCATCGAATAAGTGAACAAAAAGTTTATTCAACCACTAAAAGTGAATTTTGAAGAAAAAAATTGAAAATTTTGTACACCAGTGCAGCCAACAGAATATCATAAAATTCCAAAATACGGAATTTATATCGACTTTGAATTGATTGTTTTTTCGCCTGAAAATATTATGTATTTTTTTTCAATCACTGAAAGTATATTTCGAAAATTTTGTACGTCAGTGCAGCCAGTTACTAATTGTGATGTTCCGATATCTTTAAATTCAAAACGTACTTCTATTGATTGAGAGAAAAAATTAGTTAAATCACTTGACGAAAAAATAATGGATTCGAGTTCATAATATCAGAAAATCACAATTAGCAACTGGCTGCACTGACTTACAAAATTTTTTATTTCTGATGATTGAAAACAAAGTTATTAAGTATGAATTTTTCAAGCGATAAAAACATTAATTCGGGGTCAACGTAAACTCCATAGTGTAGCATGTTACGATTTGTAACTGGCTGCACTGACATACAAAATTTTCTAAAAAAAAATTTGAAATATGCTTTCAGTGCTTGAAAAAAAAATACATAATATTTTAAGGCGAAAAAATTATCAATTCAAAGTCGATATAAATTCCGTATTTTGGAATTTTATGATTTGCTGTTGGCTGCACTGGTGTACAAAATTTTCAATTTTTTTTTCAAAATTCACTTTCAGTGGTTGAAAAAAATGTTTGTTCACTTACTCGATGAAAAAAAAAATCATTCCAGCTTGGCGATATAATTTCATATTATTGAAATATTGCAATCTGCAACTTTTCAACCCCCTGGTAGCAGTCAGAGTTTTCATCGGAGAAAGATGGCGATGGGTTAGGGAGATGTAGAAACTCAAATCGCATCTCGTAAGTCCTACAAGGCTTCTCACACAATTATGATTGGCTAAAAGACGCAAAAAACAACATTTTTTTTCAAAAGGAGGTGCACTTTGAGCACTTCCTGCTCCCCTCCCCTTGCCTCTCGGAGCTCAAAATTTTTTTGTGAAGTCTCTCAGTCAAAGTAAACCATCCTATCAAATTTGGTCAAAATCCAAGGTATGTTTTTTTTTCGATCCACCCTAATGCATATGTCGATTATCAAGGTAATGGCATCTTTTTTTCTTCTTTGTTAGGTCACTCTACACCACTACAACCACATTTTCCTTTTCCAAAATTGTTTTGTTCGAAAGGTAAAAAAAAACACTATCCAATGAGCTAAAAAAGTCAAAATCGATTTTATGAATAGGAGTGTTTGAACAAGAAAACGATGTCGCTGAGACTTCAATGCAAGGTCATCTGATAGATTAGGGTTCATAGTATTCGAAATCGCAAAAAAAACGATTTTTTCGACCCAATTCGATGTTTTGCTTTTCTTGCAAAAAATGTTTTTCCGACATAATATGTCGGAAAAACATATAGAATATAGGTACCATATTATGGTATATTCTATGTTATCGCAAAACACGTCACATTTTTAGATAATGTTACATGCTGGGAACCTTGGTCACTTTCTACATAGTTACGATTTAAATTTTTCAACTTCCTTGAACCATTGGCCTTGGAAATTGTTTACCTCTGTTAGCCTTCTACCTTGGTATTAAAAAGTTGTAAAATGTGAATTTGAGGAATTTTTGAATTTTTACAAAATTCAAATCGCTCTCTCATACGTCTCTAAATAAAGCCAAAACATTTTTTGGCCACTTGATATAATTCTTGCTGAATCGATTTGAACCGACGTTTACGAATTTTTGAAAGTTGTGCTCTAATCGATCTAATAAGTCAGTAATGTGGGTAATTGGGGTAAGGTAATCTGAGTTTTTGGATGTAAATTTTGGCCCCAACCCCCTCCCTTTCGGAGCTATGGCTATTTTATTGCATTATTTTCAAGAATTTCTAATTCCAACGGAAGTGAATGAAATTTTCTGTTATTTGGCACAAAGTTACTTCTAGTAGAGGTCTATTCGCGATAATTTTTTCATTAATTTTGGTGCACTTCTTCATGAGGTTTTGGCTATCTGAAATTTTCAACTGTAAAAAAGACCTTAACAGCAAAGTTCGACTAATTTTTGAAAATATCCTAAAAACGTGTTTTTTGACGTAGATTCACGTCACGTATTCAGTTCTGGCGATTGAGGTGGCGCAAAGGCCGAAAATTTCGAAAAACCGTAAAAAAAATTATATTAGCAGATTTAAATAAATCTACCAAAAAAATGATTTTTCTGTAAATTTTTTAAGGTAGTGGTTCCTCGCTTATGGCGTTTTTTCACGTTTAAAAACTTCAGATGGCCGTACGTCAAAAAACACGTTTTTAGGATATTTTCAAAAATTAGTCGAACTTCGCTGTTAAGGTCTTTTTTACAGTTGAAAATTTAAAATGGTCAAAACCTCATGAAGGAGTGCACCAAAATTAATGAAAAAATTATCGTGAATAAACCTCTGCTAGATGTAACTTTGTGCCAAATAACGGAAAATTTCATTCACTTCCGTTGGAATTGAAAATTCTTTAAAATAATGCAATAAAATGGCCATAGCTCCGAAAGGGAGTGGGTTCGGGGATCAACATTTTTTCCAAGATTTTTTTCATTAAGGTGCACAATCTGGGGGAATTAGATTGAAAATCGGGCCTGGGGCCAAAAACACTCCTTATCCGGCTATATGCCCTTTATTAACAATTTAAAAATTGTCAAAATTTGGAAATTTTTCAGAATTTAAAGGTTATTTTTATGATTTGTGAATTTTTTAGGAATTCGGGTTTTTCAAAAATCGGAAAATTTTTCAATTTTTGGACCATTTTAAATCCTTAATCTCGGCATAAGAAGAAGGAAATGTGCTAATCTGGATTTGGAAATTGAGACAAAAATCATGGAACTTCATTTTGGCAAATAAACATCGTCTAACAATCTACCAGCGCACTACCTTCCTTCTTATCAGTTATCATCCTCTTCCAATGATTTTCGCACTAAACAACCAAGGAAAACCCTCGGAAAAGTACAAAAAAATACGAATATTAGATAATATGTTCCGGGAAAGTGTAACATGTCTTTTGTGTATTGCGTATCAATGCCAGATAATTTCTATGTTTTTGTATTCGATTATCGTTCTGTCTTCGAGCACATACGTTAAATTTACGTTGGAAAAACGACAATGATACGTTCATTTTATTGCCAATAAGTTCCCGGAAAAATTCGAAAACTAAAGAATTCTTGGAAAAATGCAAAAAATACGAGTATTAGATAATCTGTTCTGGGAAAGTGTTACATGTCTTAGGTGTATTGTGTATCACTGCCAGATAATGTGGTGATAAATTTCCGAAGTGAACATTTTTCGCCTCGTCGTACTTTTTTTTCATGTGAAAATCCTCATTTGGATGTTTGAAAATTAGAAAATACTCGGCTGGAAGGGTAAATCTGAACCTTGAATACAGATATTGCGTTATTCATGAAATTCAACGATTGGAAAATTATTTCTCCTTTCATATTAGAGTGAAAAAATCAATTACAAATCGGTTGGAAAGATTTATTTTTTCAATCACTTTATATCAGTCAAAAATTTGATATATTTTTTAAAATCAGTGTGGAAGGAGGCTCCCTTTTACTCCTTCTCTTAAAATCCTTTTGATATTCATAGTCTCCCATTACCCTCCCAGAAAAAAAACTTCCAACGCTGCTATATTACTCACTAGAATTTCTGGTGCTGATGATTTTGTGGTCAAGATAGGAAAATAAACCTGAGTATCTTCATCACACCGTCATGCGCCATTCATAATTCTTGAGGTCAATCTTCTCGCCGAGCCATTGATGCACTTTGCAATATACTCGAAGAATATGCTGAAATACACCTTCACTGATTGGGGGGGGGGGTGGTGGGTAAGGAAAAAGGTATATCTGACTAAAATAGGTGATAGAAAGTCACTCCGCGTTTCTTTTTCTGTGCCTGGGCCTGGGTTAAATTTTTCTCTAAAAATTCAATTCCCTTTTTAAGAAGATACTAGCGGACTTCGCCCCGGTCCGCTCCGCGGCCCCAACCCTTGGTTCGCGCCCTCGGGCCTCGTTACGCTTGGAATGCTCGCTTTTGTTAATTGAATTAAAATATTTTTGTGCGTACTCTTACTCTAGTTCTTATACATTGAATTAGTAAAAATTGACTGATGAAATGTCCAGATTTAAACCAATGCAGAAAGCAATGAAAAAAACTACAGATTCAATTATATTAATATTTTCAATTTTGAATCAGTAATTTTTTTCCATTACGGATCAAAATTGAAAATATTAATTGAAACTGTCGTTTTTAATTGATTTCTGCAGTGACTCAAATCTGGTTACATGTTTCACCAGTAAATTTTTACTGATTCGATTTTAGAGAGTATCCAGGTGAATTCACCCCCCCCCCCCATGTACCTCACCTTACTATTTTGAAATTTTAGAAAATTTTCCATTTAAAAAATCATTAACTGTCGTTGAACATCTTTTAGACCCTCTTGAAATAATTGTTCAATCCAAAACTAAAAAAATGAAAAATTTTTGATAGTTTTTTCTTTTTTGATCTAGTCTAACCGGGGCTTACATAGAATAAGTGGTCGGTCAGCATTTTATAGGGCATTCGCGCAGATATGCGGATTGCATACTCTATGCTGGGTAATTTGGTGCAGTTATCACGATTTTTTGATTTTTTCCAAATAATACCTATCTAATCTAAAGAAGAAATTTTGCATCTTTTTCATAATACTTGACTTCATTTAAAGAGGATGAGTAAAGCTTTCGATTGGAATTTATAATTATAGGTACTTTTTGATTTCGTGCAGCTCAAAAATTTTGTAAATTCTGATGGAGAAAATATTGCAATTTTCAAAGTAATGATACCAATTGAAAACGTATTTCATCCTCTACAAATCAAGTTATTATTATGAAATGATCCCATTTTTTTGGTTCAAGTTATTTAGAAAAAGTGAAAAAAAATTGTAACCGAGCGCCAATACCTCAGAACATTTTAATTGTAAGACCAGAGCATCACTCATAGAGTAAGATATGCAATCCGCACATATGCGCTCCTTCCAACGGGAAGGGTATCATATGACAAACCGGTTGCTGCAACGCCACGCCCACCACCCCACAACGTACTGGTCCTCGCGGCAACGTGAGACGCAGTACCAACGAACGCGCAACCATTTACATCAATTTTTTGAGTAATTTTGGGTGATTCGGTCGCTTGAATTTTCAATGATTTCTCGTCACCGGTCAATTTTTTCATAACGAATGCGTAACACACGTATTTGTAATGAAATTTCGAAACTTTCCCTCGCTGATACTACACCTCTAGCTCGTATAGTTTTCGAGTTATTTTGATCCGAAAATCATGGTCGGTTTTTCAAAAATAACTCAATAACTAAAAAAGCTAGAGAGTTGGTGTAAGCGACGGAAATACGCTAAATTTCATGCCCTTCAATTTAAGACCACTCCCGATTCTGTAGCTTTCGTAGTTTTCGAGTAATTTTCAAAAAAGTGAAAAAAAATTGAAATTTTGATTTTTTGGGGCCTCAAATTTGAAAATTTTTTGAATCGAATGTTTGATGGCTCATCTACACGTCAGATGGGACATATTGAAAAAAAAAATGAGCAAAATCGGTCCATTAGGAGAGGCTGGCCGATTGGACATAGGTTTCGCTGTTTTACAACTTCCAAACCTCTTTTAATATATATAGATTCCGAGATTTTAAATGAATTAAAAAAATCTCAAACAGTTTTCTTATCGTTGAATCTCAAAAATAACGTAATATTTGTGTTCAGCGACCTCAATTCATATGAAATCGACACCCATAATGTAAAAATTGATTGGTTATAACTAAGAATGGAAGAGGAGGGAGCTAAAGTTATGTTCTCGTCGCGTCTGTATTTTTAACCATCATCGGTATTGACATTAGGGTGGATCGAAAAAAAAAAACATATCTTGGATTTTGACCAAATTTGGTGGGGTGGTTTACTTTGAGTGGGAGACTTCACAAAAAAAATTTGAGCCCCCTGAGAGGCAAGGGGAGGGGAGCAGGAGGTGCTCAAATGCACCTCCTTTTGAAAACAAAACGCTATTTTTTGCGTTTTTTAGCCAATCAAAATTGTGTGAGAAGCCTTCGCAGGACTTACAATATGCGATTTGAGTTTCTACATCTCCCTAAACCATCGCCATCCTTCTCCGATCAAAACTCAGTCTGCTACAAGGGGGTTGAAAAGTTGCAGATTGCAATATTTCAATAATATGAAATTTTCAACAAGCTGGAATGATTTTTTTTCATCGAGTAAGTGAACAAAAAAATTTTTCAACCACTGAAAGTGAATTTCGAAAAAAAATGTAAATTGTATACACCAATGCAACCAACAACAAATCATAAAACTCCAAAATACGGAATTTATATCGACTTTGAATTGATTATTTTTTCGCCTGAAATTCACAATAATTTTGTTTTCAATCATTAGAAATAAAATTTTTAAATTTTTTTTTGAAAATTTCGTACGTCAGTGCAGCCAGTTATTCATTGTGATATTCTGATACTTTGAACTAGAATTCATTATTTTTTCAAGTGATGGGACCAATTTTTTCTCCCAATCAATAGAAGTATGTTTTGAATTTGAAGACATCGGAATATCACAATTAGTAACTGGCTGCACTGACGTACAAAATTTTCAAAGAAAAATTTCAAATTTTTTAATTCTTATGATTGAAAACAAAATTATTGTGAATTTTTCATACGATAAAAAACTTAATTCGAGGTCAACGTAAATTCCACTATGTAGCATGTCACGATTTGTAACTGGCTGCACTGACATACAAAATTTTGGAACATTTTTTTTCAAAATTTACTTTCTGGGATTGAAGAAAAAAAAAATTCAGGTGAAAAAATAACCAATTCAAAGTCGATATAAATTCTATATTTTGGAATTTTATGATTTGCTGTTGGCTGCACTGGTGTACAAAATTTTCAATTTTTTTTTCAAAATTCACTTTCCGTGTGTAAGAGGGATATGGCCCTGCAAGTACCCATTTACGATATGTGTACATACGACTCGCGACTCATGAGTCGCGAGTGTCGCGATCCTTTTAATGGCGTGGTGGTGGCTAGCCTGCATACCTGAGCTGATGTTGTGCTCTCGTCCGTTTCGCGAACGCGACGTAGCATCAGTCCTAAAAGTAGATCCTTCGCTCGCGAATCTCCTTCTTCTTCTAGTTCTCAAAGGCGTTCGCATGCTCTCCAACCAGCCAGGGTTGGACCCAGAGACCTGCGACCCAGGTGCGGTGCCGCGTGAATTTAGAGAATACGTCGGATGTGTATTCTCTCTACTTCTCCTCCCGCTCCACCAATTAAGTTTAAATTCGGTAATAAGACTACTTATAATTACCCGAATTATATGTACGTCTTATTCGGTTCAGAATAAATCAATTATCAAGTGTGTGTCGTTTGTTGCATCGCCCTCGAGTGGCAATTCGTGCTCGCGGTTCAAACCTTTCGATATTTCGTATAAAGTGCTCCGCGTCTCACCTACCACCGAGACGCGCAGGCACAGTGATCTGGGACCGGGGGCCTTGAGTCGTGACAAGGCTGAGGATTTACCTCCTAGTACCCGAGGCGAGGGACTTAGCCTGGCGGATACGCGTTGTATCTTCCCTATCACATTTGGCGCCCAACGTATTCGTGAAGCCAAAGTCAAATTTACAGATCGCCACTGTAAATCCCTGATTGCGACTCACGGGGCAATCGACCCTACGAATGTTCCACCGAAATTGCTAACCGACTAGTGGATTTCAAACCAACATCCGTCCCCCACACGTCACAGACCAGATTCAAGACGTGTGACATCTACCTGAAACAAGGTAAAAGCACCTTAAGTGCATCAAAATTTCAAAATTGTGTATAAAAAATTAACGTAAATACTCTGTGTTAACGTAAATATTGTCTTGTGAAAATTTAATGTTCAGAATAAATTTAAACTATTTTGCATAATTCGATTATCTGCCCCTCAAAATTAGTAAATTCGCAAATGGTTTAGTAAATTCAATGCTAAGTATATTAAAACGTATTTCGTCACACCTACAAAATTCCGTTGGAACTTAATTTCCCACGTTCGACCTCGAATATTTGCATTTATTTCATTGTGTTCAAAAATCTATTCTTTCTCTTGGCCTTTTTAAACGAATACGTATTTTGGCAATCTTTTCAAAAATGTACCTTTTGTATCTTTTGTATTTTTCACTTTTGGCTTTATTCTCTCGGACCATTTATTGTGCATTCTTTTTATATTGTGCGCCACGATACATCTCAGTTGTTTTTATAGAAAAACATTGCCAATACCGAGAACTATTATTTAACTACGGCCGAGTTAAAATCGGAACCATGGCCTTCAAAAAACAACACAATTGCATTTTAAAAGAGATGTTATCCGCGCTAGCTTTCTCTTCTTTTGTCACAAGATTAAAAGGGCATACGACTCGTTCGGCAAATGCATTACTTATAACGCCACGAATCCTCCCTTACAAAATCGTGTCCATCTTCACAATAGTGACCCTCGTCAACAATCATCTTCAACCGTTACATCCAGCTATTCAAGAAAACATCGCGGACCATCAAGTGAAACATCTACCTGACCACCGAATCATTCCAACGCCTTTCATCAAGCTGTCAACACATCCAGACGACTCCATCCAGCAATTAGCAAGACGTTTGAAAAGTATTCAAGTATCACGGTATCCGACTACTTTTTATAATTACTTGCTTCTCAACTTCGCGTTTTCTCAAGTACCTTGGTATTTGAGCCATAATTCGTTCATATTGCTAGTGTTTTTCGCGTTTCTCAAGTTTTTCAAAACTCGAGCTCGTATACGAACTCTCAGGAAACTGAGCCATATTCGCGCTCCATACCATCAATTTTTACGACTTACATCAAAAATGGAGAAAATCCAAAACCCTACTGCTCTCGAAACTGAAAATTCTCTCGAAAATAATGACGCTCAAAATTCTCCCCCAACATCCCCCATTCTCGGAAATTCTAAATCAAAAAATAAATTGCCAAAACCACCGGCATCCCCTCCGACCCCCCTTCAAATTTTTGAACTAGAAAATCCTGAAACTGAAAAATCCGAAAATGCATCCGCTGCAATTTTAAAATCCCCACCGTCCCCCCAGCAAATTTTCGACTTAAAAGATCTTAAACCCGAACATCAGAAATTCAAAAAGGCACTCGTCTCAATTCTAAAACCCCCTACACCTCAGGCAAATTTAAATGAGAATTCTGAAAATCAAAATGACGACCCTGAAAACTCAGACCGCGAATCTGAAAACTATGAAGACGACTCTGAAAATTTTAATAACGATTATTTTTTAACTTCAAACGCACCCCCATCCCCCACTTCTGATGAAATTGCCGAAATAAATTCAAACAACCCCCCGAATTTTAAAAATCCACCTCCAACTTTTGCTCACGGCACATGCCCTCAAAATTACGAAAAATCGCAATCCGGAACCCCAAAAACACCCCCGACTCCCCTTTTTGATGAAAATAACGATATTAATTGGAACGAACCCCTAGAATGCGAAATTCAGAACCCCCCTACACAAAAAACCACGTCACCAGCAAAAACTCAAAAAACATTTAAAATGGAAACCCCCTTTTTGGAAGCAGAATTCGAAATAACAGCAACCCATATCCCCGAAAAAATTCGAGAAACGATTTCTAAGGCATTAAGCGACACTGCACGAAATATGGAAGGAAATCTAGAAACCCTCAGAGAAAACCTGGCCACACTAACGTTTCAAAACTCCTCCCCAGAGAAAATAAAAGAAATAAATGAGCAATTTGATAAAGCAACCCTGACAGAAAATTTCACCCAAACCACACACTACGTAGACGACATCTTGATCTCCCCCAAAATGGAAAACCCAGTAGTTTACTACACAGAACGTTTATTCGAAACGTATAAAAGAACACGATCAGACATAACTGCCATTTTTTCGACCATCTCAGCACCCGAAATCCCGCTTGAGCAAAAAATTGACATGAAAAAACGCTTGAACGCATATTTTAAAATCATAACAGACGAAACTGCCACATATAAACATCTACTTTCGTTTCATGGCCCCCACCTCACGACAGAAACACCTAAAACTGACTCCACCCCCGAAAAAATCGAAAATCTCGTAGCTGTAACTAAAAAATTCACAAACGCTTTAATCTCAAATACAGAAACAGTAACAAGTTTAATTTCTCTTGTTGACCTCCTTCAGAAAAAATACGAATCCCTCTCTGAAAATTTAAATAACCTCCGCGAAGACTTTCTAGATGAAAAATACGACAATACAAACAACACCTACCAATTGTATAATCAAAGTCGCGAAATTGACGGACTCGCCGAAGGCATTCGGGATCTAACAACAGATTTGGCAAATTTTAAATTGGAAACGACTTCCAAACAAAAAGAATACATCGCATACGCGAAAGAAAAAATGTCTGAGACCAACTCAAAAATAGAAAAACTAACCAAAACCACCAACTTTTTATCGGCCCAAAATCGAAAAATAAAAAGAGACCTAGATCTCGACTCTCCGGCACCGAAAAAATTAAAACGCAATAATAAAGCTGAAAAAGAAACACTCACGGAAAATTTAGAAAACCAACAAGAAATTTCGAACCCAAACCCCACCTCAAAAAATAAAAAGAATAAAATAGCGAAATTTTTGAAAATTAAAAAATCAGTTGAGGAAATAATTGGAAACGAAATAGTGAAATATGATAAAAAACAGGCAGAACGCAATTCTGGCGCAAATTCCTCACCCAAAAACGATATAAAAATAAATTCTGCTCCCAGCCCCCCGGAGACCGAATCCGAAATTTCCGACAACGAATTATACGAACCCCAAAGGGAGACGGACCTCCCAATAAAAGTTTTCCCAAAAATAATAGAAGACCACGATGTAAGTGAGTGGCTGGAAGTAATAAGAACAAAAGTAGTAGGTACCCCTGACGAGATATTTGGGCACCTAGGACCCCCGCGTACGTTATTATTAAATATAACGGACGAAATAATTCTACCTATAGAATTAGACTACGACTCAAACCATAACGTAATTTCACAAGGAACCTTACACGACATCGCAATTAAAAATCCAAAATCGATTACCTATCATTACAGACTCTACCCAATAACCCTACCTACCCATAACAATAACGAAAATTCATCTTACATCGCAATTATAAGTGGCACCTTAAACCAATTCATGGTAAAAATTCCCTTTTCTGTAATCGAAACAAAATCATTGAAATGCTACATCGGATTAAAAACCATTCAACAACTAAAAATCGATACCTTTAGAAACCCACCCCCCAAAACTAAAATTACAAAACTCACGAAATCTAAATCACCCACCCCAAAAGCGCAAGACGCAGATCAAAATATGATGAAAGACACAGACTCTTACGCCCAAAAAATGGAAAAATTACAAAAACGTAGCGAAATATTTATGGAAGCCCACGAAAAAATCATGGCAAAAATAAACGACACACCTACCTACTCGGTAACGTCCCAATCTGAAATTGTAACCCTAGACCCATCAGGTGCAGTCGAATTAACCCCCCTAAGGCTCTCCCCCGAATGGCTAAACAGACCCAAAGACTTAAAAGTAAAATTGACCGAAAAGACCCATATTATCTCCACTATAAAATCAGACGTACTTTGGAATACCATATCTAAAAACATTATAAACTATATCACACGATCAAACCCCGAAAAAGTGGTGATAATAGAACGCAAGGAACCTGTAATAATCAAATTTGAAAACAGAACAATAATTTCGACCCGGACTGCAACGATAGAATGTATTTACGATCAAGATGCATTACAACTCCCCTTTAACGTTATAACCGAGCCTGACTTCATATTTCAGGTAGGAAGAATAACAAAAGAAAAACTAGTAGAAAGGAACCGAGGAAAAATGGGGCAAGCCAACCCCAACGATCCCATTTTTCCCAAATAACTTTAACTGAAAACGTAGGTGATATGGGGCAAACTAACTTTAACGACCCCAGTCACCCGCAAAAACAACTTTAACTGAAACGGGAACGATTAGCTTAACTGGAATAAATAACGGAGGCGATATGGGGCAAAATAACTTTAACGACCCCGGTCCCTCCTCCCAAAATAACTTTAACAGAAATTAGGGCGAAAATTATGGAACAACCTAACTTTAACGATTCCAAATTTTCACAAAAAACTTCCTACCCAATGCATCCGAAGCAGGATCGTGTATCACGTCCCAAATCCAAAAACCGAAAAAAGTCTACGTCCGTACGCGTGCGTGGTCCTACGATGATTTTATAAAAAATCCTACTCACCCACGTGACAAAAGTATAGATTAAGCAATTATATATGTATGTAATAAATTCATTCTTCCCTTTCTAATTAAAAAACCCACCAAGTTTAAAAATCGAATTAAATTTGACAAAATGACAACACTGAACTCAAAACCTGCCAATCATAACCAGATAGGTGCAAGTAATTGTTAAATAAACGATAAACGACGCTCCCACTCTAAACGATAAAAGATAACTGCACAAATGCCCAACAAAAATAATCAACAAGCTCATTCCATACGTGAATCTTGTGAATTAAACATTTGACAGTCTGCCTAAAAGACATTTTTTCCTTTTTCCGCTATTTTTATAATCATTACCATATTTAATGAAATCATACGACGACTCCATCTCGACAATAAGCCCGTAAGTACAATCTCTCTTACAAGTATAGCTATGTTACCTTTGTGTGCGCGCGTCATATACGAAAACGTGATAATCAATAACCCATTTTTATTAAAATTACGTATCAAAAAATCGCATCTTAAGTGCATAAAACGCCTTTTTATCGCCAGCATATGTCCCAATAAAATTCAAAATTCCCACAAAACCCCACTTTTTGACACGAAAATATAAATACCAACCACCTTCCACTTATACCCATAAAAATTCGTCTTTTGATACTAAAACAACACTAGAGAAGAACTCTTTTCATCCAACACAGCATATGCCTCAAAATGACAAAATTTGAATTAAAAAGAACACACGATTAAAATTCTTACAACCTATGCAATAAATCAAAAAATCAACCACATATGCTCCAAAAACACCTACACCATATGCTCTAAAAGTAACACGTACACGTAATAGACTGTTTAAAACCCGCTATAAAAACACCCGCAAAAATTCTCCTATTAAAAAACCCACGAATCAAAACCTGAAAAAATCCCAACCTTGAAAACTTCGTAATATGGGGCACGTATAAACCTAAACATTACGACAAATAAGACCTAATTTCCTAATCTTGAAAAATTCCCAGATAAAACGCGAAACGTAAAATAGAATACCTAACGAAACCCATCTTTTGTCAAGATTATCGCAGATTAGTGCAGTGACGCGCACACGCAGCATGAGTGCACCAGTGTTCCACGAATAATCGGATATTACGAATATAACCGGATAACCGGATATTCGGAAAAAATACCCGGTTATTTATTTACGAATACGATTGGTCATGATCATTGTGACGTCCCTTTTCCGGTCAATTGACATCGCAGTCACTTGTCGTGTGGGTTAAATGTCATGTTCCCACGAATTTTGCTCCCTGCTGATAATGCATTCGGGCCCCCTTCGTGTAATGTTTGGGAAAGATCGGATAACCGGTTATGCACAATCGAATACTCGTTAAAATCCGAGTATTTTTCCATACCCGGATATTCGGATATTCGTGGAACACTGGAGTGCACCTCTTATCAAATCCATTACTACTCCGAAATTCCATCTCTCGAATAAAAACCCTCGACCACTTTCACTTTTCTACCGATACACCACTCCTGATACCACACACACACACATGCAAAACCTACGCGCAGCTCTCTTTCGACCAACACGCCGTATGTAACGAAAACATCGCTACCGACCGTTTCAACGCATAATCACCGATGCCGTGCGAAATTTTTCGGTCAGGTATGCAACCAGCGCGACACCTAAATTAAATTTCACGGCACATGGGGCAAATAGGCTACCCATCAAAATTTCTACGCTCTCATTAAAAATCGTGAAATAAATATACAATAAAAACTCTAAACTTACCCAAAAAAATTACGTCCCCAAAATGATAATATTTTTTTTTTTCTCTTTTCTTTTCTTTCTTTCTCTTCTCTCTTCAAAATCGGCCTACCAACACCTCTCGACATAAAATCCCCTATAAAATCCTGAAACATAAAAACAAAAACAAACCGATTAAAACAATTACCAATTACTAATAACAAATATTATCACGAAAAATGTCTATACAGGAAAATGTCAGACGACCCGATCAGTGTAGAACAATACGAAGAACTGCTCGAAAACCTGAATGAAACGATCTACGGATTAAATATGGAAAACCATGCTCTCACGGTCGAAAACCAGCTCCTTAAAGAAAAACTGAACAAACTAGAACAACATGCCATCAGCGAAATACTCTGGTTTGATCCAGAAAATTTTTACAACCCTCCCCCGATCCCGGACTCATGGAAAATGGTGCCCTCAGAAACAACTCCGGAATCAGAACACACATGGCGAGACACCCTGACCCCATACTTGATATTACCGGACATACTATTTACAAAAAATAACGAGAGGATATTCCCGATAATCAAGGGCCACTTTATTATCGGCGACGGGTATGTCCATTACGGGGTACGAGATATTATGGAACCAGAAAAGGTTTTATTGGACAACTTCTATCAAAATGGCATATTCAGGTCCAAATATTTCATCCGCGATCTAATCAGAATAATTAACGACCTCACCGAAATACCGCCGGAAATAATCGTCGCAGCCGGCGAGATGGATGCCGCCCATACTTCGAAAACCGCGTACGTAAAAAGATGGAATCAACTACTCGACACCCTTGAAGAAAAGAACGTAAAGAAAGTAATTGTGCTGCCACTATTAAATTCAATATCCCAAAAAATTAAAGAACTTCATTCCGTCCAGCAAGCCAACCCAAATCGGTCCTTCATTTACAAATTTGCGGCATCCATCCTAAATCATGATCACATCTCTAAACCCAAAAAAGGACGACCCTTTCCGACTAGTACGGACGCGACCCTGATCAGGGAGTACATAATGGATTTGCCAGAACACTTTCACCTCGAATCTGACTACGACTATAAAAGTATGCATCAAAAATTACGCGACAAAAACACGCCTACCGCCGAAGAAACAACCGAAGAAAAAACCAACAGCGACATCGAAACAACCGAAGAAAACCACGAAAAAATCGAAGAAAATAACGAAACAGAAAAAACCGAAACCGAATGCGTCCTACTCATCGAGCTATAAAAACCGCTTAATTACCTATATATAAATAATATCGATATATGCCTATAATAAACTTGATTTTGCATGCATACCTGACTTATTCCACAGCTTAGATCCAAAATGCAGACAAGAAACGATCACCAGGACCTGGAAAACAGAAAATCGAATCAGAATCAGGTAAAAAATCGAAAAGATGGCTGGTACCAAAAAATTGATCAAAATTTGAGTACTTTGGTTAAAATTCTATTTTCAATTATGAACTCAAAAAGAATAATTCTCGATACACCTCAAGACATCTTACAAAAATTAAAATTTCGAAATCAAAATTCCATCAAATGCAAAAATTTAAAATCCAGCCCACTTGATAGAAAAATTCATGGTTTTTAGATTCCTAGGTACCTTGGAAATCGCCAAACGACACATGCGTAATTCAAAAGATTAAAGTAAAATCTGTACAGAAATAGTAAAACGCATGCTACCTACACCAAACAGAGAAAGCTCACACGCATCTCACGCGAATATTCGTTTTCTTTTTTCTCTCTTCTTACAATTTGATTTATGACCTTTGGCAAAAACTCATGACACCATTTACCTTAGAATTAAAATTTGGAAAAGAACAAAATGAAAGTTGTTTTTGACACACAGCCTTATTCCCATTCAAAAAATGCAAAAAATAAAAAGGCTCCTAAAATTAAAATTCTTTTGAACTCAAAAAATAAGGTCGACACAAAAACGTTACAAAATTCAAAATTTTTACGACCCCCTCCCCCTAATAAAAATTTTCTCAACAGCTAACACCTACGAAACGAGATAATTTGAGCACGTACCTGAAACGTAAATCCAACGTCGCACTCGATAAAAGTATATACGCCGCCGTCCATGTATTCGCCAACCTGCAACACCATGTTACTCGCTAGTCACGTCCATGTTACGACACCATGACCAACATCTCTGACTCGTACAATGAACCATCTACGTGACTTACGTCCTACGTCGCCGATAATCAATCCATGACTTCGTCCATTCGCCATTGCACCTAAAAGAAAGGAAAGAATGAATTAGTCCCATACCCCACGTTGGTAATAATTGTGTTCAAAATTGACCCACCTTTTGGAGAAATTACTCCACTCTGACAGATGTCAGAAACATATATGTTCTGTGTTCCTAGATTAATTAATAATAGTAGAAGTAGAGAGACATTATTATTAGTAAAGAGACATGTCAACAAAAAAATTGAAAAAGTGCACAAATAACAGTAAAAAACGACATGTTTCTTACCCATTGTAAAATTAAACTAGAAATATCAATATTAGCTACAGACGAAACTGAAAATGACTAGAATACCAAAGAAACAAAATAGAAATAGCAACGATTAAAAATGCATAACATCAACATATTAAAACTCACATAACATATACATAAAATTACATAAAGCTAATGTTGTATCTAGATTTAATTATAATTATAAGAACCCTGTTAAATTTAACTCTTACATACCAAATTGTATCCCCCATACACGCGCTGTATTCACTAAAAAACCGACACTGCAGCCTTCAAAATTAGCAAATACGCAATATAGGGGCAAAGAAAAGGACATCTACAAAATTGATGACTTAGGGCTCATACAAAAAATCCATTTTATGACTTACGTCATACTAATAAAAACACCTTCGTGTGTAATCAAAATTTATCTCAAAATGCTCATTCTTTCGATTTCTTAAATCATATACTTTCATAGCCTTACACTTTTATACATTACAAAAATCTTACAAAAATTTAAATTTTCTCAAATTCTTCGAAATCTCAAAATTACAGTCATCCGCCTCCCAGGCTTTCTTTCGGCCATTCTTAATGAACTTACAAAATTTTAACGAACTTGCAGCCACCACCCATAAGTCAAGGTAAATGGGGCAGGGACCTCTCCCTCTCCTCAAACTTACACTCAACATCGTACTCAGGTTGACCTCGACTTAGGGCTGAGCTGAGCATTGCTCCCCCGAACTCGTGCTCAAATGGGGCATATGTAAGAGGGATATGGCCCTGCAAGTACCCATTTACGATATGTGTACATACGACTCGCGACTCATACCTGAGTCGCGATCCTTTTAATGGCGTGGTGGTGGCTAGCCTGCATACCTGAGCTGATGTTGTGCTCTCGTCCGTTTCGCGAACGCGACGCAGCATCAGTCCTAAAAGTAGATCCTTCGCTCGCGAATCTCCGTCTTCTTCTAGTTCTCAAAGGCGTTCGCATGCTCTCCAACCAGCCAGGGTTGGATCCAGAGACCTGCGACCCAGGTGCGGTGCCGCGTGAATTTAGAGAATACGTCGGATGTGTATTCTCTCTACTTCTCCTCCCGCTCCACCAATTAAGTTTAAATTCGATAATAAGACTACTTATAATTTCCCAAATTATATGTACGTCTTATTCGGTTCAGAATAAATCAGTTATCAAGTGTGTGTCGTTTGTTGCATCGCCCTCGAGTGGCAATTCGTGCTCGCGGTTCGAACCTTTCGATATTTTGTATAAAGTGCTCCGCGTCTCACCTACCATCGAGGCGCGCAGGCACAGTGATCTGGGACCGGGGGCCTTGAGTCGCGACAAGGCTGAGGATTTACCTCCTAGTACCCGAGGCGAGGGACTTAGCCTGGCGGATACGCGTTGTATCTTCCCTATCACACGTGGTTGAAAAATATTTTTGTTCACTTACTCGATGAAAAAAAAAAATCATTCCAGCTTGGTGATATAATTTCATATTATTGAAATTTATTGCAATCTGCAACTTTTCAACCCCCTGGTAGCAGTCAGAGTTTTCATCGGAGAAAGATGGCGATGGGTTAGAGAGATGTAGAAACTCAGATCGCATCTTGTAAGTCCTACAAGGCTTCTCACACAATTATGATTTGCTAAAAGACGCAAAAAACAACGTTTTTTTCAAAAGGAGGTGCACTTTGAGCACCTCCTGCTTCCCTCCCCTTGCCTCTCGGGGACTCAAAATTTTTTGTGAAGTCTCCCACTCTAAGTAAATCACCCCACCAAATTTGGTCAAAATCCAAGATGTTTTTTTTTCGATCCACCATAATGTACGTAGGATGACGTTTTTACACCTAAAAAAACGCTGCAGTCAGTATTTTCGAGGTATTTTTACGGCAGATAGGTGTATTGGCATCACTACGATTGTGCAACGTCAAATTTACAAGTGTTTTTTTTCAGGTAAAATTGAAGTATGTACATTAGGGTGGAGCGCGAAAAAAAAAACATACCTCGGATTTTGACCAAACTCGGTAGGGTTGTTAGGTCACCATCGGAGACTACCCAAAAAAAAGTTGAGCCCCCTAGGTAAAGGTGGAGGGGAGCTGGGGGTTCCCAAAGGGCACCTCCTTTTGAAAAAAACGTGTTTTTTGTGTTTTTTAGCTACATAAAGTGGCTGGAAAATTATGAAACAGCACTTAAAAGGTGCGATTTGAGTTTCTACATCACCCTGAATCATTGCCATCCTTCTCGGATCAAAACTCAGACTGCTACCAGGGAGTCGAAAAGTTGCAGATCGCGAAATTTCAATATTGCGAAATTTTTGCTGGCTTTGAATTCTTTATTTTTGCGCCGGATGATTTTACTTCAAAATTTCCTCGATCGGTGTAGCCAATTGCAAATTGTAATAGTCGAATTAATGGAATTCGCGTTGATCTGAACATGTAGTACCTAACTATATCTTATCCCTGGAAAATTTCACAATTTTTTTTGTTTTTTTCAATAATTTGAAAACAAATTGAGAAGAAAATTTTTCGTACCAGTGCAGTCACTTGCAAACCACGAAACTCCGGATTTTTCATTAAGTACGAAAAAATGAATTTTGAGGCTTGAAGTGAAAAGATCGCGAAAAGAGTGTTTATCGAGGTATTTTGGTTCGCTGAACACGAATCTCCCGTTAGTTTCGTGATTTAGTATTGCCTACTTGCATAAAACGCTCAAAATTTAAAAATTGTGCTGAAATAACGACATTTCTGTACGGTTTTTCGCAATTTTCTATACCTATGTAAAACTTTTTCTGGCCCTGAATTAATTATTTTTTCATCGGGTGATTATTTTACTTTTTTTTAATTTTTGAAGGAAATTGTTGATTCCTCAATCAGTGTAGCCAATTGGGAATTGTTATATTCAAAG
The DNA here is from genome assembly GCA_033439095.1 of Pseudococcus viburni. Lineage (NCBI taxonomy): Eukaryota > Metazoa > Arthropoda > Insecta > Hemiptera > Pseudococcidae > Pseudococcus > Pseudococcus viburni. Next base: position 380,445 of record JAVBJF010000098.1, read on the forward strand.
TTAGGTTTGATTACATAACTGGAAAGTTTGAATAAAAATGAACTATCAATTTTTAGGTACAACCCTTGAAAAATTCTAAATCCAGCCTAAAATCCTTAGAATTACTCAGAAATCAAAATTATTGCGTTTGGCAGCACTGTATACTTCACAATATGTTTTTTTTTTCGCGCTCCACCCTAATGTACATAGGTACGATAATGTAATTACCTACACACAAAATACATCGGTATTTCAAAAATACCACTCGTAATTTGATGTATTCTGAGCATAAACACATACCTAATTGTATTTAGTGAAAGTTTATCTGAAAAAAACCGCTCGTAAACTTTATGTTTTTTGAAAGGAATTGCGTCATCGTTCATATAGCAAATATAGAACAAAAATACGACTCGCAAAATTATCGTACTAGATCGTTGACATCAATGATGCGTAAACTGCAATTGTCTGGCAATTTAGAAGATGGTGCATTAATTCCCTGAATTCAGGCGTGTGAATTGATTCCCATTTTTTCGAAGTATGTAGATACGAGTTAATTCTGAACATCTTTCAACCTATTAGCGTTGCCTAGAAAGTAAAATTGTTTTTTAAATTCCATGGAAATAATTTTAGAGTTGAAAAAATTTGCAAAAAAATTGGAGAAAATTCAAGATTGAAAACAATTTTGGGGGAAAAATTAGAAAAAGTATAACCATGAAAAATCTAAGAAAATTTTAGGGTGAAAATATTTCGATGTTGAAAATACTTGAAAAAGTTCAGAGTTGAAAATAATTTTCAAAAAATAAGAGTCGAAATTTAAAAAAAAAGTTTTTGGAAAAAATTCTGAGCCAAAAATTCAGTTGAAAAAAATTTTTGAGGAAAAGTGGGAATCAACTAGTAATATAAGTACTTCGGTACCCCGAAAAAAATGGGAACAAATCGCTTATCTTTTCGCATGAATATATGAATATTTATTTGAGAATCAACTCACCTGGGGGGGAGGGGGGATTTTACGTCGATAATTTCAAAGGTTTTTTTTGAATTTTGCCATTATTGACGTACCATATCGACCTATATGCCCTCCTTCCCCCCCCCCATGGGATACCTATCAATGTCAGAAAATTACCGTGTTTTGAGGTGCGATTATCGTAATCGTATGCTTCATTTTCTTGGTATTTTACCTATCATTTTTAACTTTATTACCTAGGGTTTCATTATATAAAGAACGTGCAGTTTGTCGTTTGTCACATTGACACCGCAACTAAGTATAAGGTGTTTATTCGAGACTGTCAGAGCTGTAAAATTGTATCGGGCAGATTGCAAAGCAGACATGCATTCGTCGTATTCGCTTTACGCTTGTTTATTTTTATTAAATTTCTGCGGATTTTTTTCTGCATCGAATGCAGGGCTGCCGACCAATTTACTCGCTTTGAAATTGAGAACAGCTATAGATGTTACTAGCAAATGGTCGCATGGTAAACCGTTAACGATTTACACACCCCTTTTGGAGACCTGTCTGGTAAACCGAACGCAATGTTCAAGTAAGAATTTTTCCAATTCAACTACATAAAGGTACTCTCGATCTGTTGAAGTCAGTGATGAGGCGATTCTCTCATAAGTGAGAATCAGATTCGCAACTATGCGATTCGCCGAAAGTTAGGAATCCGATTCCCTTTAAAAATTTGCGATTCTTAGCGATTGTCTGCAATTCCGGTTCTCTATTTTTTTTCCTTTTTATTGTCACGAATTAACAAACTGTTTTGATGAGTGATGAAGATTTAATAAAAATAAGAAAATTTCTCAAGCCTAAAACTTGAAAATGCATTAAAAACAACAAACGGTAAACGTACAAACGACAACATCGATAATAACAATTTTCCTAGCACCAATCTTCCGACTTTCGAAGTTCAAAATTGTTCTTTTTTTTTACACCCCCTAAAATTATTTTTTCCGCAAACGAGATTTCAGCGACTCAGTCCATTTATTCTCATTTCCAAGTTCAAATCGTTTTTTTTTCAATATTGAAGAATGTATAATAAATTAGAAACAATAAATTAATAAGTCTAAAAACTATACATGAGAAAAGAGACCTAGGTGTAATATGTTTTCCATTATACCTAGGTCCTTTTTCTCACATACGGTTTTTAGACTCGAGCGCTTAGTATTAAATCGCTGTTTTTGATTTACATAAACTTGATATTAAATGACCTTCAAATTATACCATTTTTAAAATTTTCCCCACCATAACATTTTTTTAAATTTCAGTTTTCACGAAAGTTTTTCCAATTCTGATTTTATTAATTCATTTTTTATATATTATTTTTTCAACTTCCTGCCAATTATTTAGTAAGAAGAAATTTTGGAAAACATGAAGTTGAAAACTTTTTAAAAATATTTAAACTTGAAAAAATTGAAACAATTTTAAATTATTTGAAAAAAACTCGAATTAGAAGATTTTTTTAAGAAATATGAATTTGAAAAAACTTTTAATGAATCTCAAGTTGGAAAAATTTTGAGAAAAACTCACTTGAGAATTTCTTCAAATTTTTTTCAAATTCATATTTTTTAAAATTTCTTTCAACTTGAAAATTACCTGGAATTTTTTTTTAAAAAATTTTAAAATTCATATTTTTTAAAATTTCTTTCAACTTGAAAATTACCTTGAATTTTTTTAAAAAGTTTTCAACTTCATATTTTTCATAATTTCTTCCTAACTCGAATCAGTGAAATCTTGAAAAGCAATAAAGATAAGAAATTGCAATAAAAAATAAAATTTTAACGATGAAAATATTTGAGAAATAGAAATGCAATTTTAAATTGGAATTTTGAGAACGAAGGCGAAGATTTGTATAGAGGATCAGTATCCTTCATTGTTCGAAAATTATCGTTCACCACTCATCCAAGTCATGAAAAAAGTTTCCAAGGGAAGAAAGAACAATAAGTTCAAAAAAGAAAGTAAAGACTAAAGAATCGGAATCGCTGGGAATCGTAACGATCTCGACTTGACGAGAATCCGATTCCCGAATCGGATTCTTTACGAATCTTGCAATTCTTTTTGGCGATTCGAATCGCCCCATCTCTGGTTAAAGTAATTATCTACGATCATCGATGTTATGTAGTAAAAGTGACCCTTGTGGATAAAATCACCGTGTCGACAATAACTGGCGGCGTTCTGGGCAATAGAGTTTATCAATTTTACACTTACACGCTTTCTTGGAAAGTTTGCGAGTGTACTGGGTAAATATTTTATTCATTTTCAAAGAGTTTCACATTTCTGATAAATACATAGACATACGTTGTACGCTTTTAATTTCAATATAGAACATATGATTTTAAATCCAATGTGATCTATTTCAATTCGGAGTATGGTTCTTATGAGAAAGCCTTGGAGCAGCCGGATGGAATCGCAATAGTCTCTTTTCCAATCACAACCAGTGTACGTGTTTATCGCGAGATACTTAAGAGATGAAACAAATATTCTACAAATTTTATGCCTAATTTTTAGGGCAATTTTTCCAATCCGAAATTCGACGCGTATGGCAAATTCTTCGAATGCCAGTTGAAAGATCACAAAAGTGTTGGTAAAATTAATAGCGCCTTTACATATACGTGGTTTGTGAATTTCCCTCACGGCGGTGTGTATCATACATGCCCGCAAAAGTATATCGATGAAAATACGGGCAAGAAGACTACCGCATTACTTATTACTTTGCCATCGGATCCTGGCGTGAATTTTATTTCTATTGAGCAGGTAAACGTACGAGATAAAAATAATTACTCAATTGCAAAGTGCAGATGCTGATTTCTTCAAAAAGTGAACCCCCTTTTTGAAAACATAATTTCGTTTGAAATTACTTTTTGATATTTTTCCTTATGCTTGTCAGGTCTTCGTTTTTAAGAAATTCTAGAATAAAGATTTTAAAAAACCATTTAGATCAGTTAAATTCCTTAGATTCTTCTGAATGTCTCTGAGGGTGCTCTACGCTTTTCGGGTTGCATAAGCGAGAAATTGATAAGGCAGAAATTAAGTTTTGAATTTGCGTTTTTTTTGAGTTTTAACGAGGCGAAATGAAGAAATAATGTATGAATATGATTTTAATACATAAAATAAAGAAAATAAAAGTATAGAAACGTTTCATGTGCTAATATTATAATGATACTGCAAATTTGAAGAGATGTAAGATTTTTTTAGCGATTTTTGCAAGATTTCTCCCGGACTATTGAATCAAATTTTATTAAATTTGGATATGTGATGTAAAATAACATTTTCTGACAGGCTGAAAGAGCCCTTTTTTCATTTTTTTTCAAAATTCTAAAAAATATTTCACATTTAATTTTTTTTCTGGCAAAAATTTAAAAAAGGGCTCTTTCAGCCTGTCAGAAATGTTATTTTACATCGCATATCCAAATTTCATCAAATTTGATCCAATAGTTTCGGAGAAATATTGCAAAAACCGCCAACAACTCTCAATTTCTTCAAATTTTCAGTATCATAATTATATTGATAAAAAAAACTTTTCAATACTTTTATTTACTTTATTTTACGTATTAAAATCATATTCATAAATTATTTGATCATTTCATTTCATTAAAACTCAAAAAAAAACGCAAATTCAAAACTTAATTTCTGCCTTATCAATTTCTCACTTATACAACCCGAAAAGCGTAGAGCACCCTCTTAATATTTTGCTGGTCCCTGCAACGTTTTTTTTTATTATTTCTCTGCATATCTGTAAATTTTCAAAATTTGTGAATTTTTCCATACCTATTTGTGGCTTTTTAAAAATTTGTTGAATTCTAAAAATTTGTAAATTTCTTGAAATTGGTATATTTTTCAAAATTTGAAAAGGAAATTTTTCGAAGTTTGTGAAGCGTTTGAAAACAAAATTCAAAGGTAGATATGTCAATTTCTTCAATTTTTTTCGAATCAGAATTTTATAATTTTTAATTTTGTTGTTTTTTTTGCATGTCTCGCTATCTTGAGCGGTAAATATTTTTGAAGAAGTGTCTCCCTCGCTAATTTCGGTATCAAAAACTAACAAACATTTCTGAATTATTACTGATTCCGTGGTCTAATTTCAGTTTCAGATATTCTTGAAAATGGGTAATTCAATGGGACAATCTTCTGGATTGGGCACCTGCTCTTCGGTGCCCCATACATACAAAGGAATTGTTGTATATAAACTACCTGCATAGTTCCAGAAATGTTTAAGGGTACCTAGTACCTACATATAATAATGAAAAATTGAATTTTTTTGAATTTTAGTATTACATTGTGAGTTTTTAGTTTTAGGGGGTTTATTTTATTTTAATGTAATTTATATCTACGCTAACTAATGACTTTGGACTTCTTTGAATTGGGTTATTATAACTTTAGGTAAAGTTATATCACAGTGTGCAATTCGAATTTGTGAAATCAAACCATTCTTATGTGTTGTGAATTTTTCAGAATTTCAAAATACATATAAGAATTTTCCGTAGGTAATTTGGTAATTTTTCAAATTATTACAATTTTTCAGAATATGAGAATTTTTCGTAATTTACAATTTTTTCAAAATTTCAGATTCTTTTAAAAATTTGAGTTTTTTTTCAATAATGAGATTTCTTCAAAAATTTGGATCTTTCATAAATTTATAATTTTTTTGATAATTTGAGTCTTTCAAAATAGCCTGCTATTATGATACTATAGTGCTACCTACTAGTTTATTCGTTGCAACTAATCGATATTGGAAATACGGACTATCATCACTAGGAGACACAAAGGTCCTCAGTTAAGATGAAGATTTAAAAAAAAAATTTAAAGATGCCATTTTTGGTACAATAATGCCTCTGTGGACGTCATGCGGTATGCTGGACAAAAAAAATCAAACGCAATGTATTCTTGGGTTCATTCCGCGTCTAATGAGCCAAAGTTTGAGGAAAATTGATGGTGGAATTTCAAAGTTTTGAAAACGCGCGATTTCCTCCTCCTTTCATTAAAAAATAAGTTATGAAAAAAAATCTGAAACTTGGATTGCGACCTATCAAAATGGGTTAAAATTTCACGAGCAGAACGAAATTATTGACGAAAATTAAATTTGAGCAATTTTAACCCATTTTGAGCCCCAAATTGAGTGAATTTTTGAGTATTTTCAAAGAATTGACATGTGACCTATGAAAGTGGAATAGAGTTTCGCCAGAAATTCAAAAATACCATCCAATTTTTTTTTGAGCAACTTTTGGGAATTTTGAGCCTTAAATTGAGTCAATTTTTGATTAATTTCAAAAAATTTGCATGGAAGTTTTTGGTGACGCTCTATAAGCCTGTGAATTTTTTTTCATTCCGCGTGTCCGACCTCGGGTAGCTTCCTCGTTAGAAGGTTTTAAGAATATGGTTTTAGCATTAATGGGACGATATGTGAATTGATTCCAATTTTTTTCAGGGTATGTACGAGTACGAGTTGATTTTAAGGTACCTGCTTTAAAATCTTAGAAGCTGTTTTTAAATTCCTTGGAAATAGTTTTAGAATTGAAAAAGATCGGGGAAAAAACGTTGAGAGTTCGAGAAAAAATGCAAAGAAATTCAAGGTACCTACCTATGGAAAAATTAGAGAAAAAAGGGTATAGCAGGATAAGTATGGTGTTTTGGCCCCCGAAAAGGATTTTGATGAAACCTACCCCAAAAATTGAGTCATGATGAGAAAAAATTCTGACAAAAATTTTGGACCCCCTGGTAAGTATTTTTGGAGGGGAGAGGCAAAATGTGTTTTTTTTAACTTTATTAATTTTTTCTTCTTTTGCCAAATGTAGATAAAAATTTCGTATTTTTTTAAATTGAATCTAGAGGGTCAGAGAAACCCTAAAAAACATTTTTTAAATTTTTGACCCATTTTTCGTCGAGTTATGGCGTTTTAAAAACTTTGAGCGGCCATTTTGAAAAGAAGTTTCAGAGGTACAGTCGCCATTTTGTTAAATAAAATGTGTTATTTAGTGTTGATTATTTATGCGCAGCCCGAACGTTCATGGCAATTTCCCACGACACTCTGGTGGAAAGTACAGTGCTCGCGCGCGCCATGTTTGACAAATGCCATTTCTAATCCAGAGGCAGATTACATTTTTTCAAATATGAACGCCAATGATGATAGAGGTATAAAATTTGGCATAGCGAAGGACGCCATTAAATTTTTGTTGCGCCTGGGGAGTCATCGTCAAACCTCATTGTAGGGCGAGGGGGAAGATCCAAACCATTTTTCAAAATTGAGTTATCGTCTTTTTTTCGTGTCATTTCCATACGATAGAATTCTGCTGAGTTCAAAAATAACATTACTTTTGAAATAAGAGTGAAAATTTTTGTAGGGTTTCTCTGGCCCTCTAGATTCACTTTAAACTAGACACACTGTGTCAAAAGAGCGGACTTCCTATTATATACAAACTAGAATTGAACTTGTGAAGCTCAACTTTTAATGCACGTATCAACTTCGAAATTTAATCATCTCTTCCTCTATACACATTCTAATTACTACGGAAATTTCAAGTCGATCGATCAACTTTGACTTGAGTAGTGTTGTCACAAAAAAGAACTTTAAAACTTCAAAGCTCAGTTTTCCTTGCTCAAAATTCAACGTAAAAAATTAGGTCTTCTCCTGCACGATCTACACGTACTGTAAAAATTTCAAAACGATCGGTTCAGTTAACCGAGAGAAATCAAGTCTGAAAAATTGACCTATTACAAGCTTTTGAACTTTGAGCTCATTTTTCTGGAAAACATGAGATTTTAAGAAAAATTCATGAGAAATAGAGCTTGACATTCCTAATCATTTTTTTGACCTCCATTTTTCTCTACAATGCACCGTTTCCGAGATATTTTTGAATAACTGAATAAATTTGAGCTTCAAAAGCTCAGCTTTCTATGCTAGATCGCCTTCCAAATTCAATCAGATTTTCTCCTAAACACATTTTTATCGCCATAAAAATTGCAAATCGATCGGTCGATTTTATTTATCTTGTCAGAGGGAGGTTTTAGAAAAATGAGCTTTGGAGTTTCAAAGCTCAGCTTTCTATGCACAGAGTTACACCAAAACATAATCCGGTTTTCTTCTGTACGATGTAAACTTACTGTAAAAATTTCAAAACGATTGGTTCAGTTGAACGAGAGAAATTGAGTCAGAAATATTGACCAATCACAACCTTTCCAACTTTCTCGAAAATGGTGAGCTTTTAAGAAAAATTCAAGAGAATAAAGCTCAACTTTCATTGCACGGATCGACTTCAAAATTTAATCAGCTTTTCTCCTGTACACGTTCTAACCACTGTAAAAATTTCAAGTCAATTGGTCAACTCTAACTTGAAATATAGGATCACAAAAATGAACTTGAAAGCTCCAAGCTCAGCTTTCTATGCACTGAATTGAACCAAAAAATTATCATTTTCTCTCTTGCACGATCTACACCTACTACAGAAATTTCGAAACGATTGGTTCAGATAAATGAGAGAAATTGAGGTGGAAAAATTAACCAATCACAGGCCTTCCAACTTTGAGCTCAAGCCTTATAAGGAATTTTTGATGAAGTTTTTATCTGCCGACCACTGCCTCAAAGGGGCCATAAAATCAGTCTTTGTGTTGGTCTAAAAATGCCGACCCAGCAGGTGGTATTGCAAGGGTTCAAAGAAAATATTTTATCTGCCGACCCATTGTTGAGAAATGTAATTAAATCGCATCAGAAAAGGACCAATCACAAGCCTCCAAACTTTGAGCTCAATTTTCTCGTAAATGGTGAGCTTTCAAGAAAAAGTCCTCAGAACCAAAGTTGTAGAGCGTGAAATTCCTGACTATCCTTTCAGCCTCCATTTTCTTCTACGATGTGCCGTTCGCGAGATATTTCTGAAAAACTGGATAAACTTTGAACTCGAAAAGCTCAACTTTCAAAGCACGGATCGACTTCAAAATTTAATCAGCTCTTTTCCCGTGCACGTTCTAACAACTGTAAAAATTTCAAGTCGATTGGTCAACTCTAACGTGAGTTATCGCGTCAGAAAGAAATGTCCCAAAAATGAGCTTTAAAGTTGAAAAGCTCAGCTTTCTGTACACAGAATTGCACCAAAAACTAATCAGCTCTTCTCCTGCATGAACTACACCTACTGTGAAAATTTCAGCCCGATCTGTTCAGTTTAGCGAGAGAAATCGCGTCAGAAAAAAAGGCTTCAACAAACAAATAAATAAATAAAACTAGACACACTGTGTCAAAAGAGCGGACTTCCTATTATATACAAACTAGAATTGAATTTGTGAAGCTCAACTTTCAATGCACGTATCAACTTCGAAATTTAATCATCTCTTCCTTTATACACATTCTAATTACTACGGAAATTTCAAGTCGATCAATCAACTCTGACTTGAATTATGGTGTCACAAAAAAGAACTTTAAAACTTCAAAGCTCAGCTTTCCTTGCTCAAAATTTAACCTAAAAAATTTGGTCTTCTCCTGCACGATCTACACGTACCGTAAAAATTTCAAAACGATCGGTTAAGTTAAACGAGAGAAATCAAGTCGGAAAAATTGACCTATTACAAGCTTTGAACTTTGAGCTCATTTTTCTCGAAAACGTGAGATTTTTAAAAAAAAAAATTCTTTGGGGAAATAAAAGCTTAAAAAACCCAAAACCTTTTTTTTGGGCCCTTTCCTTTTTTTCTCTACAAGAAACCTTTTTCCCGGGAAAATTTTTTTTTAAAAAAACGAAAAAAAAATTTGGGCTTAAAAAAAGCTCAGTTTTTTCTATGGCTAAAAGGGCCTTCCCAAAATTTTAAATTTCCAGATTTTTTTCCAAAAACCCCTTTATTACCCCCACTAAAAAAAAAATTGAAAAAAAGATCGGCCCGTTTTTAATTTATCTTGCCCAAAGGGGGGTTTTTCAAAAAAAAATGACCCTTTGGATTTTCCCAAAACCCTCGGGGCTTTCTATCCCAAAAAAGGTTACACCAAAAAAAAATAATGGGGTTTTTCCCTCCTGTACGATGAAAAAAAAATTTTAATTTAAAAAATTTTTTAAAAAAACGTTTGGGTTTCAGTTCGATAGGGGGAAATTGGGGTTCAGAATTATTGACCCCAATTTCAAAACCCTTTCACTAAAAATTTTCTTACAAAAAAAATGGTGAGCTTTTTTAAGAAAAAACTTCATGAATCAAAGTTGTAGAAGCTTAAAATTGTTTGGTAACCGTTTTTTTCTTCTACGATGCACCCCATTTTCGGAGATATTGTCGAAAAAAATTTGGATAAAACTTTTGAGCTTTAAAAAAGCTCAAACTTTTTCATTGCACGGGAAATCGACTTCAAAATTTAAATCTGCTTTTCTCCCTGTACACGTTCTAACCACTATAAAAATTTTTCACAAGTCGATTGGTCAACTCTAACTTTGAATTATAGGATCCAAAAAAAAATGAAAAATTGAAAGCTCCAAGCTCAGCTTTCTATGCACTGAATTGAACCAAAAAATGATCATTTTCTCTCTTGCACGATCTACATCCACTACAGAAATTTCGAAACGATTGGTTCAGTTACACGAGAGATATTGAGGTGGAAAAATTGACCAATCACAGGCCTTCCAACTTTGAGCTCAAGCCTTGTAAGGAATTTTTGATGAAGATTTTATCTGCCGACCACTGCCTCAAAGGGGCCATAAAATCAGTCTTTGTGTTGGTCTAAAAATGCCGACCCAGCAGGTGGTATTGCAAGGGTTCAAAGAAAATATTTTATCTGCCGACCCATTGTTGAAAAATATGATTAATAGCCCAGGAAAAATAGCATCGAAAAATTGGTTAAAAAAGAAAAAAATGTTAATCGCGATTTTATTGCTGAAAAAGCTTCTATATGATGTCCAGAGTCTGTGATAAATTCGCACCGCCCGCACCCCTATTGCTTTTTGAGGGGGGTGGACCCCTTATGAGGGAGAAAATTGTTTTGCACCGATTCCGCTCAAATTCGCGTGGAGGGTTATTTAGGTGTAGAAGTACTCCCCAAAAAAAATTCAGCTCTCCCCGACTTCAGGGGGCTAAACCAACGCTTCCCAAAGTTGGACATTTTTGACTAAAATGCCAAAAAAACGAGTTTTTCAAGTATAAAATCACCCCAAAATTTCAACTTCGAAAAATTTCATGTTTTCTGTATACATTTTGAGATGACGAATCCGACTAGCCCATCAACTCTTTCATTTGGGGTTTTTAACCCTCGGTACGGCCCATTTGAAAGTACATAGATAGTGTTTTTTCAGCAAAAAAACGACCTCCAAAACCACGATCTGTATACTTTCGAAGGTCCGTACGCGGGGTTAAACACCCCAAATGAAAGAGTTGATGGGCTAGTCGGATTCGTCATCTCAAAATGTATACAGAAAACATGAAATGTTTCGAAGTTGAAATTTTGGGATGATTTTATACTTAAAAAACTCGTTTTTTTGGCATTTTAGTCAAAAATGTCCCACTTTGGGAAGCACTGGATCAGCCCCCTGAGGTCGAGGGGAGCTGAAATTTTTTTGGGGAATACTTCTACACCTACATAACCCTCCACGCGAATTTGAGCGGAATCGGTGCAAAACAATTTTCGCCCCCATAAGGGGTCCACCCCCCTCAAAAAGCGACAGGGGTGCGGGCGGTGCGAATTTATCACAGACTCTGAACATCATATAGAAGCTTTTTCAGCAATAAAATCACGATTAACATTTTTTTCTTTTTCCAAAGTACTTTTCTCCTGGGCTATTAAATCACATCAGAAAAGTTGACCAATCACAGGCCTTCCAACTTTGAGCTCAATTTTCTCGAAAAAGGTGAGCTTTTAAGAAAAATTCATAAGAACCAAAGTTGTAGAGCTTGAAATTCCTGACTATCCTTTTGGCCTCCGTTTTCCTCTACGATGTGCCGTTCGCGAGATATTGTCGAAAAACTGGATAAAATTTGAGCTTCAAAAGCTCGACTTTCAAAGCACGGATCGACTTCAAAATTTAATCAGCTCTTTTCGTGTACACGTTCTAACCACTGTAAAAATTTCAAGTCGATTGGTCAACTCTAACGTGAGTTATCGCGTCAGAAAGAAATGTCCCAAAAATGAGCTTTAAAGTTGAAAAGCTCAGCTTTCTGTGCACAGAATTGCTCCAAAAACTAATCAGCTCTTCTCCTGCATGAACTACACCTACTGTAAAAATTTCAGCCCGATCTATTCAGTTTAGCGAGAGAAATCGCGTCAGAACCAAAAAGGCTTCAACAAATAAATAAAACAAAAAACAAAAAAAAAAACCCTTATGATCGCAATAGCGGATTACCGCTAGAGCGGGAAGTCCGCTAAAAAACCTAATGAATGCAATAGCGGATTCCCGCTAGAGCGGGAAGTCCGCTAAAAAGCACGAAATGTTTATCTACATTTGGAGAAAAACGAAAAAATAAAGTTTAAAAAACACATGTTGGCCCCTCCTCCCGAAAAAACTGGCTCCGGGGGTCCAAAATTTTTGTCAGAATTTTTTCTCATCATGACTCAACTTTTGGGGCAGGTTTCATCAAAATCCATTTCGGGGGCCAAAATACCATATTTATCCTGCTATACCCTTTAAGAAAATTTTCGAGATTGAAAACAATTTTAAGAAAAAAAAATCAGAAGAAATATGAACATGAAATAATCAGAGAAAATTTTTGGGTTGAAAAAAATTTAGGTGAAGAAAATACTTGAGAAAAAAATTAAAGAGTTGAAAATGATTTAAAAAAAATTAGAGTCGAAATTTGAAAAAGAAAATATTAAAAAAAGTTTGAGTCAAAAAATCAATAATGAAAAAAATTTTGAGAAAAAGTGATAATCAACCACATACAACCCCCGAAAATAAAATGGGAATCAATTCGCCTATTTTTTCGCTTGAATATTTTTTTACGAATCAACTCACCTACAGTCGGAAATTTTCCGTCGCAATTCTTTACGTACCTACGTATCGACGTATGTGCCCATCAATAACAATATGATAGGTACCTGATAATTGTCATGTTTTTGTATACATTTATCGCACTCGTATTGTTCGGTTTCTTGGTATTACTCCTTTCATTTTTAACTTTATTACCGAAGGTTTCATATTGTGAAGAATGTCGAGAAGGGCATAAATATACGTATTCTTGATCGTTTGTCACACTGACACTGTAACTAAGTGCGTATAAGGTTTTTTAAGCTAGTAGGTACCTAGCTTTTGAGAGTGGTATTCGAGACTCCCAAAGCTGTAAGATTTCATCGGGAAAATTGCGAAAGTAGACATGCATTCGTCGTATTCGCTTTATAGTGTAGGCAAATAAGGAAATAAAAAAACATTTTTAGCTAGCTAAGATTTTATCGCCAAAAACTGTCGAGGGTGGTCCCCTGACTAACCCCTAAAAAGTCCGCACCCCCTAGACCCCTTGCTAAATTTTTTATGGAGGCTCCACCCCCTCAAAACTGGATTTTCAGGAATAACTTCACAGGATTTGATTTTACGGCAAAAGTAGCTCAGTACTTTTTTGTTCTACACTCAATTTACAACATTTTTTGTATGAAAATTTTTTTTGTACGACCAACAGCAGAGGAGATAGAGAGTCCGGAAGGAAGGGGGTTTTGGAAAATATGATATCATTTGAAAACGCGATAATAGGTATAAAATCGTACTAAACTGTATATTTTGGGTATGAAAATAGTAGTGTTATGTAAATTGATGGTATTAATACAACTTGACCCACCTTCCCCTCCCTATGTGCCTACCCCACCTTACCCTCTTGTTTTTATTTAGCCTTAGTAATATGACTGAAGGGTGGGGTGGGGTGGACACATAGGAGGGGGAAAGATGATCATGAAGCATTTTTACCCTCTTCCCCCTCCCATTGTGTCCACCGCACCCCACCCCTCAGTCATATTACTAGTGCTAAATAAAAACAAGTGGGTAAGGTGGGGTGAGTACATAGGGAGGGAAAGGGGGGGTCAAGATGTATTAATACCATCAATTTACGTAACACTACTATTTTCATACCCAAAATATACAGTTTAGTACGATTTTATACCTATTATCGCGTTTTCAAATGATATCATATTTTCCAAAACCCCCTTCCTTCCGGACTTTCTTTCTCCTCTGCTGTTGATCGTACAAAAAAAATTTTCATGCAAAAAATGTTGTAAATCGAGTGTAGAACAAAAAAGTACTGAGCTACTTTTGCCGTAAAATCAAATCCTGAGAAGTTATTCCTGAAAATCCAGTTTTGAGGGGGTGGAGCCTCCATAAAAAATTTAGCAAGGGGTCTAGGGGGTGCGGACTTTTTAGGGGTTAGTCAGGGGACCACCCTCGATAGTTTTTGGCGATAAAATCTTAGCTAGCTAAAAATGTTTTTATTTCTTAAAAATAGCGCTAATTTGCCTACACTATTACGCTTGTTTATTTTTATTAAATTTCTGCGGATTTTTTTCCGCATTGGAAGCGGGGTCTGATATATGGGTGCCGCCGTAATTTAGTCATTTTTCAATTTTTCTTTGCTCAAATCTGTATAATTGAATTAATTATGTATATCTGCCTCCTGAAGTACCACTAAAAAAAATTAGATTTTTAGATTACCTAATTTTTTCATTGAATTTTGACCCCCTCCCCTAATTTTTTTCTTGAATTCTCAGGCCTCTTTTAACTGTAAGAAAATTTCCCCCGAAAAAATCGAATTTTTGGTTACTTTTGGTCACTTTTTTTCTTCGAAATTTCGTTATGATGCCTGTAATTTAAAAAATCCCATAAAAACTGTAAAATTGCCCCCCCCCCCAAAAAAAAAAATTGAATTTTTGGTCACTTTTTTTTCAAAAAAGGTCACTAAAAGTCACTTTTTTCTTCGGAATTTCGCTATGATGCTTGCTAATTTTTTCATTGAATTTTGACCCCTCCCCACATTTTTTCTTGAATTCTCAGCCCTCTTTTATTTTTAGCTATAGTGGTGGTGAAATAAAAAACCAGAACTTTTTACGAATTCCGGAACATTTTTGGAAACTTTTCAACATTAGAATTTGGCAACACTGTGTGTTACAACCGTAATACAATTATTATTTTTGTTTATAGTTTTGACGAAGGAATTTAATATAAAATTATTCACGTCGTTTCAGTTCATCTTTAAAATGATTGCAAGACACTTCCAAAAAAAATTGCCCCCCCCCCCCATCTAAAAAATTGAAATTTTGGTTACATTTTGCTCATTTTTTGATTACTTTTTAGTTACTTCTTGTTCGAAAAAACTTACTAAAAGTTACTTAATTTTGATAGCATTTCGCTATGATACCTGGAATGAAATTATTCACGCCGTTTCAGTTGATTTATCTTTGAAATGTTTGCAGAAAACTACAAAAAATCTCCCCCCTCCCCCCACCAAAAAAATGTAAAAAAATTCCCTCGAAAAATCGAATTTTTGGTTACTCTTGGTTACTTTTTGGTCATTTTTTGGTCACTTTTTGCTCACGAAATGTCACTAAACTAAAAGTCACTGTTTCTCTTCGAAATTTCGCTATGATGTCTGGGATAAGATTATTTTCATTCTTACTCATTGTAAAATTTCTCATTCTTTTTTTTTCGAATAAAAATTTAAGAAAACTTTTTACAATTACCTATTGAAAAAAAAACAAATAATTATTTTTGTGGTGTTTATTTTCCATAGTTTGTTTGAGTTATCGATTTTTTTTTGAGGAGGAGGAGGGGGGTATTATTTTCATTGTGAGAAGGTCGTGCTGAAGGTCCTTCCGAGGTCCTTCCCATGGATTTTCGGAATTTGTTAGACACCCTGTACATAGGGATACTTTCTTGAATTAATTATCCACGATCATCGATGTTGTGTAGTAAAAGTGACCCTTGTGGATAAAATCACCGTCGACAGTGACTGGTGGCGTTTTGGGCAATAAAGTTTATGAGTTTTACACTTACTCGTTTTCTTGGAAACCTTGCGGGTGTTCTGGGTAAATATTATTTCCATTCACTTGCAAAGAGTTCCCAAATTCTGATAATTACATTTGTTGTTCGTTTTTCATTTCGATATTATGTAGAAATTATGATTTTAAAGCCAACGCGATCCATTTCGATACGGGGTATGGCTCATATGACAAAGCCTTGGAGCACCCGAATGGTATCGCAGTAATATCTTTACCAATCACAACCAGTGTAAGTGTTTATCACGAGCTAAGGCATTAAATATACAAATTTTATACAAATTTCATGCGTAATTTTCAGGGTAATTATTCCAATCCGAAATTCTACCATTATAGCAAATTCTTCAAATACCAGATAAAGAAACACCTAAGTGTTGGTAAAATTAAAAGCGCTTTTACGTATACGTGGTTTTTGAATTTCAATCAGGGCGGTATTTATCATGCGTGTTCGCAAAAGTTCCGCGATTCAGATACGGGCGAACAGACTACGGTAATAGTTATTACTTTGCCATCGAATCCTAGTTCGAATTTTATTTCTAGTGATCAGGTAAACGAAGTACAGTTGCTGAATTTCTCAAAACATGAAAATGCTCTTTAAGATTTGAGGAAACAATTTTTTGAATTTCCGTATTCATTCAAGTCACGAATAAATTAAATTTCGGTGAAAAATAAATTTTTGAATAATCCGTTGTACCTATATAATAATTACGTATTATTCGATTTTTTTCAAACGTTCGAAATTAATTTTGGAATTTTTCCTTGTACTTGACTACTTGTCCTAGTTTTTAAAAAATTTCAAAAATTTGAAAATTTGTAAACTTTTTGAAATTTAAAAATTTATAATTTTTTTCAAATAATTAAGGCAACATTGATTTTTTTATTTATTATTGTTTTCAAGGCATTCCGCTTTTGTGACAGTTATGTCCCTATCCCTAGCAGTACAGAATGCCATATAGATGTGTGTAAGATATCGATTTCTAGATGAAGACAAGTCTTGTATAATTGGCTTGGCCTGGGTTCAAATTGAGTACAAATAATCTAATTTTTAACTAAAGGGAAGCAGCATTCAAAAAAATTGATTCGACTTGGGTTATTTAAAAAATTGGTTGATGGAATTTTTGATCAATGGGAAGAAGCATTTAAAAACAATGATTCGCTCTTAGTAATTTCAATTTTTTAAAAATAATTGATTCAATTGTTAATTATAATGGAAGGGGTTATATTTGAAAAAAAATAACAGGTTGAGTACAACTGATCTAATTTTCAATTGATTCAAGCCCTATAATGATATTTAATTAATAATGGGTGGGGGGGGGGTGAGATTTTTATTTTTTTTAAAAGATTTGGGATTCACCTTGAATACCATTGTTCGATTTTTAAATTAATGTGGATGTGGGGGTTAAAAAAGTAGATTCGACTGGTGATACTTACTCTTTTTAAAAATGATTTGACCGGAGAGCATGGCAGTATAAACGCAAATTCGAAGTGATATATTTTTATGAAAAAATAGTATTGTTTGGTTGTGATTTTTTTTAAATTATTCGTTTTTCAAAAGATTTGTTTGAACTTTTTGGTTCTCATTCGGGTATTGTTTAATCATTATTTTATTTTTTTATTATTGGTTTTTTAAATTATTGGATCGATCAAAAAATTTTGTTTTTTTAATAAAATTTGATGTTTTTTTAAAATTTTATTCATATTATATGATTTTGAATTGACGAGTATAATTTCATGGTATGTTCCTTGTCCTGTATATCACAATATTACGTCAAGTAAGACCACTCGCACTCGTAAATTTGATACATTTTGAGTGCATAATCACATTGTTGTACATATACTGCGATTTTACCTAAAAAAAAAAAAAACATTCGTAAAGATGTAAGTAATATAATGTACATAAAATGATGTTTTTACACCAAAAAAGATAGGTGTATTGGCATCACTACGATTGTGCAATGTCAAATTTACAGGTGTTTTTTTCAGATAAAATTGCAGTATGTACGATAATGTGATTACCTACCTACACACAAAATACATAGATATTTCAAAAATACCACTCGTAATTTGATGTATTTTGAGCATAAGCACATACCTAATTGTATTTCTGAAATTTTATCTGAAAAAAAAAAAAAACGCTCGTAAACTTTATGTTTTTTGAAAGGAATTACGTCATCGTTCATATAGCAAATATACAACAAAAATACGACTCGCAAAATTGGCGTACTTGATCGTTGACATCAATGATGCATAAACTGCAATTGTCTTGCAATTTAGGAGATGGTGAGTTAATTCCCTGAATTCAGACGTGTGAATTGATTCCCGTTAATTCTGACCCTCTTTCAACCTATTAGCGTTGCCCAGAAAGTAAAACTGTTTTTTAAATTCCATGAAAATAATTTTAGAGCTGAAAAAAAATTGAAGAAAAATTTTAAGATCGAAAACAATTTTGAGAAAAAATTGAGAAAAAATATAAACATGAAAAATCTAAGAAAATTTTAAGGTGAAAAAATTATGATGTTGAAAATACTTGAAAAAGTTCAGATAGTCCAGTCAAATTAGCTCATTTAAGAGCCAAACTTGGAATAAATTGGGGGAAAATTTTTTTTTGAGCCAAAGTGCTCTGGAAGGTGTCCTGATGAACATTCAAAAACTCCACCAAAATCTGCTTATGGCATTTCCCCCTAGGTCCACATTTCTGCCCCCAAAACCAGTTTTTTGAATTTTTCTTGTTCCCTATCACTTTTTTTGAAAAAATAGCTATATATAATTTTAAAGAGCGTAACATTTTATATAAAATTGATTCTATGAAAATTTTTGTACGACTTCCCCCAACACGAGATACACCCCTCTCCATTAGACCTTTGGTTCTTTATTATCTAAAACTTGCTGTTTTAGCGATGTTATTTTGAAAAAATACTATAAAATAATGTTATTTCTTCAGTGTCGCATATGATACTAAGATTACAATTGTTTTTACGAGGAGTATGAGGTTAGCTCTTAACCCCCACCCCTCTATGAACAGAAATGTGTACCGCAGATGATATAGTACAGTCGCAATTCAAGAAAGTGGCTTTCGATGAAAGAAGCATGAAAGGTGGTATAATGCACAACAAGATGAAAAAAAAATTTGGAGAACATGAAACACTCAATATTTACCATAGGGGTGCGAGGGAGGTGGTATTTTGAGGTTCCACCCCCCTTCTTATGTGGAAAGATTGAGCAAAATCTGCGTTCTTGGGATCAATTTCATATATTTCGACCTTCCTGAAAACGAATATTCCATGACTTTCGAAATCTGATAACTAGAAGTGCCCCAAATTTCAAAATTTCCCCTCCTTCCCCATTTACAAATATTATTTATGATAAATACCTACCTACCCGAAAATCGCAGTTTTTACCTCTACACCTCACGCAACGGTCAGGGACGAATTTTCAATACAATCAGAAAGTAGAGCTCCAACAATGTGGACCTAGGGGGAAATGCCATGAGCAGATTTTGGTGGAGTTTTTGTATGTTCATCAGGACACCTTCCAGAGCACTTTGGCTCAATAAAATTTTTCCCCCAATTTATTCCAAGTGAAATCCTAATTTGACTGGACTAAGAGTTGAAAATAATTTTCAAAAAATAAGACTCGAAATTTGAAAAAAAGTTCTTGGAAAAAATTTTGAGCCAAAAATTCAGTTGTAAATTTTTTTTGAAAATCAAATAGTACATACTCCGAAAAAAATGTACAAATCGCTTATCTTTTCGCATGAATATTTATTTGGGAATCAACTCACCTACGACCTGGGGGGGGGGGGGGTTACGTCGATAATTTCAACGTTTTTTTGAAGTTTGCCATTATTGACGTACCTATCGACCTATATGCCCTACCCCCACCACCATGGGATACCTATCAATGCCAGGTAATCACCGTGTTTTTAGGTGCGATTATCGTAATCGTACCTACATATGATTCATTTTCTTGGTATTATTCTTATCATTTTCAACTTTATTACCGAGGGTTTCATTTTATAAATAACGTACAGTTTGTCGTTTGTCACATTGACACCGCAACTTAAGTATAAGGTGTTTATTGGAGACTAGCAGAGCTGTAAAATTTTATTGGGCAGATTGCGAAAGCAGACATGCATTCGTCGTATTCACTTTACGCTTGTTTATTTTTATTACATTTCTTCGGATTTTTTTCTGCATTGAATGCAGGGCTGCCGTCCAATTTACTCGCTTTGAAATTGAGAACAGCTATAGATACTTCTAGCAAATGGTCGCATGGTCAACCGTTAACGATTTACACACCCCTTTTGGAGACCTGTCTGGTAAACCGAACGCAATGTTCAAGTAAGAATTTTTCCAATTCAACTACATAAAGGTACTCTCGATCTGTTGAAGTCAGTGATGAGGCGATTCTCTCATAAGTGAGAATCCGATTCGCAACTATGCGATTCGCCGAAAGTTAGGAATCCGATTCCCTTTAAAAATTTGCGATTCTTAGCGATTCTCTGCAATTCCGGTTCTCTATTTTTTTCCCCTTTTTATTGTCACGAATTAACAAACTGTTTTGATGAGTGATGAAGATTTAATAAAAATAAGAAAATTTCTCAAGCCTAAAACTTGAAAATGTATTAAAAACAACAAACAGTAAACGTACAAACGACAACATCGATAATAACAATTTTCCTAGCACAAATCTTTCGACTTTCGAAGCTCAAAATTGTTCTTTTTTTTACACCTCCTAAAATTATTTATTCCGCAAACGAGATTTCAGCTACTCAGTCCATTTATTCTCATTTCCAAGTTCAAATCTCTTTTTTTTCAATATTGAAGAATATTTAATTAAACGTATAATAAATTAGAAACAATGAATTAATAAGTCTAAAAACTGTACATGAGAAAAGAGACCTAGGTTTAATATATTTTCCATTATACCTAGGTCCTTTTTCTCACATACGGTTTTTAGACTCCATGGTGTCCATTCTCTGGAAAACCGGGAAAACCGGGAAAAGTCAGGGAATTTTGGAATTTTCTCTGGAATTTTTCAAAAATCCCAAAAAATGTAAATCATTTAGAAAAATGTCTTTTTGCTTATTTTATTATAAATTTTTCAAAAAATTTCGCCCTCGCTCCGCTCGGGCCAAATTATTACATCTTTTATCCAATTATTGTCTTATTCATCATTTTTTGTCGGTCGTAATGTACAATAAAATTGATACATATTTAAAATACATGTCTTTGTCCATTGAATTATGAATTATCCGAAAAAATTTCCCTCGCTACGCTCGGGGTAATTTACACTTTTTCTTTCTACAGAATTTATTTTTAATCTTAAGTTTCTTGGAAACTTACTTTTTAATGAGCTGTAATGAGAAAGAAACGTCATGATGCCCCTACGACCACGATGTTGAAAAAAAAGGGAGGGAATGGAACAAAAATCGAAATTATTGGCCATGTTTTAGAAAACATGAATGAGGGAAAAGTGGTGAATTTTCATCAGATCTTTTTTCGCAAAAATTTTCGCCCTCGCTTCGCTCGGGCTCAACACATTTATATATTTTCATAAAATGATTTATATTTTACCTTCTCATTCCCTTTTTCATTTATTGGTACAAACTAAAAAATTGCAAGGGATTGCGTGAATTTGTAAATTTTGAGACAAGTGTTTTTCATTTTGGGGGGGAAGGGGGGAATGAAATGTGAAGAAAATTTTGAATTTTTAGCCCGGAAAAATCCGAATTTTTATTCGCTCGATTTGGTAAACACCCTGGCATAATTTTTTTCATTTTTCAAAACTTAATTTTTCGTGGGAATACTTGGTTTTTCCTTTTTATTTAAATTTTTTCTGTAGGTAATAAATTCAAATTTTCAAATTTTTGTGGCGAGGGGGAGTTGGATGGGTGGAAAAATTTTCAGAATTGAATTTGAATATTTTTTTTGACTCGAAGAAGGGCATCTAAAGATCTCGTAAAAAGTATCTAGTGATTTTGAAAAAAAAATCGTAAGACCCTATGCATTTTATATCATTTTTATACAAAATTTCGGGATGTAAGTACATCACGCGAAAAAATTACCCCCCCCCCTCCCCCCTTGGTTTACGAATATCATATTTATAAGGTCTGGAAAAATTCGAAAAATTGGTCTGGAAAACCTGGAAAAGTCAGGGAAAATCATTTCTGAAATAATAGTGGACACCATGGACTCGAGCGCTTAGTAGTAAATCACTGTTTTTGATCTACATAAACTTGATATTAAATGATCTTCAAATGATCCCATTTTTAAAATTTTCCCCACCATAACATTTTTTTAAATTTCAGTTTTCACGAAAGTTTTTCCAATTCTGATTTTATTAATTCATTTTTTATTTATTATTTTTTCAACTTCCGGCCAATTATTTAGTAAGAAGAAATTTTGGAAACCATGAAGTTGAAAACTTTTTTAAAATCTTTAAACTTGAAAAAAATTGAAACAATTTTAAATTATTTGAAAGAAATTCGAATTAGAAGATTTTTTTTAAAAATATGAATTTGAAAAAACTTTTAATGAATCTCAAGTTGGAAAAATTTTGAGAAAATTTTGATTAAAAAAATTTACAGTTGAAAATTTTTTTAGTAGGTAGCTAGGTACCTCTACTCACTTGAGAATTTCTTCAAAGGGTATAGCCGGATAAGGGGTGGTTTTGGCCCCAGGCCTGATTTTTGATCTAATGCCCCCAGATTGTGTACCTTGATGAAAAAAAATTCTGGAAAAAATTTTGGCCCCCCAACCCCCTCCCTTTCGGAGCTATGGCCATTTTATTGCATCATTTTCAATAATTTTTAATTCCGATGGAAGTGAATGAAATTTTCTGTTCTTTGGCACAAAGTTACATCTCGTAGAGGTCTATTCGCGATAATTTTTTCATTAATTTTGGTGCACTCCTTCATGAGGTTTTGGCTATTTGAAATTTTCAACTGTAAAAAAAGACCTAACAGCGAAATTCGACTAATTTTTGAAAATATCCTAAAAACGTGTTTTTTGACGTAGATTCACGTCTCGTATTCAGTTTTGGCGATTGAGGTGGCGCAAGGGCCGAAAATTGCGAAAAACCGTAAAAAATGTTGGTTTTTTGGCAGGTTTTTTGAAATTTTGAGCATTTTATACGGAAAGAAATGAGAAAATTAAAAAACCAATCCCGTATTCGTGTTCAGCAGGTCAAAAACCCCGATAAACACCCTTTTTGCGATCATTTTACTTTAAATCTCGAAATTTAGTTTTATTGTCTTGAAAAATCAGTGAAAAAAGTGAATTTCGACATTTAAAGTAAAATGATCGCGAAAAGGGTGTTTATCGGGGTATTTTGACCTGCTTAACACGAATCCGATGTTAGTTTTTTCATTTGACCATTTCTCTGCGTATAAAATGTTCAAGATTTGAAAAATCAGCCAAAATAACAATATTTCTGAAGGGTTTTTGTAATTGTAGTTCACCAAGTTAAATGAAATCTACTCTACCTCCGATTTTTATCCCCCCCTCCCCCCCAAAAAGGTATCCTTTGATATGAAAAATTTTACCACTACTCCCTCATTTGAAATTAGGGCCATTTTACTGCATTATTTTCAAAAAATACTTATTTCAACGGAAACATGTAATTAATGGAAGTGGATTTATAATTTTTTCATCAACTTTGGTGAGCTCTTTCGCGTTTTTACGAAAAAATGCCATATAAGCGAGCAACCACTACCCTAGAAAATTTTCTGAAAAATTATTTTTTAGTAGATTCATTTTTGGTTTTGCCGTTGTTATTTTTTGGAAGAAAGACCGAAAATCACAAAAACCCTTCAGAAATATTGTTATTTTGGCTGATTTTTCAAATCTTGAACATTTTATACGCAGAGAAATGGTCAAATGAAAAAACTAACATCGGATTCGTGTTAAACAGGTCAAAATACCCCGACAAACACCCTTTTCGCGATCATTTTACTTTATATGTCGAAATTCACTTTTTTCACTGATTTTTCAAGACAATAAAACTAAATTTCGAGATTTAAAGTAAAATGATCGCAAAAAGGGTGTTTATCGGGGTATTTTGACCTGCTGAACACGAATACGGGATTGGTTTTTTAATTTTCTCATTTCTTTCCGTATAAAATGCTCAAAATTTCAAAAAACCAACATTTTTTACGGTTTTTCGCAATTTTCGGCCCTTGCGCCACCTCAATCGCCAAAACTGAATACGAGACGTGAATCTACGTCAAAAAACACGTTTTTAGGATATTTTCAAAAATTAGTCGAATTTCGCTGTTAGGTCTTTTTTTACAGTTGAAAATTTCAAATAGCCAAAACCTCATGAAGGAGTGCACCAAAATTAATGAAAAAATTATCGCGAATTGACCTCTACGAGATGTAACTTTGTGCCAAAGAACAGAAAATTTCATTCACTTCCATCGGAATTAAAAATTATTGAAAATGATGCAATAAAATGGCCATAGCTCCGAAAGGGAGGGGGTTGGGGGGCCAAAATTTTTTCCAGAATTTTTTTTCATCAAGGTACACAATCTGGGGGCATTAGATCAAAAATCGGGCCTGGGGCCAAAACCACCCCTTATCCGGCTATACCCTTTTTTTCAAATTCATATTTTTTAAAATTTCTTTCAACTTGAAAATTACCTTGCATTTTTTTTAAAAGTTTTCAACTTCATATTTTTCATAATTTCTTCCTAACTCGAATCAGTGAAATCTTGAAAAGTAATAAAGATAAGAAATTGCAATAAAAAATAAAATTTTAACGATGAAAATATTTGAGAAATAGAAATGCAATTTTAAATTGGAATTTTGAGAACGAAGGCGAAGATTTGTATAGAGGATCAGTATCCTTCATTGTTCGAAAATTATCTTTCACTACTCATCCAAGTCATGAAAAAAAGTTTCCAAGGGAAGAAAGAACAATAAGTTCAAAAAAGAAAGTGAAGTCTAAAGAATCGGAATCGCTGGGAATCGTAAGATCTTGACTTGACGACCCGTCGTGCAATTTTTTTGCAATTTGCGACAAAATGCAATATGTCACAAATTGCATTCTGTCGCACTTTTGTCGCAAAATATTTCGTGACAATTTGCGACAGAATGCGACAGAATGCAACCAAATGCGACAGAATGCAACCATCTTCGGCAGACCACGAGTTTAAACAATCTATGAAACATACTCGTGGAAAGGACAATCATAAATACGATTTTTATATTCAATAGATAACATCAACAGTCGTTCGAAAAAAATATGTTGATATTGTTAACCAACCGTTTGTCATTGGTTCTGACTTCTGATTGGCTTTGAATTCCTACTTAATTATCTACCTAGTTGAATTTTTTTCATTTTTCATGGAATTTGGCAACCAACGATTTTTTTTCGATACCCAAGTATTTGGTTGCAGTTTATCGCATTCTGTCGCATTCTGTCGCATTTCACATTCTGTTACACAATGTTCAAAGTAGTTTTGCGACCAAATGCGACAAAATGCAACCGAATGCGACAAAATGCGACTGGTATGTCACAAATTGCAAAAGTGTCGCAAAACTAGCAGAAATATCGCATTTTTTCGACATTTATTTTGCAACTGTTGCAAAAGATTTGCACGACGGGGAGAATCCGATTCCCGAATCGGATTCCTTACGAATCTTGCAATTCTTTTTGGCGATTCGAATCGCCCCATCTCTGGTCGAAATAATTATCTAAAATCATCGATGTTATGTAGTAAAAGTGACCATTCTGGATAAAGTCACCGTGTCGACAATGACTGGCGGCGTTCTGGGCAATAAAGTTTATCAATTTTACACTTACTCGCTTTCTTGGAAAGTTTGCGAGTGTACTGGGTAAATATTTTATTCATTTTCAAAGAGTTTCACATTTCTGATAAATACATAGACATACGTTGTACGCTTTTAATTTCAATATAGAACATATGATTTTAAATCCAATGTGATCTATTTCAATTCGGAGTATGGTTCTTATGAGAAAGCCTTGGAGCAGCCGGATGGAATCGCAATAGTCTCTTTTCCAATCACAACCAGTGTACGTGTTTATCGCGAGATACTTAAGAGATGAAACAAATATTCTACAAATTTTATGCCTAATTTTTAGGGTAATTTTTCCAATCCGAAATTCGACGCGTATGGCAAATTCTTCGAATGCCAGTTGAAAGATCACAAAAGTGTTGGTAAAATTAAAAGCGCCTACACGTATACATGGTATGTGAATTTCCCTCACGGCGGTATTTATCATACATGCCTGCAAAAGTATATCGATGAAGATACGGGCAAGAAGACTACCGCATTAGTTATTACTTTGCCATCGGATCCTGGCGTGAATTTTATTTCTAGTGAGCAGGTAAACGTACGAGATAAAAATAATTACTCAATTGCAAAGTGCAGATGCTGATTTCTTCAAAAAGTGAACCCCCTTTTTGAAAACATAATTTCGTTTGAAATTACTTTTTGATATTTTTCCTTATGCTTGTCAGGTCTTCGTTTTTAAGAAATTCTAGAATAAAGATTTTAAAAAACCATTTAGATCAGTTAAATTCCTTAGATTCTTCTGAATGTCTCTGAGGGTGCTCTACGCTTTTCGGGTTGCATAAGCGAGAAATTGATAAGGCAGAAATTAAGTTTTGAATTTGCGTTTTTTTTGAGTTTTAACGAGGCGAAATGAAGAAATGATGTATGAATATGATTTTAATACATAAAATAAAGAAAATAAAAGTATAGAAACGTTTCATGTGCTAATATTATAATGATACTGCAAATTTGAAGAGATGTAAGATTTTTTAGCGATTTTTGCAAGACTTCTCCCGGACTATTGAATCAAATTTTATTAAATTTGGATATGTGATGTAAAATAACATTTCTGACAGGCTGAAATAGCCCTTTTTTCATTTTTTTCAAAATTCTAAAAAATATTTCACATTTAATTTTTTTTCTGGCAAAAATTTAAAAAAGGGCTCTTTCAGCCTGTCAGAAATGTTATTTTACATCGCATATCCAAATTTCATCAAATTTGATCCAATAGTTTCGGAGAAATCTTGCAAAAACCGCCAACAACTCTCAATTTCTTCAAATTTTCAGTATCATAATTATATTGATAAAAAAAACTTTTCAATACTTTTATTTACTTTATTTTACGTATTAAAATCATATTCATAAATTATTTCATCATTTCATTTCGTTAAAACTCAAAAAAAAACGCAAATTCAAAACTTAATTTCTGCCTTATCAATTTCTCACTTATACAACCCGAAAAGCGTAGAGCACCCTCTTAATATTTTGCTGGTCCCTGCAATGCTTTTTTTTTATTTCTCTGTATATCTGTAAATTTTCAAAATTTGTGAATTTTTCCATACCTATTTGTGGTTTTTTAAAAATTTGTTGAATTCTAAAAATTTGTAAATTTCTTGAAATTGGTATATTTTTCAAAATTTGAAAAGGAAATTTTTCGAAGTTTGTGAAGCGTTTGAAAACAAAATTCAAAGGTAGATATGTCAATTTCTTCAATTTTTTTCGAATCAGAATTTTATAATATTTTTAATTTTGTTGTTTTTTTTGCATGTCTCGCTATCTTGAGCGGTAAATATTTTTGAAGAAGTGTCTCCCTCGCTAATTTCGGTATCAAAAACTAACAAACATTTCTGAATTATTACTGATTCCGTGGTCTAATTTCAGTTTCAGATATTCTTGAAAATGGGTAATTCAATGGGACAATCTTCTGGATTGGGCACCTGCTCTTCGGTGCCCCATACATACAAAGGAATTGTTGTATATAAACTACCTGCATAGTTCCAGAAATGTTTAAGGGTACCTAGTACCTACATATAATAATGAAAAATTGAATTTTTTTGAATTTTAGTATTACATTGTGAGTTTTTAGTTTTAGGGGGTTTATTTTATTTTAATGTAATTTATATCTACGCTAACTAATGACTTTGGACTTCTTTGAATTGGGTTATTATAACTTTAGGTAAAGTTATATCACAGTGTGCAATTCGAATTTGTGAAATCAAACCATTCTTATGTGTTGTGAATTTTTCAGAATTTCAAAATACATATAAGAATTTTCCGTAGGTAATTTGGTAATTTTTCAAATTATTACAATTTTTCAGAATATGAGAATTTTTCGTAATTTACAATTTTTTCAAAATTTCAGATTCTTTTAAAAATTTGAGTTTTTTTTCAATAATGAGATTTCTTCAAAAATTTGGATCTTTCATAAATTTATAATTTTTTTGATAATTTGAGTCTTTCAAAATAGCCTGCTATTATGATACTATAGTGCTACCTACTAGTTTATTCGTTGCAACTAATCGATATTGGAAATACGGACTATCATCACTATGAGACACAAAGGTCCTCAGTTAAGATGAAGATTTAAAAAAAAAATTTAAAGATGCCATTTTTGGTACAATAATGCCTCTGTGGACGTCATGCGGTATGCTGGACAAAAAAAAATCAAACGCAATGTATTCTTGGGTTCATTCCGCGTCTAATGAGCCAAAGTTTGAGGAAAATTGATGGCGGAATTTCAAAGTTTTGAAAACGCGCGATTTCCTCCTCCTTTCATTAAAAAGTAAGTTATGAAAAAAAATCTGAAACTTTGTTTGCGACCTATCAAAATGGGTTAAAATTTCACGAGCAGAACGAAATTATTGACGAAAATTAAATTTGAGAAATTTTAACCCATTTTGAGCCCCAAATTGAGTGAATTTTTGAGTATTTTCAAAGAATTGACATGTGACCTATGAAAGTGGAATAGAATTTCGCCAGAAATTCAAAAATACCATCCAAATTTTTTTTGAGCAACTTTTGAGAATTTTGAGCCTTAAATTGAGTCAATTTTTGATTAATTTCAAAAAATTGGCATGGAAGTTTTTGGTGACGCTCTATAAGCCTGTGAATTTTTTTTCATTCCGCGTGTCCGACCTCGGGTGGCTTCCTTGTTAGAAGGTTTTAAGAATATGGTTTTAGCATTAATGGGACGATATGTGAATTGATTCCAATTTTTTTCAGGGTATGTACGAGTACGAGTTGATTTTAAGGTACCTGCTTTAAATTCTTAGAAGCTGATTTTAAATTCCTTGGAAATAGTTTTAGAATTGAAAAAGATCGGGGAAAAAACGTTGAGAGTTCGAGAAAAAATGCAAAGAAATTCGAGGTACCTAGCTACCTACCTATGGAAAAATTAGAGAAAAAAGGGTATAGCAGGATAAGTATGGTGTTTTGGCCCCCGAAAAGGATTTTGATGAAACCTACCCCAAAAATTGAGTCATGATAAGAAAAAATTCTGACAAAAATTTTGGACCCCCTGGTAAGTATTTTTGGAGGGGAGAGGCAAAATGTGTTTTTTTTTTAAACTTTATTAATTTTTTCTTTTTTTGCCAAATGTAGATAAAAATTTCGTATTTTTTTAAATTGAATCTAGAGGGTCAGAGAAACCCTAAAAAACATTTTTTAAATTTTTGACCCATTTTTCGTCGAGTTATGGCGTTTTAGAAACTTTGAGCG
Organism: Pseudococcus viburni; assembly: GCA_033439095.1. Taxonomy (NCBI): domain Eukaryota; kingdom Metazoa; phylum Arthropoda; class Insecta; order Hemiptera; family Pseudococcidae; genus Pseudococcus; species Pseudococcus viburni. The sequence continues at coordinate 409,852 of JAVBJF010000098.1, forward strand.
GCCATTTTGAAAAGAAGTTTCAGAGGTACAGTCGCCATTTTGTTAAATAAAATGTGTTATTTAGTGATGATTATTTATGCGGAGCCCGAACGTTCATGGCAATTTCCCACGACACTCTGGTGGAAAGTACAGTGCTCGCGCGCGCCATGTTTGACAAATGCCATTTCTAATCCAGAGGCAGATTACATTTTTTCAAATATGAACGCAAATGATGATAGAGGTATAAAATTTGGCATAGCGAAGGACGCCATTAAATTTTTGTTGCGCCTGGGGAGTCATCGTCAAACCTCATTGTAGGGCGAGGGGGAAGATCCAAACCATTTTTCAAAATTGAGTTATCGTCTTTTTTTCGTGTCATTTCCATACGATAGAATTCTGCTGAGACATTACTTTTGAAATAAGAGTGAAAATTTTTGTAGGGTTTCTCTGGCCCTCTAGATTCACTTTAAAAAAGCACGAAATTTTTATCTACATTTGGCGAAAAACGAAAAAATAAAGTTTAAAAAACACATGTTGGCCCCTCCTCCCGAAAAAACTGGCTCCGGGGGTCCAAAATTTTTGTCAGAATTTTTTCTCATCATGACTCAACTTTTGGGGCAGGTTTCATCAAAATCCATTTCGGAGGCCAAAATACCATATTTATTGCAGTATGTACGATAATGTGACTACCTACCTACACACAAAATACATAGGTATTTCAAAAATACCATTCGTAATTTGATGTATTTTGAGCATAAACACATACCTAATTGTATTTACTGAAATTTTATCTGAAAAAAAAAACGCTCGTAAACTTTATGTTTTTTGAAAGGAATTACGTCATCGACTCATCGTTCATCGTTCATATACCAAATATACAACAAAAATACGACTCGCAAAATTGGCGTACTTGATCGTTGACATCAATGATGCGTAAACTGCAATTGTCTTGCAATTTAGAAGATGGTGAGTTAATTCCCTGAATTCAGACGTGTGAATTGATTCACGTTAATTCTGAACCTCTTTCAACCTATTAGCGTTGCCCAGAATGTGAAACTGTTTTTTAAATTCCATGGAAATAATTTTAGAGCTGAAAAAAAATTGAAGAAAAATTTCAAGATTGAAAACAATTTTGAGGAAAAATTTAGAAAAAATATAAACATGAAAAATCTAAGAAAATTTTAAGGTGAAAAAATTATGATGTTGAAAATACTTGAAAAAGTTCAAAGTTGAAAATAATTTTCAAAAAATAAGACTCGAAATTTAAAAAAAAGTTCTTGGAAAAAATTTTGAGCCAAAAATTCAGTTGAAATTTCTTTTTGAAAATCAAATAATACACACTTCGAAAAAAATAGGAACAAATCGCTTATCTTTTCACATGAATATTTATTTGGGAATCAACTCACCTACCGGGGGGGTGGGGGGATTTACGTCGAAAATTTCAATGTTTTTTTTGAAGTTTGCCATTATTGACGTACCTACCTATCGACCTATATGCCCTCCTCCTACCCCCCCCCCCCCAATGGGATACATATCAATGTCAGATAATTACCGTGTTTTTAGGTGCGATTATCGCAATCGTATGGTTCCATTTTCTTGGTATTATTGCTATCATTTTCAACTTTTTACCGAGGGTTACATTATATAAAGAACGTACAGTTTGTCGTTTGCCACATTGACACCGCAACTAAGTACCGTATAAGGTGTTTATTCGAGACTGTCAGAGCTGTAAAATTTTATCGGGCAGATTGCGAAAGCCGACATGCATTCGTCGTATTCGCTTTACGTTTGTTTATTTTTATTAAATTTCTGCGGATTTTTTTCTGCATCGAATGCAGGACTGCCGTCCAATTTACTCGCCTGGAAGTTGAGAACAGCTATAGATACTTCTAGCAAATGGTCGCATGGTAAACCGTTAACTATTTACACACCCCTTTCGGAGACCTGTCTGGTAAACCGAACGCAATGTTCAAGTAAGAATTTTTCCAATTCAACTACATAAAGGTACTCTCGATCTGTTGAATTAATTATCCACGATCATCGATGTTATGTAGTAAAAGTGACCATTCTGGATAAAGTCACCGTGTCGACAATGACTGGCGGCGTTCTGGGCAATAAAGTTTATCAATTTTACACTTACTCGTTTTCTTGGAAAGCTTGCGAATGTACTGGGTAAATATTTTATTCAATTTCAAACAGTTCCACATTTCTGATAAATACATAGACATAATAATTGGAGTCGATCGAAAAAAAAACATATTATATTGGATTTTGGCCAAATTTGGTGAAGTGTTTTACTTTAAGTGGGAGACTTCACAAAAAAATTTTGAGCCCCCGAGGGGCAAGAAGAGGGAGCAGAAGGGGCTCAAAGTGCACCTCCTTTTGAAAAAAACGCTGTTTTTTGCGGGTTTTTTTCAGCCAATCAAAATTGTGTGAGAAGCCTTCGTAGCACTTGAAAGACGCGATTCGAGTTTCTAGTACATCTCCCTAAACCATCGCCATCCTTCTCCGATCAAAACTCGGACTGCTACCAGGGGATTAAAAAGTTGCAGATTGCAATATTTCAATAATATGTGACCCATGCAGGGACAGGGTACCTAAAGTCGGAAAACATAATTTTGAGTTCGAGACAAAAATATGAAAAATTGGCAATATTTTTCAAAAAAATTTTTTCGCTTTTTTAGGTAGTTCAGACCTCTACGCAGCTTTAAACGTGTTTTTTCCATTATTTTTTTTTTGAAAGTCATGATTTTTTCTAATTTTCAAATGTCTCTATCTCACCGAAAAATTGACTTAGGATGCTCATCCAGGTCTTAAAATGTTCCGCCTAGTCTCCCCTATCATTTAAGCCAAAAAACTCATTTTTGAAAAATCCGACTTTAGGTACCTTTTCCCTGCACGGGTCACATATTAAATTTTCACTAAGCTGGAATGATTTTTTTTTCATCGAGTAAGTGAACAAAAAAATTTTTCAATCACTGAAAGTGAATTTTGAAAAAAATTGAAAATTTTATGCACCAGTGCAGCCAACAGCAAATCATAAAATTCCAAAATACGGAATTTATACAGACTTCGGATTAGTTATTTCTTCGTCTGAAAATGATATGTTTTTTTTTTTTTAAATCACTGAAATTACATTTCGAATATTTTGTATGTCAGTGCAGCCTGCTACAAATTGTGACTAGAATGCATTATTTTTTCATCAAGTGATTGGACCAATTTTTTCTCCCAATCAATAGAAGTATCTTTTGAATTTGAAGACATCAGAATATCACAATTAGCAACTGGCTGCACTGACGTACAAAATATTCTTTGAAAATTTTGTATGTCAGTGCAGCCAGTTGCTAATTGTGATATTCTGATGTCTTCAAATTCAAAAGATACTTCTATTGATTGGGAGAAAAAATTGGTCCAATCACTTGATGAAAAAATAATTCATTCCAGTCACGATTTGTAGCGGGCTGCACTGACATACAAAACAGGCAGCATAGCGTGGTTACTTTTTAGTAACTTGGTTACTTTTTTCGAGACAAGTTACTTTTGGTTACTATTTCCACTTCAAAAGTTACTTTGGTTACTTTTTACCTCTAAAAGTTACTTTTTTCCAAAATTTCTCAAAAAATTTACCTTTTTTTCACAATTTTTCTCTAAAAATTGATTTTTTCAAGCGTAAAGTGTCTGTTAGTTTCGGTTTAGTCGAGTTTTGGAGACTTTTTTGTTTCAAAAAATTTCGCCCTCGCTCCGCTCGGGCAGTACATTGATATCCTCTGTTTCTTGAATACACTATCATTCCCTAAATTTGAATCAGTCAAAATTGGTGTATTTTCATTCTCTTGGTTAAGTATATAGTGAAATAATTTTCATCAAAAACTAGAGATTTTCACCCATATTTCAGTCAAAACTCCAATCAATTTCCAATTTGTCAAATAAAAATCAGTAATTTTGATTAATATTTCAATGAAAAATCACTGATTTTCATATAAATTTACAGGGTAGGTAGGCTAGATACTCACTTTTTTTTACTAAATTTTGACACACCCTCATTTTTTTCAAATTCTTCCCCGCATTTGCATAATGTCTGATTAAGTCCCGGAGTCGAGCAGATTCAGTCCAAGCTCAATAAAAAAATGAAATTTTATCCCAAAAGTGTTGAGAGAAGTGCATTTTATTACTCTTCAAAAATAATTTTTCTTATTTCTTACATTAGAATATAACTTTCTAAATCTACATCAATGAAGTTTTATAAAAACTCTGCCTTTTTGAACCAATAAAATAATTTTCATTGATATTGCAGTCAAAAGTCGTTGATTTCTCAGTCGATTTTCAATTAACTAGAAAAAAATCAGTAATTTTGACTAAACGATCAATGCGAATCACTGATTTTCATTTATATTCATCTCACTGATTCAGATTTAGAGAATTCTTGCAATTTTTCAGTTTTTCTTCGCTTTTATCTGTATTACATTTTTTCATCTGTCCACTGAAATTAACCTGACTTTACGAGCACTACTGTAAAAATAGATTTTGAAGTTTGTTACGAATTTTTACCCCCCCCCCACCCCATTTTCTCCAATTCTCAGCCCCTCCCTTACATAATTTCTGGGAGCGCTTATAAGTTACAATAATTGCATTAAGTACATACATGTTTTTTTTTTTTTTACAAATTTTACCATTAAAAATTGAGTTTTTGGTTACTTTTTGGTAATACATTGGTTACTTTTTTTCCCAAATTGGGTTACTAAAGTTACCTTTTTCCCACCAAATTTCACTATGATGCCTGACAAAATTTTCGAAAATTTTTTCGAAATATACTTTCAGTGATTGGAAAAAAATACATAATATTTTCAGGCGAAAAAATAATCAATTCAAAGTCTATATAAATTTCGTATTTTGGAATTTTACGATCTGCGGTTGGCTGCACTGGTGTATAAAATTTTCAATTTTTTTTTCAAAATTCACTTTTAGTGATAGAAAATTTTTTTTGTTCACTTACTCGATGAAAAAAAAAAATCATTCCAGCTTAGTGAAAATTTAATATTATTAAAATATTGCAATCTGCAACTTTTCAACCCCCTGGTAGCAGTCTGAGTTTTGATCGGAGAAGGATGGCGATGATTTAGGGTGATGTAGAAACTCAAATCGCATCTTTTAAGTCCTACGAAGGCCTCTCACACAATTTTGATTGGCTAAAAAACGCAAAAAACAGCGTTTTTTTCGAAAGGAGGTGCACTTTGAGCACCTCCTGCTCCCCTCCCCTTGGCCCTCGGGGGCTCAGAATTTTTTTGTGAAGTCTCCCACTGAAAGTAAACCACCTCTCCAAATTTGGTCAAAATCCAAGATATGTTTTTTTTTCGATCCACCCTGATAGACATACGTTGTACGCTTTTAATTTCAATATAGAACATATGATTTTAAATCCAATGTGATCTATTTCAATTCGGAGTATGGTTCTTATGAGAAAGCTTTGGAGCACCCGGATGGTATCGCAGTAGTCTCTTATCCAATCACAACCAGTGTAAGTGTTCATCGCGAGATAAGAGATGAAACAAATTTTCTACAAATTTTATGCCTAATTTTTAGGGCAATTTTTCCAATCCGGGATTTGACGCGTATGGCAAATTCTTCGAATGCCAGTTGAAAGATCACAAAAGTGTTGGTAAAATTAAAAGCGCCTTCACGTATACATGGTATGTGAATTTCCCTCACGGCGGTATTTATCATACATGCCTGCAAAAGTATATCGATGAAGATACGGGCAAGAAGACTACCGCATTAGTTATTACTTTGCCATCGGATCCTCGCGTGAATTTTATTTCTAGTGAGCAGGTAAACGTACGAGATAAAAATAATTACTCAATAGGGTTGGTGCAAAAAAATTAGATTTGGCTGAAATTAATACCTATATGTTATAAAATACACGATTATAACTTCAACGGAACTAACTGCATCCAAATTGGTCCATTAGGATCGAAGAAATTGACCATTGAATTCGGCAGAAAATTAGAAGAAAAAAAATGAGTTGAGAAAATTGGAAGGAAAAATTTGAGTTGTGAAAATTACGTTTGAAAAAATTTGATTTGAGAAAATTACATATAAGAAAAAACTTCGAGTTGAGAAAATTGAAAGAAACAAATTTGAGTTGAGAAAATTGGAAGAAAAAATCTTAAGTTTTAAAAATTACGTCTGAAAAAATTTGAGTTGAGAAAATTACGGTTGAAAAAATTTGGGTTGATAAAACTGGAAAAAAAATGAGTTGAGAAGATTGAAAAAAAATGAGTTGAGAAAATTAGAAAAAAATATCTGAGTTGAGAAAATTACGTCTAAAAAAATTTGATTTGAGAAAATTATAAGAAAAAAATCCGAGTTGAGAAAATTGAATAAAACAAATTTGAGTTGAGAAAATTGGAAGAAAAAATCTAAGTTTTAAAAATTACGTCTAAAAAAATTTGAGTTGAAAAAATTATAAGAAAAAAATTCAAGTTTTGAAAATTATGTCTGAAAAAATTTGTGTTGAGAAAATTATAGGGAAAAAAATAATTTTGTAAAAATTATAAGAAAAAAATCTGTGTTGAGAAAATTATAAGAAAAAAATTCGAGTTGAGAAAATTAGAAGAAATGATTGATAATTTACTTTACCACATCATGGAAAAAAACTTGTAAAAAAACTCAGCAAAATCGAAAACCTCAACTTCAAAATCAACGAAAAATTGAAATTGCGAGTTGAAATCCGTTATGTTCGCGGTGCGGCGCTAATACGAGGAACTGACGTCACAGGGTATATTTTCGTTGAGGCGGTCATTTTTCAAACAAGTTCAAAAATCGGAACTTTAAAAAAATTTTCTCGAGTTCTACTCAACCGATTTGAGTGCGGGTTGTTTTGTTGACTTCATAATTGTATATTATATAAGGTTAACATATATCAATTTCAGCCAAATCTAAATTTTTGGCACCAACCGTATTGCAAAGTGCAGACGCTGATTTCTTCAAAAAATGAACCCTCTTTTTAAAAACATAATTTCGTTCGAAATTACTTTTTGATATTTTTTCTTATGCTTGTCTTCGTTTTTAAGAAATTCCAGAATAAAGATTTTAAAAAACCACTAAGATCAGTTAAATTCCTAAGATTCTTCTAAATGTCTCTTAATATTTTGCTGGTCCCTACAATATCTTCGAGCTTTTTTTGATTTCTCTGAATATCTGTAAATTTTCAAAATTTTTGAATTTTTCCATATTTGTGGCTTTTGAAAAATTTGTTGAATTCCAAAAATTTGTAAATTTTTTTAAATTGTTATATTCTTCAAAATTTGAAAAGGAAATTTTTCGAAGTTTGTGAAGCGTTTGAAAACTAAAAATTTATAAAACTTAGGAAACTTACTGGCACTTATGTTCCATTATTATACATGATCTTTTTTTTCAAAATTTAAAGGTAGATATGTCATTTCTTCAATTTTTTTCGAATCAAAATTTTTAAAAAAATTTATTTTATTGTTTTTTTTGCATGTCTAGCTATCTTGAGCGGTGAATATTTTTGAAGAAGTGTCTCCCTCGCTAATTTCGGTATCAAAGACTAAAAAACATTTCTGAATTATTGCTGATTCCATGGTCTAATTTCAGTTTCAGATATTTTTGAAAATGGGTAATTCAATGGGACAATCTTCTGGAATTGGCACCTGCTCTTCCGTGCCCCATACATACAAAGGAATTGTTGTATATAAATTACCTGCATAATTCCAGAAATGTTCAGGGGTACCTAGTACCTATAGGTACCTACATATATTATAATGAAAAATTGAATTTTTTTGAATTTTTAGTATTACATTGTGGGTTTTTAGTTTTAGGGGGTTTATTTTATTTTAATGTAATTTATAGCTACGCTAACTAATGACTTTGGGCTTATTTGAATTGGGTCATTATAACTTGTGGTAAAGTTATATCAAAGTGTGCGATTTGAATTTGTGAAATCAAACCATTCTTATGTGTTGTGAATTTTTCAGAATTTCAAAATATAAGAATTTTTCGTTGGTAATTTGGTAATTTTTCAAATTATTACAATTTTTCAAAATATGAGAATTTTTTGTAATTTAAAATTTTTTGAAAATTTCAGATTCTTTTAAAAATTTGGGGTTTTTTCAAAAATGAGATTTTTTCAAAAACTTGGATCTTTCATTTTATAATTTTTTCGATAATTTGAGTCTTTCAAAATAGCCTGCTATTATGATACTATAGTGCTACCTATGTACTAGTTTATTCGTTGCGACTAATCAATATTCGAAATGCAGACTATCATCACTAGGAGACACAAAGGTCCTCAGTTAAGATGAAAATTTTAAAAAAATTTTAAAGATGCCATTTTTGGCACAATAATGCCTCTGTGGGTGTCATGCGGTATGCTAGACAAAAAAAATCAAACGCAATGTATTCTTGGGTTCATTCCGCGTCCAATGAGCCAAAGTTTGAGGAAAACTGTTGGCACAATAGGCCGTGGTGGAATTTCAAAGTTTTGAAAACGCGCGATTTCCTCCCCCCTTTCATTAAAAAATAAGTTATGAAAAAAAATCTGAAACTTGGGTTGCGACCTATCAAAATGGGTTAAAATTTCACGAGCAGAACGAAATTATTGACGAAAATTAAATTTGAGCAATTTTAACCCATTTTGAGCCCCAAATTAAGTCAATTTTTGAGTATTTTCAAAGAATTGACATGTGACCTATGAAAGTGGGGTAGAATTTTGCCAGAAATTCAAAAACACCATACAAATTTTTTTGAGCAACTTTTGATAATTTTGAGCCTCAAATTGAGTCAATTTTTGATCAATTTCAAAAAATTGGCATGTGACCTATAAAAGTGGGGTAGAATTTCTCCAGAAATTCAAAAATAGCATCCAAATTTTTTTGGGCATCTTTTGAGAATTTTAAGCCTTTGATTTAGTAGATTTTTTGATTGACCTATCACGGATTTAAATTTCATAGAAAAACCAAAAATCAAAATGAATAATTTTCTGAATGAAATTAAATCCGTTTATTTTTTTAACTGAATGTAATTGATTTGAATTTCCTATTTTCCTTTTTATTAGTTTAGATTGTTCATCTTTTCGCATTCCAATGAAATATTTTGCGCTTAAAATTACTCAAACTTGAAAGTTGTTTAAAAAAGGATTACCTACATATTAAAATCGTTTGACTAAATTCTACCCCACTTTCATAATAGGTCACATGTCAATTCTTTGAAAATACTCAAAAATTGACCCAATTTGGGACTCAAAATGGATTAAAATTGCTCGAATTTAATTTTCATCAATAATTTTGTTCTGCTCGTGAAATTTTAACTCATTTTGGTAGGTCGCATCTCAAGTTTCAGATTGGACCAGCTAATACATAGATACCTTTATAGTAAGTATCGCTAGAAGTAGAAGCAAATGTGCTAAATCTGGATTTGAAAGTTGAGAGAAAAATCATAGAACTCCTTTTGAGCTAACCGACATTGTCCAACGATATGCCAGCGCATTATCATCCTTCTCCTGTGATCTTCTCACCAAACAACCGAAAAAATTTCCTTCTGCAGGTTTCGATGTTTAATTTGAATGGATTTTGGTTTTTAAGTTACATGTTTTTGTGACGTGACGTAATAAATCCTTCGGCTATAGTAAAAAAAACGATTTATTGTACACGAGCGAAAAATGTTATTATTTCGGCTAAGTAGACACGGTTGCGATGTGACGTAATAATTCCTTCGGCTAAAGTAAAAGAATAAATCGCTATACACAGTCGTAGCTATTATGTAGACTGTTTTATTGCTTCCGCTAAATACGCAAGAATTCTTAGAAAAGTACAAAAAATACGAGTAGGTATCAGATAATCTGTTCTGTTGAAAAAGAGGCACTTGCGTGAAGGTAGGGGAAATTATTACATGTCTTGGATGTATCAATAACAGATAATTGTTATGTTTTTGTATTAAGTTATCCTACTGTCTTCGGGCATATACACCAAAGGGGTAGGGGTCGCGGGCCCGGTTTGCATCAGGTTAAGCTTTTTATCAATATAAAAACAAGCATAACTTTATCAAATGTTAAGGTTTCAGCGAGGAAAAAATTTTATATTATTACTGAAAGTATCTAGAATATGAATTGATATTCAACTTCATTTAAAAAATGAATGAAAGGTTTATAGAAATTAATTTTGACAAAATTCCTTCGTTGCACGAGTTTGCATCAGCTAAGTTTCAGTGGATATTTTGTTCTGTAATTAACACTCTGTAGTGTCATTTTACAGAACTGACTCTCAAGTTCAGTTCAAAATTTTTTCAGTACAAAAATATATCGGGTTCCCTTATTTTTAGCTTACTGATGCAAACTTGTACTATGATGCAAACCGGTACCGCAACCCCTACCCCCGGTTAAGATAAGTGAATTGGCCGAAGAGCTACTTTTTGAAACTAACCATCAGACATTATAGTGTAAGTATAGGCAAATTAGACGAAAAACAAAATTTCTGGCCAGCAAAGCTTTTATTGCGGGAAACTGTCGAGAGAGGTCCCCTGAGTAACCCCTAAGAGTTACCACCCCCCAGACCCCTTGTAATTTTTTTATGAGGTTCCACCCCTTAAAAACCGTTTTTCGCTTCTATCTCATTTGGATTTGATTTTGTGGTAAAAATAGTTCAGTACTTTTTTGTTCTACAGTCAATTTCCAATATTTTTTGTATGAAAATTTTTTTTGTACGACCATTAGCAGAGGAGATGAAGAGTCCTGAAAAAAGAGGGTTATGAGAAAAATACTATCATTTGAAAACGTGATAATAATTTTTTTACGAACTTCCTCCACTTCAAAAATTTTCAAAATTTTTCTGGTGTACTTAGTATTTACTTATGAATAAATGGCATTTCTTTTGAGGAAAAAAAATGTCATTGCTTCTTTAACCCTCCATTACAAAAGAAGGGTTCAAAATTTTCAAAGAGGCATAACTCAGCGAAAAATTGCCCAAAAAATTTGAAAATAAATTTTCTAGAGTTCCTCTAAACATGTAAAAGTTATCTATAAAATCGCGACATTTTCACGTGTATTTGGCAAAAACGAGAAAATTATGAAAAATTGAGGGTGAGTTTTTGGCTAGAATGCATTGCAAAAAAAATCTGAAAAAATTCTCAAAAGTTTGTTACCTCTCCCCATTCATACCATATAAATTTCAAAATTTTTGGTTGCATGAATGAGGAAATGGATAATTAATGCTAGAACCTGTTCTAAGTGCCATTTTTTTCACAATAGAGGTTTTTAATGTTTCGCATTCAGAAAATCGAGCTGCATCGATTTTAAAAAAAAAGTAAAAAAATTGATTTAAGGCTGTACTTTAGTAGGTAAATGAGTATAAAATGAATAGGTAAAATGACAAATTTTTGCGAACGTATTTTACGGAACAGAATGAACGGATTTATTTCATTTTTGGATTAAGTTGTTTAGAAAGGTTAAAGCTATTCTGCTTTGATACTATTTTTCGAATAATCAATTACCTGAATTTACTATATTATTCTGAAGTTGGCAAATTTACGTCACTTTCACTTAAACATCATGCAGTTGGAAAGTAGTTTGGGAGAAAAAAAGACTTCAATGCAGAATTCACAATGATCTTATAAAGCTATATACAAAATTTTAAATAGATTCATTCATTATTAACTAAGTAATCCGTATTTTTAAAATGTACAATTACGTACTGATATTGACAGTGGCGTTGAGAAAATTTTGTTTTGTTTACATTTTTTAGTTGAACCATTTTCAATATAGGGGGCGTAGCAATAATTTTTACGAAAATCGTATTTAAGGATGGAAAGAATCATTCTTTTGATTGTTATCAACAATTTTCACCAAGATTGCAACAACAAACTTGGAAACTTATCAATGTGGATGCGAAATATTTTTGAAATTTGGAAATTAATTTTGAAGTAATTAATATATTAATAACGAAATAAAAATGAAAAAGTGCTACAATAGTGTACTTTCATGTATACATAGTACATACATATTACATACTAGGTAACAATTGTGTAACTCAAAATTTAAGAATTTCGCGAGTGAGAACTTACGTTAGTATTAGCCGGCATTCTTAGGACCGATCTCATATTTAATTGTAAAATTTATTCAGAATCGGTGAAATAATCCACAGAAGTAGATTCGTTTTTTCGAATGTAATTCTAATAATTCAAAATTCACCATCTACAGCATTGTGAAGTATGTAGTTTTCAATCGCGACCAATACGTGTGTGTCAGTATGAGTGTAGACAAATATGTCATTACTTTGGAATCTGATAACTAGAAGTGCCCCAAATTTCGAATTAAAACCCCTTCTATTTACCAATATTTATGAAAAATACCCCGAAAACTCAGTTTTTTGCCCCTACACCTGATACAATGGTCAAGAACGATTTTTTTTATATACGATATTCGGATAGTAGAGGCCACGTCAACCCCGATTAATTGACTCGCTTCCGAGCTTCACACATCTTCAAGGGTCTGAGTAGGAGGTGCCACAATATTCCTTTTTTCGAGGGTTCTTTAGAGTTTTTTACAATTTTATTGAATATTTTGTTCTCCGTACATAGGTAATATATTTACAGGATTTTGAACCATTTAGATTTCCGGATATGGCAAGCCGACACCTTGACTAATAAATGTAGGTATTTGTGAAGGCTCTTAGAAGAGTCGTGATTGGGGATATTGGGGCGGGGGGGGGGGTGTCAAAATTTTGATAAATTTGTTGCTTTTTTAAATATGTAGGTACCCGATGCGCTGTCTCTGTTGACTTATATATTTTAAAATATTCGATACTCTATATTTGATATGACGTTCAACTTTTCGTATTTAATGAATCACCCCTTTGGATTCACTTGCACCCCTAAGAAGGAGATGCTGTGTAATGAAAATAACGTATTTATTATGGCGTGTAATATGTTTAAATCTACATTTTTGAGGTCATCAAACACAAATTTGGCAATATATATATGTTTGGGAGCAAGGTGTAGGTAAGGTAGGATGGGTGGATGGGGCTGAAAGAAAAATTCCGCCTTTTCAGTGTGAAAAATGTGAAATTCTACGCTTTTGAGGTTGTAGAACACGAATTTCCAATATTTTCACGTTTTGGAGCGAGGGGTGGGTGATTGAGGTGAAATCCTGCAGATTGTTTACTTCTGTATAACTTATTGCTGAAATGTGAACGGATGGTACTTCTAATGGTAAGCTTTTGCAGATCCCCTGCCTTCAATTTTAAGAAAGTACCACGTCCACACCCCAATCCCTCCTTTAAGGATGCAAATAGGTGTAAAATTTGACTTGAAATTTGTGTTCTACAACCTCAAAAGCGCAGAATTTCACATTTTTCTCGTAGATTAAATCCAATTTTTATTTTTGCAAAGCGATAGGGTAGTTTTGAATTTTCAAAAATGTTTGAGAAATGAACTTCAGAATCTGAAATTTTAGATTTGGGTTCATTTTATGATGTATTTTCTCCCTTGTTAGTTGAAACTAGACGACCTTTCTGTTTTTCAGAAGAGAAGCTATGGGTTTTTGAAGTAACACCATTAAAAAAGCACAGTTTGAAATAATTTTTACCCCTTTTCTTCCTATAGAGTCTAACCTGAAAATAAAAAATTAATTGCCTGTTTCGATTTTTTTCTCAATTTTCAACCTGCTGATTCCGAGATACTTACTTGAATATTTTTCAACATTTCGCAAACGATTTCAGAAGTTTAATCTGGCATTGAAACGTGATATATCTATACCGGAAAATTTTCCGCAGTATTTTGTTTAGACCAGTCATTTTAGGATTTAACCTCCTAAAAATTCAATCCTGAATTTTTTTCGCGTATTACGTTCGTAATGGTCCAATACAAAACATACTAAAATGGACACCCTCATAACCCTTCGCTACCCCCAGGGGAAGGGTAAATGTTTGCTGAAAACCAGTTTTTCGTGAATATATCCTCAAATAAGCCTCAAAATTGAAAATCTACGTGTAATTACCTATCAGAAGGTTTTTTTTCGGAAACACCCACTTCTTTGCCCAAAAATTAAGGGTGAAAACGCCTATTTTTCCAACGATATTTTTGGAAATGCTGGAAATACGAAGCTGAAAGTACCCAAAATTATACCAGTGAAGCATAATTTTTTCATACGTGCTGGTAGGGTATTCCAAAAAAAGTCACCGCAAGAAGTTCAACTTTTACCGTCAATTATAGGAGAGGTTATTTACTACTGCAATAACCTCCCTCATATGTAGTATACTTAACGGTAGAGATTGAAATTCTTGCGGTGACTTTTTTTGGAATACCCTACCAGCACGTATGAAAAAATTACGCTTCACTGGTATAATTTTGGGTACTTTTAGCTTCGTATTTCCGTAATTTCCAAAAATACTGTGAATTTTTTGAAAAATAGGTGTTTTTCACCCTTAATTTTTGGGCAAAGAAGCGGGTGTTTTCGAAAAAAAAACGAACCTGTCTGATAGGAAATTATACATAGAACATGATTGTTCATAACCATTTTTCCATTTTGAGGATTTTTTGAGGAGATATTCCCAAAACTTTCGATTTTTTCCAAAAATTCTGTATAATTATTGCTGAAAAATTGGTGTTTTTTACCCTTAATTTTTGGACAAGGAAGTGAGTGTTTTTGAAAAAAAAAACCCTTCCGATAGGAAATCACGCGTAGAACAAGATTGTTCATAACTACTTTTCAATTTTGAGGCTTATTTGAGGAGATATTCACGAAAAATCGGTTTTGAGCAGACATTTACCCCTCCCCTGGGTGAAGCGGAGGGTTATGGGGGTGCCCATTATATAAAATTAACTTCGGGGTTGTTACGAATAGGAAATATTGAAATTAGGGTTCAAGGTTCATTACAAACAAATTAATTTTCTGGGAAAATCAAGTCTAAAAAAAAATTGAACAGAACATAAATTGTAGAGCGTGAAATTTGCTATCGATAAAGTCCAATTCGTTTTCTTTTAGAAAGCTTAGTTTTCGAGATATTTCCAATAAAAGATGAAAGTTGAACTTTTAATTAAAATATCTCGAAAGCTTAGCTTTCTAGGAAAAACCGATTGGACTCTGCGGAAAGGAAATTTTACGCTCCAAAATTTAGGTTCTATTCATTTTTTTCGTAAAACCCTTCCTTTACCCAGAAAATTAACTTGAAGTGTCAACATAAAATTTTTTTATCAAAATGCACGTGTTCGATCGAAAAAAAATCTCGATAAAAAAATCTTGTTACGCTATATCTCATAAATTCATAAATCGTAAACTCAAGAGAAAATAAAATAATTATTAAACCCGATAGAATGAATTGTCAACTTGACAACTACGCCTCGTATATTACAGAATGAAGTGTTCCTGTGTGGTAGTGATGTGATCAACGCAGCATTGCGCACGCATAATTTTTGACCATCAGCTGTAATTTCAAATTTGGAAAAAAATTCTTGTATTTTTCGTTCATTTGAACAAATCAGTTTTCTTATTATCATTAGAACAAAAACTTTTGTTTTAAGAAATAAAATTTGCAACCAAATATTTCTGAATAAAAATCAACGATTACCTATTTTCTGCGATTTTTGGAAGCTAAAGTACAGCCTTAACCCTCAATGTAGTGGATTTTAAAATCTGATAAGTTCATAAGCGCAATGCAAATTTCGTTACGTTTTTTAGCTCTCCTGTAAAAAGAATATGGTTTTAGCATTAATGGGACGATTTCTGAATTGATTCCCATTTTTTTCAGGGTATGTACGAGTACGAGTTGATTTTAAGGTATCTGCTTTAAATTCTTAGAAGCTGTTTTTAAATTCCTTGGAAATAATTTTAGAATTGAAAAAGATCGGGAAAACAAACGTTTTGAGTTCGAGAAAAAATACATAGACATTCAAGGTACCTATGGAAAAATTAGAAAAAAAAAGGGTATAGCAGGATAAGTATGGTGTTTTGGCCCCCGAAAAGGATTTTGATGAAACCTATCCCAAAAGTTGAGTCATGATGAGAAAAAATTCTGACAGAAATTTTGGACCCCCAGAGCAAGTATTTTCGGAGGGGAGGGCCAAAATGTATTTTTTTAACTTTATTTTTTCTTTTTTCGCCAAATGTAAATAAAAATTTTGTATTTAAAAAAAATTGAATCTAGAGGGTCAGAGAAACCTTGAAAACAATTTTCAAAATTTTTGACCCATTTTTCGACGATTTATGGCGTTTTGAAAACTTTGAGCGGCCATTTTGAAAAGAAGATTCAGAGGTACAGTCGCCATTTTGTTGAAGAAAATGTGTTATTTAGTGTTGATTATACAACAAAAGTCTCAATGAGTTTGAGTTGGTGCAACATTGCCCAAAAAAATGAAAACTGGCCACCCGTCATGTGGAGCCCGAACGTTTATGGTAATTTACCACGGCGCTCTGGTGGAAAGTACAGTGCTCGCGCGCGCTATGTTTGACAAAGGCCATTTTTAATCCAGAGGCGGACTACATTTTTTCAAATATGAACGCCAATGATGATAGGGGTATAAAATTTTGCATAGCGAAGGACACCATAAAAATTTTGTTGAGCCTGGGGAGTCATCGTCAAACCTTATTGTAGGGGGAGAGGGAAGATCCAGAGGGGATTCTATCTTTTCATTTTTCAAAATTGAGTTACCGTCTTTTTTTCGTGCCATTTCCATACGATTGAATTCTGCTGAGTTCAAAAATGACATTACTTTTGAAATTGGAGTGAGACATTTTTTAGGGTTTCTCTGGCCCTCTAGATTCACTTTAACAAAACGCGAAATTTCTATCTACATTTGGCGAAAAACGAAAAAATAAAGTTTGAAAAACACATTTTGGCCCCTCCTCCCGAAAAAACTGGCTCTTCGGGTCCAAAATTTTTGTCAGAATTTTTTCTCATCATGACTCAACTTTTGGGGTAGGTTTCATCAAAATCCCTTTCGGGAGCCAAATACCATATTTATCCTGCTATACCCTTTAAGAAAATTTTCGAGATTGAAAACAATTTTAAGAAAAAAAAATTCAGAAAAAATATGAACAAGAAATAATCAGAGAAAATTTTTGGGTTGAAAAAAATTTAGGTGAAGAAAATTCTTGAGAAAAAAATTGAAGAGTTGAAAATGATTTTTAAAAAATTGGAGTCGAAATTCGAAAAAGAAAATATTAGAAAAAGTTTGAGTCAAAAAATCAATAATGAAAAAATGTTTGAGAAAAAGTGATGATCAACTAGTACAACCCCCGAAAATAAAATGGGAATCAATTCGCCTATTTTTTCGCTTGAATATTTTTTTACGAATCAACTCACCTACAGTCGGAAATTTTCCGTCGCAATTCTTTACGTACCTACTTATCGACGTATGTGCCCATCAATAACAATATGATAGGTACCTGATAATTGTCATGTTTTTGTATACATTTATCGCACTCGTATTGTTCGGTTTCTTGGTATTACTCCTTTCATTTTTAACTTTATTACCGAAGGTTTCATATTGTGAAGAATGTCGA
Organism: Pseudococcus viburni; assembly: GCA_033439095.1. Classification (NCBI taxonomy): domain Eukaryota; kingdom Metazoa; phylum Arthropoda; class Insecta; order Hemiptera; family Pseudococcidae; genus Pseudococcus; species Pseudococcus viburni. The sequence goes on from JAVBJF010000098.1 coordinate 427,340, forward strand.
GAAGTGCATACAAGGTTTTTTAAGCAAGTAGGTACCTAGCTTTTGAAAGTGGTATTCGAGACTCCCAAGGCTGTAAGATTTCATCGAGCAAATTGCGAAAGCAGACATGCATTCGTCGTATTCGCTTTACGCTTGTTTATTTTTATTAAATTTCTGCGGATTTTTTTCCGCATTGGAAGCGGGGTCTGATATATGGGTACCGCCGTCTAGTTTAATCACTGAGAAGTTGAGAACAGCTATAGATGTTACTAGCAAATGGTCGCATGGTAAACCGTTAACGTTTTACACACCTCTTGCTGAGACCTGTCTAGTAAACCGGACACATCAGTCAAGTAAGAATTTTTTCGATTCAACTACATCAAGGTGTCTAACAGGTCCTTCCGGTCCTTATATTGGCCGAAGGGTCCTTCCGGTCCTTCCGAGGTCCTTATATTGAGTAAAAAGTCCTTCCCATTTTTAAATTTTGAGACTCACTCGCCAAAAGCTAAAATAAATCACTAATATTTGAAACGTCGTTAGTGGCAACACTTCAAAAATTTGCTTTCTAGTATTAATAATCTTTATTTTTGTTTTTTATACTTATTCCGGATAACAGGCATCATAGCAGGTCACTTTTTTAGGGTGTTTGTCACTTTTTCGACTTTGGTCACTAAAAGTCACTTTTTTCCTCCCAAAGTCACTTTTTTCGCATTTTCAAGCAAAAATTCAAATTTTTACGTAAAAATTGATATTTTTCAAAATTCTTCAAGAAAAAAAATTAAAAGTTGATAATGATTTTTCAAAAAAATGTTACCCTCGTTTCGCTCGAGCAATATTTTAATAATTCTATTTCTAAATTTGAAAAAATTCTGTTTTTTTAAATCAGTAAAGTAATTGATTTTTTAATCAATTCCCCATTTGACAGAATAAATCAATAATTTTGACTAAAATAAATCAATCAAACAATTGAAATATCAGTTCTTGCTTTTCCAACTTGATTTTTGTGAAAATTTTCATCCTTGCTTCACTCGGATAGTACATTCCTTCTTAAGAATGGGCTGATAGAAAGGAAATTTAGTCATTTTTCAATTTTTCTTTGCTCAAATCTGTATAATTGAATTAATTATGTATATCTGCCTCCTAAAGTACCACTAAAAAAATTAGATTTTTAGATTACCTAATTTTTTCATTGAATTTTGACCCCCTCCCCTAATTTTTTTCTTGAATTCTCAGCCCTCTTTTAACTGTAAGAAAATTTCTCCCGAAAAAATCGAATTTTTGGTTACTTTTGGTCACTTTTTTTCTTCGAAATTTCGTTATGATGCCTGTAATTAAAAAAATCCCCTAAAAACTGTAAAATTGCCCCCTCCCCCCCCAAAAAAAAATTGAATTTTTGGTCACTTTTTTCTCAAAAAAGGTCACTAAAAGTCACTTTTTTTCGGAATTTCGCTATGATGCCTGCTAATTTTTTCATTGAATTTTGACCCCCTCCCAACATTTTTTCTTGAATTCTCAGCCCTCTTTTTTTAGCTATAGTGGTGGTGAAATGAAAAACCAGAACTTTTTACGAATTCCGGAACATTTTTGGAAACTTTTCAACATTAGAATTCGGCAACACTGTGTGTTACAACCGTAATGAAATTATGAGTCCGATTATTTGTTTATAGTTTTGACGAAGGAATTTAATAAAATTATTCACGTCGTTTCAGTTCATCTTTCAAATGATTTCAGGACACTTCCAAAAAAAATTGCCCCCCCCCCTAAAAGTTACTTAATTTTGATAGCATTTCGCTATGATACCTGGAATGAAATTATTCACGCCGTTTCAGTTGATTTATCTTTGAAATGTTTGCAGAAAACTACAAAAAATTCCCCCCCCCCTCCACCAAAAAAAATGTAATAAAATTCCCTCGAAAAATCGAATTTTTGGTTACTCTTGGTTACTTTTTGCTCACTTTTTGCTCAAAAAATGTCACTAAACTAAAAGTCACTTCTTTTATTCGGAATTTCGCTATGATGCCTGGGATAAGATTATTTTCATTCTTACTCATTGTAAAATTTCTTATTCTTTTTTTTCGAATAAAAATTTAAGAAGACTTCTTACAATAATTGAAAAAAAAACAAATAATTATTTTTGTGGTGTTCATTTCCCATAATTTGTTTGAGTTATCGATTTTTTATTTATTTTAAGGGGGGGGGGGTATTATTTTCATTTTGAGAAGGTCATGCTGAAGGTCCTTCCGAGGTCCTTCCCATGAATTTTCGGAATTTGTTAGACACCCTGTACATAGGGATACTTTCGATCTGTTGAATTAATTATCCACGATCATCGATGTTGTGTAGTAAAAGTGACCCTTGTGGATAAAATCACCGTGTCGACAGTGACTGGCGGCGTTTTGGGCAATAAAGTTTATGAGTTTTACACTTACTGGTTTTCTTGGAAACCTTGCGGGTGTTCTGGGTAAATATTATTTTCATTCACTTGCAAAGAGTTCCCAAATTCTGATAATTACATTTGTTGTTCGTTTTTCATTTCGATATTATGTAGAAATTATGATTTTAAAGCCAACGCGATCTATTTCGATACGGGGTATGGCTCATATGACAAAGCCTTGGAGCACCCGAATGGTATCGCAGTAATATCTTTACCAATCACAACCAGTGTAAGTGTTTATCACGAGCTAAGGCATTACATATACAAATTTTATACAAATTTCATGCGTAATTTTCAGGGTAATTATTCCAATCCGAAATTCTACCATTATGGCAAATTCTTCAAATGCCAGATAAAGAAACACCTAAGTGTTGGTAAAATTAAAAGCGCTTTTACGTATACGTGGTTTTTAAATTTCAATCAGGGCGGTATTTATCATGCGTGTTCGCAAAAGTTCCGCGATTCAGATACGGGCAAACAGACTACGGCAATAGTTATTACTTTGCCATCGAATCCTAGTTCGAATTTTATTTCTAGTGATCAGGTAAACGAAGTACAGTTGCTGAATTTCTCAAAACATGAAAATGCTCTTTAAGATTTGAGGAAACAATTTTTTGAATTTCCGTATTCATTCAAGTCACGAATAAATTAAATTTCGGTGAAAAATAAATTTTTGAATAATCCGTTGTACCTATATAATAATTACGTATTATTCGATTTTTTTCAAACGTTCGAAATTAATTTTGGAATTTTTCCTTGTACTTGACTACTTGTTCTAGTTTTTAAAAAATTTCAAAAATTTGAAAATTTGTAAACTTTTTGAAATTTAAAAATTTATAATTTTTTTCAAATAATTAAGGCAACATTGATTTTTTTATTTATTATTGTTTTCAAGGCATTCCGCTTTTGTGACAGTTATGTCCCTATCCCTAGCAGTACAGAATGCCATATAGATGTGTGTAAGATATCGATTTCTAGATGAAGACAAGTCTTGCAGATGTTGTGATGTTGAAACCAAAATGTGGAAGTCAGTAGCATGGATTAGGAATACTACGTCTGTCTCTGTAGGGCATTCGCGCATGTGCGAGTTGCATACTCTCAGCCGGACGGTTCGGTACACTGTCACTATTTTTTGATTATTTCTAAATAACTTGAAAAAGAAGCAATTTTGGATCTTTTTCATAATAACTTAATTGGAAGAGGATGAAATAAGCTTTCGGTTGGTATTATTATACTTTTTGATGTCAAATTTTGTAAATTTTTATATCTAATTTTTCACCAAAATTGGAAAATTTTCAAGTTGCATGAAATCAAAAAGCAATAATACCAATCGAAAGCCGATTTCATCTTCTTCCAATTGAGTTATTATGAAAATGATACAAAATTGCTTCCTTTTCAAGTTATTTGGAAATAATCAAAAAATAGTGACAACAGTGCACCGAACCGTCCGGCGGAGAGTATGCAACCCGCAAATGCACGAAAGCCAAATAGGATGTCAGAAATGCGAAAAGTAGATCTACACCAGGTCGATTTGAAATTTGGAGCACTTCTAGTTATCAGATTTCAAAAGTAATGGCATATTCAAGGGTGGATCGAAAAAAACCCGTATCTTGGATTTTGACCAAATTTGGTGGGGTGGTTTACTTTGAGTGGGAGACTTCACAAAAAAATTTTGAGCCCCATAGGGGCAAGGGGAAGGGAGCAGAAGGTGCTCAAAGTGCACCTCCTTCTGAAAAAAAAACGCTGTTTTTTGCGTATTTTAGCCAATCAAAATTGTGTGAGAAGCCTTCGTAGCACTTGAAAGATGCGATTTGAGTTTCTAGTACATCTCCCTAAACCATCGCCATCCTTCTCCGATCAAAACTCAGACTGCTACCAGGGGGTTGAAAAGTTGCAGATTGCAATATTTCAATAATATGAAATTTTCAACAAGTTGGAATGATTATTTTTTTCATCGAGTAAGTGAACAAAAAGTTTATTCAACCACTGAAAGTGAATTGTGAAAAAAATTTGAAAATTTTATACACCGGTGCTAGGGTGTTCCAGGAAAAATCAAAGTTGAAATTTTGGGGCGCATACCCTCTAAATTTACTACTTTTACCCCTAAAACATATTTAAGCTTGGTTACGACCCGATTGAAACACGTTTACCCGTGCCGCCATGGCCTCAAAGTCATGTCATAAGCCACAGATTTTAGGAAATTTTCAAAGTGCCGAAACTCTTTCAATTTTCAATTTAGGTGAAAAATGTATAGAACCTTTCTTATTGTGCGTGAAAATATCTACAAAAAAGGTTATATAAATTTTTGCCCACGTCGAAAAATGGAGGCGCTATGGCAGCTCTGAAAGTTTGAAAATTTTCAACTCAGATGAGAATTTTTATGATTTTTTCAAGTCTGAATGAAAACTTAATTTTGAAGCTATTACCTTTGAAAAAATGTTGGTTGGAATGTTATTTTAATAATTTTACAGTTGAAAATTCAATTTTGTAATGGGAGAGGAGTGCAGGGAAATTCTCGGCATGAAAAAATAACGGAATCGGTGGTGAGACTTTCCGCTGAAATTCCTCTAGAATTCCGCTATTTTTTCATGCCGAGAATTTCCCTGCACTCCTCTCCCATTACAAAATTGAATTTTCAACTGTGAAATTATTACAATACCATTCCAACCAACATTTTTTCAAAGGTAATAGCTTCAAAATTAAGTTTTCATTCAGACTTGAAAAAATCATAAAAATTCTCATCTGAGTTGAAAATTTTCAAACTTTCAGAGCTGCCATAGCGCCTCCATTTTTCGACGTGGGCAAAAATTTATATAACCTTTTTTGTAGATATTTTCACGCACAATAAGAAAGGTTCTATACATTTTTCACCTAAATTGAAAATTGAAAGAGTTTCGGCACTTTGAAAATTTCCTAAAATCTGTGACTTATGACATGACTTTGAGGCCATGGCGGCACGGGTAAACGTGTTTCAATCGGGTCGTAACCGAGCTTAAATATGTTTTAGGGGTAAAAGTAAGTAGTAAATTTAGAGGGTATGCGCCCCGAAATTTCAACTTTGATTTTTCCTGGGACACCCTAACCAGTGCAGCCAACAGCAAATCATAAAATTTCAAAATACGGAATTTATATCGACATTGAATTGATTATTTCTTCGCCTGAAAATATTATGTATTTTTTTTTTCAATCACTGAAAGTACATTTCAAAAAAAAAATTTCGCAAATTTTGTATGTCAGTGCAGCCAGTTACAAATCGTGACATGTTACACAATGGATTTTACGTTGACCTCGAATTAATTTTTTTATCGTTTGAAAAATTCACAATAAGCCCTTACATACGAAATTTTCGAAAAAAAATGATGTACATTTGTTTTAATACTTGTTATTTTTTGATTTGAGGTTTCCCTGAGGCGGTAGAGACGAAAAACCACTTTTGGGGGTTTTTCCCCCTCCTGGGACTGACTCCACACTTGAGGAGCGGAAACTTTTTCATGTTGTAACTGACATCATTCTACATTGTATAAACCAAAATTCAGCTTGTTCGGAATTTTTTCTTGGTTCGAGCTAGTTTGACTGTACCTACTACTATTTATGATATCACTTTAAGATACAGATATTCTAGACAAAGTTGTCTTGCAGTAGATATCTATAAGAATTTCTATGCTGCTAGGGGTTTCATTACGCATGACTTTTTTCCAAAATTTAAGGATGTGTTAATTTTTCCCAATTTTTTTTTGAATCGAAATTTTGAAATTTTTTTATTTTATTATTTTTTTGAATGTTTGATTCTATGCACACTTGCACAGTATTGAATTGAGTTATCGCCTATCTTGAGCAATTCATAATTTTGAATGAGCGTCTCCGCCGCTAATTTTGGTATTAAACAGTAAAACACTGATTCCATGGTCTAATTTCAGTTTCGGATATTCCTGGAAATGGGCGATTCAATGGGGCAAGAAGTAAACTCTTGTTCTTCGGATTTCGAAACATACAAAGGAATTGTTGTATGTAACCTATTTGCATAATTCCAGCAATATTCGTGGGTACCTTACCTACAATATATGTATAGAAAAATTGCATTTGAAATTTTTTTTAATTTTAAGTACCATATTATTTTCAGTTTTTAGTTTCAGTGGTTTTATTTTATTTTTATATATTTTATAGCTGCACTAACTAATGACTTGGGGCTTATTTGAATTGGGTCATTATAATTTAAGGTAAAGTTATACGAATTTGTGAAATCCAAGATAAAAGCACAATAATATAAGATTAAATAAAATGTTCTAGTTTCGACGTTTTTAATAATGGTACAAAGGTTACTAACACTGTGATGCGAACTCTGAATAATGCATATTAAGATAATAAATTTGCATTTCGCACCAATTTTAAATTTAGAAAATTGGTCAATTCTGACCTAAGGGTAGGACACTCGTGGGGTGTATAAATTTTAGGAAGAAATCAAAATTCTGCATTTCGACCATGACAACATATATCAGGTTAAATTAACCCATGTTTAACTAATTTAAGCCATAATGGCAGACACACCCATCATCATAAAAAATAATGCACAACACATCACTAATAACATAATTACATTATAAAAATGAAAATTCAAATATGGAAAAATGCACGAAATAGCAAATTATGACGAAATTTAGTGAAACCAAGTTACATATGGGCTATTCCATACTAAAACAGACCAAAAGTGAAGTCGGGTCTTCCGATTTCGCTCAATTTTTTTTTTACATGTTCCCCTCGACGGTCTAATCACAAAACCGCGAACATGTTTTTCCTAACCCTCAAGGAGGCGGGGGGAGGGGGCTCGAAATTTTCATGCAATTGCGATTTTTTACCCAACTTTGATGGCCCATAACTCGAGATAGGTTGTACGTGGGGAAAAACTGTTTGCGGAGTTTGAAAGAGAATTGATAGGAGATTCAAAATCGGTAATCACATTTTGAAAAGCTCAAAGTTGAACTTTGGTAGTGAAAGCTCAACTTTCATGATAAAAACAAAAGATGAAAGGTACCATTTAAAAATCTGAAAAAATTACAGTGAAGAGCCCTTTTTACCCCTTTTTCAACCAACAAATTTTCAAGATGGGATCTCTAGACCCCTGGAGGGTAGAGGGGTCCACAATTTTGACCAACATTCAAAAAATCAAAAAAGTGAAGTAACCCATCGATTACTACTAATTCGAAGGCGCTGATTTCGAATATGTAATAAGTTTTTTCATTCAACCCGGACTGAACCCCCATATTAGCCCCCTTAATAGGGTCAAAATTCAAAAAAATAACGTGTGACCTGTCGTTTGTTAGGTTTTTGAAGGCGCTGAGTTCGAAAATTTGATTATTTTTTTGGATTTGACCCTATAATTCCCCTTTAGCCCCCCCCCATTGGGGAAAAATATGTTAAGAAACGAAAATATCGTGTGAGATATCGATTTTAACTAATTTGAGGGCGTAGAATTCGAATATCGACTTATTTTTTGTTCCGATTCCCGCCCTGCACTCCAACTGGCCCCTTATTCCAGTCATCGGTGATCAATGTGGAATTGAATATTTCAAAAAGTTACAGGGAGTGGGTCGAAACAAAAAGTAAGTCGATATTCGAATTCTATGCCCCAAATTAGTTAAAATCGATATCCCACACGATATTTTCGTTTCTCAACATAGTTTTCCCCAAATGGGGGAGGGGCTAAAGGGGCATTAAAGAGTCAAATCCAAAAAATAAGCCAATTTTCGAACTCAGCGCCCTCAAAAACCTAACAAACGACAGGTCACACGTGATTTTTCATTTTTTTGAATTTTGACCCTATCAAGGGGGCAAATATGGGGGTTCAGGGAGGTTGAATGAAAAAACTTAGTACATATTCGAAATCAGCGCCTTCGAATTAGTAGTAATCGATGGGTTACTTCACTTTTTTGATTATTTTGAATTTTGGTCAAAATTGTGAACCGTTTTACCCTCCAGGGGTCTAGAGATTTCATCTTGAAAATTTGTTGGTTGAAAACGGGGTAAAAAGGGCCCTTCAAAGTTGGGTTATCTGGGTAAAAAATCGCAATTGCATGAAAATTTCGAGCCCCCTCCCCCCGCCTCCTTGAGGGTTAGGAAAAAAATGTTCGTGGTGTTGTGATTAGACCGCCGAGAGGAACTTGAAAAAAAAATTGAGGTCAAAGGAAAAAAAATACAATTTATCGTACTCGAGCGGAAAGTGTTATTATATCTGATTTCTTGGAAAAGGGCAAAAAAATACGAATATCAGTTAATCTGTTATGTTGTAAAAGAGATTCTTGCGTGAAGGGGAGGGAAAAGGGGAACAGATAATTGCCATGTTTTTGTACCTATGGGGTTATCAATTATCATACTCGTATGATTCATTTTCATGGAATCTTTCCTTTCACTTTTAACTTTATCACCGAAGGTTTCAGTTTATGGAAAGCGTCGAGTACCCCATACGTTTACTTTGCCCTTTGTCACACTGACAGAAACGCAACTTTCCAAGTACTTAGCTTTTGAGTGTTTTATTCGAGACTCCCAAAGTTATTAAAATTCATCGGATAGATTGCGAAAACAGACATGCATTCGTCGTATTCGCTTTATGCTTGTTTATTTTTATTAAATTTTTGCGGATTTTTTTCTGCCTCAGAAGCGGGGTTGCCGTCCAGTTTACACACCGCGAAGTTGAGAAAAGTTATAGATTATTCTAGCCAATGGTCGCATGGTAAACCGTTAACGTTTTACACACCCCTTGCTGAGACCTGTCTGGTAAATCGGACGCAATGTTCAAGTAAGAATTTTTCCAATTCGCCTACGTAAAATGCACTCTCTCAATTATAAATCAGTGAAAATTATCGAAAATTACTGAGAAACAGTCAGAATTACAGTACAGGAGAAAATCAGTGAAAATTTTTTTACTGAAAACAAATCAGTGAGAAAAATCACCGAAGAGTCAGTGAAATTTATGAAATTTGCTGAAAAATCAGTGAAATTTTTTGAAAAATCAGTGAAAATTTTGAAAAATCGGTAAAATTTTTTGAAAAATTAGTGAAAATTTTTGAAAAATTAATGAAAATTTTTGAAAAATCAGTGAAAATTTTTGAAAAATCAGTGAAACTTTTTGAAAAATCAGTAAAAATTTTTGAAAAATTAGTGTAAAGTCGCTGATGAAGCGGTAGCTTTAATACCTACCTAAATTGCGCCATTGGACATCGTATTTGCGTAGACGAATACGTACCCTTTTGTCGGCAACGGCAAATAGGTACCTATTCGTATACGTATACGAGAATTATTTCTGTGTCCATTGTATTAGTCGATGGATATTTTCAAATTATGGTACCGGTTATCGCGTTGGCGACGTACGGCACAATAGGCCCAACGTAGCTTCGGCTACGTTGAGATGCCTATCTAAAATGCTTATCGTAAACAACTTGCTTTGTCGGCGAGTTGTTTACAACTTTCGAACTTTCGACCGAGGGGAAAAGCTTCGTCTCGTATGCCGTCATTTCTGACGAATACGAGTCAACTTTCTCCTATCTCCATCGACTTTAACCAATGACAGACCTACAAAAGTTCATCCCTTCCTGTCTTGCAACCGGTGCTTACGGAGTACGAGGCACTCGAGCTTCGTAAGCTCGGTCTAGTATTCTTCGGAACTTTTACTAGCCTATACGTATATCGCGAGCGAAAGCTTATCGTATCGCTATTATTACTCACGTGTACGAGTTTATTCGTTTGCACTTTGTGCTTTTTTCGTGTGCTCTATGAGTTTTTATATTTGTGCAATCCGTGTGTGTAATTAAGAGTTGAATTACACGTATTTGATCGCGAATTGGTGTTCTTATTTCTACGAGAAAAGTTCAAGCAAAGTGTCAGGTACACGGACATGCGTTGAGTGAACTCAGACTTCGAGGTATTGAGTCGGAGACCCGTCCACCTATCTTCGACGAAATCATCGAAGCAACCCAAAGACGGGTTCTAAGTTTTTCACCCAACTCATTGGCGCCCGAACTTCGTGGGTTCTTTTGACGAATTTCTTCAAGGATTTTCCGGAGGAAAATTCGAGAAGTCACCTGGTGGTGGAAAAAGTCGTCGTGAGAAGATTCAGCGGTTTTTCAACTCAGCAAAATCCATCTCTACGAGTCAGCGTTTCTTCGAATCATCGAATGTACATCTGGTATCGTTATTTTTAATCGATAATTTTTAAATTCGTGCGGTTAACGTTAAGCGATCGTTTTTTCTCGGTTCGTATCGGTGCGTGTATTTTTAAGAGACGAAATTCTGTAAGGTTTTTCTGTCTATTTATTTTTGTAAGTGAATATTTTCACAATTGATTCCACGAGTACACCGAAATCGGCGGGAAAATCGCATAGGACGATTAAACTAAATATTAGCGAATTAGGAAAATTTATTGAGGCTAGAAAAATGACGAACGGTACGGAAAATTCGGTGGAGGAGAACAGACGTAGGGACGAAATTGAGGATAAGAAAAAACGCGAAGAATACAAAGCTAAAAAAAGTATGGTTTTTACAACAGAATTGATTGACGTAGAAAAATTAGATAGGACTGAAACATCGTATCCTTTATTCGAAAAAATCGGTATTTTTGGCGAAGTGGTAGTTACTGAATTGAGAGCGATGAAAGTTGATGACAAAGCGCTTTCTGGCAACTGTAACAAATTAAAAGGCAGAATTGATGGTTTTGAAAAAGATTTCGATAAAATTAATACGAGAATTACGAATAACGAGTTGGAACGGTAAAACAAGTATCGGAAGTGAGATCGTATCTAGACACGAAAATTTCCAATGTACAGGAAAAACAGAATGAGGATTTCAGAGCGATGGCAGAATTTAAGACTGACTATGCAGTGATGAAAGCCACGTTTGACCTAGTGAAAGCTCAGAATGACGATTACGATGAAGAAATTAAGGATTTGAGAGAAGATATCGATAATGCCAGAGCGACTAATGCAGGTTACGAGGATACGATAGGGGAGATGAAGGAGATTATCAAAGCGTATGAAACGGAGATGAGTGGTTATAGGAAAAAAATCGAAGATTTGTGTACGTTAGTAAATAGCTATGAAAGTAGGTTGAAAGCGTGCGAGGAAAAATCTGAGAAAGGAAATCCGATAGGTACGATTAGTATTATAAAAGATACGAATTTGGAAGCGAAAAAATTGAGAGAAAATGGGATCGAGTTCAACGGAGCGAATTACCACCACCCTACGAGATTTATTACTCTTTTTGAGAATTTTATGAAATCATACCCGAATGTTTCATTGACCGAAAAAGCGAATTTGATGAGACAGTTATTAAAATGGGATGGTGCGCAAAGTTGGAAAGGAAAGTCGAGTATGTTTGTCGAATATGAGGAATTCAAAAATGAATTTTTAGAAGAATTTTGGAGTCGAGCGAAAAAGAACGAAGCGTGGGAATATTTTTGTAATATGGACATGTCGCAAAAATGTACCACGGCAAAGGAATTAATGTTGGAATTAGAGTTATGGGCTACGACGATAGAAGATATGAATAACAAGGAAGTAAAGGACGTCATAAATAAGTTGATTTCGAAATTCCCCGAATGGTGGTTGAATAGAATTAGCTGGTATGAGTTTAATTCGCCGTATCAGTTTTTGGACGAAGCGAGCAGAGTAATGAAGAATTGTGAAGAGGATAATAGGTTACTTGACGTGTTTAGTAAAAATGCAAATAAGAATTCGTTGAGAAAGTCCTGGTCGAATAATGCGAGTACTTTTGGCAATTCGAACGCTGGTAACACTGGTCAATCGAACCAAGGCGGCCAGAACTCGAATTACCAACAGAACAAGCAGTCACAAGATGTACGTTCGGCAGGCAATTCAAATAATAATAACGAATCGCGAGCTAACACGAATAATAATAATAACGACAATTATAAAAATAGATTTAGGAAAAGTTTCGCTCCGAATGAGGGAAATAATAGGAATTCTGGTAACTCTGGCTCGGACAATTCGTACAGAAACAACGGTAATAGGAATAATTACAACCAAAACGGTGGGGGTAATTATAGGCGTAATAATAATAATGAAAATCAGGGGTATCGTGGCGATAGAAATTATGATAATCGCACGTTCGGAAATCGTAATTTTAACAATAATAATAATGGCAACGCTGGGAATGGCCAGGCGAACAATAACGCCGGACCAAATACAGCTAGTCAATCGAATTCTACGCCGATATCGGTAAATAGTATCTCTGCGGTTCCAAAAAACGCAGAGGTATCAGGTACGAGCCAGTAGGCCATAAAAAAAGAGTTGCCCATTATACGGCTGGAGATAGGCAGATAATAGGCGATTCGATTGCATATTATCTTGCGAGACATAATCCATCTTCAAATCCGGCGGGGCTCGATACGACTCCATACTTGAGGGAAAACCTATCTCTTCACAGTCTGTATGAGGCGCTCGTATCTGTAAAATTAAAGTCGACAAAAGTATTGTTGTCGATGGGTCAAAAGGGAAATGAACGTAGGTAACTTCCCTAATAAGTACGTATTTCCAATGATGAAAAAAATTGTTCGCCTACTCATAGCGAAGGGTGCGTCCGATATCGTTGTTTTATTTCCTATCGTGAAACCACGTAGGAAAAATTTCGCTGTAACGTTGAGCAGGCTGTGGGCGTACAAACGTGCGTTCTACAGTCTTGAGAAATTAGGGAATGTCCATTTTTCAGCAGCACCATCGATGTTGTTCGCTGAAACAGAAAGATCGAGACGAACGGGTCAATTATTTTATAAACACGACAAGAATTATTTTGTAAAATATGATAGGTCGAAGTTTTATTATAATAAATATTTTAAGCGTTGGTTCCCATCGAAATTTATCTTTGAAGACGTAAAAACGGAAACTTTTAAATTTATGAATTCGGTTGTACCGAAAAGTACGAATCCAGCTGAGCCTGAGAGGGTGACTATTTCTCATTCCGCGCGTTCTTCGGAGGAAGTTAAAGATGAGGAGGGCAACGTAGTTGGTAGAATTGATCGTTCTGTTAAGATTTCTGAATCAAAATTGAAAGATGACTCTGTCATCCCTGAGGACATTAAGAGAGATATCGAGATTATGAAAGAGGAGAATGATTTTGAGAGCAGAGTGATTTCGGTGGCTGAGAAGTTAGAGACACCCACCGGGAAGAGAAGAGCGAATTACTTTCCATCGAGAAGCCCATATTTAACGTTTTATGGGCCGCACAATTTTCCCTTTACGCAGCGCACATGCGCCGTCAAGTCCCAGGCAGTGAATTCCAAGAAACCCCCAGAAGGTTTGTCACCTGACTTTATCCGATCGGGAAAATTTGGAGGTTCAATTGCTTCGGACGCGCACCGGGGAGTTACTTGTGTAGTGCCGACGAAAATCGGTGGGAAAGGGTCTTTCCTACTTCAAACTCTAAACAGGTGCTCAAAAAACTCATGGCTTACGAAACAGAGCAGGTTACTTTTCAAGGGAATATCCTCGAAAAATTTAAAAATTCAGAAAATGAATTTAATTTAACGAGGGTACAATTTAGCGGACGATCAAGATTCGGGGAAAAACATTACAGTTGCCTTATTCTTCGTCGATATGAATTTTGGGGGTCCGAGATAAACGTACCATTTTATATGTTGCCTAAGTGCAATCAGGTTTTTATAATGGGGAGAATATCGATGACTGAATTAGGTATCGAACCGCGTATCAAAAAACGTCATGCTTATTGCCTACCGAAAAACGCAACGGAGAAAGAATACCTTCCCTACCTATCGGAGGAGGAGTATTCGGGCTCGTTGAAAGTTAATACAATTAGACCGGCAAGAAGTTACGGTAACGAGATTAATAACACGATGAGGAAACATACCAGTGCGAAAGGCGATGGTCCGGACGATGTGCCGGAACCGGACAATTCGGCTGAAGTTTTCCTGAAAAAATTATACGAAGGTTTAAACGCTTATGAAAAACAAGGAAAAATTTCGAAAAAATGCGTAAGCTGGGCTTACAATTTGCTGAGTGATTTTTCTGACGTCTTTTCTAAGTCTCCTGGCTGCTACACGGGTTCTCCGGTTCACTTCAATCTGTATGATGAAGAGGAATGGAGGGGACCGAATTACAGGCCATCGAATAAGATGATGCCTGCAATAAAGAAGGAATTAAAAAATATGTTGAGGGATGGTATCGTGACTCCGTCAGATACGATCTATATTAACAATGTATTAGCTAGGATTAAAGCGAATGGTTCGCTACGTTTATGTTTGGATCCCAAATGGTTGAATCCAAAGTTACATAATAATTACAATGAACCAGCTACGTTAGATAGGATCATTACCAAGTGTGGTGATGCTGAATTTTTTTCAAGTTTCGATGTAACGAGTGGTTTTTGGAATCAAAATTTAGACGAATATTCGAAACAGTTTTGTGGCTTCGAGATCGAGGGGCAAGTCTATCAGTTCGAAAGACTACCCTACGGCTTAAAAATTTCATCGGCCGAATTTATTAAAATGATAACGAACGTTTTACCCGATAAAGAATCGATTACTGCGTACGTAGACGATATTTTGGTCAGAAATAAAGGTTTCAAACAACACGTTTTAGACATTTTAGAAGTCCTAAAATCGATAAGACAATTTGGTTTGAAATTAAATGCGGAAAAAACTGATTTATTCAAAAGTTCTACGAAACATTTAGGTTTTACGCTATCGACCGGAAAATTAGGTAAACAAAATAAGAAGATCGAGAAATTACTTCAATTTGAAGAAAAACACACAAAAGACGGTGTCTTCAAATTGAAAACGGTTAAAGATATTCAAACGTTAATGGGTCTTACTAATTTGTACAGAAGATTCATTCCTAAATATAACGAAATTACGGCTCCGATGATGAAGTTAACTCATAATGATAGTGAATTCATATGGGGGGAAGAACAAAATGAATCGTTTTTGAATTTAAAACGAGAATATTGTAAGAATTTTGATTTATGTACTCCTATCGATGGTTTAGATTTTTGGTTGTACACTGAGTGTTTGGAAAATTCGATTTCTTCGGTTCTGTATCAAAAAGTCGAAGGAGAATCGCGTATTATTATGTTTCTGGATAAAAATTTAACTGATTATCAGAAACGGTACACGATTACCGATAAAGATATGCTAGCGGTGACTTATTCGCTGAAACGTCTTGAAATGTGGCTACACGGTAGGAAGGTACACGTGAGATCAGACTTGAAAAGTTTGATCTCAAAGTATACTGACCTAGCGCAAACACATAGAAAGGCAGCTCATTGGATTACGATCTTGAACGGTCACGATCTTGAGTATGATCTGAAATTGACAAAAACAGAGATTAACAGAGTTAGGTCAGGTCAAGATGACAGTCTAACGATCAATAATATTAGCATTATCGATCCTGATAGTACTCAATATACTGGTCTTGAACCTATCGAATTAAACAAAATTCAGAATTTCAGGAAAAATTTGTTAGAATTATTATGCGATTTGGAAAATTGGCAAAAGAAAGATGATTTTTGTCAGAAAATTTTTGAAGAATTAGATCCGAAAGACGAATTTTTTGACCGAAAGACAGAAACAAACGAAGCATCGAGTAGGTAAAAAATATGAAATTACGAAAGATAACGGTAAAGAGATGCTGTGGCGTAAATATTTCGATGGTACTAAGGTACCTGTGATGCCACAGGATCTTTTCAGAGACGTTGTTTATTTATCTACATGATATTTATGGCCATGTTGGAGGAAATAAACTGGAATTAATATTCAGACAGTTATATTTCCATCCCAACGCTTTAAAATTTATAAAAATGAACACAAATATGTGTATCGTTTGTAAAATCAACAAAAATTACGGTCCTAAGCGTAGGTTGCAATATGCACAGGTAGAAGCTTACCATAAAGGCGAAGTTCTATCTGCGGATATATGCGGTCCTATCGCAGCTATCAAAGGAGAAACGAAATATTTATTCGCGGTTAAAGATATATTCACTTCTAAAGTCTGGATTTTTCCGGTGACGAATATAAACGCGAATACGATCGTAGAAAAAATGGATCAGATGTTTGAAATTCTCAAGAATTACAACATTGTACCTAGGAAAATTATTACCGATAATGGGACTCAATTTACGTCTAAACAATGGAAAGAGTTAATTAAATCGAAAGGTGTGAAATGCGCGTACACGTCACCATTTTCACCGAGAGGTAGTTCGATTGAGAGAGTGTTTAGATGTTTAGGTGAGAAATTAAGGGTAAAAATTAACAAAACCTATCCTGACGATAAATATACTCACGAAGGATGGGATGAGTATGTTGAGGAGGTTGAGCGACAGTTAAATGATCAGCCAAATGCGTTAGGAATTTGTCCGAATGAGTGTTGGGGAATCGAAGAGTCGCTGACGATCGATTTACCTGTAAAAAGAAATAAAAGAAATTTCAAATACGAATTAAAACGGTTGAGGGAACTGTTGGATAAGAATTTACTCCCCTCAACTACGTCTAGCGAAGTTTTGAACATGCCATGGGATCCAAATCATACGATTGTCGATGGTGATGGTTATACACGTGTCGTGGTCGATGGCGCTTGTGCCCAAAATGGGAAACAAGGGGCAATCGCCGGAATAGGAATTTGTTTTTCACCGGATTCTGCCTATAATATTTCAGAGAGGATTAGTCATGATAAATATCGGTGCACTAATAACCTAGCTGAAATTATAGCGGTGAAAAAGGCCATGGAAATAGGTATCGCGAAAGGTATTAAAAAAATGAAAATTTTGACCGATTCTAAATATACTGTTTACGCGATTAATGAAGGAGCTGTGAGATGGAAAGCCAGAAATTGGAAAAATTACGCGAAAAAAGACGTTTATCACAAAGAAATCTTTCAAGATATTCTGAAATTAAGGAGAGAGTTCGATAGGTGTGAAGTAAAACATGTGTTCGCGAGAAGGTACGAATACATGAACGTGCTTGCTGACCAATTGGCCAGGCAATCAGTTTATACGTACGAGGTTCAGGTCGCGAGAATTGACGAAATGACCGATGAACAAGCGATGGAAAATTTTATTCGCGAAAAAAGAAACAGATGCGAATTTTTGATGAACAAAATTTCAATAAATCACACGGTGATTTAATTCCGTACGAAGAAGGCGATTTGGTTTTGATTCAAGCACACAGACAATCGTGTGCTGATAAATTAATAAGCAAGAAATTACTAGAAAGAAGGTATGGTCCGTACGTAGTAAGATGTTCGCATGGTGCAAATTGTTACTCGGTGCAAGATTACGCAGGTATAACCGACGAGAAATGTGTAACGCGAGACAGATTATTATGTTTTTAAGTAAGGACCAATTAAACGAATGCGAAACCGAACCGAGATGCCAGTCGTTACTGGATACGAGATCAATACAAGAGAGAATAAACGATTTTCTACGTGTTAACGAGAGAATGGGTATTAAAATTACAGCTCCTACGGTAGAAAATGAGAGAGAGATAAACGAAGCGCTAGAAAATTCGTTTGAAGAACCGGATGATGTGATGGATGAGGTAGAGAAGGAATTGGAAAGAGAGTTGAAAGAAATGGAGAAAGATAGTGAACTGGGGCATAATGCACCCGTTGTACTTACGAGTAAATCTGATAATCTGACAACAGATAATGAGAACGTTAATATACCGCAAGTAGATTCTGGTATCGATACCACGTTCGAATCTTCGGATTCGGACAATGAAAATTTGCAAGTTTCGTCCAGCGAAAGTCTGAAAGCAAAAAATTCGATTAGAATAGGTTCCAATCCTATTTCTAAGTTACAGATTGAGTCAAAATTCGCTGAAAGCTTACCTAAAACCGATTTGGTGGAAGGGAGGTTGACGAGAGCAAAAAGGCGGGAAATATTACGTTCAAATAATGAATCCAACAATTCGATCGATTTTGATGAGACGAATTTTAATGTGTTGGATGAAGCGAAAATTTGGACAAATGACTCTGACGATGATTTTGTTCCTAATACGATAAAAAAGCCTGTAAAAAAATTGGCAAAGTCTATCGCTAAAAAGCGAGTTGAAGCAGATAGGAAAAAATTACCTATCTCTTCTGATTCAGAAGGCGAGCTCGATGGGACTGAGCAACTTCTGGACACCTATAATGATGTTAGAAAAAGACATAAAAAATATTATATTTCTAAAGCCGAGGGGCAAATTTTGGAAGAAGCCCTTCGCAAAAATTTGAGCACGTCTGTGCTAGATAAGTTAATAGGCGAAGCTAAAGAAATAGTCTCAAAACGTGGAAAGAAAACGAACGGTGAGGCTGCTAAGAAAGGCAAGCCAAATACGAAAAAACCGTTACATTTGAACTATGTCGTTTTGAATAGGCTAAACCTAGGCCAGAAAATGGTGATAGGTAACTATTTCTTAAATTTAGGCTCGTAATTTTGACGTTGGTGGCAATTGCCAGCCAATAAGATGGGTTTATAGGTAGAGTAGGGAGGAATCGGACTGCGGGCCGGTGTCCGGACTGCGATACCTAGGTTCTCGTCGTTCTACGTAAACTGTTCTCCCGCCGTTTTGCGCTTGTTGTCAAATATCTTTCGTCCAAGTCGTACCTTCGTTTTTCGTACCTTTCTAGTCAAATTTTTTCTAGTCTATTTTTTTTTCTTTCGGCGTGCAAATTTTTGATGCTGGTGGCCTTTTCGGAGGTGTTATTAGCGATTACTTTCGGTGATCGTCTGTTTTTCTTCGATTTCTCCGGCCGTATTATTTTCCAGCGAAATCCTATTTTCTGGGATAGCACGATTTTTGCCGATTTTGAGGTACGCGTGGGTGTGAGTCGTCGTCGTCGTTGAAGCGGGTGTAATTTATTTTTTCACGTAAGTTTTGAACTTCATGTAATATTAATAAGCGTGATCGTATCGATAATTTGGAAAATTCGTAATTTTAATTCGAATAACTTTCGCTTAATATAGGTGTTCAGAATATTTATGGAGCCGTGGCTCAATAAGCTACAAGTTTCCAAGTTTGAATTGTTGCTGATTATTTTAGCAGCATTCTCGTGGAAGTTGGTACTGGTGTGCGTCGGTTTTTGCGGACTCGCCTACGTGCGTGATATTTTGGCGCTACGTGAGAAGTTGGACAGGGCGAGAAGAATCCGAGAGGCCGGTAGGGAGAATAGCGGCGTGCGAAGAGATTGGCAAAGGCCAACGAGCAACGAGCCGGCAGTGCTTCGTCCGGTGAGAAGAATCCAGCCGGAAAGGTTCCCTGGGCTGACGGACACGAGGCCGGACGCTATTCCCATTGAAGATCAAATTCTAGCGGCGCTGCGTCGGGAATTTGAAGGCTCCGGTATCGACGTCGAGGTTGAAGAGTACACGCGGTGAGATGGACGGCGTAGCGGCGAACGAGGAGGTGGCGGCAGTGGAGGCCCCCATGGCGGTGGATGAGGCTCCGGCGCTTCTGCCGTGCATGGGGTGTCTAATCTGTCGTCAGAACCTCGCTTGTAACTCACCGAATGGGTTATATGCGGCGGCGCGAGTGTTGGTGGAGTGCGGCCACGTATTCCATACCGGTTGCATAATCGAATGGTTATCGAGGGCGGATCGATGTCCAAAATGCAACATGGTGGTGGAATTTTCAAAATCGATGGATTTTAAGTACGTGGATGTCAACGAGGGAAGACACCTACCGGATCGGCATCAGTTACGATTCGTGGAACTCAACATCCGAAAGATCGAGATGGACTTGAGGATCCACGAATACGAGCTGATGCTGAAAAGGAGGAATGAGAGGATAAAGAAGCTCGCCAGGAAGACCAGAAGGGAGCGGAGGATCGTCACGCATCTGTCGAAGGGAGTGATGCACCCTCAAGTTTGGAAAGGCATCGTGAAGGTGGTGGCGCGTCAGTTTACCGGAAACTCAACCACACTCGCCGCCGGAAGTCGCACCATTAGCCGCAGGAGGCAAAATCGGAGCAGGAATCTCCGAGAGGTGAATCGAGTTCCGAATCCGGTAGAGGAGGACGATTCAGATTAAAGGTATCGTTGATTTCGTCATTATTTTACTCGATTTTGCTCTTCTAAGTGTCTCTCCGATGTCGTCTGTCGAAAAGTATTTTTTCTTTTCTCGTTTTGTAAATAGTTTCTATCTGTGATATTTTTCTATTTTTTGATATTTTTCTATTTATTTTCCTATGTATGTTTTTGCACGTGTAAATCTAGTCAGAAATATTCGTCCTTTACGAATTTGGCAAGTTACTAGGTTTTTGATGGTTAAAAATCGAAAATTTCGCTGGTCACAAAAAATGGCTATGCTATATAGTTAGAGGATTTGAATTCGTTGCTGCTGGTCGGCTTCGGATCGTTTTTTTTCTGCTTCTTTTCTAGTCTTGGTTTTTCTTACGTGCATTTTTCTATTTATTTATTTTTCTATATATATTATGTTGTACCGTGTGCTACATATCATGCCACGTACAAAATTTTTCTTTTCCGCTGATAGAGTAGACGACGACGACGACGAACGACGATTTATTTTTCTATCTTTCTATCTATGTATGTTTTTCTTCTCGTATTGCCAAAATTTTGATGTTATTGCCATATCTGAATCGGTTAGGCTTCGTAGATCCTTTATCTGCAGCTCGATCGACGAATAGGAGTTGATTTTTCGTTTTCTTATTCTATAAAGTCACAAAAAAAAAAAAAAAAAAAAAAAAAAAAAAAAAAAAAAAAAAAAAAAAAAAGAAAACACAAAAAAATATTAAAAAATGGTAACTAGAAGTTGGTTACGTTCTTATAATTAAACTTATTCTATATGGTAACTAGGTTTCTATCGCAGCTGCGATCAATTTTATTTTCTTTGGCAATTTCGAACGTATTCTATGGCGAAAGATACAAATTTTTCTATGTTTATTTATTTTTTATTCTCCTTTATTTTTATGAAAAGGTCTATCGAGCTTGCTCGAGTTATTTTTTCGAATAAAAAATTACAACAAGCTAAAGTCAAAACGGGTCCGGTACTTTTAAAATTACACAAATCGATCGGTAGGAAAATATTTTATTTTGATTTTCTATTTATTTTCTTGTCTGGGTGTCCAACCGATTCGAGTATAGAGTTCAGTTTCACGGTTATGTCAAAACCCATTCGATATCGTGCATGTGCTAAGCTGGTCTTACGATGTTACGATCGAATGTGGTAATTATTAATTATTATTCACCCATTTCTTATGTTGAATACTGGTATTTTTTGTTTTCCGGTATGTTTGCTCGTATGTTCTACTATGTGACCGTAAAGTCCATAGAAAACACACCGGCGTACGAGTATTTACTCGTCACATTGTAAATATTTATGCATGTATTGTTTATTCGTTGCAAGTGCACCATTTATTTCTGCATTTTGCACTTGCACGAAGTTTTTCTATTTATTTTTGTAAATTAACCGGCGAAAATATTTCTACTTACGTTTTGATCTTGAATATCGATAACAGTTTGGGTAAAAAAGCACCGATCTACGTGGATTCGGTTGCGTCGGGTACCTAAGGCTGTAGGGAAACATTTTGACTTATTAATTTTATAAAACTTTACCAAAAACATTTTATAATTTTGAAAAATTGAAGCTTGCTTCACCAAAAAAAGATTTCTTCATGTGTTTATCAACAAGTTTGTTGATTTTCGATACTCAGGTTGAGTTTTTCAGCGGCTAGTAACGTGGCGTACGGTGCGATCACGTAGTGGTAGCACTGCACGTCTACGTGACGTAGTTCTGGTCGTATTTCCAGTTTTTTTTATTTTTCTTGTTCTTCTGGTCAATATGTTCCTGTTCAATTTAGGTTAATTTATTTTCGGTCGAGATCATGTAGGTAGAAATGTCGGTAATTTTCATCATGTACGTTTCAATATCGTTCGTAATGTTCGATGTTGATTTAATTTTTTTGAAATGCATTTTATCTATTTTTGCGCTATGCGTATTTTATCATGTATTTTTTGTGGTCTCATTTTTGAACCAGGTTTTAATCTTAGGCTAAGTTTTTGCTACGTTCATACGAACGTTTTTAATTTTGCATATGTCATTTTAGTCGCTATGCGACATGTTTTTTTAATTTTTAGTAATGATATTCGTGGCAGAATATTGTAATTGTTCTTATATTTTGCGAATATTTCATGTCATGTTGTTTTATAGCCTATGTTGTAAATATTGTTAGGGATAAAATTTCTTGTTCCTTTTTGAAAATTTTTATTATTTTAAATCCAAATTTGTTATTTGTAAATTTTGATGGAATCGAAAATTGGCCAAAAGCTAGGTAGGGGAAAGAGCTTACGACTGTTACAGTCCGTAACTTTTTCAATTTGTAAAAAGTCATAAAGGTCATTTTCGATTAAATTTATTTCAAATTTGGATGGTCGTATTCTTCATGAATAGGACCGTTGTATTTTTTCATGTTTTGTAAACTGTGATATTTATTCTTAGGCGATAAAATGTTACTTTTTGTAATGTTCCGTTAGATTTTAGGTTACTTTGAATTTATACACGTTTTTTTTTATGTTCAATTGTCAAAGTTCCTGTATCTGTACGTGTCGGTGCGATATGTAAATGTTACGTTATTCGGTAATATTTTGCGTTGTTTCTGCGCCCATGTCGGAAAATTTATTTTTCCCAATGTATTGTAATGTGTATTGAACATGCTATTTTGATTTTTATGCATTATATTTCGTTTTGTGCATTATGTCATGTTTCAATGTCATATTCTTCGGGAGGGGCAGGAATGGACTCAGGTAGTCGTCTGTGGTCCAATGTCGCAATTCGAAGCTAAGGTTGTTCCCGAGAATATTTATTTCAACATAATCTCGTGGGGGCAATGAAGCGGTAGCTTTAATACCTACCTAAATTGCGCCATTGGACATCGTATTTGCGTAGACGAATACGTACCCTTTTGTCGGCAACGGCAAATAGGTACCTATTCGTATACGTATACGAGAATTATTTCTGTGTCCATTGTATTAGTCGATGGATATTTTCAAATTATGGTACCGGTTATCGCGTTGGCGACGTACGGCACAATAGGCCCAACGTAGCTTCGGCTACGTTGAGATGCCTATCTAAAATGCTTATCGTAAACAACTTGCTTTGTCGGCGAGTTGTTTACAACTTTCGAACTTTCGACCGAGGGGAAAAGCTTCGTCTCGTATGCCGTCATTTCTGACGAATACGAGTCAACTTTCTCCTATCTCCATCGACTTTAACCAATGACAGACCTACAAAAGTTCATCCCTTCCTGTCTTGCAACCGTTGCTTACGGAGTACGAGGCACTCGAGCTTCGTAAGCTCGGTCTAGTATTCTTCGGAACTTTTACTAGCCTATACGTATATCGCGAGCGAAAGCTTATCGTATCGCTATTATTACTCACGTGTACGAGTTTATTCGTTTGCACTTTGTGCTTTTTTCGTGTGCTCTATGAGTTTTTATATTTGTGCAATCCGTGTGTGTAATTAAGAGTTGAATTACACGTATTTGATCGCTGAAATTGGTGGTTCTTATTTCTACAGAAAATTTTTCAAGCAAAGTTTAGGTACACGGACAGCGTTGAAGTGAACACCCACGCCAAGACTTCGAGGGCTATTGAGTCGGGAGACCCGTTCACCCTATCCCTTCGACGGGAAATCATCGAAGAACCCAAAGACGGGTTTCTAAGTTTTTCCCCCAACTCATGAAAAATTTTTGGAAAATTTCGCTGTTTTTTTTCCCCTGTGCTGAGAATTCTGCTATTTTCAGTTACTTTTCAATGATTCAGAATGAGAAGCAACTCCTCGGGATCTGTTGTAAGTAACGCTAAACATCGATTTTTGTGTAGGTAAAAGGACCCTTGGGGGGTGAATTAAAATACCGTTGTCCGACTTGAGGCGGCCCGTTTAGGGGCAATTTAAACTTTACCAGTTTTACGCTTACTCATTTTCCTTTGGAAAGTTTGCCAGTGTACTGGGTAAATATTTTATTCACTTTCAAAGAGTTCCCAATTTCTGATAAGTACATTATGTTGTTCGACGTTAATTTCAATATAGAGATTATAATTTTAAAGCCAACGTGATCTATTTCAATACGGAGTTTGGCTCATATGAGGAAGCCTTGGCACACCCGAATGGTATTGCAGTAGTAACTATACCAATCACAACCAGTGTGAGTGTTTATCACGAGCTAAGAGATTGTACAAATTTTCTACTAATTTCTTGCGTGATTTTTAGGGTAATTTTTCCAACCCGAAATTCAACGCGTTTTCCAAATTTTTCGAATGCCAGATAAAGGATGGCAAAAGTGTTGGTAAAATTGACAGCGGCGATACGTATACGTGGTATGCGAATTTCCCTCACGGCGGTATGTATCATGTGTGTACGCAAAAGTACCGCGATCCAGATACGGGCAAGCACACTATCGCATTAGTTATTCAATTGCCATCTGATCCTGGTTCGAATTTTATTTCTAGTGAGCAGGTAAACGTACGAGATGAAAATAATTACTCAATTGTAAAGTACAAATGTCATAGGCGGAGGTAGGGAGCATGGGGGGGGGTGCCCCAAATCATTTTCATGTCTATGCTTCACTCAAAAAAATTCTCAAACGTCTAATTTTCAAGGGATAAACTATCAATATGTGACGAATTTTCTGTTTTTTTTTTCACGTTACTTACTAAAATGGTATTTTTGATGAGAAAATAAATAGTTAGGTGCTTACACGTAATCGATCGAAAATTGTGTACAATTAAACAGGTCTACATTTTCAAAGGTTGGCAATGCTGTTTGAGGTTTGATGGGTGATTTTTATAGTATTTTTCGCGCTGATCACGAAAAAAGCAGCAAAGAAATTGCGATTTAAACACTTCACGTCTTCCCAATTGTGGTAAAAAATCATTTTTTTGTCCAATTCAAACTTTTTAGACTCGGAGAAAGCACTAACAAAATTTTTAGCTTCTTGGGACTCCAGTTGGCTAAGCCCCCATGGGACATCATCAATGAAAATCAATGATTTAAGTGATTTGCGAACCATAAATTCTGGTCCAAGGCAACTAAATTTGAAGAGGATTTTTCACAATTTGAATTTTTCGTTTACGGGTTTTCTATTTTTTTCGATAACTTTTGATACTTCAAGTCGATTTTCTGGGGGAAAAAAGGGTTCTATGAAAAAAATGAATAATACATAAATTGTAGAGCGTCAAATTTCCTATCTGTAGAGTTCAATTAGTTTTTTCTTTTTCTTGGGAGGGTTAGCTTTCGAGATATTATAGCTCAAAGTTCAAAGTTCAACTTTTTTTAAAATTGAAAATATCTCAAAAACTAAGCCTCCTTAGAAAAAACTGATCGGACTTTACAAGTGAGAAATTTGACGCTCTACAATTTATGTTCCTTTCATTTTTTTTGTAGGACCCTTTCTTTCTCCAGAAAATCGATTTTAATACTCCCTGCGGTTAGCTCGGGCATACTGCACTTTTTGAACACGGGTTGAAATGTGGTTTTTATTTTAGTATGGCCCAAAAAAATTTTTTTGAGAGGTGGAGACATCAAAAATTTCCCTTAGGAGTGGAGGAAGGGAGAGTTTAGAGGAGGGTTGCCCCTATTTTTCCACATGAAGGGGTTGGGGTAAAGTTGGTGTCATTTTCATATAATTAGACCCTCCTGAACTCAAATCTACAATTAGTTTTCCGATCTGAAGCGTAGAATTCGCACAATCGTATGATTTGTGCCGCGAAAATAGGCCAATTTTGAGGGAAAATGGTAAAATTGAGATTTTTTCATCTTGAGACGAGTAATACGGATCAAGTAAGGTTTGAAACAAGTTTTTTATATAAGTCGAACGTTCTGAATTCGAATTTATTATTGGTTTCCTGATAGAAAGTGAAATAGCTTCTTGATTGTCGCTTTTTGGTAGTGAAAAACTGCCAATTTTCGCTGAAATCGACTCGAATTCGCAATTTCCCATCTTCTCAACCCAATACCTCGAACTAATCCTGGTATGAAACCATTTTTAGACGTAATTCGAACCTCCTGAATACGATTTTTTAATTAGTTTCCCGATTGGATGTAGAGAATTCTCTCGATCGTGAAATTAGTGTAGTGTAAAACGCCCAATTTTCGCCAAAACTGACATGAAATTGCGATTTAAACACTTCACGTCCTCCCAATTGTGGTAAAAAATCATTTTTTTGTCCAATTCAAACTCTTTAAGACTCGGAGAAAGCACTAACAAAATTTTTAGCTTCTTGGGACTCCAGTTGGCTAAGCCCCCATGGGACATCATCAATGAAAATCAATGATTTAAGTGATTTGCGAACCATAAATTCTGGTCCAAGGCAACTAAATTTGAAGATATTTCCTCTCACAAAATTTTGGAAAACAATCCAGAAGATTTTCCGGGAGATTTTCGTGAATTGAGTACAGCGTGAAACACGATGGGGTATTTTGTTTTTCGTGTCGAAAAATTTTCTCAAAAATTGAACTTTTTATGAAATTTTTTCAAAAATTCTGTAAATTTTGTATGTTGTCTAAAATGATTAATTTTGTTGTAAATTGACAAATTTTCAAAAATTTGTCGATTTACAACGAAATTTATCAACTTTTTAAGAAAATTTCTCAACAAGTTGGAAAATTTTGCCGTATACTTGCACAAAGAAACACAAATTTTTACCATGAGTATAGCAAAAAAATACGAGATTTTGTAAAAAAAAACTTCGATAATCACGAAATTTCTACACCAAAGAAATATAATTTTTTCAAAAAACGAATTATTTTCGTTTTGAAAATCATAAATTTTTCAAATTTTACTCGGGCGTAATGAAGATTGCAGTGCATTTAAAAGTGAAGGGGTTGAGGATTTCGCCTCCATAAATTTGATTTTGAAAAATGAAGAAATTTGGCTCTTGGATTCTTTTTTTTTTCAAAAATGTTCGCCCTCGCTTCGCTCGGGCTCAATGAATTTACACAATTCATTCTCAAAATGATGGCATGAACTTTCTTTCCTTCCATACATTCTTCATATTGAAAAAAATTGAGTGAAAATCTCTTGATGGTAAGGGTAGACAAATTTTTAGAGGGTCGAAAATGAACATTTTTGTTTTCTTTTCCAACTGCCCCCCCCCCTCCTATCTGATTTTTTCAGATAAGAAAAAAACTTTAAAAACGTTATTAAAAATTTATGATTTTTTTTCCAAAATTAGGGAAACTTATTCATTTTTTTATTCGTTTCTTTCAAGATACTCCGCTGTTATGACACATGTGTTCTATGGCTCATGACTTTTTTCCAAAATTGTAAGAATGTGTTGATTTTTTTCAATTTTTTTCGAATTGAAAATTTCAAATTATTTTATTTTATTGGTTTTTCTGCATGTCCTATTCAATCGGTTTATCATCCTTTCATGAGCAGTAAATATTTTTAAATGAGTGTCTTCCGCGCTAATTTTGGTATCAAAAACTGAAACACATGTTTCAGAATTACTGATTCCGTGGTATAATTTCAGTTTCAGATATTCCTGAAAATGGGTAATTCAGTGGGAGAATCTTCTGAATTAGGCATTTGTTCTTCGGAGATCCATACATACAAAGGAATTGTTGTATATAAACTACCTGCGTAATTCCTGCAATGGTCGGGAGTACCTACGTACATACATGTAATGAAAATTGAGTTTGGAATTATTTTGAACGTGGAGTATTTGCAATTTTCATGTTATTATATTTTTAATCAAAAAAATAATTCAAGTTGAAATAAAGAATCTTCTGAGGTAGACTATTGCCCTTCGAAGTTCGAAACATACATACAAAGAAATTGTTGTTTATAAATTACCTGCATAATTCCTGCAAAGTTTAGGGGTGCCTACATTTAATATATGATAAAGAATTGCATTTAACTTTTTTGTAGTTTCAGTATTGAGTTTAAAGGATCTAGGGAATTCAAATCGAAAAACAAAGACCAAATTCGGAATCAACGACTCAAAATATTATGTATGTCAGATTATGCCCTTTTACCGAATTTTTAATTTCAAATTGTGAAATTCGAGTTTTAGACCCCCATTATGCTCTTTGGGACTTGTTTTTTGAACAAAGGAAGCGTCCTCCAAAAAAAGTCGGTTAAAAAATTAAATTTTCTTTTCGTTAGCGTGTCATTAAATTTTTTTAAGGAGGCTTAGTTTTCAAGTTATTCACGCTCAAAGTTCAGATAGAATTTTTAAAAAAGCTGTTTACAAATTTTGAACCCTCCGTGGGACGACACACCTCAACCGATTGGACTGAACATTTTACTGTAGGACCATAGGAAGGTAAACTCGAATACAGGGTGACTTAAAATTTCCGGAACGCGAAAATTGCTTCTCAAAAAAAAAAATAAGACCCAACGAATAATGAAAACCCATTCACGACATGGCTGAAGCTCCATTCCCTTTAAAAAATATAAACTCATTCTTCATTGATTACAAATCTTCGAAAAATTTTGAATTTTTTGCAATTTTTGTACTTTTCAAAAAAAATCTCAAAACCCAAAATTTCAGAAATTTTAAAAATTGAAATATTTAATAACTAACAGTTGCATATGATGGGAGTTTTGAATAAGGATAAAAAATCATTGCACGGAAACTTTGCCTAATCAAAAATTTGAAGGGCAAAAATTTACAAAAAAATCAAGTTCTCGTGAAATTGGCAACACTGTCTTCCTCCACCCAACCCTTTTCAGATATTTTTAGTACCGCGTTGACGTTGTCCCTTGTCGACCTACAAGTAGGCAACCCTTCGTTCAGATCAACGCAAGGCAATGTGGAGTGATTTTTCTCAAAATTACGAAAAAAACGTTGCGTTCCGGAACTTTTGGGTCATCCTGTAAATTCATCCCACCGCCATGCGCCATCCATAATTCTTAGTCAGGGAAGAGGGATATCCGACTAGAATATGTGATATCGAAAGTCACTCAATTTTTTTTTTGTTCCTGGATTAAATTTTTGTGTAGAAAATTAAGACCATTTTTAAGAAGATATTCCAAGATTTTAAACGAATTGAAAAATATCTCTAATGCGAGAAGAAAAGGATTTTCTTATCGTTGAATTTCAAAAATAACGAAATATTTGAATTCAGCGACCTCAATTCATATGGAATCGACACCCGTATAATGTAAAAATTGATTGATTATAAGAATAAGGGGAGGTGGAGTCAAAGATATCAATATTGTGTCTGTGTGGCAGATATGGACTCTACGATGATTTTGAAAACGTTTATTCACCATCAGTGTTGCTGTTGATCATACCGCGTTTTGTTTTTCTGTCATAAAAAATCAATCTTGCTACAGTAGGGGAAACACGTGTAGGTATAGCTAGGTAGGTACCCCGGTACTAGTATACCAGGGGACTTTTGGCCGTGACGTCATAAATAACAAAAATGCCGCCGGTAGCCTGTGGTGCTTTACGATAGGGACTCACCTACCCAACATTAATGGACACCGAAACCAACTTTTCATTTTATCGCATTTTTTCGAAAAAAGAATTCGAAGTATTTTTTTTTTTGAAAAATGACGTAGGTATTAAATAAAACATATCAAATTTTGATTAAAAATTTTGCTTTTTGCGTCAATATATTTGTCATTGGAATGTTTCAGTAGGAACACATGTAATTTTTTCCAAAATTTAAGGTTTTGCCAAAAAAGAAAAAAATGTGAAACAACAATGTAAGTACCTATGTGTAGTGTGTAATAATTTTTTATCGGTTGATAAACAAAGTCATAAAAGTGTTTGACTCGCGTTGTTGCATTTTGAGCTTTCGTACGTACTTTCTCGGTATTCCTCATGATTTTGTGAATGTTTAGGGAACTTTTAGTGAAAAAAGCATCATGCCACGGTCTAAAAAATGTAAAAAAAAAAGAAGAATTCCGATTTTGAATTTTGACCCCTCCCCTGAGTTCCCCTTGAGGTTTTCAGCAAAACAATGCCAAATTCGAAATCAGGTTAAATTAATTATTTAAATGTTCCTCGATTTAAAAATTGAAATAACAATTTTTTCTAATGTAAAATTGTCTAAATTTTACAATGGTGGGGTCGAAATTTCATTTTAGTTTAAATTTTCTGATTTATTCGAGAAAATATAAAACATGTGCGAAAGCTACCAGGTCACCCGTACAATAGGTAGAAGTATAATTTTTTCTTAGCAAGTCGATAACCAATTATCAAAAAGTGGATATAACAAAAAAAAGTGTGAAACAAAAGTTATAGAGAATTGAAAACTGAATATTTCACATTCTGCAACTTTTTTTCAGTTCTGAGATATTGAGATGTGTTTCAAGTGAACAAGACTTCTGTGTTTTACTATAATAGACCTATCACAATATTAGGTACATCAAGTATTAGTATAGTCGAATTATGTCAAAAAAAGGCTTCTGTTCGCACCGAATGTTAAAATCAATTTGACGATTGATTCTCAATCTAGAATGCATTTAGAAAAAAATAATCCTGGGCGCCATTTTTTAGCCTCTCCCCTCCCTAGGGTCCACCTCTCTTTCTTTAAAATGAATGTATCTCCTTTGCTATTCGGTCTACAAAAAAATTTTCCAAATAAAAGTTCTTCCTTGAAGGCTTCTCTACATTTTTAGTTATTACCAAAATTTCATTTAGAGGCACCCTCGTGCCCCAAATTTCATTCAGTTTTTTGTTTTGAAGTAAGGAGGCAAAAAAATGAAGGGCTCATTCGAAATTTTGAATACTCAATTTTAATGGTCCATAAATTATACTTACGTACTTACCTGGAAAATACAGTTTTAGAAATTTTACTTTTTCCAATTATTTTTTATTTAGAAATTTTACTTTTTCCAATTATTTTTTAAAGTTTTGATTGGTTTTGATTGGTTTTGATTCGGAGCCAGTTTAAACTGGAGAGCAGCAAGGGGGATAGCTTGACTTCTATTAACGGTAAGAAAAAACGAACGAAAAAAATCATAAACAAGTACATTGATTTTTGAAGGGGAGGGGGGGTGGACCCTTGGGGTGGGGTGAGGGTATGACGATAAACTTATTGAACGTAAAATTGTATTCTTAACACTTTTGTTATCATACATTTTGCGTCACCTGCGATATTTTTTATAATAAATTAGAAAAACCTGATTTTGAGTATTTTTGTAAATACATTTTTGAAGTTTGGGGCACGAGGGTTGCTCTAAATGAAATTTTAGTAATAACCAAAAATGTAGAGAAGTCTTCAAGAAAGAACTTTTATTTGAAAAAAAAATTTTAGACCGAATGGCAAGGGAGATACATTCATTTTAAAGAAAGGGGATGAGCCCTAGGGAGGGGAGGGGCTAAAAAATGGCACCCAGGCTTATTTTTTTCTAAATACATTCTAGATTAAGAATCAGTCGTGAAATTGTAAGAGGGATATGGCCCTGCAAGTACCCATCTACAATATGAGTACGTAAGACTCGCGACTTATACCTGAGTCGCGATCCTTTTAACGGCGTGGTGGTGGCTAGCCTGCATACCTGAGCTGATGCTGTGCTCTCGTCCGTTTCGCGAACGCGACGCAGCATCAGTTCTAAAAGTGGTTTGATCCTTACGCGAATCTTCCTTCTTCTAGTGCTCACCGGCGTTCGCATGCTCTCCAACCAGCTAGGGTTGGACACAGAGACCTGCGTCCCAGGTGCGGTGTCGCGCAAATTTAGAGAATACGTCGGATGTGTATTCTCTCTACTTCCCCTCCCGCTCCACCAATTCAGTTTAAATTCGGTAATAAGACTACTCATAATTCTCCTTGTAATTATCTGTACGTCTCATTCAGTTCAGAATAAATCAGTGATCAAGTTTATGTCGTTTGTTGTATCGCCCTCGAGTGGCAATTCGTGCTCGCGGTTCGAACCTTTCGATCTTCCGTATAAAGTGCTCCGCGTCTCACCTACCATCGAGCAGCGCAGGCACAGTGATCTGGGACCGGGAGCCTTGAGTCGCGACAAGGCTGAGGATTTACCTCCTAGTACCCGAGGCGAGGGACTTAGCCTGGCGGATGCGCGCTGTATCTTCCCTATCACAAAATCGCTTTTAACATCCTGAGCGAACGGATTGCATAATCGATATCTCGAAAATTTGATGCATTTTGAGAGTGCTCACATTACCTTACATACTGAAATTTTACCTGAAAAAAACTCATAAATTTGATGTCATAATGTGTTCACAGGATGTCGTTTTCACACCAAGTAAACGTCGCAGTATTTTTGAGGTAAGTATATTGATGGTAGATAGGTATATTGTCATCATTATGATTGTAAAACGTCAAATTTACAAGTATTTTTTAGAGGTAAAATTGCAGTATGTACGATAATATGACTACACGCAAAATACATACATATTTCAAAAATACCATTCGTAAATTTAATGTGTGTTGAGCATAAACACATAGCAAATTATATTTATATGTACCTACAACAAAAATACTACTCGCAAAATTGGCGTACTTGATCGTTCGAAGAGTTAATGTGTTGATTCCCTGTATTCAGAAATGTACGAATTGATTCCCATTTTTTTCGGGGTTGTTCACGAGTTGATTCCGAACCTCATTCAACCTATTAGTGTTACCCAGAAGATACGACTTTTTCAAAATCCTAAGGAACCAACTTTAAATTCTTAAAAGCTGTTTTTAAATTTTATTGAAAAGATTTTAGAGCTGAAAAATGTGGGGGAAAAAGTTTGAGGTTCGAGAAAAAATACAAAGAAACTCGAAGTATGGAGCTCCATTTCACCCGCCCGTTCATTTAAGATAGAGGGGTGGGAGTGAGGTCAATCGTTTGTGCTAGGTTTGTGCTCTTTTGTGCTGGCATTCGTTTCGTTTGTGCACATTCCCTTTCCCTAAAAATGAATATAGGTCAGGGTGGGGCGGTTGAAATGGGGCCCCGCCCATTTGTGATAGAGGGGTGGGAGTGGGGTCAATCGTTTGTGCTGGAATTATTTTCGTTTGTGCTCCCTCCCTTTCATGGGCGGAGCATTTGAAATGATGCCCCGCCCATTCAAAATTGAGGGACGAAAGTAGGGTCAATCGTTTGTGCTAGGTTTGTGCTCTTTTGTGCTGA
This sequence comes from Pseudococcus viburni, assembly GCA_033439095.1. Lineage (NCBI taxonomy): Eukaryota > Metazoa > Arthropoda > Insecta > Hemiptera > Pseudococcidae > Pseudococcus > Pseudococcus viburni. The sequence continues at coordinate 460,802 of JAVBJF010000098.1, forward strand.
TATTATTTTCGTTTGTGCTCCCTCCCTTGTGTGGGCGGGGCGTCTGAAATGCTTTCTGAAAAACCTTGAAAATAAATCTTGATGAAAATGGTAACAGTACCAATCGTTTGTGCTACTCACGGGGAGGTTTGTGCTGCTTTTACATTTTGAAAAAAATTACATTCCGACCCTTTTTTTGATTTTCACAGATGTTCTATACCCTGGGCGGGGCGCTTGAAATGGTGCCCCGCCCATTCGAGATTGGGGACGAGTGTGAGGTCAATCAATTGTGCTAGGTTTGTGCTCGTTTGTGCTGGCATCTTTCGTTTGTGCTCGCTCCCTTTTTCTAAAAAGAAATATAGGTCATGGGCGGGGAGCCTGAAATGGTGCTACGCCAATTAAAGATTAAGGGGTGATTGTGGGCTCAATCGATTGTGCTAGGTTTGTGCTCGTTTGTGCTGACAATATTTTCGTTTGTGCTCTCTCCCTTCTATGGGCGGGGCAATTGAAATGGTGCCCCGCCCTTTCGAAATTGTGGGGTGAGTATGGGGTCAATCGATTGTGCTAGGTTTGTACTCGTTTGTGCTGACAATCTTTTCGTTTGTGCTCTGTCAGTTTTATGGGCGGGGCAATTGAAATGGTGCCCCGCCCTTTCAAAATTAGGGGACGGGTGTGGGGTCAATCGATTGTGCTAGGTTTGTGCTCATTTGTACTGACAATATTTTTGTTCGTGCTCCCTCCCTCCTCTGAGCGGAGCATCTGAAATGATGCCCCGCTCTTTCAAAATTAGGGGACGGGTGTGGGGTACGTTTTAGAAGTTTTGAAGTTCGAAAAATTCACAGGAAAAAATTAAGAGTTGTAAATCTTCGTTGAAAAAAATGTAGAAGTTAGAAAAAATCTGAGCAAAAAACTTTGTACTTGAAAAATTTGCGTTGAAAAAATTTGAAGTTTAAAAAATGGAAAAAACAAGTTTGAAAATAATTCAGAGCGCAAAATCAAGGGGACTTTGAAAAAAAAAACTGCTCACCACTCACTGCGAACCATTATCATCAAGCCACCTTGGAAGGCCGGGAGCACAAACGAAAATAATGACAGCACAAACGAGCACAAACCTAACACAATCGATTGACTCCCACACCCGGCCCCTAATTTTGAAAGGGCGGGGCACGATTTCAATTGCCCCGCCCATAGAAGGGAGAGAGCACAAACGAAAATATTGTCAGCACAAACGAGCACAAACCTAGTACAAACGATTGACTCCACTCCCACCCCTCTATCACAAATGGGCGGGGCACCATTTCACCTGCCCCACCCTGACCTATATTCATTTTTAGGGAAAGGAAATGAGCACAAACGAAACTAATGCCAGCACAAAAGAGCACAAACCTAGCACAAACGATTGACCTCACTCCCACCCCTCTATCTCAAATGGGCGGGGCGGGTGAAATGGAGCTGAAGTATAGAAAAATTGGAGAAAAAATTTAAGAAAATTTTCAAGATTGAAAATAATTTTGAAAAAAAATTCAGAAAAGTATAATATTAAAAAATTTTGAGAAAAGTTTAGGTTGAAAATATGTTGATGTTGAAAATACTGGAGAAAAAATTAGAGTTGAAAATAATCCAGGGTGTCTACCGGTCGCGAAAGTCGAAAAAGTCGCGAATTTAGATTTAGGTCGCTGAAGTCGCAAAAAAGTCGCGAAATTGACCCAAAATTCATCAAAAGTCGCGAATTTTCCCGAAATTACTTCCATTTTTTTCACCTTTTACAAAACAGAAAAAGTAAAGAAATTTCACCTTTTTTTAACTTTTTTTTTTTTAAATTTTCGCCCTCGCTTCGCTCGGGCTCATAAATTTTAAAAACCCATTCTTAAATTATATCCCTCTTCGCCCTCTTCCCTTCTATTTCAGACAATTGAATATTTTGAAGCGGAAAAATATGTTCTTGTTTGAGACTAAGTAGCGATCACGATTGGGAATTTCAAAGGTAATATTGTGTCCATTGTCAGGAAAATCTAAAATAATTGGAGAATTTTGGAATTTTCTAAGGGATGTTTTAAAGGAGAAAACCATTTGGAAATATGTATTTTTTGCTGTTTTTTAAATAAATTCTTCAAAAAAATTTCACCCTCGCTTCGCTCGGGCCAAATCTGCTAATATTTCAAACTTTTCATAAATTTATTTCTCAATAATCATTTAACAATTTTATCCGTTCTAACATGATTTTTCGTAAAATTTTCACCCTCGCTTCGCTCGAGCAGTAACTACTGGGCTATTCCATACTAAAACGGACCAAAAATGAAGTCGGGTCTTCCGATTTCGCTTAAATTTTTTTTACGAGTTCCCCTTGGTGGTCTATTCACAAAACCACGATCATTTTTTTTCTAACCCTCAAGGGGGCGAGGGGGCAGGCCTCGAAAATTTTATGCAATTGCGATTTTTAGCAAAACGGCTCAACTTTGAAGGCTCATATCTCGAGATAGGTGGTACTTGGAAGAACACTGTTTGCAGGGTCAGAAAGAGAATTGATAGGAGATTCAAACGCGATAATAACATTTTGAAAAGCTCAAAGTTGAACTTTGGCAGTGAAAGCTCAACTTTCATGACGAAACCAAAGTATGAAAGCTACCATTTAAAAATCTGAAAAAATTACTGAAAATAGTGCTTTTCACCCTCCCTTCAACCAACAAATTTTCAAGATGGAGTCTCTGAACCCCTGGGGGGGTAGAGGGGTCCACAATTTTGACCAAAATTCAAAAAAATCGAAAAAGTGGAGTAACCCATCGATTACCACTAATTCGAGGGCGCTGATTTCGAATATGTACTTAGTTTTTTGATTCGACCCCTCTGAACCCCTCTTCAGCCCCCTTGATGGGGTCAAAATTCAAAAAAATGAAAAATAACGTGTGGCATATCGTTTGATAGGTTTTTCAGGGCCCTGAGTTCGAATATTTATTTATTTTTTGGATTTGACCCTCCAGTGTCCCCCTAGCCCCCCCCCCATTTAGGGAAAAAGTATGTTAAGGAATGAAAATATCGTGTGACGTATCGATTTCAACTAATGTGAGGGCGTAGAATTCGAATATCGATTTACTTTTGTGATCTGTGGACTTCCTCCCCCGTGCGCTGACCCACTCCCCTCCTAGCAACAACACTCCTAAAAACTCGATTTTGTATTCCCTAATAGTGTAGCATTTAAGTTCACTTCATCGAATATGTTTATACCACTTCACTTTTGAAATTTTATTAAATAATAGTTCGTTACTAGAACTCCAGGTTTTATTTCTATATTGCATACATATACGAGTCCATATATTTAAAACGCAAATGAGTAAAAAAATATGGTGGAGAGGGGTGGGTCAGCGCACGGGGGAGGAAGTCCTCAGATCACAAAAGTAAGTCGATATTCGAATTCTGCGCCCTCACATTAGTTGGAATCGATACGTCACACGATATTTTCATTCCTTAACATACTTTTTCCCAAAATTGGGGGGCTAGGGGGACACTGGAGGGTCAAATCCAAAAAATAAGTAAATATTCGAACTCAGGGCCCTGAAAAACCTATCAAACGATATGCCACACGTTATTTTTCATTTTTTTGAATTTTGACCCCATCAAGGGGGGCTGAAGGGGGTTCAGAGGAGTCGAATCAAAAAACTAAGTACATATTCGAAATCAGCGCCCTCGAATTAGTGGTAATCGATGGGTTACTCCACTTTTTCGATTTTTTTGAATTTTGGTCAAAATTGTGGACCCCTCTACCCCCCCCCCAGGGGTTCAGAGACTCCATCTTGAAAATTTGTTGGTTGAAGGGAGGGTGAAAAGCACTATTTTCAGTAATTTTTTCAGATTTTTAAATGGTAGCTTTCATACTTTGGTTTCGTCATGAAAGTTGAGCTTTCACTGCCAAAGTTCAACTTTGAGCTTTTCAAAATGTTATTATCGCGTTTGAATCTCCTATCAATTCTCTTTCTGACCCTGCAAACAGTGTTCTCCCAAGTACCACCTATCTCGAGATATGAGCCTTCAAAGTTGAGCCGTTTTGCTAAAAATCGCAATTGCATAAAATTTTCGAGGCCTGCCCCCTCTCCCCCTTGAGGGTTAGAAAAAAAATGATCGTGGTTTTGTGAATAGACCACAAAGGGGAACTCGTAAAAAAAATTTGAGCGAAATCGGAAGACCCGACTTCATTTTTGGTCCGTTTTAGTATGGAATAGCCCTTCTTCTCTTCTTTACCATAAAATAACTCACTTTTGGAAAATTTTTGTGAAGAATTGTCTTTTTTCAAAATTAAAGACGTATTTTCTTCCGTGTATAAATTTTTTTCTATAATAAATTTGATCTTGTTGATTTTTTGGTGGGGGGGGGGTCAAATTGAGAGGTAGATACTAGATATCTTAAAAAAAGGTCGCGAAAAAGTCGCGAAATTTGATTTTTTAAAATTGGTAGACACCCTGTAATCCAAAAAAAAATAAGAAATAGAATTTTTAAAAAAACTCGTGGAAAAAATTTTGAACAAAAAATTCAAAGTTGGGAAAAAGTTGTTGACAAAAAGTGTATTTCAACTAATAGGTGCCTATGCCTACATACCTTGAAAAAAAAGAGAATCAATTCGCTTATCTTTTCACTTGAACATTTCTATGGAAATCAATTCACCTACAACCGATAATTTTACGTCAATAAGTATTTTCAATGTTTTTTTGAAGTGTGCTTATCGACGTAAATGCTCCATGGGATACCTATGAATACCAGATAATTGTCATGTTTTTAGGTGTGGTTATTGTACTCGAAACCTTATTATGCATTTTTCTCGGTATTATTCTTTTAAATTTTAACTTTATTACCGAGGGTTTCATTTATATAAAGAACGTACCTGTAGTTTATCGTTTGTCACATTGACACCGCAACTAAGTATAAGGTGTTCAAGTACCTAGCTTTTGTGTGTTGTATTCGAGACTGCCAACCTGCAAAATTTTATCGGGGAGATTTCGAAAACAGACATGCATTCGTCTTATTCGCTTTACGTTTGTCTATTTTCACTAAATTTCTGCGGGTTATTTTCTGCATTGAACGCGGGGGTGCCGTCCAATTTGTACGTCAAAACGTTGAGCGCAGTTATAGATCATTCCAGCAAATGGTCGCATGGTAAACCGTTAACGCTTTACACACCCCTTACTGAAACCTGTCTGGTAAACCAGACGCATTGCTCAAGTAAGAATTTTTCCAATTCACGTACATAAGATGCACTCTTGATCTGTTGAAGTAATTTTCTACGATCATCGATGTTGTGTAGTAACAGTGACCAATGTGGATAAAGTCACCGTGTCGACAATGACTGGCGGCGTTCTGGGCAGTAAACTTTACCAGTTTAACTCTTACTCGTTTTCTTGGAAACTTTGCCCATGTTCTGGGTAAGTGTTTTATTGACGGAAGAAAATATGATTTTAAATTTGTCGAGTTGTATAATATGGAATAGTACACCAAAAAAATGGAAAAAATTGATAAATCAAGATTTTTTTGCGGAAATGTATTCAGTAAGGTCTCAGTAGTTACCACATAAAACACAAGACTCCCAAGTGTGGTGGACATTTTTTTGGGGGGTGAAACATCCCCGAAATTTAGATTTGCCTCATTATTTCTGAAAATATCCAGTTTGAGGATGAAATAATCTCAAATTTGAAATCTGCATCGAATTTCCGTTCAGATGATACCCTACATATACATGACCGTTTTCGAGTAAAAGGTAAATCACCTGGCTCTGTTTCACGGATTTGCAGTGGGTGGTGAGCAATTTTTTTTTTCAAAGTCCGCTTGATTTTGCACTCGGTATTATTTTCAAATTAGTTTTTTTCCTGTATAATTATTTTTTTCAACTTCAAAATTTTTTCAACGCAAATTTTTCACATCCAAAATATTTTTGCTCAGTATTTTTCAAACTTCTACATTTTTTTCAACGTAAATTTACAAACTCTGAATTTTTTTCCTGTCAATTTTTCAGACTTCCAATTTTTTTCAACGTAAATTTTCAATCTGAATTTTTTTCATTTTCCCGGTAAATTTTTCGAACTTCAAATTTTTTCAAGGTAAATTTTCAAACTCTGATCTCTGAATTTTTCTCCTGTAAATTCTACCCTAAAAATGTTTCAAACTTCAACACTTCTCTACATAAATCGGAGTCTTCTTCGGGAATATTCTGAAAATTGAAAAATACAATTGAAAAGTATTTTTCACAGCTACATTGAAAATAATGAAATACATATACAATAAGAATAAAAAATAAATGTCTTGATTGTATTTTTTTCATTATTTTATTTTCGATGTTGTTAAAAATAATTTTTAAGTATTTTTCAGAATATTCCTGAAGAAGACTCCGATTTACGTTTCAGAACTTTTGAAGCTTAAAAAATTTACAGGAAAAAAATTCATAGTTTGAAAATTTGCGTTGAAAAAATGTAGAAGTTTGAAAAAATTTGAGGAAAAAATTTTAGACTTGGAAAATTTACGTTGAAAAAATTTTGAAGTTGAAAAATAATTGTACAGGAAAAAAACTAGTTTGAAAATAATACTGAGTGCAAAATCAAGCGGACTTTGAAAAAAAATAGCTCACCACCTACTGCAAATCCGTAAAACAGGGCCAGGTACATGAATCCTGAAGAGGGGTTGAAAATTTTAAAATTTTAAAAATCTGGGCTATAAATTTTTCAAAAATAAAGGATTTTGGTGAAGGAAGAAGCATGGTGGTTGCATGATGAACAACAAAACCTAATAAGTGCGGGGGTGGTCTTCGCATGCTCCAGCCTCCCTCCCCAATATGGTAAGGTTGAGGAAAGTCGGCGTTCTTGGGGTCAATTTCATATATTTCCATCTCCCTGAACACAAATATATTATTATTTCGAAATCCAATAACTTAAGTATCCTAAATTTAAGTTTCAAATTAACCCCCTCCCCTCCCCTCTTTACCAATATCTATGAAAAATATCTGAAAATAGAACTTTTTGCCCCAACACCCACACAACGGTCAGGAACAAATTCTAGATTTTTAAAATTTCAAAATTTTTAACCCCCCTTCAGAATTTATGTTTTACTTGAAAGGGGTCATATAGGATTTCATCTGAACAGAAATTCGACGCAGATTCCGAATTTGTGATTATTTCACCCTCAAACTTGATATTTTCAAAAAACTCAATTTCGGGAGATGTTTCAGCCCCCCAAAAAAATTCCATCACACTTGAGGCTCTTGGGTTTTATGTAGTAACTAATGGGGACCCTACTGAACATATTTCCCCCCAAAAAAACTTGGTTACCAATTTTTGCCATTTTCACCCTATTTTAAACTTAATTTGCCTGGACGAGAAGCAGTTGTTGAAAGATGCTAAATTATAACTCGACGTATAAAGTTCGACACGATTTTTGTGTCTGGGTTCCGATTGCCAAATTTTGGTTGCTTTTATGTAACTAATGGATGGGAAAACAATTTTTTTACCAAAGTTTGCTTGTGGGGCAGCGGGTCGAAAAATAAGGAGCTTGAGAAAAAAAATTAATTTTTTTGTCCCAGTCTTATGTATAGGAAATTTCACGGTGAATCGAATGGAACAAACCGCCGACTTCTCTCTTTTAGAAGAAAAGTAACAGCCAAAACTTTCCTAAATTCTGTGAAAAAACGAATTTTTTTGTGTCTTGGCTACCAAAAAATGACATTTCTGAGAAAACTAAGCGCCCTAGGACAAAACTGATGACAACTAAAAATGTCGAGAATTAAATTTCCTATCTGGCAGAAGCGGTTAGATTTTTCTGGGAGGCATAAGTGAAGTTTTGACTGCCAAAAATTTATTTATTTATTTAATTTTTCTCAATTGTCTCCATTAGTGTTCAACTTTACTGGAGAATATCTTGAAAACTATGCTTCCCGCCTTCCAGAAAAATCTAACCGCTTCTATCAGATAGAAAATTTAATTCTCTACATCTTTGGTTCTCATCATTTTTGTCCTAGGACGCTTAGTTTTTTCAAAAATGTCACTTTTCGGTAGCCAAGGCACAAAAAAATTCGATTTTTCACAGAATTTAGGAAAGTTTTGGCTGTAACTTTTTTTCTAAAAGGGATGGAGGTCTGCGGTTTATTTCATTCGATTCACCGTAAAATTCCCTCGAAGACGGGACAAACATTTTTTTCAATTTTTTTTCTTTAGCTCCTGTTAATCTTCTTGAAAAACTTTATTTTTCGACCCCCTGCCCCCCAAAACAAACTTAAGTCAAAAAAATTATTTTTCCCTTCATTAGTTGAATAAAAGCAACCAAAATTTGGTAATGGGAACCCAGACACAGAGCAAAAATTGTTTTTGTCGACTAGTGTAATTATTTTAAAAATAATGAATATTACCAACGAACGTTTCGACACACAGTATTTTCTTCAGGGTATATGATAAGAATGAGATGACGAAGGCGGAAAATAGATTTAAAAAAAAAAACGAAATAAATGAATAAACGAACTATTGACAACACAAGGTTAGGAGCTCATGGTTCGAAGTCAGAGATATCTGTTTTTTTGTTTATCGTATTTTTTCTGTCAAGAATATATAGGCCTTCTTTCGTTTTTATTTTTCTATAATTTGAGCAATTTTGATGAAGGATTTTGCAATTATTAAAATCAAATGTGTGTTTGTGCATGAGTAAGGACGTGATCAGAAAGGGCTGTGCTTTTTTTGTTATTTAAAAATCCAGTTCATGCTGCCTTAATCGCTTTTCAAGTATTGTGAGGTTTCTCCTACGTATTCACATTTACAATTTTTGTATTTAACCTTGCAGATCGCATTGATTTAAAGTGGGAATTTTGTCTTTAGTTTTGGAAAAAAGTTTCGAGCAGAGGTTATTTGGATTTTTGCAAGCAAATCTGATATTGTTTTTTTTACATAGTTTTTCAATACGTTGCTGATATTACCAGAATAATTTATACTACAGAATTTTACAGGGTTTTTTGGGGTGATCGTAGAGTTGAAGGGGGGGGGGGCAAAGTTCAAATAAATTTTTGATTTTTGATTTTATCAGATTCAGAGGATAGTCATTTGCCAAGGAAATATTGTTCTTGGCAAATTCCTCTAAATGTGATGAAATCAAAAAACAAAAATTTCTTTGAACTTTGCCCCCTCATTTAACTCTACGATCACTCAAACAAACCCTGTAAAATTCTGTAGCATAAATCATGTTTGTTCGCTTTTTATTTCGATATAGAACTTATGATTTTAAAGCCAATGTGATCTATTTCAATAAAATGTATGGTTCTTATGAGAAAGCCTTGGAGCACTCGGATGGTATCGTCATACTCACTTATCCAATCACAACCACCAAGGCAATATACAAATTTTATTCAAATTTTATACCTAAATTTTAGGGTAATTATTCCAACCCGAAATTCAACGCGTTTTCCAAATTCTTCGAATGCGAGATGAAGGAACACAAAAGTGTTGGTAAAATTAAAAGCGGCTACACGTATACTTGGTTTCTGAATTTCCCTCACGGCGGTACCTATCATTCGTGTACGCAAAAGTACCGCGATGGAGATTCGGGAAAGCAGACTACCGCATTAGTTATTACTTTGCCATCGGATCCTAGATTGAATTTTATTTCTAGTGACCAGGTAAATGTATAAGATAAAAATAATTACTCAATTTACAAAGTTCAGATTCTGATTTTTTCAAAAAATGAAAACCCTCTTTAAAAACATAATTCCAACTTGAGAAATTGATTGTTTGAATTTGCATATGTGAGCCTGGATATAGAAACCACCCTTATAGGTGTAAAAAATTGATTTCTGAGTTGACACTGATTTTGGGCGTTTCAGAAGGTATAAAATCAAAGGAGAACCTCCACTCAAAAACCAATTTTTTACACCTAAGGGTGGTTTCTATATCCAGGCTCACATATTTATTCGAGTAACACGCAAATTGAATTTCGATGAAAAATGAATTTTTGAGCAAACTAGATTACCTACCTCCTTACAAGGGAACTACCCAAAGTGATACCAAAATTTTTTTTTACAGGCTTGTAAAGCATCACAAGGAACTTCCACAGTCAAAATTTCAGCTCCTAAAGTTGTCTTTAGGAGGGGTGATTTATGAGTGTTTGAGTTTCAAAAAATCGCCTAATACGCCGAAAAAATTATAAAAATGTGATGTGAGAAATGGAAAAATTGAATAACTCTACTACTTATGGCGTTTAGGACATAATTTTTTCACCACGAACTAACCTTGCCATAGGCCATCTGTAGAAGTAGTCGCCTGGATCCGTGCGTAACTCCTCGGGGTGAATTTTCACTGCTAGCTTATTAGGAGATTTTTCAGAATTTAAACTTCCATAACTCCCTTCCAAGTCAACTTTAGGGGCTGGAATTTTGTCTGTGGAAGTTGCTTGTGATGCTCTACAAAACCGTAAGAAAGTTTTTTTTTTTGGCGTGTCAAACCTCGAGTGGTTTCCTTGTTAGAATTTTTTTTAAATGTTCGAAATTAATTTTTGGTATTTTTCTTTATGTTGGTCTTCGTTTTTAAGAAATTCCAGAATAAAAATCACAAAAACCACTCAGATCAGTTAAATTCCTTAGATTCTTCTGAATGTCTCTTAATTCAAGAAAACCCACCAAATTTCTGTGTGGAGTTTTCCTGGTCCTGCCATATCTTTGAGATTTTTTTGATCCCTCGGAATGCCCTTAAAATTTTCAAAATTTGTTAATTCTTCAAAATTTGTGAATTTTTCTATATTCTTGGATTTTTTTAATTTGTACATTTTTTAAAAATTATATAAGTTCTTCGTGAATTATGGATCCTTAAAAGATTGTAAATTTTTCAAAATTCGTAAAATTTCCAAAAATTATAAATTTATCAACTTTTTTGAATTTTTTAAAATTTACAAATTTACAAACAGAAAATTTTCAAAATTTGGGAAACATTTTAATTTTTTTTATTCAATTTTGTTTTCAATGTAATCCGCTATTATGGCATTTATCGTTTTCCCAAAATTTAAGAATTTCAAATTTATTTTTTTAAAGGAGTGTCTCCCCCGCTAATTTTGGTATCAAAAACTGAAACACATGTTTCAGAATTGTTGATTCCATAGTTTAATTTCAGTTTCAGATATTCCTGGAAATGGGTAGTACAATGGGACAGTTTTCTGAATTAGGCACTTGTTCTTCGGAGATGCAAACACACAAAGGAATTTCTGTGAATAAACTATTTGCGTAACTCCTGTAATGTTTAGGGGCACTTGGAAACTTATAATAAAAAATTGCATTTGAAATTTTTTTGAACCTTAAGTATTTTTAATTTTCATATTATTGTATTCTTTGTTTAAGAAAAGTTCCCCTTTGAAATAATTATATAGTTTTATGCGGCATTGTAAACTTTAAGTTTGCAAATTTTTGAAAAAAGTGCTCTAATGAAACAAACAGGGTACCAATATGAGTAATCCGAGTAAGACCTGAAGTTCACATAAACCATTTTTATGGGCTTTTCTTCAATGCTGGAAAATTCCAAAATTTTCTGGAGGCATCAAAACGTCTCGAAACCGCTTCTCATAGAAAACTTCTCTGAAAGAGACAATCTAAAAAAAACAATTTAAAAACTCTGGTGCAATCCCCGGGGGTCATTTGACCTTAAGTGGAACTTTGTAAAAATTCGTATGCCGTTCGATTTGTATTGGTAGAATATGATTTTAGAGCGCATGAGCGAATTTTTATCTCACCCCTGGGAGGCTGGGGGCCCAAAATACGCGATTTTCAAGCTAAAAACTTGTAAAAATTCTCTCTCCGTGAGTTTTCAACCGATTTTTTTAAAACTTGGCACATAGGTAAAGGTACTAGAGGGGAGTGCTCTGAAATTTTTTCACATTTTTTCGGCCACTTTAATGACCTTGAATTTGACTTTGAAAATTTCAAATCGCTCTGGGGAGCACAGCTTTGGTGCTGTCTCAAAAATTTTTTCAAATTAACATTTCCCAATGTATTTCACACTCCTGAGAATTTTTTCAGATTTTTTCATGTGGTGGAAAGTGGTCAAACATTCAAAAAACTGGTGTAATTCATCATTTTTGTTGCTTAAAATAATTGTTTTCCATCAATTTTTCATTTTCTATAGTTTCCTGCTAAAAATATCATTATTTACTCGCCGTGTCCCATTTCGACCTTTATTCATTAATTTTTTACGACTATGATGTTTTGAGCGAATTTAATGCTTACACCATTGCAGTAGTCCAATGTAGTTCCTGCGGTTAGCTCAGGCATACTGCACTTTTTGAACCCGAGTTGAAACGTGATTTTTATATTAGTGTGGGACCCATAAGGAAATTTCTAAGAAGTAAAGTCATTAAAAATTTCTCTTATGGGGTGAGCGTGGGGGAGTTTTGGGAGAGGGTTATTCACGATTTTGCACAAAAAAGGGTCGGGGTAAGTTTGGTGACATTTTCATATAATTCGACCCTCTTGAACTCTAATCTACGATTAGTTTTACGATCAAAAGCGTAGAACTCGCTTAATCGTACTATTTGTGTCGCGAAAAGTGGCCGATTTTGAGAAAAAAACAGGTAAAATTGCGATTATTTTCATTAGAATTTGATACCAGTTTGTAATAGAATCCAAACCTTCTGAATTCGAATTTGTTATTGGTTTGCAGATAGGAAGTGAAATCAAGTGTGATACCTTCTTGATTGTCGATTTTTGGTGGCGAAAAACAGCAGATTTTCGCTAAAATCGACTCGAATTCGCATTTTCTCAACCAAATACCTGGAACCAATAATTTTTTCAAAACTGCACGAAATTGCGATTTTCAATTTTCTCAGACCTATCGAAAGCCGACCAAGGCTTCTCAAAGTAGGAAGTTCCTCAAGAAGAAATTAACTCAACTCCTGCCACCGCATGGAGCTAAAAAATTTCTTAGAGCATTTTCAACTCTTCAATTTTCTTGAGTTTAAACGAGATTGGAGCATTTTTTTGGTATATACCTAAACATTGGCCCGTGAATGCCGCACTTTCCACGAAAGCGCCATGGAACGTTTGACGCATCTATATGGGTCTAATCTAATTAAAATATTTCAGCGCACATTTTATAGAAAAGCTGCCGCATGCCGGGGTGTAGTCACCATTATTTTTTTTTTAAAGGGAAATGTGTTATTCGGTCGAAATTATACCATGAACGTTTCCAAGAGTTACAGGTTGTTCAAAATATTAGAAAAAATGAAAACTGACCACTTGTCGTTTAGCTCCATGCGGCGGCAGGAGTTGAGTTTTTTTCTTCTTGAGGAACTTCCTACTTTAAGAAGCCTTGGTCGGCTTTCGATAGGTTTGAGGAAATTGAAAATCGCAATTTCGTGTAGTTTTGAAAAAATCATTGGTTCCAGGTATTTGGTGGAGAAAATGAGAAATTGCGAATTCGAGTCGATTTTAGCGAAAATCTGCTGTTTTTCGCCACCAAAACAGTCCCTGCGGTTAATATGAAAAAACGGGGGCATACTGCACTTTTTGAACACGGGTTGAAATGTGGTTTTTATTTTAGTATGACCCAAAAGAAAATTTTCGAGAAGTGGAGACGTCAAAAATTTCCCTTAGGAGTGGGGGGGGGAGGGAGAGTATTAGGGAGGGGTTTACCCCTATTCTTTCACATGAAGAGGCTGGGGTAAATTTGGTGTCATTTTCATATAATTCGACCTTCCTGAACTCGAATCTGGGATTAGTTTTCCGAACTGAAGCGTATAATTCGCACAATCGTATGATTTGTGTCACGAAAAGAGGCCAATTTTTGCTAAAATCAACTCGAATTCGCAATTTCCCATCTTCTTAACCTAATACCTCGAACCAATCCTGATATGAAACCATTTTTAGACGTAATTCGAACCTCCTAAACACGAATTTATGATTAGTTTCCCGATTGGAAGTACAGAATTCTCTCAATCGTGAAATTGGTGTAGGGTAAAACGTCCAATTTTTGCTAAAATCGACTCGAATTCGCTATTTCCCATCTTCTCAACCCAATATCTCGAACCAATCCTGGTATGAAACCATTTTTAGACATAATTTGAACTTCCTGAACACGATTTTTAGATTAGTTTCCCGAATTGTTGGAAAAAATTAAAACTGACCACTCGTCGTATTAAACCCGAGCAGATGCGTTAAATTTTCCACCGCGCTCTCGTGGAAAGTACGGCGTTCACGGGGCAATAGATTTTACACAGAAAATACGAAAAAAAATTTCACTTCCGTTAAAACTAAAGAAAGTTGTAACTGATTAGTTGAGAATGTTCCAAACATTTTTTTAGCTCCATGCGACTTAAAGGGGCTGAATAAATTTTTTTACAAGATGGCTCAGCCCCGGAGTCCCAAGAAGCTAAAACTTTTGTTGATGCTTTCTCTGGGTTCAAAAAGTTTGAATTTGACAAAAAAATGATTTTATACCACAATTGGGAGGACGTGTGGTGTTTGGAAGAATTAAAAATCGCAATTCACATCAGTTTTGGCGAAAATTGGGCGTTTTACACTTCACTAATTTCACGATTGAGAGAATTCTCTCCTTCCAATCGAGAAACTAATCATAAATTCGTGTTTAGGAGGTTCGAATTTCGTCTAAAAATGGTTTCATATCAGGATTGGTTCGAGGTATTGGGTTGAGAAGATGGGAAATTGCGAATTCGAGTCGATTTTAGCGAAAATTGGCTGTTTTTCACTACCTACCAAAAATCGACGATCAAGAAGCTATTTCACTTCCTATGGGGAAACCAATAACAAATTCGAATTCAGAAGGTTCGAATTATATATAAAACTGGTTTCAAACCTTACTTGAACCATATCACTCGTCTCAAGATGAAAAAATCGCAATTTTACCTCTTTTTCCTCAAAATTGACCTCTTTACGTGACACAAATCATACGATTGTGCGAATTCTACGCTTCAGATCGGAAAACTAATCACAGATTCGAGTTTAGGAGGGTCGAATTATATGAAAATGACACCAAATTTACCCCAGCCCCTTCATGTGAAAGAATAGGGGTAAACCCCTCCCCAAAACTCCCCCTCCCTTCACTCCTAAGTGAAATTTTTGACGTCTCCACTTCTCGAACATTTTCTTTTGAGTCATACTACAAGAAAAACCACATTTCAACCCGTGTTCAAAAAGTGCAGTATGCCCGAGCTAACCGCAGGGACTAAAAATCAACAATCAAGAAGGTATTTCACATGATTTCACTTTCTATCTGAAAACCAATAACAAATTCGAATTCAGAAGGTTTGGATTCTATTACAAACTGGTTTCAAATTCTAATGAAAATAATCGCAATTTTACCTGTTTTTTTCTCAAAATCGGCCACTTTTCGCGACACAAATTGTACGATTAAGCAAGTTCTACGCTTTTGATCGAAAAACTAATCGCAGATTAGAGTTCAAGAGGGTCGAATTATATGAAAATGTCACCAAACTTACCCCGACACCATCCTCCGTTCTGGAATATGCTCGCTAAACAACTGAAAAAATTACCTTTTGTGAGTTTCGATGTTTTAATTTGAATGCATTTCGGTTTTTAAGTAGTTTGTATTTATGACGATGTCATATGTCCTAATAAATCCTTCGGCTGCAGTCAAAGAGAGAATCGTCATATATTCGTACACGATCGAGAAGTGTTATTGCTTCGGCTTAATAGACAAGATTTATTAGAAAAGTACAAAAAAGTACAAATATCACTCAATCAGTTTTGTCATTACAGAGATATCAGCGCAATGTGAAGGAGTGCGGGAAAAGGAACAGACAATTGCCACGTTTCTATTTGCAGTTGTCGTACTCGTATGATTTGTTTTCTCGTTATCATTCCTTTTATTTTTCAACTTCATAATCGAAGGTTTCATTTTTTAAAAAACGTCGAGCACTATTGTACGTATACTTGGCCATTTGTCACACTGACACCGCAACTAAGTATACGGTTTTTAAGTACCTAGTTTTTGTATATTGTACTTGAGACTCAGTTGTGAAATTTCATCGGACGAATTGCGAAAACAGACATGCATTTGTCGTATTCGCATTACATTTGTTTATTCCTTTTCAATTTTTGCGGATTTTTTTCTGTCTCAGAAGCGGGGTTTCCGTCCAGTTTACACACCGCGAAGTTGAGAAAAGTTATTGATTATTCTAGCAAATGGTCGCATGGTAAACCGTTAACGTTTTACACACCCCTTGATGAGACCTGTCTGGTAAACCAGACGGATTGTTCAAGTATGCATTTTTCCAATTCAGCTAAATAGGGTGGGTGTCCCAGAAAAAATCGAAGTTTTTCATTTGGTCATTTATTTCCGTATAAAATGCTCAAAATTTGAAAAATCTGCCAAAATAACATCCCTTTTAATGGTTTTTCGCAATTTTCGGCCATTGCGCCACCTCAATCGCCAAAACTGAATACGTGACGTAAATCTACGTCAAAAACACGTTTTTAGGATATTTTCAAAAATTAGTCAAACTTCGCTGTTAAAGTATTAAAAATTTCAAATGGCCAAAACCTCATGAAGGAGGGCACCAAAATTGATGGAAAAATTATTGTAAATATATCTCTACGTGATGTAACTTTGTGCCGAATAACAGAAAATTTCATTCACTTCCATTGGAATTAAAAATTATTGAAAGTAATGCAATAAAATGGCCATTGCTCCGGAAGAGAGGGGTGGGGGGGGGGGTCAAAATTTTTCCCAGAATTTTTTTCCATCAAGGTACACAATCTAGGGGCATTGGATTGAAATTCGAGGCTGGGGCCAAAAACTCCCCTTATCCCGGCTATACCCTTTGGTATGATGAACAACAAGACCGAAACAAAATTTTAGTGAAGGGGGGTCGCTTGAAATTTACTGTGGGGGGGTGGTATTTTAGGCTTCACCATCCTATGTGATAAGGTTGAGCAAAGTCGGCGTTCTTGGGGTCGATTTCGGATATTCTGAGCTCCCTGAACACGAATATGTCATTACTTTTGAAATCCGATAATTGGAAGTTCCCGAAATTTCGAATCAAACCCCCTCCTATTATTACCAATATTTACGAAAAATACCCCAAAAACGCAGTTTTTTGCCCCTACACCTCATACAACGGCCAGGAACGAATTTTCAATACGATATTCGGATAGTAGAGATTAGGGCTGGCGATTATAATCGATTAATCGATTAATCGATTATTTTTTTCTTTATAATCAGCCAAAATTCTTAATCGGTTAATCGATTAATCGATTATTCGATTATTTTAATCGATTAATCGGCCGATTATTTTTAATCGATTAATCGGCCGATTATTTTTAATCGTCTAATCGGTTGTTTTTTTGGAAGTCAAAAAAGTACCTAGCTCAAAAAGCACGGATTTCTGTTTTTTGTTTTCAAAACATCTGGTTGGAAAATTTTCATTTTTAAAAAAAATGATGAGTCAGCAAATTTCTCTTTTTTAATAATATTAGTCGACAGATTTTTCATTTTCAACCCCGAGATTTTTGCCCAAACTGAAGATTTTCACATGAAACAAAGAACTGAAATTGGATTGCAAATTTTTGTCCCAGGACGGGGAGGGGGAGGGGGCAAAGGTAAATTAATTGGTCGATTTGAGAAAATCGGACGATTATTTTTAATCGATTAATCTGGCGATTATTCTTAATCGATTAATCGATTATTTTTGTAATCGATTAAAATTCAAATAATCGGTTAATCGATTTTAATTTCTATAATCGCCAGCCCTAGTAGAGATCAGCCCTGATTTATTGACTCGCATCCGAGCTTCACACGTCTTCAAGGGGAGGAGTAATAGGTACCACAATCCTGCGACATCCCTGAGATTTTTTTAATTTCTCTAAATGCCTTTAGATTTCCAAAAAAAAAAATTAAATTTTAAATCCCCCTTTTTCGTCGTTTTTTTCTGTAGGTATGTCTCATTTTCTGCAAAGTATTGAATTGGTTTATCGCCTCATCTTGAGTAGTAAATATATTTAAAGGAGTGTCTCCCTCGCTAATTTTAGTATCGGAAACTAAAACACGTATTTCTGAATTACCGATTCTATGGTCTAATTTCAGTTTCAGATATTCCTGAAAATGGGCGATTCGATGAAAAAATCTTTAGAAATAGACACTTGTTCTTCGAATTTCGAAACATACAAAGGAATTGTTGTGTATAGACTACCCTGATAATTTCTGCAATGTTTTGGACTACCTTAATATTTAAATATAATGAAGAATTCATTTAATTTGTTTGGAGTTGGTATCTTACAATTTTCATGTTATACTTTTAATTAAAAAAAAAATCACGTTGAAATTTCCTTAGCTTTATGCGGTATTGTCAATTTTCAGTTTTGAGAATTTTATTTTATTTTATAGGTACACTTGGTTTATGAGTTGAGGATTACTTTAGTGGGCTCATTTTAAGTAAAACTAGGGGATTAGCCCATCCTTCGAATGGGATAGGGGTATAGTGATTTTGAGTTTTTGAGAGAAATAGAAAAATTGAAATCACTCTGCAATTTATGGCGTTTAAAATGTAATTTTTTTACCACTAATCAATTTTGCCATAGGCCATCTGAAATTTTTTTGTGACAGTCTTGGTGTAATATTTTGTAGAAATCATTTGCTCATCAGATCAAATTTTTAGCACGAATTTTGATTTTTGATTCAAAGTTCCAAGATTTGATTTTTAATGTTTTTTGGCAGTATCCCGCTGATCCAGGCAGGTACCCCATCTCCAGATGACCTATACCGAGGGTAGTTCGTGGTATAAAATTCATCTCCTAAATGCCATATGGAGGAATTTTTCGGTGCATATTAGATGATTTTTTGAGATTCAAACCCTATAACTCCCGGTCCCTCCCATGACAACTTGGGGCTGAAATTTTGGTTGTGGAAGTTTATTGCGATTCTGTACAAGCCTGTAAAAAATGTTCATTTGGCATGCCAGACGTGAACTAAAAAAAAAGGTAACAGTAGAAACTTATGAAAGCCCCAGAAATATTCAACTCTTCGAAATTGTTATCTATTTTTTCCTACCTACTAAATATCCTACTTCTTTCGAGGAAACTCTTTCCCCAAATTATTCAGCTTCTACATCATTTTCCAAAATTTGTAACTTCGAATCAAAATCCATATTTTTTGGTAAAAAATTTTCCTGGAAAAAATTTAGGAATACAGTGATAGCGTACTAATTCTAAAATTTTCTAGAAACTCTGAAACTTCTCGAGACTAAGATCTCAAAGGGGTGAATCCTCTGTAGGAAAAGTCGAATTTTCTTCCAAAAGTATCGCAGCTGTGAAAAGTTCGAAAAACTGGCTTGTCCTATTCCATTTTAAATATCCCAAAACTTCCAATTTATAATTTGGTTCCCTATAAGGCGCGCCCGCAGAAGGTAGCAGACGCTACCTCATGAACTTTTTTTTTTGGTACAGTATTAGGGATTATTCAGGATTAAATCCTCGAAATTCAGTTTGGCCATTTCTTTCTGTACAAAACGCTCAAAATTTGAAAAATCGTCCAAAATAACAACATTTCTGGAAGGGTTTCTTTTGTTCAAATAAACAGCCAAAACCCCTCTACAAGATGTAACATTGTGCCAAAAAACAGAAAATTTCCTTCACTTCCGTTGAAAGTAAGATGAAATTAGCTCCAGCTCCGATTTTTATTCTAACCCCTCAAAACGTGTCCCTTGATATAAAAAATTCAGGAAAAAGTTACAGAAATGTTGTTATTTTGGCAGATTTTTCAAATTTTGAGCATTTTATACGAAAAAAAAAAATGAACAAATGAAAAAACTAACATCGGATTCGTGTTAAACAGGTCAAAATACCCCGATAAACACCCTTTTCGCGATCATTTTACTTTAAATGTCGAAATTCACTTTTTTTCATTGATTTTTCATGACAATAAAACTAAATTTTGAATTGGTACGTGGTACTAAGAAAAAAACTGACTAAATTTTCTAAAAATAAATAGCCGATTATTGATGGCAAAGTAATACGAAAAGGAAACAATTTTAATTTGAAAAAAAAATTAATTGCATTGCTAACCAACAGGTCTTCATTTTTTCTGACTTCTGATTGGTTCTGAGATCATTTTTTTACCTACTAAATTACCTACCTAGTTGAAATTTTGAAATTTTTCGATAGAATTTGGCAACCAGCAATGTTTATTTCGACGCTGGCAAAATTTTACGCCGGTAAACGATGATCGCCCCCATGAAAAATAAAATTCGAAAAGTTTGGAAAGTGGATTTTAGTATAATAGGATTATATTGGCATTGGCTGATAGACCTAATATCTAGAATTCGATTATCGACTTTCTTTTTGATCCGACTCCCTCTCCTTGAATTTTTAAAAAAATTACGGTGAGGGGGTTGGATCATAAAGTAAGTCGATTTACAAATTCTACGCCCTCAAATTCGTTAGAAACGATATGCCACACGATATTTCCATTTTTCAACATACTTTTTCTCAAAATTGAGGGGCTGGCGAGGCACTGATGGGTCAAATACAAAAAAAATTTAAGCAAATATTCGGACTCAGTACCCTCAAAAACCTAACAAACGAAAGGTTACGCGGTATTTTTCATTTTCTTGAATTTTGGCCCTATCAAGGAGGCTGGGGGGGGGGTCAAATCGGTCGAATGAAAAACTAATTGGTACGTGTAATCAATGTGTTACTTTACTTTTTCCGATTTTTTTGAATTTAGGTCAAAATTGTGGACCCCTGCCCCTCAGGGGTATAGAGATCCAATCTTGAAAATTTGTTGGTTGAAAAAAGGGTGAAAACGTCTACTCACTGTAATTTTTTCAGATTTTTAAATTGTAGCTTTCGTCTTTTATTCGTATCATGAAAGTTTAGCTTTCACCACCAATGTTCAACTTCGAGCTTTTAAAAATATGATTACTATTTTTGAATCTCCTATTGATTCTCTTTCAGACCCTGCAAAAAGTTTTCGCCCAAGTACAACCCATCTCGAGTTATGAGCCTTCAAATTTGGGTAATTTGGCTAAACATCGCAATTGTACAAAACTTACGAGACCCCCCCCCTCTCCAGCTCTCTTGAGGGATGGAAAAGAAATGATCATGGTTTTGTGCATACTTAATGGGAAATTGCGAATTAATTCGCAATTTCGCTAAAATCGGCTCGTTAGCGAAAGCCGGCTGTTTTTCACTACTAAAATACTTCCTATCGGGAAAACAATAACAAATTCAGATTCAGAAGGTTTGAATTATATTGAAAACTGGCTTCAAACCCCACTTGATCAACGTTACTCGTCTCAAGATGAAAAAAGTCGCAATTTTACCTCTTTCCACTTAAAATTGCCACGTTTCCCGACACAAATTGTACAATTGTGCGAATTCTGCAATTTTGATCGGAGAACTAATCACAGATTCGAGTTCAGAGAGTCGAGTTATATGAAAATGACACCAAATTTACCCCGAACCCTTTATGTTTCCCCTCATTCACCTCCTAAGGGAAATTTTTAATGGCTCCACTTCTCGAAAATTTTATTTTGGGTCGTACTAAAATAAAAACCACATTTCGACTCGTGTTCAAAAAGTGCAGTATTCCCTCGTTTTTTCATGCTAACCGCAGGGGCTAGCTGTGTTATCGTACTCATATATGAATATGATTCATTTTCTCGTTATCATTTCTTTCATTTTTAGGATTTATTATCGAAGGTTTCATTTACGTACGTATACTTTATCGTTTGTCACACCGACACTGCAACTAAGTTTAAGGTTTTTATGTAGCTTTTGAGTATTGTATTCGAGGCTCCCAAAGCTGTAAAATTTTATCGGGCAGATTGCGAAAGCAAACCAACTTCTATAAACTATAAAGCGGTTACCTACACAGAAACTGAAGGTAGGTAATTATTTTCGGTTTTGTCCATCGGCTGCTTCTTCTGAGTGACGTCACACACCAGGGCTTACTTTTTTTGAGATATTTTTAATTCAAAAAAAGTTGAACTTCGAACTTTCAACTAAAATATTTCGAAAACTAAGCTTTTTAAGAGAAAAATTAATCGAACTGTACAGAAAGAAAATTTTACGCTCTACAATTTATACTCTATTAATTTTTTTCTTAGATCCTTTTTTTTCTTCAGAAAGTCGACTTCAAGTGTCAAAGGTTATCAAAAAAAAGTAGAAAAACTGTTCAACAAAAAATTCAAATTGTGAAAAATTCTTGGGCGATGGAATTTTTTCACTGCTTTTTTCGTGATCAGTGTGAAAAATACTATAAAAATCACTCATTATACTTCAAACAGCATTTCAAAATCTCAAAAATGTCGACCTGTGTTATTCTTCTCTCAAATAAAACTTAAGTCAGTAAATTAATAAAATACTTGAAAAAAAAATTGAAAAAATGAATTTCTATTAGAATAAAAAAAGTTGATAAAAAAATGTATTTTTAATAAATGGAAAGGGGAAAAGAATTAAAATTTTGAGCCTCTATGCCCTCTCATGCCACCAGGGACAGGGGCGTCTACGGGGGTTTAAATCGAAAAATTAAGGCCAAATTTGAAATCAGCAACCTAAATTAAATAAATTTTACCTTTGCAAGTTATTACTCAAAATTAAAATTTCGGCGCAGTACTCGAGTTAAAATGTTGAACCCCCTGCCCTGTCATGTCCATGGGAGTACCTGGGGGGTTGAAATCAAAAAACTGAGGCCAAATTTGAAATCAGAAACCCAAATTACATAATAGTATGCCATTAACCGAAATTGTTTGGCCATTCGCTCCCCATCCCCTCAGGCATCTTTATGTCCCTAGGGACATCTAGGGGATTAGAATCGAAAAAATTCGGTAAAACAAAGACCAAATTCGGAATCAGCGACTCAAAATATGTCAGATTATGCCCTTTTACCGAATTTTTAATGCTAAAATGTGAAATTCGAGTTTTGGACCCTCATTACGTCCTTTGGGGACCGTTTTTTGAGCAAAGGAGGCGCCCCCCCAAAAAAAGTTATGAAAGGAAATGGTAGAGAATTAAATTTTCTTTCGTTAGTGTGTCATTAGATTTTTTTGAAGCGGCTTAGTTTTCAAGTTATTCGCGCTCAAAGTTCAGATAAACAATATTAAAAAGCTGTTTACAAATTTCAAGTCCTTCCGGGGTCGATACACCTCAACCGATTGAGCTGAAAAATTTACTGTAGGACGCTCTAACCTCCCTCTGCCACTCCTGAAAATTTCATTTCAATCAGTTGAGGGGTTTTCGAGAAATCGAAATTTACAGTTTTCCCCATCCCGCCCCGTCTACTCTGAAAGAAACACATACACGCCTACTGTGGAAGAAATGCATACATAAAGTTTAATATCTCGAAAACGGCTGAATGGATTTGAAATCTCACAACTACATCACTAGCCTTACATTTTTTGTGATATGTGTCCCCTTCTGTAAGTTCACAGTTTTCGAGTTAAATCGCAAACAAAAAAGGGACATAAACGTATATGTGACGCCGCATACGAAAAGGGGGCATTTCCCAAAAAAATGAGTTTTGAGTTAGTGATTGATCCTTCTATGAAATTTCACGTAGAATTCGATAAAAATATCGCCAGTTCAATTACTCGACTTTAAAGTGTTGGAAAAAGGAAAATGGCTTTTAAAAAGGGAAAAAAATCAAAAATGCTCAAAAGTGCTCAAAAAAAAAAATTTATTTTTTTTTTATTTTCGCATACAATACGATGTAGAATTTAGTAAAACCATCGCCTGATCGAATTTTCCCTTCGAAATACGAAAATAATGATGTTTGAGTTGACTAAAAAAAAGGGGGGAAATTGTACATCGCCGATGACTGGCCGATGAGCGTAAATATTTCGGCGAAATGATGCTGGAGTGTGTCAAGGTCACATAGAGCTAGAAAAAAATCCCCCGTCCTTCAAATTCAAAGAAAAAAGAAAAAAACAATTTTCGAAGAAGGCATCGACGACGACCTCGAAATTGACGATCCTGATAATGAACTACAATAATGTTAAAAAATAAATAAACTACCTATTTACCAAATAATATTTTTTTTTTAAATTGTAATGATATTTTCATTATTAATGGGGGTGGTTTGGGGTGGGGGTTAATCAATCATCCCATGTAATCAGTAAAACCATCTGAACCCCCAGTCCCCACCATTGAATCGAAGCAGGCGATGTTTTTCATTTAATTTTGAAAAATTACACCGCTAAAACACCGAATTTAAGAAATTGAAGAAATATGCATATACTGGGAGGGGTGTATCTTGCGTGGGGGAGGTCGTACAAAAATTTTTATAGAATCAATTTAATGAGAAATTTTACGCTCTTTAAAATTGTACGGAACTATTTTTTCAAAAAACCCAATAGGAAACGAGTAAAACGCGAAAAACTGGTTTGGGGGACACAAATGTGGAGCTGGGGGGAAAAGCTGCAGGCCAATTTTGGGTGGGTTTTTGTATGTTCATTAAAGAGTTATTGGAATGTATCGGAGCTCCCAAAAACCTACATTTTGATACCCATGTTGTATTTTTCAAAATTTTAGGCCCCTCTCTCCCCCTAGGGGCTCAATTTTGGTATTTGGGTCAAATGAGTACTGGAATGAGAATGAGCGCCCCTGAAACCATGCATGTTGATACTAATATCGTATAATCGTATTTTTTGAAATTTTGGGCCCCATCACCCCCCTGAGGGACTCGATTTTGGGTTCTGGGTTAAAATAGTGCCGGAATAAGATCCAGCGGTCTGGAAACCCTGCATTTTGATACCCATATTGTATTTTTTGAAATTTTGAGATCCTCTCCCCCTAGGGGGCTCAATTTTGGTTTTTGGGTTAAATGAGTGCCGGAATAAGATTCAGCGCCCCCAAAAACCTATATTTCGACACCCATATCGTATTTTTCAAAATTTTGGACGCCCTTTTCTCCCCTAGGGGGCTCAATTTTGGTTTTGGGGTCAAACGAGTTCCTGAATCGGAATCAGCGTCCCTCAGAACCTACATTTCGACACCCATATCGCCTTTTTTCCGCAAACTTCAAAAATCTCAATTTTTCACCCCCTCACTCAAGGGTGAGTATTTCGAAAATACTCAAAAAAATGCAAATTCTGAAAAAACATCGTGAAAGTAGACACTTCAAGGTATTATTTCACGGTGCCCTTTTTTCCAACCCGATTGGCGATTTTGAGTAATCGAGCCATTTCACCCTAGCTTGTGCATTTGGCACACTGTGGACGTTCCCTCCAACTATGACGAACTATTCAGTACTCGTCTTTTCCAAAATGGAAAAGTCCGTAAAAAAAAATGGTATACCTTTCTATGGACCTCCTTTCACTTTTTCCTCCACCTACCCCTGAAAATTTTCAATGCAAGATCGAAAATAGCCAATTTTGGGTGAAATCTGGACTCCTTTTAAAACAAAGGGTCTGGTGTGATTTGGGGGTCATTTGGCCCTTGGTGGAACTTTGACAAAATTTTTATGCCATTCGACTTGCCTATGTAGAAGATGATTTTAGAGCGCAAAAACGAATTTTTACCACACCCCCCGGGGACGGGGGCCTCAAAATACGTGATTTTCACTCTAAAAATTCTATCTCCGCGAGTTTTCAACCAATTTTTTTCAAATTTGGCATGTAGGCAGAGGTATTAGAGGGGAGTACCCTGAAATTTTTTCAGATTTTTTCGACCATTACAATGACCTTAAATTTGACCTTGAAAGTTTAAAATCGCCCTGGGGGCACCGTTTTGGCGTGTGGTATAAAGAAAAAAATATTTTCATGTTTCTCACTCTATTTTACACTACTTAGAATTTTTTTCAATTTTTTTTGAGTGGTGGCCTATGCGTGACGTTCAAAAAACCGATAAATCGGTCGTTTTACCCAGTACTTGAGAAATGCACTTTGAAAAAAGACGAACATGTTAATCGCAATTTTATAGCTGGAAAAGCTTCTATATGATGTCCAGAGTCTTTGATAAAGTCGCATCGCCCCAGCCCCTATTGCTTTTTTTGGGGGGGGGGGGGCTTTATGAAAGAAAAAATTGTTTTGAACCGATTTCGCTCAAATTCACGTAAATGGTTCTGTAGGTGTAGAAGTACTCCCCAAAAATTTTTAGCCCCTCTCGACCTCAGGGGGCTGAGCGATCGTTTCCCAAAGTTGGACATTTTTGGTTAAGATGACAAAAAAATCGAGTTTTTCGACTATAAAACCGCTCCAAAACTCTAATTTTGAAAAACTTGGTATTTTCTGTGCACATTTTGAGGTGACGAATCCGACTAGCCCATCAAATTTTTCATTCGAATGGTTTACACCCCCCTCCCCATCACGGCCCGTTTGAAAGTGTACAGATCGTGGGTTTTTCAAAAAAAAATAACTTTGTTACATAGGTGACCCAAAAATGACATTTCGCGAGAAAATGAAAATTTTTTGATTCAAAATGTTCAATTATGATGTCTCGAGTGTGTGGTAAAAAAGCACCGCACCTACTCCTCGTTCTTTTTGTTGGGGGGGGGGGGGGGTGAGGGAGCCCGTTTCAAAAAATGTTTTTTTTTTCCGCATCGATTTTGGTCAACTTTACATGTCAACTCATTAAGGTACAAAAATATTTGTTTACGAACATCAGCTCCCGACACATCAGGGGGTTGTGCCATTATTTTTCAAATCTGAGCAGTTTTTTGAAAAATTACATAGAAATATTCTTCAAAAAATTTTAGGCTCCCGCGACTTAGGAGAAAGGTTTAGCCATTGCTTCCTAAAATTTCAGGTTAGTATCTGAATATTTTTCATTCACCTAATTGAAAATTTAAGTAGGTTGATACAATTCCACTTGCCCCCTGATGTGTTGCGAGCTGAATTTTGTAAAAAAAATATTACGAGGTCATTTTTTTCTGAAAACCCCACGATCTGTACACTTTCAAACGGGCAGTGATGAGGAGGGGGTGTAAACCATTCGAATGAAAAATTTGATGGGCTAGTCGGATTCGTTACCTCAAAATGTGCACAGAAAATACAAAGTTTTTCAAAATTAGAATTTTGGAGCGGTTTTATAGTCAAAAAACTCGATTTTTTGTCATCTTAACCAAAAATGTCCAACTTTGGGAAGCGATGGCTCAGCCCCGTGAGGTCGAGGGGGGCTAAAAAATTTTGGGGAGTACTTCTACACCTACAGAACCATTTACGTGAATTTGAGCGAAATCGGTTCAAAACAATTTTTTCTTTCATAAGGCCCCCCCCCCCCAAAAAAAGCAATAGGGGCTGGGGCGATGCGACTTTATCAAAGACTCTGGACATCATATAGAAGCTTTTCCAGCTATAAAATTGCGATTAACATGTTCGTCTTTTTTCAAAGTGCATTTCTCAAGTACTGGGTAAAACGACCGATTTATCGGTTTTTTGAACGTCACGCATAGGCCACCACTCAAAAAAAATTGAAAAAAATTCTAAGTAGTGTAAAATAGAGTGAGAAACATGAAAATATTATTTTCTTTATACCACACGCCAAAACGGTGCCCCCAGGGCGATTTTAAACTTTCAAGGTCAAATTTAAGGTCATTGTAATGGTCGAAAAAATCTGAAAAAATTTCAGGGTACTCCCCTCAAATACCTCTGCCTACATGCCAAATTTGAAAAAAATCGGTTGAAAACTCGCGGAGATAGAATTTTTAGAGTGAAAATCACGTATTTTGAGGCCCCCGTCCCCGGGGGGTGTGGTAAAAATTCGTTTTTGCGCTCTAAAATCATCTTCTACATAGGCAAGTCGAATGGCATAAAAATTTTGTCAAAGTTCCACCAAGGGCCAAATGACCCCCAAATCACACCAGAGCCTTTCTTAGAAAAGCACCAAAAAATACAAAATTTGTATTTTTTGGTGCTGCTTGACTGATATTAAATATCAGTCAAGCTGTTTGGTCGTGAAAGAGATACCAGCGCAACATAAAAGAGTGGTAAAAAGGAAACAAGTTAATTGCCATGTTTCTGTATACCGATACTTTAATGCACAGGACTGCTATGTCCACTTTTTTTTCTTTCCAAAAAAATGAGTTTTGTTGCTGCACAGTAATTCTATGTCCTTATTTTTGTAACTACTACGGCATTAAACTTCATCACAATGCTGTGCCTGAACGTGTCGTTACTGCACAGATGTGCTAAGTCCAAACCCGACACCCTTGTGATGCATTTATTACTCATTTTTTTGAAGAAAATAAAAGTGGACATAGCAGTCCTGTGCATTAAAGTATCGATACAGTTATCATACTCGTGTTATTCGTTTTCTCGTTATCATTCCTTTAATTTTTCAACTTCATAATCGAAGGTTTCAATTTGTAAAAAACATCGAGCATTATTGTACATATACCTACTTACGTGGACATTTGTCACACTGTTTCAAGTACCTAGTTTTTGTATGTTGTGCCTACCTATTCAAGACTCCCAAAATTGTAAAATTTCATCGGGAAAATTGTGAAAACAGACATGCATTTGTCGTACTCGCGTTACGTTTTTTTATTAATATTAAATTTCTTCGGATTTTTTTCTACCTTAGAAGCGGGTTCTAATGCTTGGGCGCCGTCCAGTTCAATCGCTAAGAAGTTGAGAGCAACTATAGATGCTTCTAGCAAATGGTCGCATGGTAAACCGTTAACGTTTTACACACCTCTTGATGAGACCTGTATGGTAAACCGGACGCAATGTTCAAGTAATAATTTTTCCAATTTGCCTACGTAAAATGCACTCTCGATCTGTTGAAGTAATTATCTTCGATCATCGATGCTGTATAGTAAAAGTGACCCTTCAGAATAAAGTCACCGTGGCGACAATGACTGGCGGCCCTCGGGGCAATAACGTTTATCAGTTTTACACTTACTCGTTTTCTTGGAAAGCTTGCGAGTGTACTGGGTAAATATTTTATCAATTTTTAAAGATTTCTCGATTTCTAAACAGTATATACGTTGTTCGGTTTGAATTTCGATATAGAACTTATGATTTTAAAGCCGACGTGATCTATTTCAATGCGAAGTATGGCTCGTATGACGAAGCTTTAACACACTGGGATGGTATCGCTGTAGTCACTTTTCCAATCACAACCAGTGTGAGTGTTTATCACGAGCTAAATGATTAAGTATACAAATTTTCTAGAAATTTCTTGCGTAATTTTTAGGGTAATTTTTCCAATCCGAAATTCGACGAGTTCGGCAAATTCATGGAATGTCAGTTGAAGGATCACAAAAGTGTTGGTAAAATTAAGAGCGCCCATACGTATATCTGGTTTGTGAATTTCCCTCACGGTGGTATTTATCATACGTGTACGCAAAAGTATCGCGATCAAGATATGGGCAAGCAGACTACCGCAATAGTTATTCTTTTGCCATCGGATCCCGGCGTGAATTTTATTTCTAGTAATCAGGTATACTTACGAGGTAAAAATAATAAATCAATTGCAAATAGTGCAACCGCAAACCGTAAAAAATTATTTTTAGTGAAAGAAGCATGAAAGTTGGTTTGATGAACAACAAGACCGAAATAAAATTTTAGAGAGAAGGGTCATTCCACGTCAGTTCGTACGCAAAGTAGTAAGGAGGGGATTTTTTTCATTTTTTCTATGTGGGTAGACCTCGATGAGAGATGACGAATGCCGCAAACTGCAGCTTTTAAAGTCTTTTTGGAGGGCTGCCACGAGCATTTAAAGTTTTGAGGTAAGCAGGCATCCCACGGGGTTACTTTTATAGTAATCATGTTACTTTTTTCAAGCAAAGTCACTATTTGTTACTTTTTGCACTCAAAAGTTACTATTTGTTACTTTTCTCTCAAAAAAGTTACTTTTTTCAACAATTTCACCAAAAAATAAATTTTTGGTATTTTTTGGATAAAAAAAAAAGTTGAAAAAAATCTCGTACACCAGTGGCATTTTAGTATTACGAACCCTCTTGGTATAATTGAAGTGGCGTGGCGTAAGGACCGAAAATTGCGAAAAACCGTGAAAAATGTTGTTATTTTGGGAGATTTTTTCAAATTTTGAGCTTTTAATACGAAAAGAATTGATCAAATGAAAGAACCAATCCCGTATTCGTGTTCAGCAGGTCAAAATACCCCGATAAACACCCTTTTCGCGATCATTTTACTTTAAATCTCGAAATTTAATTTTATTGTCATGAAAAATCAATTTAAAAAGTGAATTTCGACATTTAAAGTAAAATGATCGCGAAAAGGGTGTTTATCGGGGTATTTTGACCTGCTTAACACGAATCCGACATTAGTTTTTTCATTTGGCTATTTCTTTCCATATAGAACGCTCAAAATTTGAAAAATCCGCTAAAATAACAACATTTTTTACGGTTTTTCGCAATTTTCGCCCCTTGCGCCACCTCAATCGCCAAAACTGAATACGTGGCGTGAATCTACGTCAAAAACTCATTTTAAGGATATTTTCAAAAATTAGTCGAACTTTGCTTTCAAGATCTTTTTTACAGTTGAAAATTTCAAATGGTCAAAACCTCATGAAGGAGTGCACCAAAATTGATGAAAAAATTATCTTGAATAGACTTTTACGAGATGTAACTTTGTGCCAAAGAACAGAAAATTTCATTTGCTTCCATTGGAATTAAAAATTCTTGAAAATGGCGCAATAAAACGGCTATAGCTCCGAAAGGGAGGGGGTTGGAGGCCAAAATTTTTTCCAGAATTTTTTTTTCATCAAGGTACACAATCTGGGAGCATTAGATCAAAAATCGGGGCTGGGGCCAAAACCACCCCTTATCCGGCTATACCCTTTAGTTTTTTTGTTTTTTTTATTTTGGTTATGCTCATTATGAGAATAAATAGTTTCGATGTTCCTTATAATACTAGGTATATGTATTACGTACACAAATAAATATTTTTTGAATTTTTTTACATTTTCTGGGCTAAATAATGAATTGAAATTAAAAAAAAGGTTACTTTTTTGAACTTTTCTGGTTACTTTTTCGACTATCAGAAGTCCCTAAAGTTACATTTTTTTTCAAATTTTGTGTGGGATGCCTGGGTAAAGTTGGATAAGGTGAATTTGGGGCGTGGATAACTCGAAAACCACGATGGGTTGGAAGTTGAAACTTTTTCTAATGTGTAGAGCCTTTGAAGAGATTTTTGAGGATTTTTTGAAAATCAGTGTTGCCACTTTTTTTAACACGAAAAATTAGCTGTAAAAGTTTAAAAAAGACCTTTTCCTTTGATGTCAATCGCCAAAAATTCTGAAAAAAATTTGTAAAGTAGGTACAACCTTACATGCTGATTAATATATTAAAAAATTGAGGTGACGTTATTTCGTATTTTCGAGGAAAAAAATTCCAAAGATTGGAAGAAAATACAATTTTATTTTTCAAAGGTCAAAATAGTGAATTGATTTTTTTTTATTAATTTTACACCATATTCGAAGAAAAAGTCGGTAAAAGAATTTTAACTCCATTCAACACCAGGTAATATGTGTGAAAATGCAGAGTTATTAAATGAGGGGCTTGGTTCCAAAACTCACTTTTTCTACGAAAATTTACTACGTTTTCTTTGCGGATTTGGGTTCCGTTCTTAATGCTTCACGACTCTACAATCTCCATTTTCATGTTAACGCTTCGACTTTGCTATAATAGACGTAAGAAAAGTAACTTTGATGTTGAAACTCACTTTTGTCTAATCGTTTTCCGTTGTTTTCTCAAAAAGTATCTTTTTGGCAAAAGTGAGTTTTGGAACCAAGCCCCTCAAATGTTAACTTCAAAAGTTGGAATAAAAACGTTTTGATTATATACAAATTTTTGGGGCTTGAATAATTTTTGACTTGAGTGACTCTGTCACAAAAAACTCATTAACTCAACTTTAAATCAAGTTAGAAAGCTGTTCTTATTGCTCGAACGCGTAATTTATCATAAAAAACTCGAAATATATGCGTTTATACGACGTTTTCAATGTTTTTGTACCTAACAAATTTTTAAGGGGTCCAAATTAGGCGAACAAGAAAATTCTCTTTGAAAATTGACCTTTCGAAAAAAAATAGAATTCCATCTATTATTTCAGGGGCCAGGTTAAATAAGACGCGTTTTTATACAGACTCCGTGGTCTCTGAAAATATACCGAATTTACTCAATTTTGAACTTGAATGTTAAAAGTTTACATTTTTTGAAAAAATCTTTAAAATTTCTCCTTTAATCGTTTTTTGTCTCATTTTGAAGAGAATTTCTTCAGCTTTTTCGTGATATATCATAAGTTGAATTTTGCTGAAAATCTCTGAAATTATACGTGTTGAATAGAGTTAAAATGCTTTTATCGACTTCTTCGAATATGGTACATATGAAATTGACAAAAAAATCAATTTACACAATTTTGACCTTTGAAAAAAAAATTGTATTTTCTTCCAAGCTTTGGAATTTTTTTTCTCGAAAATACAAAATAACGTCACCTCACTTTTTTAATATATTAATCAGCATGTAAAGTTGTACCTACTTTACAGATTTTTTTCAGAATTTTTGGCGATTGACATCATAGGGAAATGTCATTTTTCAACTTTTACAGCTAATTTTTCGCGTTTAAAAAGTGGCAACACTGATTTTCAAAAAATCCTCAAAAACCTCTTTACAGTCCCCACATATTGGAAAAAGTTTCAACTTTCAACCCATCATGGTTTTCGAGTTATCCACGCCCCAAATTTACCATATCCAACTTTACCTCAAAACTTTAAATGCTCGTGGCAGCCCTCCAAAAAGATTTTGAAAGCTGCGGTTTGCGGCATTCGTCATCTCTCATCGAGGTCTACCCGCATAGAAAAAATGAAAAAAAAAACGACACACCCCCCCCCCCCACTAATTTGCGTACGAACTGACGTGGAATGACCCAGAAGTCACTTGAAATTTTTCATAGGTGGTGTGTGGGGGTGGTCTTTTGAGGCTTCACGCCCCCTATGTGGTAAGTCTAGCAAAGTTGGCGCTCTGGGGGTTGATTTCGTATATTTCGACCTCCCTGAACACGAATATGTCGTTACTTTTTTGAAATCAAATAATTAAAAAGTGCCCGAAATTTCGAATTAAAAACCCTCCCATTTATACCAATATTTGCGAATAATACACTGAGAAAAATGGAGAATGAAAAATGAATAGAAAGTGTTGCAAAAAATTATAAATTTTATTCAAAAAAAATAAATTTTATCCAAAAAAAAAATTTATCCAAAAATAATAAATTTTATCAAAAAAAATAAAGTTTATCCAAAAAAAATAATAACGGGGCACCATTCGCAAAATTAGCAATTTTTATCAAAAAACATAATAAAATTTATCACGAAATTTGGTAAAGTTTATTGCATAGAAAATAAAGTTTGTCAATTTTGCGATAAATATTATTATTTTTTGAATAAATTTTTTTGAATAAATTTTACTAGTTTTGTGAATGGTGCCTTTTTATTATTACGTTTAATAAAATTTATTTTTTATTTTTTTGAGTGTACCCTAAAACCGCAGTTTTTGCCCCTACACCTCATACAACGGTCAGGAATGAATTTTTAATGCGATATTCGGATAGTAGAAGTCAACCCTGATTTATTAACCCGCACCCGAGCTTCACACGTCTTCAAGGGGAGAAGTAAGAGGTACCACAATCCTGCGACATCCCTGAGATTTTTTTAATTTCTCTAAATGCCTTTAGATTTCAAAAAAAAAAATTTAAATTGCAAATCCCTCTATATTTCGTCGTTTTTTCTGCATGTCTCATTTTCTGCAATGTATTGAATTGGTTTATCGCCTCATCTTGAGTAGTAAATATTTTTAAAGGAGTGTCTCCCTCGTTAATTTTAGTATTAAAAACTAAAACACGTAATTTTGAATTACCGATTATATGGTCTAATTTCAGTTTCAGATATTCCTGAAAATGGGTAATACAATGGGACAGTTTTCTGAATTAGGCACTTGTTCTTCGAATTTCGAAACATACAAAGGAATTGTTGTGTATAAACTACTCGCGTAATTTCTGCAATGTTTTGGAGTACCTATTTAAATATAATGAAGAATTCATTTAATTTGTTTGGTCTTGGTATTTTAAAATTTTCATATTATATTTTTAATTTAAAAAAAATTCACGTTGAAATTTCTTTATTTTTTTGCAGTATTGTCAGTTTTCAGTTTTGAGAATTTTTTTTATTTTATACACTAGTTTATGAGTTGAGGATTACTTTAATGGGCTCATTTTAAGTAAAATTATATTGGCATTGGCTGATAGACCTAGTAGTCTAGAATTCGATTATCGACTACATATTTTTTCTCTGAAATTAATCAGTTTTTTTCACCTATGAGTTATCTTTTGTTGAATTATGATTTTTTTTTCATGTTCACAACAATAAATCAACTATTTAAAAAACAAAAATCAGCTTTTTGCACATTTTTTTCTTTGTTTAGAGTAGTTAACCCGTTCTTTCCGTGTTCTTAATTTCTTAAAAATTATTTTTTGCTTTTATTGACAAAATTTGAAAAGTTCGATATTTTTCATATAAACCACATAAAGTACATGGTTTATTGTACACAATAGCAAAAAAAAGTCATTTTTGAAAAAAACCTCAGTTAACCCGTTCTTCCCATGAGGTCTTCATATCTTTAATTGGTGTTTTTTTTTTTCATTTCAAAGCAGAAAAAATAAAATCATTTTAAAGACATTTTTTGATGCGAAAAATAAATGTTCTTGAAAAAATTTACCGTCAGTATTTAAAAAAAAATTAAATCCGTAATATTGGTGTAGAGGGAAGTGACTTCCCATCGGATTTTTTTTGAAAAATTATAGTCCTCTGCAAGTGGTTTGATCCACAAACGGGGCACCCTGAAAAATTCGAAAAAATGGAGGTTTGGGGAAAAAATTCCCACAAGCAAAGGACTCATGGCAAAAATCTGAAACAAAGGTATTTTGGTAGTAAAAACTCCACTTTTTCAGATGCCGCGTTCAGTTTTACCTGAAACTCAAAATTTCAGGGTCTTTTGGGCGATCATAAAAACTAATCCACAAATGGTACTTCGCTGTATAAGATTACTTTTTTTCTTTAAAACGAAAAAATTACTTTATTTTTCATTTTTCGCCTCTTCCCCCGAAATTAAATCGTCAATAGCAGATCCATAGGGAACTGAATCGTGTTAGTGTGTGCGTGAAAACCATGACTGTGTGATTTGAATTAAAAAATTCTGGAAAAAGATTTTCGATTCGGACCAAATAAGATTCGTATAAAACGGAGCCGTACGCACAATGATAATGTGACGTCACGATTCAGTTTCCTATAACACGTTATTCAAGTTGCCTATCGAATTCGCCGTAAATACAAGTCTGTCGCGTATTTACGGCGAATCAATTAGGCAATTTTATTAACATGATTTTTTCATCAGCTCACGCATCTGCCTGACAAATAAAGCTGTGGTCAGTTTATGTTGAACGCTCGTCGTGTAAACATTGTCTAAAAATTGAAATTTGGAAAATTGTCTTGTATCTCGCTCAAGCGAAATTTTTTTCAAGACATCACGTTAACGAAATGAAAAACTGATTTTAAAAACTTTTTTTTAGCCGATTGGAGAAATAATTTTTGGTTGTTGAGGGGGGAGAGGGGGATGAATCCATGAAACCCTCATATAGCTACGTTGATGGATAGGAAATTTGGTGAGTTTAAGGTGAAATGAGGAAGGTAATATACTTACATATTAGGCTTTTACATTGAGGAAATTATTAGAGTTCGATACGTTGATGGCTTCTATTTTCTATTGAACGTTCCAAAACTAATCCAAAAATTATTATTTATTCAATTTTGACTATTTTAATAAATTTTATAGAATTTTCAAAGTGTTTAAAGTTTTAAGCAATGTTAACCATTTCTACATGCAACATTTTTACCACTGTTGAGAAAACTGTTGAATTTTTAAAAAATGTTCACAATTTTTTTGTTATTTTATCTTAATTTTTATGCGGTTTGAATCAGTATTATTTTTCTAATTTTTTTTTATTTTTGCAGAAATGTCTTATGGATCTTTCGTCGCGTCATTGAATGGATGGATTGGCCCTACCTGACAGAGGACCATACATGAATCATTCCTAATTGATGTGAGTAAAAATATTTCAGTAATCGTTAACAAATTTTGATGTTGAGTTGTCAGGTTTTTAAAATTATTTTTATCGAATGGCCTGCTTTAGTACTTGCAGGGGCGCATAGGCGTGACTGGACCTTCTGAGTGGGGTGTACCAAAACTTTGGGCCCCTCCAATGAAATCAAAAAAAATGTCTACCTATGTCCAAATATTTTATATTAAAATCAAAAAAATAAGTAATATTGAATCTAAATCGTAATTAAAATTAATTTTTTTTTTCATTGATGGATCAAATTTTCATCTTTTGATGGGCGATGGGGTAATTTTGAAATTTCAGAAATCATCCAGAATTCGAGAAATGAACTTTAGTTCCAGAAATTTTAGATATTCCAACTCAAAGTAAAATTTTGTGCCCAAACAAAAATAAATCGAAAGTACATCATAAAAGAACCGCATACGCAAAATTTCAGATGCTGAAGTTCATTTTTCAAATTTTGGCAAATTTTTGAAATAAAAATTCAGCAAGTGACTTTTCATCGAAAAATATGACTTGAGGACTTTTTCACAACGTGATAAAAAATATCCCATTGGAAGAATGTAAATTAGTGCATTCAACGTTATTTAAATTTTCAGAGATTGTGTACTCGAGTTTGAATGATTTTTTCATAGGTAACTTGCAATGACTTTGCAAAAACTGGGAAATTATTCAAAACTTCGCATAATTTTCCAAAAGTACTCTCTCATTCTGAATCAGTGAAAAATCACTGATAAACAGTCAGAATTGCAGCACAGGAAAAAAGTGATTTTTCACTGATTATTCAAAGAATTTCACAGATTTTTCAGTGAATTTCATAAATATCACTGAGTTTTCAGTGAATTTTCACTGATTTTCAGTAATTTTCTTTCACTGATTTGTTTTCAGTGAAAAAATGTTCACTGATTTTCTCCTGTGCTGCAATTCTGACTGTTTCTCAGTGATTTTCGGTAATTTTCACTGATTTATAATTGAGAGAGTAGAGCGATTTTTTTGCACAGCCTGAACGTTTTTCCATAAATTGAGGAATCTTCCAAAACTTGAACAATTTTCTTTAAAAGAAAGATTCTTTACAAATCAGAAAATTTTATGAAATT
Organism: Pseudococcus viburni; assembly: GCA_033439095.1. NCBI lineage: Eukaryota > Metazoa > Arthropoda > Insecta > Hemiptera > Pseudococcidae > Pseudococcus > Pseudococcus viburni. The sequence continues at coordinate 497,911 of JAVBJF010000098.1, forward strand.
TCCATAATATCATAAAAATTGCAAGGTTTTCCAAAAAAATAATTTCTCAAGAAATTGGGCTGTAGGTGAGTTTATTCGAAAGAATGGGCGAATAGATTACCATTTTTTTCGGAGTAGGTACGAGTTGAATCTCATAAATTTCTTTCAATTCTGATTTTTTTTCAAAAACTCCCAATTTTTTAAAATTAGGTACCTATTCTCAACTCTTAATTTTTTTCTCAAGTATTTCCAACACCAGAATTTTTTTCAACCTAAAATTTTCTCAGATTTTTCCATGTTTAAAAAAATGTACTTTTCTGAAAATTTTCTCAGAATAGTTTTCAGTATTGAAAATTTTCTTGAAAAAAGGATATTTCCACCAAGACACATCAGCAAATTTTACCAAAAAAATTGTCTCTGGAGAAAAAAAAAATTGAAAAATCTGGGAAAAGTAGGGTGTGCCAAGGCACACCCGGCAGTCACGCCTATGCAGGGACGTAACGAATGGAATTTTTTGGATTCTACAGCAAATTTCCCATAAGATTTAAAAAAATCGAATTTTTGTCCCAGAAATACGTTTTTTATTCAAAATTTTCACTGAAAAACTTTAAACGCGTTTTTCTCGAAACTACGTTTTTTCAACATTAAATTCAAACCCTTTTAAAACCGCCAATTTTTCATGAAAAAGGGTCACTAGAAGCTCATATGAAAGGTAATTTTATGTAGATTCAGAAAATGCCAATATCTCGAAAACGACTTTTGTAACCTTTTCCTACAAACTGCCACAAGTGTTTTTTTTTTTCATATTTTACCTCAAGATTATTTCAACTAATTTTATTATATTGTGCCATCAATCTTCGCCCTCAAAAAAGTCAGTCTGTTTCGTGCCTGAATAAATTGATTTTCTGTATTTTTCAAAAATCGAGCCTTAAATTCTGAGATTTTGCCCCCTCAATATTCGGACTTTAGTACGTCACTGCACACTTCGCAACACCATTTTATGATACCAAAATTTTACTTCAAATTCATTTCATCTCTAAAGTTGGCAAATTTCAGTTTTAAAGTTTGCAAAATCGTGAACGCCTCCCCCCCCCCCCCAGAAAAATACTTCACTACGCCACTGGATAAGTATTTGCTTCAAAAACATACTTCGTAGACAAAAAAATCTACAACTTATTCCCACCATAGTGACTATTCAACCTTTAAAACAAAATATACCAGCACTGAGCTTTGAAAACTCTCTGAAAGATCATAAAAACGAAAACTTGTTGACTGTCCGGCCAAGCTTTCACATTCGATTCCACAATGCACACGAAGGTATTCTCAATAGACTCCTTGTAAACGATACTTTAGAACTATCAGCCAAATACCTCGAGAGATCCGTTCTCTTCATACTTTTTTCAAAAACATATCGATGGTACTTCCATCGCGGAGAAAGCAAATTGCGATAGGATTAGTTGCAAGTCAAGGCACATCTTCGAACTTGAACCATGAGGTTTTCTCACCGATATTTACTGGTGTTTTTTTAGACCGCGGCCAGTTTTAGTAATTCAACGAAGTAAAATACTCGCAATCTGGTCCGAAGCAATATTTAATCCATCGAGAGGCTTTCTGTATCGAATACCTACGTTTTAAATTATTTAACACGGTGGTTTCTACGTAAAACTGACCATAGGTACAAAGACAGTTTGATTTAGTACGGCACGACGCACGATCAAAAGACCAATCTCAAGAAATGGTGGAATTTCGGGGTTTATTTATTTTTTGGGTGTTCTTCTAGCGTGTGTTTTTTCTAGAAATCAATGTACGTGTAGGAAGTAGACATTTTGAAAGGGACGTGGATCCAATTTAAATTGAAAAAAGAATTTTACAGTAACTTTCTCGAACAAGCGAAGTAGGTGTTGAATTGCGAGATCTGAACCAAATTTCAATTCGAAAAAATCTTTTCAATATTTTAGTTGTGTTTGTCTCACGAGGAGATACTTTTTCCAGCAACTTGATCAATTTATTTCCGTTTCCATCTTGAAATTTAACTTGGTTTAAAATTTTTACACAATGTTTCACGTCAAAAAATATTTGGCAGATTCAGCCATGGGCCTACTTGATACTGGCGCAGATTGTCCTAAACTTTTTGCGATATATTTTTGAAGTCCATTTGTTGAAATGTTTTCTATCGTTGATTTTTAGAAAATTTAATCGATAGGTAAAGGATTGCTAATTTTTTTAAAAACAAATTTATTCAATTTTCAAGGGTGATTTCATTTTTCAAACTTTATTTTGTTTGTTGAATTTTTTTTAAATTACTTCCTTACAATTTTTTGATGAAGTTTGTCATGTCTTGAAAAATTCCCGAGGTTTTAATGAAGCCAACCCATTCTGAAAAAGCTGTCAAAGTTAGGGAGATCGTTCAAGTTTTTGGAAATTTCCAATTTTTGAAAATACCTAACAAGGGAGGTATCTCAACTCAAAGTAAAATTTTGAGCCCAAACAAAAAAAAATCGAAAGTACATCATAACAGGACCCTGTATCCAAAATTTCCGGTACTGAAATTCATTTCTCGATTTTTGGCGAATTTTTGAAATTTCATAATTACCTTCGCCCTACGAAATATGAAAATTTGATCAATGAACGAAAAAACTGAAACTGAAATTTGGTATATACCCTATTTTCGACCTCCCGAATCGTTTGGAAATAGTTTCAAAACGTTTCAAAGCCATCAGAAAGTTTGGAATTTTCCAGCGCTGGAGAAAAACCCATAAACATGGCCCATATGCACTTCAGCACCTACATATAATCACGGATTATCCATATTGGTGACCTATTTGATCGATTAAAATAGAATTTTCTGAAATTCGCTACTTTGAGTTCTTTATATTTTTTGGCTGACAATTTTACCTACTGGAAAAAAATTAATTTTCGGCCAAAAAAATATAAATTTGAACTCAAAGTAGCGAATTTCAGAAAATTCTATTTTAATCGATCAAATAGGTCATCAATATGGATAATCCGTAATTGTAGGTGCTGAAGTGCATGGGCCATTTTTATGGGGTTTTCTCTAGCGCTGGAGAATTTCAAATTTTTCTGATGGCTCCGAAACGTCTCGAAACCGCTTCCAATCGATTCGGGAGGTCGAAAATAGGGTATATACCAAATTCTAGCTTTTTTCGTTCATTAGATCAAATTTTCATGTGTATTTACCAGGGGGGAAATAATTTTGAAATTTCAAAAATTCGGCAAAAATCGAGAAATGAACTTCAGCATCTGAAATTTTGGATACGGGGTCCTGTTATGGGCTCAAAATTTTACTTTGAGTTGAGATACCTCCCTTGTAAGTACTTAAACAAATTTTTATAAAATTGTCCAAGATTGAAAATTTCTTCAGAAAATCGTTGAAGTATTTTCAGGAAATTGGCTAAGTTGGAAAAATTATCCAAATTTTTAAAAATATTGTCCCCAACATTTGGAAACTTGCATGTCCTTTGAATACTTTCAATTTTTAAAAACCTGTTTATGTTATCTGAAACTTTTGGATAATTGTAAGAGTTTTAGGAAATTGCTCATATTTGAAGGTTTTCAAAAATGATTCAATTTTTAGAAAATTGTGTTTTGATAAATTCTTCAATTTTTGGAAATTCGTAAAATTTTGTAAAATTGTCAAGGTGATGGAAAAAATTAGTCAAGTTTACTTGAGAGAAAAGCTTCCAAATCAAGGCGCATGTCGTCGCCCCTCACTACCACCTTTGGGGTCAACACATATGCCATTCGTTTGTGTTAGGTTAGTGCTGCTTTGTGTTGAAAACCTCGTCGGCAGTGCTCCCCCCCCCCCCCCTCCTTAGATATTGGGCAACCTTTTTTGGGAGGAGAGCTAGAGACATGGTTTTTGAAAAAGGGGTTAGACATACAATTAGAAGATATAAAACAGATGGAATCGTTTGTGCTTCGTTAGTGCTGGTTTATGCTGCCACCCACAATCCTTCAACATCCCGTCCCCTTGCAGGAAAATGGGGTTTTTTCTCAACGTGACACCGAGTACATTAGGTTTTTTTAAGCGAAAGGTTAGACAACGGAAATCGCGCGTAAGGAAACGTGGTAAAATTGTACCTCTCGATTTTTTCGAGCTTTTCAAGCTGAGATGAATTTTCATCCCAAAAATCATCCTATGATTTTCTGACCTTTTGAGGGTGGGATGATTATTGGAATGAATTTTCATCCCGCGATTTTTCTAAGCTTCTGAGGCTAGAATTATTTCTAGGTTGATTTTTTTGATTAATTTTAATCCCAAAAATTTTTTCGCGATTTTTCCGAGCTTTTGAGGCTGGGATGATTATTGGGATGAATTTTCGTCTCAAAAATCGCCGCACTATTTTTCAGAGCTTCTGAGGGTGGATTATTTCTGGGTTGAATTTTTGTGATGAATTTTTATCCCAAAAATCATCTCACAATTTTTCCAAGCTCTTGAGGCCGAGATGATTATTGGTACGAATTTTCATTCCAAAAATCATCCCGCGATTTTTCCGAGCTATTGATACTGGGATTATTTCTGGGTTGAATTTCTTGACGAATTTTAATCCCAAAAATCAAATCACGATTTTCCGAGATTTTGAAGCTGGGATGATTATTGGTATGAATTTTCATCCCAAAAACCATCCCGCGATTTTTCCGGGATTCTGGGGCTGAGATTATTCCTGGGTTGAATTTTTTAATGAATTTTATCCCAAAAATCATACCACGATTATTCCGAGATCTTGTTGCTGGGATGATTATTGGGATGAATTTTTTCCCCAAAAATAGTCCCACTATTTTTCCGAGCTTCTGAGGGTGGATTATTTCTGGGTTGAATTTTTTGATGAATTTTATCCCAAAAATCACCCCACGATTTTTCCGAGATCTTGTTGCTGGGATGATTATTGGTATGAATTTTCATCCCAAAAACCATCCCGCGATTTTTCCGAGATTCTGGGGCTGAGATTATTCCTGGGTTGAATTTTTTAATGAATTTTATCCCAAAAATCACCCCAAGATTTTTCCGAGATCTTGTTGCTGGGATGATTATTGGGATGAATTTTTTTCCCAAAAATCATCCCACTATTTTTCCGAGCTTCTGAGGGTGGATTATTTCTGGATTGAATTTTTGTAATGAATTTCTTGACGAATTTTAATCCTAAAAGTCATTTCACGATTTTTCCGAGATTTTGAGGCTAGAATGATTATTGGTATGAATTTTCATCCCAAAAACCATTGAGAAGGGTGAGATAAACTAAGGACCCACGTAGTGGGAATTAGCTGCCCTTACCTCTACACTTCACAAATCACAGGTTCTACCTATACAGTTTCTCGGGCTTAAGGGTCCCGGTCCCTGGCTAGCTCAGCGCAAGCACTCAGTCAATCACATCGGTCGTGATAGCCCGGCAATTTACGTTTACGTTAACAAAACACTAAACACAAACCCAGGCTTTCATTGTATATTCAAATACTAAACATGCACTGCACTGTTACATGGTATGAACTTAACATGATGAAGGATAAGATACTACAAAGTTACTTGGTAGGTTCTAGCTACCAAGTAGGATCGAACTCTCAGCGGCCGGCTCAGTGTTACCACCTGAGAGGCCTGGGCATTCCCACCGTGACATATGCCCCCACACCTTATCAGGGAGTTAGGCAAAAACCTACTCACTGAAAAGTGTGAAGGAACGTACCAGCTCACAGTTGGAATGTTCAGGTCACTTAGGAGTGTACCCTATGCCCCCACACTTTTGAGTGGGTATAGGTAATCCAAGCCAACGAACGAGAGCTTTCGATCAGAATCTTTTGTACAAAAAACTGTCTTAAAAGTTAGCTGAAAAAACAGAAAAACACAAAAGAAATTTACGCACCTGCACAAAAAACTTTACAAAAGATAAAAAAGTGCAGGGCAAAAAATTAGAAAATAAATAACAAAAACAAAAGATAAAACGAAAGCGATCCGGACATCCGCAGTTCCAACCGTGGCATGGAGACACCGTCTCGAAAATAACTGTGGATTGATGCAATACCTCGAGGGGCCCAGCCTCACCTCGGCTTCCAAAATCGATGATCTTCTTCGCTGTGCTCAAAAGAAAAGACTTTAGTGCATTGCATTGTCAGGTGCTGACGATTATCGTACTTATAAATTAGATAACAAATAAAAAAAATATACGACTTGTTCCTGATTCCATGCTCTTGATTTCAGGATTCTGGGCTGGATCAAGATTGGCTGTTTTAGAACCGAATCTCAAGTTCTTCAGGTAAATATGTCATCGTCGGAAATCGTTTGAATTTTTAGCTTGCGAATAGGTAATTAATCAATTCGTTTCTTTTGATTTGTTTCAGATCCTTTGAACGAGATTTTCTGGTGATATGGTGGAAAATATTTCATTCGAAAGACGTGTTGAAGTCGAAAAGGTAAATCCAGGTCGTATTCGAAATTCAAAATTGAATAGGTAGCTTCCACACGGACTATGCTACGTTACAATACTCGAATGTTTGCTTTTTACAGCAAATTACCAAACCATTTGGCAGCGTACGTACCAATTTTCTTCCAGATGAATCCATATGCCGCCGGTTGTCTTCAAATTTGGTCTGGTCGGCGCAAACCGGGAACTACAGTCGCAAATTCTCGTTCCAGCATTATACGAGTTCATATCAAGTTGAAAAAGAGTAAGTATAAAACTGCTCTGGTTCCAAATTCGATCGATGTTATCTTTTGACCTGTCTTATCGACGATTTTTGGATTTTTTCTCGTACCTTGAGTTTCAGACTACATCATCTTTTGATTCTTAAAAGTTATTCGCGGTTTATGTCAATCACTCGATCAAACAGGACGACAAGCGAGCCCGATATGATTCTCGGTGGCCATAATTAGCGACTTTTATCGAATCAGACGAACCGTCTTACGCTTCTTTTGGTACGTTAGCGTAATTAGATTTTCAAAAATAATTCCTGAGATGGACGAATTTAATCGTTATCGAAGTTTTCCAGGCTCAACGCATCTAGAAAACTAGACCGGCTCCATGAAGAAAATTTTTCGATCGTTAGACTCGTCGACATCTTTTGAAACGAATCTGTCCATCTATTACAGCTGTCGAAAAATTAGTACGTATAGGTACTTACTTGATTTTATTTCGATATCACCATGATTAATACTTACCTTTTTTATTTCGCAGGCTTCCTAGACGAAGAATTTTACTTACCGTAAGATCATCCATTCTAGTCGTATATTAAATTTCCAGATTTTACCTGATTCGTACCTTTTTAAGGTAAATACATTTTATCTTTCAAATAAAGTATACTTTTTAAACGAAATATTTTTAAATTTTATTGTATTCTTCTGGTACAAAAAATGATATTCTTTTTCAAATAAAAAGAAACAAAAACTTTCAAAAAATAAAACATATAAATCTTATATAACTAGTCAAGAACGAAATTAAAAAAAAATTGGGGGGAAATCTTCTAGGGAAAATCGAAAAAACAAAGGGGGGAGGGGTTATCTAGCTGTGTGCCATTCGAACCATCGAATTTTGTCGGTATGGCACACGGACTAGAAAGGGGGGAGGGGGGATCGACGCAAATCTTTTGAATAGGTAAATCTTTTGATTATTTGGACCATTCTTAACGTCGTCTGCGAGCACGGTTCTGTTGGCGCATGTCCTTCTGCGATTCACGCCATTTCTTCGCCTTGGTTATTAAAAGCACCAGGATCTGTGCAACCGTATTTTCGTGATAACGGTATCCATGGGCGTAATCGGACCATCGCGGGGCGTGCTGAAAGCGAATATTTCGGTTATATCTCGGTCAAAGTATTTGTTATCCCCATGTGGGGAACCTTTTTCCTTTTGGGGTTTTACTTTAGCTGTAAAAACATCGCAGAAGTGTTGACGAGCTGAGGGTTCCCTCCAAGGGTATCTCGCGGGAAGGTACAACAAAGTTGTTTCCTCCACCGGGCCCGGGAAAATTAAAAAATAAATCGTTGATTTTTAAATTAAAAACCGGGTTTTCCGTGAAAAATCCCCTGCAGTCAGGTTCACCAAACACACAACTTTGTCTGATTTTGGGAAACCGAAAATTTTCCCCATCGCTGCCGAAATTTTCATTTGTGGTGGAGCCCGGGTTGTTGAAGGGCTCCTTTAAAGGGTACTCCACCCAAAATCTTTTTGCTGGTGTTTTAAAAAATAAATGCCCAAAGGCAGGGAATAAGGTCCTTTCCCCAAAAATAAAAAAACGGGGAACGAAGAAGCCTACTTGGCCGTTTAGCGATGCCATACGCACCTCTCCGATCGCGTTGCCGGTATAATGGAACGGTTCGATCTCGTTCACCGGTTCCTGAACTTCCGCTATTGGAATATAATTCGATGGACCGCGCGCTCGTTTCGTCGCTTTCGCTGGGACTTGTCCTAGTCCACGTCCTCGTGATCCATTTCCGGCGGCCTGTTGAGGCGGGATCAAGATCGCTTGTCGACGCATAGGTTGCGGAAGGCTCTGGACGTACCGGAGCGGCTGTGGTGGAGGTACCGCGATGTTATTTCCGGCCGGAGGTAAAATTTGCGCGGTGGCGGCGAATTGTCTCGGTAGTCCAACGTCTTGGTGACGCATCGGAATCACAGGAATATCCATTAATGGCTGCGTCTGCGGTTCTTCGTCCGTCATATTCGCGTCGTCTTCGATATTTTCCAAATTGATGGATGGCGTCGGAGAGGGTCTCGGCGTGTTGGACTTCTTCGTCGTCGGACTGGCAGTTTTGTGTTTCGGTATCGGGGATACTAGCGGACTTCGTCCAACTTTTGATTGGGCGCTTTTGTTCGAGTCCGATTTCGAGCTTTTACTCGAAGAATCCGATTTATTACCGTTACTTCTTTTGTTGGTGGGAGATTTGTCAGAATTTTTCGTTGGAGTAGCTGGTTTTTTAAACTCAGGCGTCGAAGTCGGTTTTACTTGTTTTAATCCGGACTTCACTTGATCCAACGTAATCTTTTGAGCAGGTCCTTTAGCTACGAGTAGCGGTGATCTACCAGTTGTTGGTGAATCACACTTCGCCGCTATGAGCGGTGAACGTCCAGTCGGTGGCAATCCGGTGGGTGGCGGCGGTGGATTTCCATCGTCATCATCTCCGTCATCGTTTCCCGGTACTGGAGGTTGAACTGCTTTTTCACGACGAAGTGCTGCTATCGTGCTTTCTAACGATGTGATCCGATGAATATTTTGTTCTAACGCTAACTGTAATTTCGAGTTCGTAAAATTCAACGAATCGATAGTTGCGTTGGAGCGATTTATTTCAATATTCTTTTGATTGATCACATTACCAAGTTCCCTAATCTTTTGGTTTAGGGTTTCGTTCGTAGGCGTCGTAATTTTTTGCGTAAATAAAGCAGAACGGGTGATTTCAAATTTTACCGGCATGAGTTCGTTTTCGTATAACATGCTTAAACTACAGCCTTCTGCGGCGCATTCCGGTTTGTCGGACGTTTTATCGATTTCCGCACGTAGGTTGACGGTTCGAACCTTTTCGTTGATACAGGATTTGTGGTACAAGTGGATACATTCTTTCGGATGTCCAACTTCTTCGACGTTTTCACGGTCTGCACAAAATGGTCCTGGGTTCGCAATCGAGACTGAACAATACGTACATCCGGCAGTTGGCATACAAATCGCACCGTCCTGAAATTTAGCGTGGTTAATGGAATATTTGAAATTTTGGAGGGTTGGGATTTTTACAATCGGGTGTCGAAAGCCGTATCGGCTTTCCACGTTTGACCGATTGTCGGGGCTTATAGGTCGGAAAGTATTCGATCCACTGGGATTTTCTTTTGGCTCCTCAGTGGACTTCCTGGCCTTTTTAGCTCTTGACCTAGTTAATCTAGTTTCGAGCGGAATTTCGTCTTCGCTCTCATTTGTATCCTTACTATGTTTAGGCATACTTAAACCGTTACGATTTTTTAATCGATCGTGTGTTTTTATTCTGTTACAGGGACTTTTGGAGTATATGGTCTAATAAAATTACTCGAATTAATTTACCTCCAGGATGTCCAGACTTCGGATTTTATCGAAAGGCATCATCTTTTGTCCGTAAGTATCAATAATTTATCGATCGAATACAAATTTCCGTATAAACGGGTCGTATCTCACGTTCAGGACGAAACTTTGACCGGTAGCTTGCGCACCGCACACGTGAAAAGTATCGACGATGATACCGAGTTCTACCAATCTGTGAATCACAAAGCGAAAATTAGCGATAGGTTCATCTGGTCATTGATCGTAGTATTGTTTCCAATTTTGGCCCCATATTGAAGTTCAATATGGGGCCAACGACCGGAAACAATATGATCGTTTGACACACGTGAAAATAAGCACTTTTTAAGTGTGACAGAAAGGGAGCTTACTCTTGGATGAGTTTACAGATGGCAAGGCGGATATCGATATTGCGTCTGGCAATGTTTCTGTGTCTACGCCACGGCCTTTGATTTTGCATTTGTCTATGAAAAACACAGGTCTAAATTAATCGTCTGATATAAGACCTATTAAGGAATACGAAGAGCGGGTACTTACTCGACAAATCTTCGGAGACGTAAATCTCGAAATTCGGAATAAAATTCCTTTGGATGCTCGTACGAAACGTTCGAGGAACACAGTTACACTGTAAAAGTACACGAAAGTTGTATTAAACCGAATTTGAACAGTTGGTACATAGGCCATGAAAGCATGGTTTCAATGTTCAACTTGTTCGAAAGTGGAAAAATGTGTGAAAACTCACCAAATGATGAAAATTTTACACGTAGATCACGAGCGAGATGTATAGAATACGAAGTCGACACGATAATCACATTGATCGCACAAAAACCACGGTTAATTAACTTTTTTAGCGTAAATTACACAGAGGCAATGTTTCACTCGTAAAAATCTGGACAGAAATGACGCTTCCAAATTACGTTGTAGGGTGGTTGTGTTACGATCTATCTTATCGATAAACTAATACATGCACACAAACTCACACGTACATGGATGTCGTCGTTTCGATCGTTTGCTTATCGGAGTCTTTTGTATTCCAGGAATTCAATCCGTCCGAATCGAGTGTAGTATAGGGAAACCTATCTAACGAATTGCATCACCTATTATTTCCTTTATCAAGTAGGTAATCTTTTTAGGATGCCTATCTGTTGAGGAATATTTGGTAATTGCAAAGTCGTTTACGTATGTTTTCAGCTATTTTTCCTAACTCCTGGTAGTTCATACCAGTGTAGGTATCTTTTGAGATATCTACTGGTTTAGATTTAATAGCGTTTTCATACGCGCCTAATATTTCAGACTTGATAGGTGTCATCCTATTTTGTCTATTTTGGGGTGGACGAGCGTGTGCGTTGTATCTTTTGCCGATTTGATCCGTCGAAGGGGAATTTTTACGATTAGATCGTAATTTTTTCTTCTTATTCAAATAAAGTATTTTCTTATATTCGAATCGCATAATTTGCGTATCTCTTTTTAAGAGAGGATCTTTTAATCGGTTTCCTAAATTGGAAAAATTCACTCCATTTCTAGTTCGAATTTTTAATTCGATCTTTACGAATTTGGAGGGTTTTCGTTTTTTAGGGATATTATACGCTCGTTTTGATGTCAAGGAGTTAGAAATATTCTTGGAATACCTTGAATATCCTTTTCTCCTGGTTTTAGTTTTATGGTCTTCTGATCCTGGAATTGATTCGGGTATCGAGTTTTTATCGAACCCACTGCCTGTAATGATTTGGTTACTCGCTTCAATTAACAGGTTATCCATAGCTGTACCGCTGATGGTATTTTCAGAAGACTCAGGCGTAACTGTCGACACACTCGTTTGGATTACGTCCACATCTCCATCTCGCTTCTGTTTGGACATTTGGTTGGGCATGACGGTGGGGTATGCCCCTGTGTCACGTGGAGTATTCATCAGCTTATCGCCGATGCTCATTGGCACAACCTTAGTTGCAGCTTCTGAGTGTTCGGATACGAACTGCGCTCGAATGCTCTCGTCCAAATCTCCAAATATTGCAGTGTTGGATGGGACTGGATCCTTTTGAGGGTGTGTAACTAATTTTGGGCGTCTTTTTGCCCCAGTTTCAGTCTCATTTGTGACGCATGTACGTTTTACTGCTGACGTAGTTGAAGGTCTCTTCGTTACGTTGGCATACGAAACGTCACTTTTAGATTTTAGAACTGAATTCTCTACCGTATTTAGAGGTAGGTTGGTAAGGTCTACTTTGAGATTGGGCACATGACCTTTGGCATGTGTCTTGACATTTTCGGTACAAGGTTTCTTTAAAGACGGGAAATCTCGCTTTCTGAAAAGAGAGGGTGATTCTTTCGAATCTTTTGGTTGTTCAGAATTTTCTAATTCTGGTTCATTTGCCCCATTCGCCAAGAAATCTTTTGGGACATCTGCATGTATTATCACGCCTTCGCTAGTCTTTGGGAGGCTCGTTGATTGCTCCAGAGCTTGTTGCTCTCTTAGAAAATTGTCCAATTTCCTCTTGACCGAAGTATTTCTAATCTGAACGTTCCCAGTACACTTGGATGGATGTATGATTTTTTGATAATTCCATCCTATCGCTTCGTCCACGATACATTGAATAATGGGCTTGAAAACATTGTAGTTGATGTAATGTTTTCCGGTGTGTTTCGAATAGATAAACTTCTCCGTGTCTGGTACCATTTTTCCGCGTAATTGAACTGGTTTATTCAACTTGGTCCTGAATAGGTCGATAGAATTACACTTCAGTAATAATTGCGCTGGTTTGAATGATACATGGACTCGATCGTCTTGAGCAAATTGGCTGAACATCCTCCGCATCACGTAATATCGGTTTGCGTCGACTCCTCGCTCTCCTTTTGACCATTGACGGACGATCGGAAATAAAAGAATCACTTGTTCCATTCCTAAGTCGTTTAGTAGGTACGACAAAATGCTAGCGATTTTCTTTTGAATGGTCTCAGTTGGTAGTGAGCCATAATTCAACTCATATTGGCCTGTGTTTAATATGGCCTTTTTCTTCTCAATTTTAAACATTTTGAGAAATCTGAGTAAATCATCTGCGGACTGTTGCTCACGCAGGTACCTAGGAAAACGGTAGTTTCTATCACTACGCTTCCTATATTGTTGGCAAATGTGGGCTAAAGAATCACCTATCAATTCGTAATTGTCGAGAAAAGACGTGTCAATCTGATTCGAGGTAGGGTAGCCTGCGTACAGATCGAAATTTTCGTAATCTGAATCGCATTTGTCAGAACTTAGTTTCCCGACGTCTCGGTAACGTCTTCGATTGTTACCGAGTTGTCTGGGAAATCGGAGGGGGCATCTATTTCGGTGGAGTTCGCTCCATCCTCAGTAGATATTTGGTTAACTCCGGGTACCCGCCTCGGATCCTGATTTTTAGTCGATGGATACTTAGGTTTTTGGGTACTCGAAGCACCTTTGGGGGAGGAGACTTCGCCGTGGGTCTGAGAGCAGCAGGTAGGTTGGAGGGAGCAGGATCAGAACCAGGCCACGAGATGGCTCTCTGTTCTTTATATTCCTGTCTTTTGCCTCCTTTACCTATCGTACCACACGTAATTCCTGGGTCTCGGTTATCTTTCGAAAGTTCATCGAGGCGTGCTCTAAATTTGGCTTCATCAGTTCTGTCGGCTTTAGATATCTGCTGACGTAAGTCAGTAGGCATCTTGTCGCAGAGCTGGCCAATAATATCGCATATATTGGGATTCGTTGTGGCCTTGAGGGTGTTTAACCACTTCAAGATTTTGATTATGAACATGCTATTCGTCTCAGCGTGTATATGACTTCGGCGGAAGTGGTCAATCGTCTGCCGTTCTTGAATGACGGTCCAAAATTCGGCGAAAAAAGCGTCTTTTAGCTTTTTGAAATCGTCATAGTTTTGGTGCGACGTTTTCCAGGTTCTCGCATCGGGTAAGTCCAACAGCTGGATGAACATGGCACATTTATGCGGTTCGCTCATTTGCGCGTTTTTCGCATATCTCTCAAATTGTTCGACGAAGCTCACAGGGTAATACTTCGATTTTTCGTTGAATACAATACCGGTTTCACGGAAGGCCTGAGCATCGTTTCGTTGAGCTAAACGAAATTCGCGTGAAGAATCGTTTTGACCCGAAGTTATGGAGGGGTTGCGAGATATCGAAGTAATCATTTGACGATTATCCTGCGAGTTCTGGAATGCTTGAATCGCGAGTTGTCGAGTCATTTGATTCTGCTGAGCAAGTAGGCAGGCATTTTCCCAACCTTCTTGTTGAACTAAGTTTACCTTGAAGTTCATGTTTTTCAGCATTTTCGACTACTACTTCGCTGATATCTTTTTTTTCATAAGCATCCATAATCGCAGTCCCTTTGTTGCTGAAAAATGGATCCATAATCGTGAAATTTCTCTCCGTACGCGTCTATATCAAAACAGCGCGTAATTGACATGTTTTCGGTTTTTCTTCTGCAAGAGCATCTAAAGCATCGAATCGTTTAATTAGATTGCTCGACCAATTTCTCGCCATAGGTTCATGGTTTTCTACCGTTGAAGTCTAGTCGTTGCCTTTTGGAGTTGTTCATTCGTGCAATCTCGAGTAACTTTTGTGCATCCTCTTGAACTACGTCTTCGAATCTTCGTCTTTAGAGGTTACTTCCAAAATTTGGTAGGGAGTTCAACTCCTGGTATTCTTCGATTTGTTGAATTCCTTTCTCTCGGGAGGTACGAATGGTGGTATTTGTTCTCTTTCTTCAACGAATGCTCTGGGATGGTAGACTTCGCCTGGTAGAATATAACTTTGCGTCGCTAGAACCTCTTGAAATGCAGGGGGTTCATATGTTTCCTCTACATTTTTAATAGGTTTAGGTTTTCTAGTTACCCATGAAAACGGTTTTATTTGACGACACGTCATTATGTTTTTTGTTGCAGGTACGTTCAACGTTGTAGGTTGGTTCCTAGCAACAGCGGAGGAAATAGGATCATTTGTAGGTCTTTGCAAGAGAAGGTCTAGAGTTGATTGATCATTTGACGTTAATGGAATCGATGTTGTATAACCTGGAGGCGGATACGTTACAGATGGTAGCGGCATCTTCGGCATCGTGGAAGCTAGCTGAGCAGATGACAGTTTAGGTCCGTGTTGATTTGTCTCCGTTGAGTTGACTTTGGAGCCGGATGCTAAATCGTTGTTCTGTTCTGTTCCATATGCAGTATCCTGATCGTTCGTGAGATCGTACGGAATCCTATTCACGGTGATCGGTACTCTGAATGCGGCAAAAGGATCCTTATCCATTGATCCAGGTTCGGGTGTGGGGGGAGGGAGGAGTCGTTTCCTCAACTCTTCTCCTTTTTTCAATTCTTGATCCAATAAATCTTTCAGTTCTTTCATCTCTAATTCTCTCGCGTGAAGCTCATTTGCGTGATCTTGAATTTTTTTCTTTTGATTCTTCATTGCTTCGAGACCTATAAAATGGAGAGCAGCCTTCTCATCTCTTATTTTCTTTTGATTAGCTAGCAATGCTTGAATTTCTGCTTGCTTTTCTTTTGCTTCCCTATCCATCCTTTGCTGCTCAGTTTCTTGGGTGGGTGGGGGGGTAGCGTTGGCTTCGGCCATATCGAATTTATTTCGTATGGAAAACGAACCGCACGTAAATTACCACTTCGTTCAAGGTTAACTTGATTTTCGAAGTTAGGCGAATTATTACCGTTAGGTAGGTAAATAATTCTATCCTATCTTTCACTGTTATCTCGGTTTTATTCGATTACCAGTGAAATAGGTAACCTACGCGAATGGGTAGGTATTGTGAATCCAACGAATTCGAATTCTTTTGAAAGAAGTCACGCTGCGTTGAGATAACAACCAGCGTTACGTACGTATACGTTTTAGGTACCGTACGTTGACCTAGTGTTCGGAATTGGGCGTTGGCTATCTTTTAAACAATAGCTAAGCGCCGGCCAATTTCAACACAATTTTTGTGCTGAAAGTTGTCAAATTTGGCACACGTATTCTATCCGAACACGTTTTTTGCACTTGGAAATACGGTTTTAGCGTATTTTCCTACCTAGAAAATACGTTTTTAGCGTATTTTCTGAGTACAAAAAACGATAACGTACTCGAAAATCGGTTTTAGCGATGTATTTCGAGTTAGGAGTACACAGAAATGTACCCAAAAAGACGTTTTACCGACTTTTTGGGTGGAAAAATTACACATGAAATAAAATAGAATGCACGAAAAATTAGTCCGAAGACGGAAAACAGGTTAAACACGAAAAAAAAGTTAGAAAAAAATGATCTTTTGAAAGGGTTTTGGACGGAGTCCACTTACCTCTCCTGGAGTCGTCGGCCTTTCTTCCGAGTTCCACACAAATTCTCCACCTAAGTGGGCGCCAATGAGAAGGGTGAGATAAACTATGGACCCACGTAGTGGGAATTAGCTGCCCTTACCTCTACACTTCACAAATCACAGGTTCTACCTATACAGTTTCTCGGGCTTAAGGGTCCCGGTCCCTGGCTAGCTCAGCGCAAGCACTCAGTCAATCACATCGGTCGTGATAGCCCGGCAATTTACGTTTACGTTAACAAAACACTAAACACAAACCCAGGCTTTCATTGTATATTCAAATACTAAACATGCACTGCACTGTTACATGGTATGAACTTAACACGATGAAGGATAAGATACTACAAAGTTACTTGGTAGGTTCTAGCTACCAAGTAGGATCGAACTCTCAGCGGCCGGCTCAGTGTTACCACCTGAGAGGCCTGGGCATTCCCACCGTGACACCATCCCGCGATTTTTTTGAGATGCTGGAGCTGGAATTATTCCTGGGTTAAATTTTTGTGATGAATTTTAATCCCAAAAATTTTTCCGCGATTTTTCCGAGCTTTTGAGGCTGGGATGATTATTGGGATGAATTTTCGTCTCAAAAATCGCCGCACCATTTTTCAGAGCTTCTGAGGGTGGATTATTTCTGGGTTGAATTTTTGTGATGAATTTTTATCCCAAAAATCATCTCACAATTTTTCCAAGCTCTTGAGGCCGAGATGATTATTGGTACGAATTTTCATTCCAAAAATCATCCCGCGATTTTTCCGAGCTATTGATACTGGGATTATTTCTGGGTTGAATTTCTTGACGAATTTTAATCCCAAAAATCAAATCACGATTTTCCGAGATTTTGAAGCTGGGATAATTATTGGTATGAATTTTCATCCCAAAAACCATCCCGCGATTTTTCCGGGATTCTGGGGCTGAGATTATTCCTGGGTTTAATTTTTTAATGAATTTTATCCCAAAAATCATACCACGATTATTCCGAGATCTTGTTGCTGGGATGATTATTGGGATGAATTTTTTTCCCAAAAATCATCCCACTATTTTTCCGAGCTTCTGAGGGTGGATTATTTCTGGGTTGAATTTTTTGATGAATTTTATCCCAAAAATCACCCCACGATTTTTCCGAGATCTTGTTGCTGGGATGATTATTGGTATGAATTTTCATCCCAAAAACCATCCCGCGATTTTTCCGAGATTCTGGGGCTGAGATTATTCCTGGGTTGAATTTTTTAATGAATTTTATCCCAAAAATCACCCCAAGATTTTTCCGAGATCTTGTTGCTGGGATGATTATTGGGATGAATTTTTTTCCCCAAAAATCATCCCACTATTTTTCCGAGCTTCTGAGGGTGGATTATTTCTGGATTGAATTTTTGTAATGAATTTCTTAACGAATTTTAATCCCAAAAGTCATTTCACGATTTTTCCGAGATTTTGAGGCTGGAATGATTATTGGTATGAATTTTCATCCCAAAAACCATCCCGCGATTTTTTTGAGATGCTGGAGCTGGAATTATTCCTGGGTTGAATTTTTTGATGAATTTTATCCCAAAAATCACCCCACGATTTTTCCGAGCTTTTGTTGCTGGGAAGATTATTGGAATGAATTTTCATCCCAAAAATAGTCCCACTATTTTTCCGAGTTTTTGAGGCATGGATGTTTATTGAGATTGATTTTTATCCCAAAAAACATCCCTTAATTTTTCCGAGCTTTTGAGGCTATTTTGAACCTCGTAGGTCAATGTGGAGGGGCTCACGTGTCTTCAGCTCCTCCCCCTCTCAGTTTTCCCCAACATCTCCGGAAGGGAGGCAGCACTAAAGATGAGGTTTTCAGCACAAACTATGTACTAACGTATCACAAACGAATTACACAATTTTGAACTCCGTAAATCAAAGTGGGAGGGGCTGGGCTTTCGCATTTCCAGCCGCCCTCTTCACCTAGCACAAAGGAATGTCATAAAAATGTGTTGACCCCAAATGTGGTGGTGAGGGACCAGCTACATGCACCTTCTAAATCAGGGATACGTTTTTAAAATAACTTTAAAATGTCAGATAGGTAACTAACTATATTATAAAAAAATTTCAGTTGATGACTTTTTGTTAAAATATTACATAATGTATTTAAGCACTTTTTTATTTTCAAAGATGCTAAAAAAATGTCTAACTAAAATAATGTCATTTTATCAATTTTCTGGAAAATAGTCCCAAGTTTTAAAAAATTCTTCGATTTTTGGAATGATGTCCAATCTCCAATTTTTATAAAAACGACAAAGTTTTGGAAAATTTTCAACTCCAGGGAAAAACTCGTGGCAGTTTTGAAAAATCGTTTAATCAACCAAAAATTGTCCTAGTTTTAAAAAATTTTGCCAATTTTGAAAAATTCTTCAATTTTTGGAAAATTTTTCAATTTTTGGAAAATAATCGCAAGTTCTGAAAAAACGGTCCAAGTTTTGAGTAATATCATTCTATTTTTAGAAAATCGCCCAAACTAGATCGTGAAAAAATTGGCACAGCTGTTCAAGTCGCCTGGGTCAGTCAATGGGAAAAATCCGAACCATATCTCCCAATTCTTACTTACAACACCCCCTCCCGGAAAACTAAAAAGATTTATTTTTAATTCGCGATGTCACCATACAAACGCAAAATTTCGCTCGAAAGTGAAAAAAAACCTGCGCGATTCGAATCGAAAAATATGAAAGTTCGGAAACAATATTGGCCCAAGTCTTTTCTTCGTCGTTTTAAAAGCCGGTGAAAAAAATTTAATACGTAGCCCGTTTTCTAAAAGCATTTGTAAATAATAAATGAACCGATTCGCAGCAACGTAGACCTCCAGTATCTGTAATTTTTTAGGCTTTCGCACCTATTATGATTAAATTTTCAGCCAACGCGGTGGTTCTAATTTATGAGATCTCGAGGTTGCGACAAAAGAAGAATACGAATAGAGGAAAAAAGAAGAGGGTTTTTCCAAAGGCAGAACAGAACTTTAAATTTTGTCGCAATTGAAATTTTTCTACAAAAACACGATTACAGAATAACACGACTTTTCATTTTCATCTTGGTCAATTTTTTAAACCTTATAAAGAAGTGAAAAAACGCCTCGAGTTAGAAGTAAACACCCACATCGCATCACAAAAGCTTATCAATCTTTTACATTAATTTTTACCCTGCATCAGCCCGTTGCGCCTTTGAAATCCCATACGAGTGCGGCGTTTTAAGCGTTAGAGACGTTAATGGATGCTGTGTACCTTTTGGAAGCATCTCTTCGGGAAGTATAAGCTTTCTACGTGCACACATACGATGATTACTCATTAATCACAATTAATAAGGCGGAGAGGTATTCGCTATCGGCGCGTCGAATTTCACGCTCAATAAAACACACGTTGCGAGGAGGGGGCGGGACGAGGTGAAATTTACACAATCGGAATTTTTCTCGTTGAAAATTTGGCGCTGCTTTGTGCGACGATGGCGGGTACCCGGCCTCGATTCGTCCATAAATAAAATCTGTAGACGGACGTGGTACGAGGTACGAACGAAAGTTTCATTTTTTATCGGCTTCGAGCTCGTATAACTCGCGTAACATGGAAATTTTTCTTTTCATTTGATATGTGCGGTGTATCTCTTCGTCATAAAATCCATCGCCGCCATAGACGCGCCACAAGGTGACCAGAAAGTTGCGCAACCGTGACTCGCGTTCTCCAGGTTAATATTCTTTTTTATGGGAATTGGTACCAGACGATCGATAGTGTGCGCGGAATGCCAACCGAAGAATTATTATAGTACTTTTCGACGACGAGTTTTTATTAAGATATATCGAAAGTGTATTATTTTTATCCATTAATAAATGAACCGACGAATTTCGCGCCGCGTTTTTGTTGCGCTGCTGGGTCGACGAAGGAGACGCCCGAAGCGGGGTATCTTTTTTTCGTCGTTCACTCGTCGCGTTTCTTCTCGCTTAATACGTTACGTAACTTGATTAAAATCGGCGCATTAGCGAATAAATATTACGTACTAACGTGTCTGCGAATTTGAAGGGGAAAAAGAGATGGCGGAGGTGGTGGGGTCGGAAAATGGAAATTGTCGTACGCTAGTGTATCTTTTTTCGTGTCCCTGCCTCGTCCCCCGTCCTCAAGCCCGAGAGTCGGTAACAAAACGAATAATAAACGATGAAAAAAATATGTACGAATAATATGAAGATTTTCATTTAAAATACGGGTTCTTTCGATTTGACTGAAGAGGAGGAGGAGGCGAAGGGATGTGAATAAATACATGAATGATTCGACGTCTTTTTTAAAGAGAAAATAATATATTTCGGCGCGAGCATGTTGGTCAAAATTAAAAATTGATTTTCTGAGGGAGAATTGAAAGAAGGGTGGAGGATGATAATGAAATAGCAGAAATGAAAGAAGAAAGTGTCGAAGGATTTAATACCTCCTGTGGTGTGGAAATTTTTATTGCGGGTTTGGTCAAGACAGTTTTTTAAACGTACGGAGGGTTCGAGAATGGTTTATGGTGCCTGCTGAAGTGAGGTTATGCAACTTACGTAGCGTACGTGCTCGGGTGGATGGTGAGACGAGTGGGTGTTGAAATGTTGA
Organism: Pseudococcus viburni; assembly: GCA_033439095.1. NCBI lineage: Eukaryota > Metazoa > Arthropoda > Insecta > Hemiptera > Pseudococcidae > Pseudococcus > Pseudococcus viburni. The sequence goes on from JAVBJF010000098.1 coordinate 518,821, forward strand.
TGAACTGAGAGTTGGAGGATGTAACTGGGTACCATATGAGTTGGAGAATGATGATAATGAATTGACATTTTAGTTGATTTTCAATATAGTCAGACTGAAAAACTTGAAGGGTACAGAGAAGAAAGCAGCAAACTCACTTTTTTTTCAAAAATGAGATAATTATATATTTTGGTTGATAATTCTGAGTAGAATATCATGGCACTCATGACATACTCGAATTTTTAAAATTTTCAAAATTGTGTCGTGAAATCGGCCAGGAGATCCCAAAAACGTTCGTTTTGCTCAAAAGTTCCGAAAGATCGTTCGAAAAGTGGTAACCTTATGTTATTGGGGTCGTAGATTTCAAATTTTGAGGAGAAAAAATTTTCCGAGTGAATGGTAAAGCAGGAGAGGGGGGGGTAAAAATTGAAATTTCATAATAATATCGTGTAATACAGGGTGACCGAAAAGTAGATGCAGGTGAAAAAATGCTTAGCAAAAAGTCCCTAATTAACTTATCCAAAAAATTTCAACTTTGGCAGCATCCTTGGTCCATTACTATTCGAACACAGGCCTCTTCAAAAATTCTCAATTATTTTTGAATTTTTTGTGAAGAATAATTTGATTTTTGCTTACAATGCTATAGCTAAACCTACTCTCTCATTCCGAATCAGTGAAAAATCACTGATAAACAGTCAGAATTGCAGCACAGGAAAAATCAGTGAAATTCACTGATTTTCAGTGATTTTTCACTGATTATTCAAAGAATTTCACAGATTTTTCAAGGAATTTTCACTGATTTGTTTTCAGTGAAAAAATTTTCACTGATTTTCTCCTGTGCTGCAATTCTGACTGTTTCTCAGTGATTTTCGGTAATTTTCACTGATTTATAATTGAGAGAGTAGTCGAACGAAATTTAAAAATTGCGTGGAATAAAATCTAGGAATTTCTGTGGATAGGTGACGAGTTCCTCAAAAGTTTGAATTAAACCCTGTTAATCTGAAAACAGTGCGTTTAATTTTGAATTTCAGCGCTTCACAAATTGGAGTCAGGTAATTTAATTCAGCATTATTGAATTAATGCTCTGGTTTAAGGGAAAAATTGCGCAATATTGAATTTTTTCGAGTTATAAATTATACAGAGATTAGAAGACGATCTATACTAGTAGAATATGGCCAAAAAAAAATTACCCCATCAATAATAACTTTTTACCAAACTTTAAACATTTTTTGGACAAGTAATTTTCAGTCACCCTGTATGTTCAAATACATTTTCGAGGTCGTAGATTACGAATTTCGTACTCAACAAAATTTTGGAGAGGGTGGAGGGGCAGGAGGAGGGCTCAATCATTGATTTTTTAAATTTTTTAGTAATTTGGGAGTCAGTGTAGGGAACGAAGGAGGCAGATCGAGAAAGTAAGTTAATAATCGAGCTCAGCACCCTCGAATTGATAGAAATCAATATGACGCATGGTATTTCCATTTTCTGCATGTGTTTTTTCAAAATTGGGGTCTAGGGAAGCACTGAAGGGTCGAATCCCAAAAATAAGCAAAAATTCGAACTTAGCGCTATCAAAACCCCAACAAACGACACGTCATACGTTATTTTTCATTTTTTTGAATTTTCACCTCATTAGGGGGCTGATAGGAGGTTCAGAGAGGTCGAATAAAAAAACTAAGCACATTTTCGAAGTCAGCGCCTTCGAATTAGTAGAAATCGATGTATTACTTCATTTTTTCCATTTTTTTGAATTTTGGCCAAAATTTAGGACCCCTGTGCCCCCAGGGGTATCAAGATCCCATCTTGAAAAGTAATTAGTTGAAAAATACATAAAAAGTTATTTTCATAGTAATTTTTTCAGATTTTTAGGAGGGGCCCCTCATCTTTTGTACTTATAATGAAAGTTGAGCTTCCATCACAAAAGCTCAACTTTAAAATTTTCAAAAAGGAATTATCAATTTTGAATCTCCTTTCAATTCTCTACAAAACCGCTTGAACAGATTCATCTTAGACTTAAACACTCTCCAGATATGCTCCTTCAAAGTTGAGCCATTTCGCAAAAAATCTTAATTATACGAAAATTATAAGGGTCACATCAAGGAGAACTCGTAAAAAAAATTTGAGTGAAATCGGAAGACCCAAGGTCAAAACCTGGTTGCATTGACATGGAATGAGTCAGGAGAGTAGATTTAACTATCAGCCTTCAAAGTAAGAATCAGAGAATTGGATCTGATTATTCGACAATTAAAGGAGTAATCGAAGAATTGTATCTGACTATCTCACAATCAAAATAAGAATTGGAGAATTGAATTTGATCATCTAACACTCATAGGAAGAATCAGAAAATTGGATGTGATCATCTGAAAAATAATGAAAGAATTGGGGAATCTGATTTGACTACCTATTAGACAATAGAAGTTATGATCAGAGAATCGGATCCAACTATCTGACATCCCAAGTATGAATCAGAGAATTGAATCTGACTGCATATTATACAGCCAAATTAAGAATCGTAGAAGCAGATCCTAAACTATTCAAAAACCAAAGAGATAATTTCAGAATTAGATACCCAATTTAAAAAAATTCGTTCTTAACCTCCCCCTCCTCTTCCCCTATTTTTCTCTATTTTAAAATATTTTCCTTTTTTTAAAAACATGCTCTGATTTTTTAAAATATAAAAAACATATTCTAGACATTTTTTATATTATTTTACAATTTAGAAAAACAGTGCAATAGTTACAATTTACGACAATTTAAAGAGTCAGTGTTACCAATATTGCAAATTTAAACCACTTCTTTTTAATTTAGGCATGCAATGTTGACAATATTGAAAAAAAGTTACACAAAAATGTTACATCTTTCGTAAATTCACCCCTCTGTCTGTAAGACATATCCATGTTAAAACATATTATTTTCGATTCTTTGTCATGAGACTACCCAAAAACATCCGAAATGAATAATTTAACCTTCTTCTTAAAATATTTACTCGATACTCCCTGAAGTAAAAATTCGTACTTTTTAGTTACTTAAGTATACGATTTTGTGATATACCCTGAGAATTCATGAAATTTTTCTCGGAAACGTATTTTTATACCCTCAACCATTATCACGTGAAAAAAATTAAAATACCCCCTACATGTATTATAAACATCGTGGAAAACTTGAGAAAGGGTATAGCCGGGTAAGAGGTGAATTTGGCCCTGGCTTCGATTTTCGATCTAACTCCCCCAAATGGCACCCCTTGATGTAAAACAAATCGGGAAAAAATGTTGACCCCCCCCCACCCCTTTCAGAGTTATGGCCATTTTATTGCAATATTTTCAAGAATTTTTAATTTCAACGGAAGTGAAGGAAATTTTCTGTTCTTTGGCACAAAGTTCCATCTCGTAGAGATGTATTTACGATAATTTTTTCAACAATTTTGGTGCACTTCTTCACGTTTTTTCGGCTATTTGAAGTTTTCAATCGTAAAAAACACCATATAAGCGAAGAGCGACCACTTTTTGAAAAATCCCAAAAACGTGGTTTTTAACATAGATTCACGTCACGTATTCAATTTTGGCGATTTCGATGCCGCAAGCGCCGAACATTGCGAAAAACCGTACAGAAATGTTGTTTTTTAGCAGATTTTTCAAATTTGGAGCGTTCTATATGGAAAGAAATGGCCAAATGAAAAAACTAATGTCGGATTCGTGTTAAGCGGGTCAAAATATCCCGATAAACACCCTTTTCGCGATCACTTTACTTGAATCATCGAAATTCCCAATTTTTGTTATGAAAAATCAGTGAAAAAGGGGAACTTTGTGCCAAAGAACAAAAAATTTCCTTCACTCCGTTGAAATGAAAAATTATTCTTGAAAATACTGCAATAAAATGGACATAATTCCGGGGGGGGGGGGGGTAGTCAAACCATTTTTCAACAAATTTTTCACATCAAGAGACACTATTTGAGAGGGTTAGAATGAAAATCGATGCTTTCGCGATCGTTTTGTTTCAAGTCTCAAAATTCACCTTTTTCACTGATTTTTCATGACAAAAATTGGGAATTTCGAGGATTCAAGTAAAGTGATCGCGAAAAGGGTGTTTATCGGGATATTTTGACCCGCTTAACACGAATCCGACATTAGTTTTTTCATTTGGCCATTTCTTTCCATATAGAACGCTCAAAATTTGAAAAATCTGCTAAAATAACAACATTTCTGTACGGTTTTTCGCAATTTTCGGCGCTTGCGGCATCGAAATCGCCAAAATTGAATACGTGACGTGAATCTACGTTAAAAACCACGTTTTTGGGATATTTTCAAAAAGTGGTCGCTCTTCGCTTATATGGTGTTTTTTACGATTGAAAACTTCAAATAGCCGAAAAAACGTGAAGAAGTGCACCAAAATTGTTGAAAAAATTATCGCAAATACACCTCTACGAGATTGAACTTGGTGCCAAAGAACAGAAAATTTCCTTCACTTCCGTTGAAATTAAAAATTCTTGAAAATTTTGCAATAAAATGGCCATAACTCTGAAAGGGGTGGGGGGGTCAACATTTTTTCCCGATTTGTTTTACATCAAGGGGTACCATTTGGGGGGAGTTAGATCGAAAATCGAAACCAGGGCCAAATTCACCTCTTACCCGGCTATACCCTTTAGTTTGGAAAATCTGAAAAAGTCAGAGAAAATGATTTTTTGAAATATTGTGGACACCTTAGCTCATACAGGCATGCCACAGAGTCACCTTTTTTAGTGACTTGTCCCCTATTTTCAGGGTTGGTCACTAAAAGTCCCTTTTTTGGCCAAAAGTCACTATTAGTCCGTTTTTTCACTTCACTTTTTTCATTCAAACGGCCTTCCGCTCTTGCATAAAATTTAAACAAATACTAGTTTATTTTTTAGAACTCGTAATTTTTAGATGCAGAATATTACGATTTTTTTCAGTAAAAACTTATTTTAGACGGAAGTTATATTAATTATAACTGTATTATTATTTAAAAAAAGTTTATTCTTTTTTTCAGCTATTTGAAGCATATTTTTAAACTCGTGTCTTCAATTAAAGATTTATTAAGGGTAAAATGCCCTAATCTCGACCGCTTTCTAATTTCGACCACCGGCCGATTTCGGCCGCTATAGACGCAATCTACCGGGGAAAAAAATGTCATGCTCTTTTTTCACAGATAAACAATTTGAGACCAAAATGACAACCCTAAAGGCAAAACTAGCGGAGAAAATTGAAAAAAACGAAATAGCATAGTATGTAGTACAGTCATTTTAGATTTTGACCCAAAAAAAATCAGCAGAAAGGGGAAGTTTTGTAGTAGGGTATGTATTTTAAGATTCCTGAACTTCCCTAAAATTGATGCATATAATTTAGTCCTCCTTTTGGGGAGTAAGGGAGTTCAAATTTTGTTTTTTCGTCGATAATTTCGGAAATTACGCACTAATGAAAAAATTGTTGAAATAAAAGTTGTACAGCATTAAAAAACGAACAATTTTGTCATTTACCATTTTCTCTCAGGATGTCATGGGGAGGAGCTAGGGCCTTCAGAAAAAAATCAATTTTGAAAATTTTCTATTGCCTACCTCAAATAATTATCAATAATCGGGTTAATCAAGTTTTAGGAGCGGTTTTTTTTACATCCTATTACTAAGTAGAATAGGAAAAATGTACAACCGACCCCTCATCTCAAATGGGGGGGGGGGCTGGTGGTCGAAATTAGGAACCCAAAATTTCGATAATCAATTTTTGAATTCCCTCAGAAAAAAAATCACAAAAAATGATCGTATCGGCTCAGAATTTTAGGGGATGGTGGAGGAAGGATCAATGTATTTTTTAAGCCATTTCTGACGTTTTTACCTCCATAAGTCTTTGATTGGTGGAAGTTTGAAAAAAAGTGGTCGAAATATGGCACCCTTACCCTTGATGAAAAAATTTTTCAGAAAAAAAAGTATTTTCAGCACTATTGCAGAGAGAAATACAGTTGTGAGTTATGATTTTTTTTGGGGGGTGTATTTATTTATGAAAAAAAAAATGAAAAATTGGTCACTTTTTTCGAAAAATAGGTCACTTTTTGCCTCATAAAAAGTCACGAAAGTCACTATTTTCCCCCAAAATCTGTGTGGCATGTCTGCATGAAGAATATCAGTTCCAATCAGTTGACGTAAGACAACACTTATGATTAGGGGTGGGGTAGGGGAGATGAAACGCTATCCACAAGAAAACCATCGATGCGACGCGAGGTATCAATTGAATATGAAATCCATCGACGAATTCGAAAACGGGCAAGATTTTTGCCCGAATCCCAACCCGATAATTTCGAGCTCTTTTCAACTTTCGATACTCAATCCTAACTGTAAATAGTTGGAATACCGACCGCAAGAAAGCAAAAGTAAAATTAGGCCTTTCTAATCCAGTAAAAATATTAATACAGATAGGGCTCGGCTCAAAGGACGGAAACTACATCGAGACGCTTTATCGCATACAAAGCGAATTACAAACTACTGCGGAGCTCAGCTTTTAAAACGAGCTGCGAGCGGTTGGAGCTACGAAGTAAAGGTATACGCTGTACGCGACAAATGCTTCTTTGTAAACGTTTGGTAACCTGGCTAGATAAGCCGATCAATCATATCTTGATCATCAGAGCGACATAAACGGCCCCATAAAAACGTCTACCGAGCTAATCTCGCCATAACACACGAACACAGCTTACACTGGTTGGCAACCTTTGTGCGGAGGGGACTTTTCGGCGAAGTTGGCGTTAATACGAAGCTGGCGCAATTAATAATCAAAACGTAATATTAAATACCTACTACGTTCTCGCAGGCAATCAACAAAGTACCTACGCTTTTCTGTTTTCTCATTAATTCCACATTGTGAATATAGTACAGCGAGATATTTTCGATTCGGGCAATGTTTCTCGAAATTCGTGTAATCCCTTTCTTACAAAATCAGAGTCCTAATCGGAATTGAGATTGGAGAAAAATAAGTACCTCTGTTTTCGAGCAACTTAGTATGAGCGTAATGCTCGTGGAAGCGTATCGTGTCATTTTAAAGGTCGACTCGATGCGACGAAACGCTTTTAACAATTTTAACGTATTACAGCTGCAGCTGGAAATATTTTTAAAGCAAGAAACGAAATTCTAAGTACATTACCTAATTCGGCAGCGATGAAAATTACCACGAATACGAGCTTTCTCGACATGTCGAACGTGTTCGCGAATCCGTAACCATGTTTAATTCTGCTATCGGCAACATTTCTGCGAAAATAATGTAGAGTGTAATTTTTCGAAGCAAATCACAGCTGTGTCAATTGATTGGAGGGAAATTAAAATTTAGAAACGTTTATTTGATTGAAATGAAAAAAAATTGAGGAGTTTGATTTTAAGTTTTTTAAATGATTTTATGAGGAAAAGTTTCAAGTGTAAGGTTCTCGTAAGATTTTTTTTAAAAATCAAACAAATTACGAATTTGTAGATTAACAGAATTAAAACCTAACTAGGGAGCTATGCCAACTCAAAGTAAAATTCTAAGCGGAAAAAAAATCTAGAATACATCATAAAAGAACCTTATATCCAAAATTTCAAATTCATTTCTCGAATTTTGGCGAATTTTTGAGGGCACGTCCGGGTAAGAATGGTAAATCAGCTCCAAGTGATCTTAGAATAATACTTACAGCTAGAGATACATTATTCCCCTGAGTTTCAGACCCCTAAGTTGAGTAGTTCTTGAGTAAAGACCCAAACGATGGAAAATTCGATTTTTTTTCCTCCGAATTAACTCGACCTATTTTCTTCAAACTTGGATATAAATGAAGTTATATATAACAGTCCAGTCATTTCAGGAGTTGACCCCCCAAAAAATAAATCCTGATTTTTTTTCGCGTTTTACGTTTGTAATTATCCACTACACAACATACAACAATGGATACCCCACAACCCTCCGCTACCCCCAAGTGAGGGGTAAATATCTGCTGAAAACCGGATTTTCGTGAATATCTCCTCAAATAAGCCTCAAAATTGAAAAATAGTTATGAACAATCTTGTTCTACGTGTAATTTCCGATCAGAAAGTTTTTTTGTTTTTTCAAAAACACTCACTTCCTTGACCAAAAATTAAGGGTAAAAAACACCTATTTTTAAACAATTTACAGCATTTTTGGAAAAAATCGAAACTTTTGTGAATATCTCCTCAAATAAGCCTCAAAATGGAAAAATGGTTATGAACAATCATGTTCTACGTGTAATTTCCTATCAGACAGGTTCGTTTTTTTTTCTCGAAAACACCCACTTCTTTGTCCAAAAATTAAGAGTGAAAAACGTCTATTTTCCCAATATACAGTATTTTTGGAAATATTTCAACCCCTACCGTTAATTACTTATAAGAGATGTTATTGGATACTGCAATAACCTCCCTTATAATTAACGGTAGGGGTTGAAATTCTTGCGGTGAATTTTTTTGGAATACCCTACCAACATGTATAAAAAAATTACTCTCCACTGGTATAATTTTGGTTACTTTCAACTTCGTATTTCCTTCATTTCTAAAAATACTGTAAATATTGGAAAAATAAGCGTTTTTCACCCTTAATTTTGGGTAAAGAAGTGGGTGTTTTCGAAAAAAAACGAGCCTGTCTATTAGGAAATTTCACGTAGAACAAGATTGTTCATAACTATTTTTCAATTTTGAGGCTTATTTGAGGAGATATTCACGAAAAACCGGTTTTCAGCAGACATTTACCCCTCACTTGGGGGTAGCGTAAGGTTGTGTGGTGTACATTTTAGTGTGTTGTGTAGTGGACCATTACGAACGTAAAACGCGAAAAAAATCAGGATTTAATTTTTGGGGGTTGGTACAGTTTTTCTCTTATTTGCCTGGACTATAAGGCCTTTTTACAAAAAAATTCACAGTTCCCCTCCACTTTTTCCCCCTACGGAAATTTCACTTAATATTTTGAGACTCTTCTTACCTATGAAGAACTTTGAGGCAAAATTTTCGAAAAATAATTTTTAGGTACCTTAATAATCCTAGAATGAAATATAATTTTTTCAAAATTTCACTTCGTTGAGCCATGGTCAAAATTGACTAAAATTGAATCAAATGATCAAAAGGTGCTATTTCCCTAATTTTTTCCAATATGGCTAAAGGTAACTCAGGTGTTGGTCAATTTTAACTATGGCCCACCCGAGGTAAAATTTTGAAAAAATTGTATTTTATTCTAGGATTATTAAAGTACCTAAAAATTATTTTTCGAAAATTTTGCCTCAAAGTTCTTCATAGGTAAGAAGAGTCTCAAAATATTGAGTGAAATTTCCGTAGGGGGAAAAAGTGGAGGGGAACTGTGAATTTTTTGTGAAAAGGCCTTACCTTCATTCATACCCATGCTTGAAGAAAATCGGTTGAGTCAATTTTGAGAAAAAAATTAAAACTCATTTTCCACCTTTTGAGTCATTACTCAAGAACTGCTCAACTTGGGAGTCTGAAATTCTGGGGAATAATGTATCTCTAGGGTAACTATACACCCTGCAGGTATCATTCTAAGATCGCTCGGGGGCAGATTTACCATTCTTACCCGGATATGCCCTTTCAAAATTACCTCATCGTCCTGCAAAATATAAAAATTTGATCTAATCATCAAAAAATGCTGAAATTTAGTATATACCCTATTTTCGACTTGCTGAATCGATTGGAATCGGTTTCGAGACGCAGTGACGTACCGAAGGCATTTTCCAGGGGGGGGGGGGGGGGGGGGAGAAGAGGTGAAAATCCCAACTCAAATTCTCAAAATTCCCAACTACATATAGCCGATATCAGAATTCCGGGGGGGGGGTGTAAAATTCAAATTTGCGAACCAATCCAATTTTTTTCTAACTTTCCCGACTGATTTCTTAAAATTTACATGTAGGTACTGATTTTTCCCCAAGTTGCGAAGTTTTTTAATTTTTTTTACTCGTTTTCATCATTTTTGCGAACTTTTGAAGTTTTTACTACCCATTACTATAAGACCCTTTTTGAGATAAGAAATCTGAATAAATTTTTCATTGGTTAGGTGCTCCAAACAATTTTTTTTTAAACCTACAAGCAATGTCATTGTAGTTGAAAAAACATACGAAATAGTTTATTTGCCTTCAGCGAAGAAAGGGTGGAGTTTTGAAGAAAAATTATAATTTTACATCAATAAAATTTTGTAATTTCAATGTAAAGAATAGGGAGATGGATTTGGCCCGAGCGAAGCGAGGGCGAAAATTTTAGAAAACCTCAAATTGAATGTGCAATAAAATAATGTTTTGGAAAAATAAACTTTAATGAAAAATCGACTGTTTCTACTTTGAAATGATTAAAGCAGAAATATATCATGGCCGAGCGTAGCGAGGCCGAAGCTTTTGAAAAATTGGATTTTCAAATATCAAAAATAAGTTTTAAGGAGAATAAGAACAATGAAATTAATTGGAATAATTTTGAAGAAAAAAGCAAAAAAATCTCTTTTAAATTACAAGTACAACTATAAAATTTTTTTGGTTGACGAGTAAAAATTTTCAAATTGCAAGGTAATTAATAATTTTTTTCCAAAAAAGCATTTATTACAACGGTTTAATAATTATTCGCTGGGAAAATGATAAATTTTCAGTTGGAAAAGGTTGGGAAAATGACTAATTAAATGAATACCAATCGTCCCAACTGACATTTTTACTCGTCACTTGGGAGAACGACCAATTTTGAGTCGGAAAAATGACCATTCTTGAGTTGTGAAAATTACCAATTTTGAATTGGGAAAATTACCAATTTTGAGTTGGGAAATTTACCATTTTCGAGTTGGGAAATTTACCATTTTCGAGTTGGGAAAATTACCGTTTTCGAGTTGGGAAAATTACCATTTTCGAGTTGGGAAAATTACCATTTTCGAGTTGGGAAAATTACCATTTTCGAGTTGGGAAAATTACCATTTTCGAGTTGGGAAAATTACCAATTTTGAGTTGGAACAAGTGAAAATTTTGTTGATTTCCAACTTTTGAAATAACTATTTTATTTATTATTTTTCATCAAAAAAATTAATCCCAACTGTCCAATTTTCCCAACTGATGTGTTGAAATGTTCAATTTTCCCAACTCACAAGTAAAAAATTTCCTCAGGGGGGGAAGCTCCCCCCCCCCTCCCCCCCCCTATCGGTACGTCACTGTCGAGACGTTTCGGAGCCACCAGAAAATTTTGGAATTTTCCAGCACTGCAGCTGGAGAAAAGCTCATGAAAATGGTCCTCATGAACTTCAACACCTGTAATTGCGGATTACCCACATTGGTGACCTATTTCACTGATTGAAGCACAATTTTCATAAATTCGTAACTTTGAGTTGAAATCCATATTTTTGGCGGAAAATTTTTCTAGAAAAGTTTTTTTAAAATGCTGTCAGCGTGCAAATCGAGGTAAAAAGCTGAAAGCTCGTTTTCGACCTCCCAAATCGATTGGAAGCGATTTCAAGAAGTTTCAAAGTCTCCACAAAATTTTAGAATTTTCCATATTTTTCAATTTTTTCCGGGAACATTTTCTTCTAAAAATATGGATTTTGACTGAAAGTCAAGAATTTTTGAAAATTGGGCTTTAATCTATCAAATAGGTCACTAATATAGGTAATCCACGATTATGGGTGCTAAAGTTCATATGGACCATTTTTATGAGCTTTTTCAAATGCTGAAAATTCCAAAATTTTCTAAAGCCTCCAAAACGTCTTGAAACCTATTCCAATCGATTCAGAAGGTCAAAAATAAGGTATAAACCAAATTTCAGCTTTTTTCGTTAATTTGATCAAATTTTCATATTTTGCAGGGCGACGAGGTAATTTTGAAATTTCAAAAATTCGCCAAAATTCCAGAAATGAATTTCAACACCTGAAATTTTGGAAATGAGGTTCTTTTATGTATTATGTACTCTGGATGTATTTTTGTTTCGGCTCAAGATTTAATTTTGAGTTTGGATACCTCCCTTGTAAAGAACCTTCTCAAAATAAGTATGTCAAGGGTGATTCTAAGGGAGGGGGTGATTTGGGGTATAATCACCCCAGAGATCACCCTAATGCTAAAAAAAAGTATTTCTATAAACAAAAACTAGTACCCAATATAAAATCGCAAGAATTTGTGTTATCAGCCGAAAAAAGCTCACAAGTTGGAAGAAGTGGACATCTTTTGTTTTTTTTAGGTACATACGTAATTTTTCGAAAAAATTTCAATCTTTAAATGCATAAAAGATACTTTGTATTTTGAAAAATCCTTTTATAACGCACATAATGTTACAATTTTTTATCATTCAAACTTTTTGCCTTTTTTCATTTTCTGGCATATTTTGGACTATTTTTTTTAAAATTCAAAAAAAATTGACGTAAAATATTTCAAGTCGTCCCCTAATTTAAATAAAATATTCGGACTTATAAAAGATGATTTTATCACTTCGTAATAGAAAATTCTAAAATCGCCCATGAAGAAGGTTTTTGCTAGGAAAAATCTATTATTTCGTAAAAAAAAATCAATAGAAAAAATAATTTAAAAAAAAGATTGAAAAGAAAAATCAGTTTATTCGAAATAATCCAAAATAAAAAATTAATCATACAGTTTAAAAAAACTTTAAAATAGAAAAAAAACGAAAACCTAAATAAAAAATTACCTACCTGTATCCCATATATATTCAAATGGATGAAAAAAAAAAGCTGGGCACGATTTTCGTAACCCTGCGATTTACCACACCGTCTTAAAAATGCCAATCACCTCCGTCATATCACCGAAAGAAAAAAAAAGTCACCAGTCACGACACCGAACACATCGTGTAACTAAAATTGGGAAAAACGATCACGTTCATTTTCACGAGACAACTGCTTGCTTCGGCTTTGAGAGAACAAGACGACGAGAATTTCCCACTTCGCAGCTTCCAACATACTACCTGTGGATTTGGAGTTGGATCGTCGACGATGGCGGTGAACCTCCCCCACGATGGTATTACATTTACACGGACGTGTGGCCTGTTTGCCCACCTCGACTGCGACGTTAACGTGTATTTTTAATCTCTCGTTTCGTTTTTCGTACTCTCCTCTTCGCGTCATTCGTACCCGCGCTTTTTCCGACTGTGTTTTATGCGTTTACACATGCTCTGCTGGCGGTGCCTCGATGTATCCTTGTCTGTTGTTGGTTGGTATATTCGTGTAATTCGAGTGTACGTGTAGGTATGTGTACTTGTGAGCCATTGATACCTGAATAGTTGTAAATATTGAGAGAATGCCAATTTTATTCGATTTCTTTGCTTAATTTCTTGATTGACTAATTTTTGGACACTTCTTGAGCCATTCCCTTCATTCCTGTCCAGTCTTATACTGGATAATTCTTAATTGATGAAGTTTCAGTTTTCTCGTGCAGTTTTGGTTCAATTTGGATGTAAAATCGACGTAAATTGTTTGCTTTTTTCAATGGCAATGAGCTTTTGCAAATTTTTACTGCAACTGAAAATTTTTGAGAAATTTGGAAAAATTAAAAGTGTCTATTGCCCTTTTCTCCAGCTTATTTAGTCATTTCATTCCATTTTGACGTAGGTAATTGTTTTCCAGCTAATTTATACCAAAATAAGTCCGCGATTTTTAAAATTCTTCCGATTTTTTTTGGCTCTTAGGTCTGTGAATTTTTATTGAAAATTTCAGTTTTTTGAAAATCTGAAAGAATTAGAAAAATTGGCTGGTTCTCCTTTTATGTTAAGTTAAGTACTTTATACCATTCTGCATATTTTCCAGCAATTGTAATGAAATTGATTCGAATACCCAATTTGTGAAATTTTGCCATTGCTAATTGAAGATTTTAATAAAAATAACACTATTTTGGAAAATCCAAAGAAATGAAAAAAGTTAGCTTTACCTGGCATAAATTCTCTGTGAAAATAACCACAGGTAATTATTTAGATACCATTTCGGACATATTTTGTGAATTGATAGATGAAAATACCATTTTTATCAGTGCCTGTCCAAAAGACTAAAAATTATATCAATTTTTTTAAGAAATCGACAATTTACAATTTGTAAAATTCATTGCAATAATTTTTGTCTATCATGAATTCTCTGTAGATTCGACACTTTTTGAAAAAAAAATCAATAAAAATCTGGGGAAGTGCCAATTTCTTATGGTCTATTTAATCACTTCACACAATTCCAACCATTTTTTGGTCGATTTTTGAAAAATTTGTCTCGCGTGTCTCTTCGAACCTTGAGCAAGTCTTTCTGTAAAATCATTATTTTTTGAAGTAGGTACAAAGATTGAGAAAAGTGCCATTATTATATATTTCGAGTTTGTGGAATCTTATTCGTTGGAGCTTTTCTGATTGGAGTAGCTAATTTTCGAATTTATGCGTTTTTTGCCCGGAGAAGGGGTGACCAAAATGTAATTACAAAACGAGACTGAACAAAAAAAAAACAGAAAATTTCATGAAAATATATCACGTGTATTCTTTTGAGAAAAAGATGGAAATTTGGCTATAAGAGACATTTGAAGTTTCTAAATCCATTTCTAACCAGAACCAACGGAGGTGAAAGAGAGGGTTGAAAAAATGTTAAAATACAAAGCAACGATAAATTGCTCGCTCTGATAACTAAAATGGTAAAAAATGAATTTTCAGCTTTCGACGGTATTTTTTTGCAACAAAAAAAAACGCTCTCGTTTCGCTCAGGCTTGATAATTTGATAAAAAGATTGACGTTTTTCAAAATTACGTACCTATGGAAAAACATCTTCATCAATTTTCTATTTGGTTAGGCTAGTCAAAAAATTTTCAGAGTCTTGCCAAGAATTTATATCTCTGAAATATCTGTTTTTTGAGGGACGTAAAGCAATAAATTGTGAGAAAAATTCCAAAATTTTACTTGAAAAGTCTTGATTTTCATTCTCTATTCTCGTGATTCGGCTGGTGCAATGACACCCTAATCTAATTTGTTTTATTTTTTTTTAAAATGCCATTATTTTGCTTTAAAATAAAGTGACATTTTTTATGTATATTTTTTCTGTAAAAAATTTAAGTTCTCACATATTTATGCAGGGGAAAATATTCTGTCAAATTTTTGAGTGGGAGAAGAGCTTTCTAAAAAAAATTTTCAAAGTACTGATTTTTGAGGGGGAAAATTCGTTGAACGCCATAAAAACACGTGTGTTTTGATATAAATAAATATATTTTTTGTTTGAAATTTGTGATAAAAATAAAAAGAGTACCAATAACGAGAAGTGCGAGAATAATTGGAAAGAATAACTCTGCTTCTCCGAAAAAGTTTATTTGCAAAGCTTTTCGAACACCAAGTGTTCATCATCAGGCTTAGATCACTTCTGAACAAGAAACAGAGGAGTAACTAAATATATGTATAAGCAAGGTTTGTGATTTGAATTGTTCCAAATGTCACGAAACAATTCGTAATGATTTAATTTTTAGAGTACTGATATGGTATGTTTTTTTTATTTGTTTTTTTCTAGATATTTCACCATTATCTTTGTTATCAGAAGAAAAAGACATGGATAACTGACCATCTGCTTTATTTACTTCGTTGCCTACTTTCGCTGCTTTTTGGCTGATTTTTGGTAAGTTTTTAATATTACATATGTACTTATGTAGGTACTCATTAGGGTAGAGTGGGGGAAAACAAGCTTTAGATTTTGACGAAATTTGATAAGGTGGTTTGTTTTGAGTAGGTGACCTCCCAGAAAAAATCTTGGTTCTTGGTTATTGGAGGGGGGAGAACCGATACTGGCGTTGTTATCATAAATAAATTGGACTTTCTCCATAAAAAAATTGTCAATCGAATTTTCATTTGAAAATTGTTTTCTCATTTTTTCCTTTCGTAGTCAAATCAATTGTTTTGGTCCACCTATCTACTTACTTTTATATACATATCAATCACAACTAGGTACCTACACTTATTTGAAGTACCTGCAATGAGAAAAAAAATTTTCAAATGAAAATTCGATTGACAATTTTTTTATGGAGAAAGTTCAATTTATTTATGATAACAACGCCAGTATCGGTTATTTATTTTTTCATGAAAATGACCATCATGGGGGGGGGGGAGTATGAAGGGACTTGAGAAACCATCGTTCGAGTACATAATTATTTCATAAAAATTCTGGGTCCGTAAACGCCGTACTTCTCACGAGAGCGCCGTGGGAAATATAACGTACCTGTACGGGCTTATTATGCGGGGTGGTCACCTGTTCAAGTTTTCCTTTTTTTTGACGACGTTCCACCACTTCGATATTTTTGAAATTTTTATGGTATATTTATGGATAAATAACACGTTTTTTGAGAAAAAAAAATTCCGGGATACCTTTGACCATTTTTCCAAAATGGCGGTTCAAAATTTTTAAATCGTCATAACTCGGCAAAAAATTGCCCCCTCCAAAAATTTTTTTTTGGATTTTTCCTTTTACCTTCTAGAATTGATCAAAAGAAACGCGAAATCTCTACCTACATTTGGCGAAAAATGAAACAATAAAGAAAAAAAAAATCTTAGCCCCTCCCCCCGAAAATACTTGCGCTAGGGGTCCAAATTTTTTGTCCAAATTTTTGCTCATCATGGTTGACCTTTTGGAGTAGGAGCGATCGAAATCGGGTTTTATTGGTTGATTTTGGTTTCTGGGGCAGATTCACTACACTTAACCGGCTATACCCTTTCCTTTCAGTAGACACCAATTAGTTTTCTCTTAGGAGGCTTAATTTTTGAGATACTTTCAATTTTTAAAAAAAGTTTAAATTCGAACATTGAACTAAAATATCTCGAAAGCTAAGCCTCTTGAGAAAAAACTAAGTGAATTCAACGGAAATAAAATTTTACGCTCTTCAATTTATGTTCTATTCATTTTTTCGTAAAACCCTTCTAGTCCAGTCATTTTAGGAGTTTACCCCCCATAAATTGAATCCTGATTTTTTTTTTCGCGTTTTACGTTCGTAATGGTCCACTACACAACATACTAAAATGGTCACCCCCACAACCCTCCGCTACCCCCAAGTGAGGGATAAATGTCTGCTGAAACCCGGTTTTTCGTGTATATCTCCTCAAATAAGCCTCAAAATTGAAAAATAGTTATGAACAATCTTGTTCTACGTGTAATTTCCGATCGGAAAGTTTTTTTGTTTTTTCAAAAACACTCACTTCCTTGACCAGAAATTATAAGGGTAAAAACACCTATTTTTCAAAAATTTACAGCATTTTTTGAAAAAATCGGAACTTTTGTGAATATCTCCTCAAATAAGCCTCAAAATGGAAAAATGGCGCTGGAAAATTCCAAAATTTTCTGGTGGCTCCGAAACGTCTCGAATCCGCTTCCAATCGATTCAGCAAGTCGAAAATAGGGTATATACTAAATTTCAGCATTTTTTGATGATTAGATCAAATTTTTATATTTTGCAGGACGATTAGGTAATTTTGAAAGGGCATATCCGAGTAAGAATGGTAAATCTCCCCCCGAGCGATCTTAGAATGATACCTGCAGGGTGTATTGTTACCCTAGAGATACATTATTCCCCAGAGTTTCAGACCCCTAAGTTGAGCAGTTCTTGAGTAATGACTCAAAAGGTGGAAAATGAGTTTAAATTTTTTTCTCAAAATTGACTCAACCAATTTTCTTTAAGCATGAGTATAAATGAAGGTAAGGCCTTTTCACAAAAAATTCACAGCTCCCCTCCACTTTTTCCCCCTACGAAAATTTCACTCAATATTTTGAGACTCTTCTTACCTATGAAGAACTTTGAGGCAAAATTTTCGAAAAATAATTTTTAGGTACTTTAATAATCCTAGAATAAAATAACATTTTTTCAAAATTTTACCTCGGGTGGGCCATGGTTAAAATTGACCAACACCTGAGTTACCTTTAGCCATATTGGAAAAAATTAGGGAAATAGCATCTTTTGATCATTTGATTCAATTTTAGTCAATTTTGCCCATGGCTCATCGAAGTGAAATTTTGAAAAAATTATATTTCATTCTAGGATTATTAAGGTACCTAAAAATTATTTTTCGAAAATTTTGCCTCAAGTTCTTCATAGGTACGGAGTGCCTCAAAATATTGAGTCAGATTTTTATAGGAGAAAAAGTGGAGGGGTAGCAGTAAATTTTTTGGTAAAAAGGCCTTATAGTCCAGGAAAATAAGAGAAAAAATATACCAACCCCCAAAAATTAAATCCTGATTTTTTTCGCGTTTTACGTTCGTAATGGTCCACTACGCAACACACTAAAATGGACACCCCACAACCCTCCGCTACCCCCAAGTGAGGGATAAATGTCTGCTGAAAACCGGTTTTTCGTGTATATCTCCTCAAATAAGCCTCAAAATTGAAAAATAGTTATGAACAATCTTGTTCTACGTGTAATTTCCGATCAGAAAGTTTTTTTGTTTTTTCAAAAACACTCACTTTCTTGACCAAAAATTAAGGGTAAAAAACACCTATTCTTCAACAATTTACAGCATTTTTGGAAAAAATCGAAACTTTTGTGAATATCTCCTCAAATAAGCCTCAAAATGGAAAAATGTTTATGAACAATCATGTTCTTCGTGTAATTTTCTATCAGACAGGTTTTTTTTTCGTTTTTGGGGGTTTGGTACATTTTTTCTCTTATTTGCCTGGACTATTCCTTTTCTCAGAAAATCGACTTCAATTGTGAAAAGTTATCAAAAAAAATTAGAAATACTCTATTTTTGTTTTGGCACAAAATTTTACTTCGAGCTGGAATATCTTCGTTGTCAGAAGTTTTCGTCGAAATCTAAGGCTTATTTATTTCACTTCATCATACCTACGTACAAAATTACTCGATTGAACAACGTATATTTTCCTATTTTCAGGTATATGCGACAGCAGAAAACTGCGGAAGGAGCTGCGTAGTGAGTACATTGTTAACCAGTCTAACCATAATGAAAATAAGAACCCTCGGGGATCCGGCAAATCCTCTGCGGAGTCAGCATCGCGACTTACGAGAACGACCACGACCCAGGGACGTTCGTCGGATTGGTTTTGGTGGATGGCGGATACATATCGCACAGTGAGAGACCGCACTGGAGCTATTTCGTTATCGAGTAATCTCGTGTAAGTTTATAAATAATTTCGCGATGCGAAGAGAAACGTACGCGTACGTAAGAAAATACGATAGAGTAGAGTATATAGGTAAATACTCGAATGTAACCTAGCAACTGACGAGGCGGGTCGAGCAGGGGCGCGTTAAAGGAAGCAAATGGAAAAGCATTATATAAGGCACGTAGGTATACTGTATAAAGGCACCTACCGGATTCAATGTATTGTATCGGGTCGCATCTTTACTCCTATACCTACGAATTGGTCGTCTTCCCGCATTCTTCTTACTCCTTCGCTGGCGTATTGTTATATTAAAGTTGGAGAAAATTTCATATTGTCGGAAAGGAGAAAAGTTAGACGGCGGCAAAGCGAATGCCAAATGGCACCGAAGCCAGTGGCAGCGGCGGCGTCTTAATTGAGGGTAATTTATTTTCACAAAGGTGGGAAATTGAATTCTTGTATGTGCGTTACGCGATCGGTGAAAATCTCAATACGACTCGACGACGCGACGTATTGGTTTGTAACAATGAGAGAAAATTCCCAGTGTTCTATTTTTTTTCCCGCGCTATATGAGAACGGAAAAATGAAGGGGCTGAGGGGAGGGGTTGAGAATTCGACATTGGTGAAATTTTTTACTCGATTCTCTCGGGAGACTGGGCGCAAAAAAAAGTAATTTCCGACGTACACAGAACCGCGAAAAGTTCTCTCGATCTGGAATCTCCTCCTCGGTACCCCTTCCCCCTTTTCGTATACGTATAAGGCCAAAAATGTAACGAAATAGCGCCACCATGTGCGTAATTTTCCACGGGGAGCGCGAGTATCGATATTTTATCCGTGTTTTTGTTCGGCCGATGAGAGCAGGAGGGATGAGAATACGACCACATTCGCCTAATGTATTTTCAATGGAGCCGTAAAATATTTGGTGTTTTTTCGAAAAGGAAAAAATACACCTTTGAGATAGTATCGGGAATGGAGCAATTATCGAACGTGATGTTCTTTTTTCAATCCCTTTCGATATTTCACACGGGTACCATTGTGTTTCTTATGCTTGTTCTTGGACGCGGGGGACGGGGAGACTTTTTGATGTTATGGAATACGCTGCGCCTGTATGGTCTGCAGTACATGCGAAAAAGTTCTTCAAAAACTGAAAATGGTGTTTTTTCAGGGAAGAAAAAAATCAGTTGGGCCATTACGCGTCAACTTGGTTGAAAATTGTGCGATGAAGAGGTTGAAGGCGAGAGAGAAGAGGGAGGGAATAAGAAAAATCTTGTATGTACCATTTCACGCCTATTATCAAGTAGATCAAATATCACTTTCCTTCTAGCAAAATTTTTACATTTTCACTCTTTTTATATTTGGAGAGGGAAGAGTATCCCCCCTTTTAGTGGGAGAGTAGAATTACCTCTTTTTTGCGTAAAGATAAGGTACTATTTTTAGTTGAAATTGAATATTCTGAAAAAAAAATGATCGTTTTGAGTTTAAAATTATCAATTTTGGTGAAAATTGTTGTTTTTGGTAAAAAAAAAACATCATTATTTTGGTAAGAATTAGGTAGGTACAATTATTGGAAAAAAATTATATATTCTTGTCAAAAATTCTCTTGTTTATGGTAAAAATCAATATTCATTATAGAACTATAAAGTAAGTACTTACTACATATTTTGGTAAAAATTGAAATTTTCAAAAGGAAAATACTTGCCCATCAATTTTGGTAAAAAGTTCAATGTTTGGTAAAAATTGTAATTTTAAATTATTATCATCCATGGTAAAAATTATCACTTTTAATAAAAATTACCATTTTTTTTAATTACCAATTTTGATAGTTGGAAAGATTGTTATTTTTGGAAAAAATTACCATTTTGAATGAAAACCTACTTTTTGGTAAAAATAACCATCAACATACCATTTCCGGTAAAAATATTCATTCTTGATAAAAATTATTATTTTTGGAAAATATTACCATCTCTGGTAAAAATTACAATTTTAGTAAAAATAATCATTTAAATACCAATTTTGATAGTTGGAAAAATTGCCCATTTTTGGTAAAAATTACTTTTTTGAATTAAAACCTACTTACTTTTTTTGGTAAAAAATAACCATAATAAACATAATTACCATTTCTGGTAAAAGTTATCATTTTTGGTAAATATGCCAAATTTGGTAAAAAGTCAGCATTTACCAAAAATTATGACTTTTTACCAAATTTGGCATATTTACCAAAAATGATAACTTTTACCAGAAATGGTAATATTTACTAAATATTACCATTTCTTGGTAAAAATTACTATTTCCAGTAAACATTACCTTTTTTATTAAAAGAAATTATCATATAATTACCTATTTGTGAGCCTGGATATAGAAACCACCCTTAGGTGTAAAAAATTGATTTCTGAGTTGACACTGATTTTGGGCGTTTCTCCACTCAAAAACCAATTTTTTACACCTAAGGGTGGTTTCTATATCCAGGCTCACATTTTAATAGTTTGGAAAATTTTCATTTTTGGTTAAAATTACAATTTTTAATTAAAACCTAGGTACTTTTTTGGTAAAAATAATCATTACCTTACCATTTCTGGTAAAAATAACTATTTTTTGGAAATATTACCATTTACTGTGAAAATTACCATTTCTAGTAAAAATTACCTTGTTTGGTAAAAGAAATTACCATTTAATTACCAATTTTGATAGATTGAAAAATTGTCATTTTTGGTAAGTACCTATATATTACAACTTTGAACTAAATCTACCTTTTTTGGTAAAAATTATCATCATAGAGTAAGTTACTCTATGTTATCATTTTTGGTAAAAATTACCATTTTTGGTAAATATTACAATTTTTGGTAATGATTGCCATTTCTGGTAAAATTTACCATTCTTGGTAAAAAAATTACCATTCTTGGTAAAAATAATCATTTCTTGTATAAAATTACCATTTTTGGTAAAAATTACAATTTCTGGTAAAAATTATCATTTTTGGTAAAAATTACTATTTTTGGTAAAAATTACCATTCTTGGTAAAAAAATTACCATTCTTTGTAAGAATTACCATTCTTGGTAAAAATTACCATTCTTGGTCACAATTACCAATCTTGGTAAAAATAATCAGTTCTCTTGTTTAAAATTACCATTCTTGGTAAAAAAAAATTACCTTTTTTGGTAATAATTACCTTTTTTAATGAAAATTACTATTTTCAGTAAAAATTACAATTTCTGGTAAAAAATTACCATTTTTGGTAACAATGACCATTCTTGGTCAAAATAATCATTTCTTGTTTGAAATTACCATTCTTGGTAAAAAAAAAATACCTTTTTTGGTAATAATTACCTACCTTTTAAGATGAAAATTACCATTTTTTGGTAAAAATTACCATTTTTTGGTAAAAATCACCATTTTTGGCGAAAATTACTATTTTTTGGTGAAAAAATTACCATGTTTGGTAAATATTACCATTTCCAGTAAAAATTACCACTTTTGGTTAAGAAAAAATTACCTTCGAATTACCAGCTTTGATAGTTGAAAAAATGGTAATTTTCCCAAAAATTACCATTCCTGGTAAATATTACAATTTTTGGTAATAATTGCCATTTCTGGTAAAAATGACCATTGTTGGTAAAATTAATCATTTCTTATATAAAATCACCATTCTTGGTAAAAAAAATTACCTTTTTTGGTAAAAATTGCCATTCCTGGTATATGTATATTACAATTTTTGGTACTTATTGCCATTTCTGGTAAAAATTACCATTTCGGTAAAAATAACCATGTTTGGTAAAATTACCGTTTTTGGTCAAAATTACCTTTTTTGGTAAAAATTACCATTTTGGGTAAAAATTACCACTTTTGGTAAACATAATTACTTACCATTTAATTACCAAATTTTGATAGGTTAAAAAAATGTATTTTTGGTAAAAATTACCATTTTTTGTAAATATTACAATTTCTGGTCAATATTGCCATTTCTGGTAAAAATTACCCCTATTTGTAAAAAAAATGACCGTTCAATTGCCAATTTTGACAGTTGGAAAAATTGTCATTTTTGGTAAAATTCATCGTTTTGCATTGAAACCTACTTTTTTTGTTGAAAATAACCACTCGCTTACCATTTTTGGTAGAAATTTTCATTTATGCTGAATATTATCAATCATTATCTTTGGTAAAACTAATTATAATTATTTATTTGGGGTGGGTACTACTTGGTAAAAATCATCATTTCATGTAAAAACTAATGTAAAGTTAGTATAATTTTTGTAAAAATTAAAAGTACCGGAAAGATTTAAAGTCGAAGAGAGATTAGAAAAGAAGAGAAAGTGAAGAAATTTTGAAAATGTCATTTCACTTCTCTTATCAGATACTTACTGATTTTCTCTTGGTCAAATTAGTGAAGTGTGGAAAAGAAATGGAGGAATAATGAAAATGCATGCTGTACCTACCTAGTACCTACCTAATTAATGCATCATAGGATAATTGAAAAAAAAAATCATAATTCCTGGTGACTATTCCCATAATATGAAAAAATGTCTCCAATCGACTTCAAAAGATGGGGGGTCTCAGGTCCCATTGCATCAGCCAAAAAATCGAAAATTGGAATTTCTTCGAATATTGAGCCTATGCACAGATAATCCATAATTTTTTTTCTCTCTGGAAGAAAAAACACACCTCTAGTACCTACACTTTATTTTCTTGTATTCAAATTGCAGACTATACAGTGTGTTTTTCATGTTCATCCTGTAATGCAGAACAGACTTTAAATGTCGCGGAGGTCGCAACGCCCGTATTCCCGTCTAGAGTGGAATAAAAATTGTATTCGATCCCTGAAAGGATTTCCCTTCCTCGGAGGGAGGCAAACGATAAAAGGCATTGTCATAAGCGCGTACACATTTCAACGTGGTCAACCCGCATCAAATAGTAATTAATTTTCAAGCTTTGCCGCGATTCTGCCCGTGCACGAGTTGTCTGTCTGGCACGAGGCATAAAGCGCGTTGATTTTTTTTTTTGAAGCTTTGTCTCCGGTGACAGGTGAAAAGAAACGGTTGGAAAAATTATCACGTATACTCGGGTCGACTCTGGCGCGCTCGCTGGCTCGAAATATTAGATGGAAAGTTATTCGAGTGGAAACGTCGAGAACTTGGAGGAGACAGACGATAAAACAAAATGGAAAAGATTTTCTTCAACATATTTTGTAAGTTTTTGCAAGCGGCAGCTCTAGCGGCTTGACAAATTACGCGAGAATTTAAAAATACCATAAGCCTAGGTGTAGATCGGCGTTAAAATGCCGATGAATTCACCTTTTTTTCTCTCTTTCCGTTTCGTCGTACCAGAACAGGATTTCTACAGATTTGAAATTTTAATGCGAAAACTTTTTTCATCTAATTTTTAGCCGGTAAACGCGTCGCTGAAGACTGCGGCCAGATTCCAAATGAGAAAGTTGTAACCGAGATTAAAACTTGCGAGTTTGGAATTGGATGGCTTTTCTGAGGTTGGCTAAGGTCCAGCAGGTTGATTTTTTTCACTTCGAGGTATGCGTGAGAAGCGATTGGATTAATTCGTGTAGGGACGATGTGGTCGGATTTGCTAGTTGGGGTTTTTGGATGGGATTTCAGTGTAGGTGGTCATTAAATTGGAATCTGAGGTGGTATTTTTTTTAAATGTAGAATGGTGTCATAATCTTGATACGTAGCAAGTCTGAAGTGTTTTTTTGATAATTTTTTTTTTCAGTTTTATTGATTAAACCAATGAGAAAGATGATGGAAATTCGCAGTTTTACGACTTCGGTATTAAAGGTGATGATTTGCAGAAGTATTGGGCCAAGTACCTATTCGTGATGTTAGCCATTTAGACGACATCAAACGAATTTTCTGTCTTTGAATTTTGCTTCATTATCGAAATTGGTGAGTAGAATTTGTAGGAAATGCACAAATATTCATAATTTTTTACCAAACTGTATTTTTTTAATTATTAGACGAACAACGCGGAACTGGAAGTATGTTCAACGGACGAAACCTGTGGATTTCTTGAAGATATGGCACTATCTCAATCTCAAAATTTGTACGAATTGGGTGAATTCAGCTATACTTTGTTAACACGATGTCGAAATTGTCACAAGAATCGGAGATCACTTCGAAAATGCTCTGGAATGGACGAAAATCCGAAAAATATTTCATCTGTTTCGTCTATTCGAGATTTGGTAATTTTTCTTGAAGTGAGGTTTTTTATACAAGTCTGATGTACTGGTAACGTCATCTGTGAAAACAGACACAAAGCTTTGTTCTGTCAGCAGCCAGCCGCAGTGAACAAAAAATCCGACCAAAAAATTCGCCTTTAAAGAAAGAACAGGCATTGTGCGGGGTAATTTTATTACTTTTTTTAATCAAAAATTTACTATTATTTTTTTTAATGTGGATATGTTTCAGAGTTGGGGTTTAGTTAGCCAGTTAGAAAGTTTTAATTTAAAAAATATATAGATCTAACATGGGTAGGTAGGTATAGGTGACATTTTGTCAAATATTTTTAAAAACTTTGGGATTTTTTTTACATTAAAAATTTTACGATAAAATCATTTATACCTATCAAGATGGAAAATCAAAATAGTGATGAATTTCTCTCTCAAAATAAATTCAAAAATTTCAAGTAAATTGATACATGAAACATACCACAAGTCAACACGATTTTTGTGTTTGGGTTCCGATTGCGAAATTTGGGTTGCTTTTATGTATCTAATGAAGGGAAAAATATTTTTTTGGTTCAAAGTTTGCTTTGGGGGGGGGGAGGGGAAGCCAAAAATGTGATTTTTCAAGAACAATACACACAAATTTGAGAAATATTTGAAAAAATTTGAAAAAAAAAAATTGTTGGTCCAATATTATAGAAAATTTCACGCTGAATCGAATGCCGCAAACCGCAGATCTCTATCTCTTTTAGAAAAAAAGTTACGGTTAAAATTTTTCTAAATTATGTGAAAAAAATCACTTTTTTTCGCCTTGCTCACCGAAAAGTGAGATTTCTGAGAAATCTAAGCGTTCTGCGACCATAATGACCATGACAAAAGTTGTAGAGAATTAAATTTCCTATCAGATAAGTGCATTCAGATTTTTCCGGGAGGCGTAGTTTTCGAGATATTCTCGAGTAAAGTTGAACATTAGTTGAGGCAATTGAGAAAAAAAAAGAGAAATGAAGCAATTTTTGCTGTCAAAAGTGATACAGCGAAAAATTGTGGAAGGCGACTAACCTTTAGAAGTTACCACGACCTCCCACAATTTTTCGCTGTAACACTTTTGACAGCAAAAAATTGCTTCATTTCTTTTTTTTTCTCAATTGCCTCAACTGATGTTCAACTTTACTCGAGAATATCTCGAAAACTACGCCTCCCGGAAAAATCTGAATGCACTTATCCGATAGGAAGTTTAATTCTCTACAACTTTTGTCATGGTCATTATGGTCGTACAACGCTTAGATTTTTCAGAAATCCCACTTTTCGGTGAGCAAGGCGAAAAAAATGCGATTTTTTTCACATAATTTAGGAACATTTTAACCGTAACTTTTTTTCTAAAAGAGATGGAGGTCTGCGGGTTGCGGCATTCGATTCAGCGTAAAATTTTCTATAAGGTTGAATCAACAAATTTTTTTTCAAATTTTTCTCAAATTCGTGTGTATTGTTTATGAAAAATCACATTTTTGCCCCCCCCATCCCCCCAAGCAAACTTTGGAAGCCACGAATGAGCATATTGGTGTATTTTGATGTCTAGATCTAGAATCAGAATTTGGCCATGAGAACTGAAACACAGGACTTTTTTTTTTTGTTGACTTGTGTAATAATAAGTAAAATTTTGCTAACAAGGAAGGTATCCTAATTCAAAGTAAAATTTTGAGCCCAAACAAAAAAAAATCGAAAGTGCATTATAACAGGACCCCGTACCCAAAATTTCAGGTGCTGAAGTTCATTTCTCGATTTTTGGCGAATTTTTGAAATTTCAAAATTACCTCCGCCCTGCGAAATATGAAAATTTGATCTAATCAACGAAAAAATCTGAAATTTGGTATATACCCTATTTTCGACCTCCCGAATCGATTGGAACTGGTTTCGAGACGTTTCGGATCCGCAGGAAAATTTTGAAATTTTCCAGCGCTGGAGAAAAGTCTATAAAAATGTCCCATATTATCCACTTTAGCACTTATAATCGCGGATTATCCATATTGGTGACTGATTTGATCGACTGAAACACAATTTTCCAAAATTAGTAACTTTGGGTTCAAATTGACTTTTTTTAGCAAGAAATTTTCCTGGAAAAAATTGAAAAATTCTCTGAATGCGCATACATCGAGGTAAAAAGTTGAAATTTGGTAGATACCCAATTTTCGAGTTCCCGAATCGAATGGAAGCGGTTTCGAGACGTTTCGGAGCCACCAAAAAATTTTGAAATTTTTCAGCGCTGGAAAAAAGCTTATAAAAATGGTTCAAAAGAACTTCAGCGTCTATAATAGCGGATTTCTCATATTATGGTGACTTATTTGATCGATTAAAGCACAATTTACGGAAATTCGCAACTTTGAGTTCAAATTTGCATTTTTAGGTAGGATATTTTTCTGAAAAAAATTCAAAAATACCCTCCTTGCACACGTAACTGGATAAAAAGCTGAAACTTGATATATAGGCTATATACCCTATTTTCGACCTCCCGAATTGATGAGAAGTGGTTTCGAGACGTTTCGGAACTACCAGAAAATTTTGGAATTTTCCAGCACATAAAAAAATATTTCTTGCCCAAAAATGCGAATTTGAACTCAAAGTTACGAATTTTAGAGAATTGTGTTTCAATCGATCAAATAGGTCACCAATATTGATAATCCGCGATTATAGGTGCTGAAGTGCATATGGGCCATTTTTATAGACTTTTCTCCAGCGCTGGGGAGTTCCAAAATTTTCTGGTAGCTGCGAAACGTCTCGAAACCAGTTCCAATCAATTCGGGAGATTGAAAATAGGGTATATACCAAATTTCAGATTTTTTCGTTGATTACATCAAATTTTCATATTTCGTAGGGTAGTTCAAGAATTCGCCAAAAATCGAGAAATGAACTTCAGCACCTGAAATTTTGGATACGTGGTCCTGTTACTACCTTGTTAGATATAAAGAAGAAAAAAATTGAAACAATTTCTGATTTGAGAATAATTTCAATTATTAAAATGGCTCAGCAATTTTATAAATTTGAGAATAATCTAAAAAATTCAAATTTGTGTATTTAAAAAAAAAATGATTTTTTTAATAGTCACTACCTACAAAAAATTAATATACCTACTTTTCGCTTAGAAAATTCCATTAAGTCGATAGGTGGCTACAAATCGACGCCAAATTCGTGATCATTGATTAGTGATTTGGAATTAGTCGAAAATTATGTTTGAGAATTGAAAAAATTTCCATTTTTGATGTTTGCACTTTATGTCTTGAACTTCTCTAAAATGGCCATAAGTGTGCTGAATGATTTTTTCAACTCATTTTACCAGAAGTTATATTAAGTATACTTTATTAAATAATATTTTTACAAAATTTCAGTCAGTTTATAAAATCTGACTTGATTTTTTTATTTCTGTATTTATTTATTATTAATTTTTGTTCTATTTGTTGTTTTTTTTTTAAGAAGAGAAAACGTGGCCGATTCACTTGAAATTTTCTACGAATACGAAATAATAATCATGACGATCAATTTGGAGAGTTGTGTACTCGGAATATTCTTGAGATGATTTCAGCATCTTCTTCTGGCGAAGATCAGTACTTAGTTTACGTACCTACCTAATTGGGTGAGTACTTATTGGAAGAAGTTTTTGAAAATTGCAAATTTAATTGCACATTTCTTTATTTTTTTATGGCGTTGAAAGGAAAATAATTTTTTCGTGAAAAAAGCACTCCTTTTTAAGATAGATATCAGAGCTGGGCATGATATAGATCATTTGATCTTAAGATCAAAGATCATTGTGTCAAAATGATCTTGATCTAGATCATATTTTATTTTTTGATCTTGTGATCTTGATATGATCTTAGATAATTTTGTAAATGATCTTGCCCAGCTCTGAATGCTCTGATAGATATGTTGGATCAAATTTTAGCGGCCAATTTTTGGAAACCACTGTCATAATGACATGTTGTTAAATTTGAAAAAATTTGAAAAAGTTGCAAATCGAGAGGATGACATCCGATAAAATATCGAAAAGTAATAGTAATTAGGAATGCCAAATTTAATTTTTATAATTTTATGTTTTCCAAAATCTGACAAAATATGAAAATTAAAATTTATTGATATTGTTGAAAATTTTTGAAAAATCTTGAATACCTATCTGACATTTTACCTGCTTGTAACGAAAAGTCATCGATTGTACATTGTAAAGAAGTCTGGTACGATATTCCAAGTCCGAGATTGTTTACGAACATCCTGGATTTTAAAATTGCTAAAAAAAAATTGAAATTCAAAAAAGTGGCTTAAATATGAGATTACTTTTGAATTGGTGAAAATTGCTTAGCAGAAGAAATCTCCAAAGCATATCCACGATTTAGAAGATTTTTCTTCGCAGTAAAATTTGTGTAGGTGCCTAATTTTTTAATTTTTTAAAATCATGCTATTATTGGTTCGTTATTCACTCATTGCTTATTTTTAGATTTTATTAGTGATGCAGAGGAATTCTAATGAAGAATGAGAGTCCGGATAGTCACGCCAATGGTCACAATCATTCGTTGTTTTCGAGATTTTTATTCATCCGAGATGTGGATCCCAGTGACAAGTTTCTTAGTTGTACCTTTTTCGACGATCAGCGTATTAGGGCACGAAACATGTTCATCTTCGGTACATCGTGAAGTAACTCCCAACAACATACACGATTTTTTCGATTGGCCCTCAATTATGTTAGTTCGATCGCTTTTAATGATTATTTCGATCAATGTTGATTTTTTGTAAATTTATTAGATCATCTGTTACATAGAATGCACGAATTAAACAAACAAGTAGCTGCAGTTCGAGGAGGATTGGTCAAACTGTGCCAGCCTCTATGTTATTTTTATTCACTGGATCTCCAGGTATCAACCTTTGGATGTGCTGGAATCGGTGACTGTTTATGAAGGTACGAAAATATATTTAACCGGTATAACTCATGCCTAGGTATGAATGCGAATTTTAAAAATAATTTTCATAAATTTTTTCGTTCGTGAATTTAGGAATGTTTCGAACCAACGAGCTGGTCGAATGGTTTTGAGAAGTCATGGAAAAATTTACCAGTCAAGAACGATCATTGTTTTTAAGATTCGTCTGCAGTCGCACGTCGTACCAGATTACCCAGAACGATCGCTGATTTTCTAGGCAGAAATTTCCTTCTCGAAATTATGGATACAACTCCCTGAATCATTTTTTACCTGAGAGTTACACTTACTTCTTTTCATCGAAAATTCCTCGATATTGTGATGAGGTTAGTACATGAAAAAAAAATGCATCTTATACCTAAATTAATAAATATTTATTCGATTTATAATTATAATGTGTGATGTTCCAGTTTGGCTCACGAGATAACCTAAAATACGCTATTATGCTTCTGGAAATCCATCGATACGAACGAATACATCTGAATCGCAATCCCTGGCACTTGATTTAATTTTTTCGGAAATTCATTTTTCTTGCTATTTCTGTATTTCATCAATTATTTTGTTCTTAGTGTATTATTTTCCATTTTTTTAATGCGATTTGAATAATTGTCTATCTTTCATCGTAATAATTTCGGAAGATTTTGAATACGTATTTTATTTAAAAATCGTTGCTGAACTAAAATTAATCGTGTTTAATGTCCAACTGGTCCCAAATTCGGATTCTTCACCATCAAGTATCCCATTTCGATACTCGAATCAACGGAATTCGATTATTTTTTCCAGCCAAAGAAAAATTGCAAAAAATGGTCAAAATTGCAACATTCCAAAAATCACTTTCGAAGGAGTTGAAAATTTGTCAGGGGCGGATTCTTGGTCCCAGATTCCGAATTAGAGGTCCAATTTTGGCGTTCGACCTTTGTTTGCGAAATACCGCCCATTTTGGGTATTTTTTCGTTTTTTTGAAGAGAAAATTGAAAATATCTCGAAGGCAACAATCCAGCGTGGGAAATGGACCTCGGATTCGTAATCCACGGCCTTAAATCAACTATATTCGGCCCCTATTTCGAGTAATTAGCTTAAATAAAGGCTTGAAAAAATCGAATGTGAAAAAAAGTTTGCTGTTTTTGGAACAAAATTGATAGGCGAAAAACTTGGTGACGTTGGTGTTCTCGCGGTACCTACTTATTTTGAAAACATCGCTGTTTGATTCTCTCGACCTTTTTTGAAGCCGTACATACGCAAATAGGAGTTAAACATTACTAATTCAGGGTCGCTGATTTCGAATTCGAGGTTCATTTTGGACGTTGGATCTTCTTTTTCGAGATATCGCCCATTTATGCATCAAAAATGCGATTTCCAGCAAACCGATGAAACATGGTTCGAAATGAATGCTAAATTCGAGATCTGCGACGTCGAATCAGTCAAACATAATATTTATTTCGATCTTTTTTTTTTAAATCACCAAAAATTGAAAACATCTATGCACTAACTCCTTACCATTTTTTTAGGTTTGGCATTATTTCGCTTATATTTTTAGAAAAAACAAGCGATTTTCGTAAAAATTGCAGTTTCAAAAAAACTACAAATAATTTCTTGAATAGTAAATGTATTACATACAACATAATTTTTTTTTAATTCAATCTTAAAAATTAAAATTAACAATTAGATACATATATTTATAATTGTAGGTACCTACTTTGTATTATTCATTTAAATTTTTATATCTTCTTAAATTAATTTAATAATAAAATACTTATCGAAAATATTGTAATTGAAATTATTTGAACCATAATTCATTTGATGATAACATTATTAATTATTATTGAACGGCCGGATCGAAAATTGGATGCCGGATTTGTGTCCGGCGACCACAAGTCCATCCCTGGCCGAATTTCAAGGACGATCGAGTAATAAAAATTTTTTCATGTAAAAAAAGAGTGGTAAATTTGACACCGAAAATTTTTATTGTAAGATTGCTGTTGGAATCCGGCTGGGGATAGATTCGGGGCCGCCGAACACGAATCCGGCGTAGAATTTTATCCGTCTACGAATGATTCACCATAAGAGTAATTTTTGAGGTAAAAATGGGTAATATTTCGAGAACGAAGGCCTGACCCCGGAAATGGACGCCAATTTCGGAATCAGCGACCTCGAATTAGTCGAATTCGACTCTTTTCCCACGTATTTAGCTATAAAAATGGCATAAATTATCGTTTTTGCGAGATGTAGGTATAATATGTAGGTAAATTCATAGCAGTTACTGCTCCCACAAGACAACAACTTTTCGACCTATTCATTTTGAAAATATACCTATTTAATAATTTTAACTACTTTTAAGGCAGAAAATATCCAAAATAGGAGTCAAATATAACTAATTCGAGGTCGCTGATTCCGAATCCGGTGTCCATTTATGGCACCAGGCTTCTGTTTCGGAGATATGGATTAATTTCATCTAAAAAATGCTATTTTTGGACAATTGAAGCATGAAATACTCAAAAATAACGTCGTTTTCGACTAATTTGAGGTCGCTAATTACAAATATGGCATTAATTTTCACCCATCGTAAACCGATTCGCCATAAGGAGCATTTTCGAGATAAAAATGGATAATATCTCCGAAACAAAAGCCCAGCGACGGAAATGGACACCGGATTCGGAATCAGCGACCTCGAATTAGTCGTATTTGACTCCTTTTCTACGTATTTAGCTATAAAAATGGCATAAATTATCGTTTTCGCAAGATGTAGGTATAATATGTAGGTAAATACATAGCAGTTACTGCTCCCACAAGACAACAACTTTTCAACCTATTCATTTTGAAAATATACCTATTTAATAAATTTAACTACTTTTAAGGCAGAAAATATGCAAAATAGGAGTCAAATATAACTAATTCGAGGTCGCTAATTCCGAATCCGGTGTCTATTTCCGTCGCTGGGCTTTTGTTTAGGAGATATTATCCATTATTACCTCGAAAATGCTCCTTATGGCGAATCGGTTTAGGATGGGTGAAAATTAATGCCATATTTGTAATTAGCGACCTCAAATTAGTCGAAAATGACCGTATATTTGAGTATCTGGTCCCTTAATTGCCCTGAAATCGCATTTTTCATATGAAAATAGGCCATATCTCCGAAACAAAGGCCTGGTGCAGGAAATGGACACCGGATTCAGAATCAGCGACCTCGAATTAGTTATTTTCAACTCCTATTTTGGATATTTTCCGCTTTAAAAGCAGTTAAAATGATTAAATAGGTATATTTTCAAAATGAATAGGTCGAAAAGTTGTTGTCTTGTGGGAGCAGTAACTGCTATGAATTTACCTACATATTATACCTACATCTTGCAAAAACGATAATTTATGCCATTTTTATAGCTAAATACGTGGGAAAAGAGTCGAATTCGACTAATTCGAGGTCGCTGATTCCGAATCCGGTGTCCATTTACGGTACCAGGCTCTTGTTTCAGAGATATTGATTAATTTCACCTAAAAAATGCTTATTTTGGGCAATTGAAGCACGAAATATTCAAAAATAACGTCGTTTTCGACTAATTTGAGGTCGCTAATTACAAATATGGCATTAATTTTCATTCATCTTAGATCGATTCGCCATAAAGAGCATTTTTGAGCTAAAAATGGGTAATATCTCGAAAACGAAGGCCTGACGCCGGAAATGGACGCCAATTTCGGAATCAGCGACCTCGAATTAGTCGAATTCGACTCTTTTCCCACGTATTTAGCTATAAAAATGGCATAAATTATCGTTTTTGCAAGATGTAGGTATAATATGTAGGTAAATTCATAGCAGTTACTGCTCCCACAAGACAACAACTTTTCAACCTATTCATTTTGAAAATATACCTATTTAATAATTTTAACTACTTTTAAGGCAGAATATATGCAAAATAGGAGTCAAATATAACTAATTTGAGGTCGCTGATTCCGAATCCGGTGTCCATTTTTGGCACCAGGCTTCTGTTTCGGAGATATGGAATAATTTCATCTAAAAAATTTTATTTTTGGACAATTGAAGCATGAAATACTCAAAAATAACGTCGTTTTCGACTAATTTGAGGTCGCTAATTACAAATATGGCATTAATTTTCACCCATCCGAAACCAATTCGCCATAAGGAGCAATTTCGAGATAAAAATGTATAATATCTCCAAAACAAAAGCTCAGCGACGGAAATGGAACCCGGATTCGGAATCAGCGACCTCGAATTAGTCGTATTCGACTCTTTTCCCACGTATTTAGCTATAAAAATGGCATAAATTATCGTTTTTGCAAGATGTAGATATTCATAGCATGTTTTAGCTCCCACAAGACACCAACTTTTCGACCTATTCATTTTGAAAATATACCTATTTAATCATTTTAACTACTTTTAAGGCAGAAAATATCCAAAATAGGAGTCAAATATAACTAATTCGAGGTCGCTGATTCCGAATCCGGCGCCCATTTCCTGCGCCAAGCCTTTGTTTCGGAGATATGGCCTAATTTCACCTAAAAAATGCTATTTTTGGACTATTGAAGCATGAAATAGTCAAAAATAACGTCGTTTTCGACTAATTTGAGGTCGCTAATTACAAATATGGCATTAATTTTCACCCATCCTAAACCGATTCGCCATAAGGAGCATTTTCGAGGTAATAATGGATAATATCTCCTAAACAAAAGCCCAGCGACGGAAATAGACAACGGATTCGGAATTAGCGACCTCGAATTAGTTATATTTGACTCCTATTTTGCATATTTTCTGCCTTAAAAGTAGTTAAAATTATTAAATAGGTATATTTTCAAAATGAATAGGTTGAAAAGTTGTTGTCTTGTGGGAGCAGTAACTGCTATGAATATACCTACATATTATACCTACATCTTGCAAAAACGATAATTTATGCCATTTTTATAGCTAAATACGTAGAAAAGGAGTCGAATTCGACTAATTCGAGGTCGCTGATTCCGAAACCGGTGTCCATTCTCGACGCTGGGCTTTTGTTTCGGAGATATTACCCATTATTACCTGGAAAATGCTCTTTATGGCGAATCGATCTGAGATGGATGAAAATTAATGTCATATTTGTAATTAGCGACCTCAAATTAGTCGAAAATGACCGTATTTTTGAGTATCTCGCCTCTTAATTGCCCTAAAATCGCATTTTTTAGGTGGAAATAGGACATATCTCTGAAACAAAGACCTGGCACCGGAAATGGACGCCGGATTCAAAATCAGCGACCTCGAATTAGTTATATTCGACTCCTATTTTGGATATTTTCTGCCTTAAAAGTAGTTAAAAGGATTAAATAGGTATATTTTCAAAATGAATAGGTCGAAAAGTTGTTGTCTTGTGGGAGCTCTAACAGGCTATGAATACCTGCATCTTGCAAAAACGATAATTTATGCTGTTTTTATGGCTAAATACACAGAAAAGGAGTCGAATACGACTAATTCGAGGTCGCTGATTCCGAATCCAGTGTCCATTTCCGTCGCTGGGCTTTTGTTTCAGAGATATTATCAATTTTTATCTCGAAAATGCTCTTTATGGCGAATCGATCTAAGATGGGTGAAAATTAATGCCATATTTGTAATTAGCGACCTCAAATTAGTCGATAACGATGTTATTTTTGAGTATTTCGTGTTTCAATTGCTCAAAAATAGCATTTTTTAGGTGAAATTAATCCATATCTCCAAAACAAGAGCCAGGCGCCGTAAATGGACACCGGATTCAGAATCAGCGACCTCGAATTAGTCGTATTCGACTCCTATTTTGGATATTTTCTGCTTTAAAAGTTTTGCAAAAACGATAATTTATGCCATTTTTAAAGCTAAATACGTAGAAAAGGAGTCGAATAAGACTAATTCGAGGTCGCTGATTCCGAAATCGGCGTCCATTTTTGGCGTCAGGACTTCGTTCTTGAGATATTACCCGATCGTCCTTGGAATCTTGCTAATGGTAGATTTGGGTCCGCCGGACACGAATTCGGGGTCCATTTCTAGGTTTGAACCTTTGTTTTCGGAATATATGGTGAATAAGTTGCGATATTTTCTTCAAAATTTATTCTAAATAAAAAAATAACGAAACACTGAACACAAACTATTCGTATTTTATTTCATAATGCAAACTTAATCAGTTAATCGACCATATTAAATTAATACGTTGGCAGGTAAATAAAATAGTGGTGAAATTTGAAAATTGAATTTAAAAACACATTAGGTAAATAGCTGAATACAAAGAAGCAAGAAATTCATTAAAATATGGTAAAATTTTAAATTAGTTACAAACTTCAAGTATTTCTGAAATCGCAAAAATGAAAAAAAATGCATCGTAATTTTAGAACACATCGATGAATACATGCAAGAATGCGAGAGACTTTATAAAAATTACAGATTCATCAAATATTACGACTACGAGTACCCAGATAGGTACCTTTAAATTTGAAAAAATTAAAAAAATTCGAAGTACCTACCTAATTTTAAAATACACCAATGCAAGAAAGGAGAATTTTTTAAATTAAAATTTTAATTTACACGAATTTTACATCACAGGTAAGTTGATGAAAGGAAAGGAGCAGACTGTAAAAAAATAAAAATTTCAGATTGTTTCAAATACATATTACGAGTAGGTACCTTCAAATTTACATAAACGAAAAAAAATCGCAAAACATGTAATTTTAAAAATACATAAATATATTGGAAAGCAAACAATCAGATAAAAATAAGAATTACAAATTCGAAATGTGGCAGTGATTGTAGAAAGGGCCGCACAGTGGTCCAGGTGAAAGCTTTTGCTGGACAAAAATGGCAAAATTCGATGTTCGAAAATTATCAAAAAAATTATCAAGATCAATTGTAAACACTCCGAATAGCTTATATCCAGCTTAGTTTCACCGTAGAGACGCGTTATCATGTTGCCATATCAAAATGATTACGCATTACTTTGTAAAGAGATAAAATACAGCAACATGCTACCGGTGATCGGTACATTCATTTCTCTACAATGAAATATAAAAAGTGTACCACTTATCAATAAAAATAGATAGATAGTGATTTGTTTAATCTGTTTTCTGAGTTTTTTTTCGATTTTTTGCATCAACAGATGATTTTGAGCATTTGGTAAGGTTCTTCTATTTATATCATTTTACTCGTTTTGAAAAATAGACCCGCAAAAAAAAAAGGTGCAAAAAGGAGGTTTAAAATCTGATCTGATATGTAGTCGAAGGTCTATTCTATAACATATTTGAAGGTCATTGTAAAGGGATGTCCAGAGAATGAAATATGCATCATTTTTGAAAAAATCTCTGTGTATATTTAGTCCAAAAATTATATTGATACGTGTAAGAAATAAATTAAGTTTTTCTCTTTTTTAAAAACATGCCTTAACAAGATGCGTATTTTGATTTGTTGAATTGACCTTTCATTTAAATTTCTAAATTTCAAATTTTGGAGAACATTTTGGGGTCTACACAGGGGTCAAATTTGATAACCAACCAAAATCTGTGTTCAGTGGCTCAAAAACATAAATTGTGACTATGTGCATTGGTACCTAATTTCAAATATCTATTTTTGAATTTTGGGGTCCATTTTGGGACCTTCAGAAGGTTAAATTTGAAAATTGAATAAAAATTCGTGTTCAGCGCCTTAAAACATAAATTCAAATCATTTGTATTGGGGCTTGATTTAAAAAATTCATTTTTAAATTTTGGGGCCCGTTTTGGAACCCTCAGAGGGTCAGTTTTGAAAATTGATTAAAAATGCGTGTTCAGCGACTCAAAAACATAAATTCTCATCATTTGTATTAAGGCTTGATTTTAAAAACCAATTTTTAAATTTTGGGGCCCATTTTAAAACCTTTTGGAGGGGGGGGTCAGATTTGAAAATCGATTAAAAATTCGTGTTCAGCGACTCTAAAAAACACAAATTCTGATAATTTGTATTGAAACTTGATTTAAAATGACATTTTTTGAATTTTGGGGTCCATTTGGGGCCCTTAGATGAGTTAAATTTGAAAACTAACCAAAAATCTGTGTTCAGCGGGTCAAAAAACATAACTTCTGATAATTCGTATTGGTACTTGATTTAAAATGACAGTTTTTGAATTTTGGGACCCATTTAGGGCCCTTAGATGGGTTAAATTTGAAAACTGACCAAAAATTTGTGTTCAGCGGGTCAAAAAACATAACTTCATTAACTTCTGATGATTTGCATTAGTACTTGATTTAAAATGACTATTTTTGAATTTTGGGGTCCATTTTGGGGCCTTTACAGGGGTTAAATTTGAAAACCAACCAAAAATTCGTATTCAGCGGGTCAAAAAACATATGGTGTCACATAAAATTTGACACGTTCGGTCAATTTGATTTTTGTCCAGCAAAAGTTTTCACCTGGACCACTGTGGGCCGTTAACTGCGATTTGTGAAATTTGTCAGGAAAGCGAAAAAACAAAAGTGAAATAAATGTTATCACGTCGTATTTTTCCCCTCTAATTTCTTTATTTATGGTGAATTAAATATTATTATTGGTTTTTCTTTTTCCTTCGCGTTTAATAACAGAATATTTATGAATATTAAAAAAAAATTATTTATAAGATTGCAAGCGGCTACAATAACCAGTTCGGAAATATCGTATTTCTGAAGTTGGGAGGCTCACTTCAAACGAAAAATTAAGGGGTTAAAATTGATTTTTGGGCAATTTCAACTACATAGGGTTGTAGAGGAAGGTTTTTAGAACAAAAAAACAAAAAAAAACGAAAAACGATTTTTTGACATTTAACGGCTCTTTTTACAATCACTACCACAAATTCATCAGAAAAATAAAAGCATCCATAAGTAATTACATTATTAAGTTGTAGGTACGTATAAGGAAAAAAAAAACGATGACGATCGAAGAACTGCTTCTTGAAAAAAATCGAAAATCATGTACCCAGTACTCATTCGATTTTTTCATCAACGTTTTCAGCTTAGTTTGATGAACTTCCAAATATTTCTTGAAACCAGTGGCGGCATCAATTTTTAATTCAACTCCAAGATTAGTGGTTCACATGAAACAAAAACAAGGAACAATTTAACAACAGCGTAACATAAGTACATAGTTTAGAAATACGATTTATATAGGTATTTGATAGAATCAAAATTATCTAATACGAAGACGAAGACATAAATTATTGATCAATCTCAAAATTTTCAAATTGTTTTCTCAAGTTTCCATTTTCTGAAAATAAAAACATCAGAAAAATTAGAAAATTGATACTTATTTCAATTGTTAGAAAAACTTTCTTTGACGTCATGTTAAGTTGGAAAAATTGTTCGCGAAAATTGAAGTCGAATAATAATTTTCACTCGATTGTTAATTGTAACCAAATTTCAATTCGTATTTTTTTAATTCAAAATTTTTTGAGCTTAATTTTCTCAAATTTTTCCACGATTTTCTCAAATTGTTCTATTTTAAAATTTTATTCTAGTTCAAATGTTTCGAAACATTGAAAATTTTCTAACTGGACATAGCATCAAAGAAAACTTGATGATTTCACAATCGAATCGTCGATTTTCTAAATTTGTGAAAATTAAAGCCTAATGCCTGACAAATTTTCACTTCATTTTTAATTCAAACTTTCACAAAATTTCAATTTTTGATTTTTCCCAATTTAAAATTTTTCGAGCTTAATTTTTCTCGATTTTTTACGATTTCATCAAATGGTCCCATTTTTACTAGTCGAATATCGATTATCTAAATCGAGTTGGAATACAATTTTGTGAAAATTTGAAGCCAAATGAGAAATAATTTCTACCTGGTTTTTAATTCAAATTTTCACAAAATTTCAATTTTCGATTTTTTCCAATTTAATATTTTTCGAGCTATTTTTTCACGATTTTCTCAAATTGTTCTATTTTTTTCCGATTTCAAATATTTCGAAAAATATAACTTACCTCGAGTGTATCCGAATAAGAGCGAATTTTTCCGTCCCACTTCAACAGACTTCGGACTGTCAGACTTTAGGAGCCTGGTGTGGTTAAAAAATTCGCCCTGCTAACTTCATTTCAATGAAATTTGCGGGAATTTCCCTACCTAATTTTATAAATTAATCTACGTATACGTACGCACGACGTTTGCAAAATTGACCAAAAAAAAAGCAAAAATGAAGAATAAATTTTCAGGAAAAAAGAAATTGTTGCCAATGAAAGGGGGGGGGTGTCAAAAATATTAAAATAATTTTTTGGGCTACCTAGACGAATACTGGGGTGAAAATTATCCTATACAAGTATATAAAAATTACCAAACCTGGATTCTTCGACATTGGGACTGAAAAGAGAGGAATATTTTTCGAGTAGGAGGAGGTTAGGAAGGAACCTATACTCTGCGACGGAAAATAGGTAAAATAGTTGCTAAGAAATACACAGAGGGAAAAATATATTTAATAAAAGTACATAATTTTATAATAAATACCAAACCTGGATTCTTCGACATTGGGACTGAAAAGAGAGGAATATTTTTCGAGTAAGAGGGGTTAGGAAGGAACCTATACTCTGCAACAGAAAAAGAGGTAAAATTTTCTAGGATGGAGGATGGAATCGGTATTAACCTGCTTCAAAAAAATACTCGATCGATTCCATAGATTTGAAATTGGAATTTTATTTCAACAGGATGAAAAATTTATACCCATGGGTGAGGGGTAATAATTGCTTATTACGTTCATCTTCATATCACGTGAATAATTAAATTATTCTCAATTGATTTCATATTGCATGACTTTAAATTGAGATCGGAAAAAATAATATTTACCTACCTTCTTCGTGCTGAAATGAAAACGAAAATTGACAAATAGGAAGACGAAAATGGGGACTAAACAGACGAGAAATGAAAGAATCAGTATCGCTGAATTTCAGTAATATCAAAATTTTTAAATTTCAAAAAAATCATCAAAAATTTCGACTTTGAAAAAAAATATAAAAAATTGCTATTTAAAAAAAAACAACCAAAAATGTCAATTTCAAAAAAAAATTATGGCAAAATTTGGCCGAAAATGTAGCCTCTTGAAAATAGTTTCTTATTATGGGTAAAATCGAGGATATCGACAAGACCCATTGTCGATGTAGAGCGAGGATGGCATCAATCCCACGAGCTACGCCGGTGCGTCCAATGGAACGCAGACATAGATTCCACTTCCGTCACGAATGTTAGTCGTGTAGTCAAAGCAACGTTCCAAGGGGCCTTCCTGTTACCCAGACTGACCGCTTGATTGATGCCAAAACGCAGATTTTGAGGAGCGAGATCAACGTCAACCCCACGCAACGCGCCGGTGCGTCCAATGGAATGCGCACCATGATTCCACTTCCGTCACGAATGTTAGTCGTGTCATCAATATTACATTCCAAGGGACCTTCCTGTTACACGCCCGTAAAATTGAGGCCAAAAACGCCGATTTTGGCCCCACATTCCAACCACCAAAAAAATTCATTAGCCGAAGTGGGATCCCCAAAATATCTAAAAAATTATAAGCCGAAGTAGAGTGCCACACAATTTTGAGAAAAAAGCTTCAAATAGAAACCTACATTCGACGAAATTTTGAGAGAAAAAAAGCTCCGAATAAAAGACATCTACATTGATACTGTCGAGATAGGAAAAATGGATCAAATTTCTTTTGTAGGATAAAGCTCTGGAGCAAAATATCTTCTCTCACTAGCCCAATATTTTTAAAA
This sequence comes from Pseudococcus viburni, assembly GCA_033439095.1. Lineage (NCBI taxonomy): Eukaryota > Metazoa > Arthropoda > Insecta > Hemiptera > Pseudococcidae > Pseudococcus > Pseudococcus viburni. The sequence continues at coordinate 560,660 of JAVBJF010000098.1, forward strand.
AAGTATCTGGTACACTTGCAAGTACCCCAGTAAATAATATCGGTAATACCCAAATTCGACACGATTTTTACACAAAATTATCCGGTACATTTGCCAGTACTCAAAAATAATATCAGAAATGCAGGAATTTGATTCGATTTCTATCGTAAATTCCTCGAATGGAGAACAAAAATGGTCATGTAGGAGGAAACATGCGCCAATACAAAATTATCAATATATTTAAACATTCGGGTGTCAAAATAGATAGGAATGTCTCGCTATAATATCTACACAATCTTTGTGAAAGCCCCAAAAATGGGGGGAAATCAGCAGCTCTTTTTTCTGGAGCTCGTAAGTTCACTAGGAAGCTATGATTGGTTTCCAACAAATATATCAACTGCTTATAGTCGTATTATTTGTCAGCAAGGGGGGTGAAATAGGTACTAGGTAGCCAAATCATAAGCCAAAATATAAAAAATTTAATAAAATTTAAAAAACTTGAAATTTAAAAGCAGAAAAATTTCAATTTATAATGAAAAAATTTTTCACAAAAATTGACCTTTTTTTAAAAAAAATGTGACAGTAACTGAAAATTGAATAAAAATAACGATTCAGAACTAAAAAAATGTACGAATAAGGGAGGAAATTTTTAAATAAATTGGCAACAATGTTTTTAAAAAAGTGGGGCTAAATTTCAGTACGAAAATTTTGCAATTTCGGATAAAATTTTACAACATTTGAGTGTAATTTTAATTTTTGAAAATAAATCAATTAATGTAGGAGGGGCAGGGGCTTCACTAATAGTATACGCAGCAAAATCCGAATTATTAGTCGAAATTGCAAACTTCGTGCATACTAAATTTAAAAATGATAAATATATGACCACATTACCAAATCGAACTTTCTCAATGAATTGAAGGCGAAGTCGTTGTTACGTCATACTGAATCTGCGTAGGTATACTTGGTACTCGAGCCTGGTAGGTATGCAATTCTTCCTCGTATAACCCTAAAAAAAGGAAAAATTAAAAATGTGATTTGAAATAGCTATTAAAAAATAATTAGTTAGAATTCAATTTATCTACCTCTTCCTAATTTAAATCCATGGTAAAAAAAATCATTAGTTCAACAAACGATTTTGAAAACGAAAAAAATACTTATGGAAAAATGAAATTAAATTCAAGAATAAACTGAAGAATTGACAAAAAAAATAAAAATTAACCAAAAATGAAAAAAATTTCAACCACACGCCACCTCTCTAGTTGAACTCTAACAAACATAAATGAAGAAACAATCTCGAAATCAAAAGAAAAATACGCAAGAACGTATGAACAAATAAAACCGAATTTACGAAAAAATTTGATAAGATTTCGACAGAAAATTACTAGAATTGGTCAAAAATATTAACGAACAAAAAAACTGAAACTAATGAAAATGTTTGAAAACTGAAATTATTTCAGCACAGGAAACACATGGGGGAAAAATTCCAACGAAAGTGATATTTTAGTTCGTAAGAGAATATTTTTACAGCACAGGAAACACATGGGGGAAAAATTCCAACGAAAGTGATAATTTAGTTCGTAAGAGAATATTTTTATCAGAAAAATAAATCTGATGCGATGCATAACGTGAATAAATACTACAGTTTGAAAAAATTCGATTAATTAAACAGATCAAAATAAATCAATTTTTACGAAACAAATATGTTCAACAGGAATGATAAAAAGCAAATAAAAACGAACAAAAAAAAACTCGAAATTTATGAAAATTTTTTGAAATTCACGAAAAAATTAATAACAAAGAAAATGATTTATCAAACTTTACTAGAAAATGAATCAAATAAAAAAATCACGTTAAACCAACTGCATCCAGAATGAACCGAAAATAATGAATTGAACTGCACAAAATTTTATAGCTCTGATACATAAACATGATTAAATAATTTAAAGAATATAGTAAAATTTGAAATGAAACTCACTTGACAGTAGGAAGTGAAATTTGTTGATCCAGTTCTGGCGGAAGCACCTTTTTCTTCATAAGGTAACGTGGGTTTCACTCTTAACGACGAATCTGCCTTATAGACCTGAAAAAAAATTAAAAATTAAAAATAGATCCTGGATATAATTCAATCAACAAACATCTTGAAATCAAAGAGAAAATACTCGTAGGAAAATAAAAAAAACTAAACCTCGAGATTAAAGAAGAAATACACGAACAAAAATGAAAACTGAATCATACGAATTGCTGCTAAAATTCCGTCAAAGATCATAAATTGGTAAAATTTCAATAAAAACTCAGATTTGTAAAAGTTTAACGAAAAATTAAAATTTAACTGAAAATGAAATAAATTACTACGAAATGATTTTAAATTGAATCGAAATGATCAAAGAATCTCAAGTAAAAAAAAATCTGTAGGCTGATAAATGAAAATTAATTTAAAGAAAAATTATTACTGTTTCGAAATGAAATAATAAAAATTGAATAAAAATGAACAAGAAAAATTGAATAAAAATGAACAAGCAATCTCGAAGTTGAAGAACAAAATGTAGAAAAATAAACATAACGGAATTCACAAATTGGTAAAATCTCGACAAAAAATCATATTCGTAAAATTTTGATAAAAAATCATATTATTTATAAAACTAGAAAAAATTGCCAACCTCAGAACAAATATTTGTAGAAAAATATACATAGGTAACCGAATTCACAAATTGGTAAAATCTCGACAAAAATCATATTCGTATTTCGATTTAAAAAAATCATATTTATAAAAATAGAAAAAATTGCCAACCTCGAAACGATTTAAAATTGAATCAAAATGATCAAGTAATCTCAAAATGAAATAAAATTGAATCTTCACGATTAAATAGGTAAAATTTTGCCAAAAAAAATAAAACTAAATAAAGATGAGAAAAATAAACCAGAAAATAGAAATTCAAGGTTACAAAACGAATAAAACATTGAAATAAAACCAAAACAAAAATGGCAAATACAATTGAAAAATGCACGAGAAAAAATACACTCAACTTAGGAAAAATACTACGAAACTCACCATCTATTCACGTACAAATGCTCCTACCAAAGTTTGTTCAAATGACGCAGTTTCTTGAAAATCATAAAATCTTCAGCGCTTTAGTTGTCATCTCGTTGGCAGCTTAGTGGTTGGTCCGGCTAACAATATCATTGTCGAATTTATTCTTCACCTGAAAATTACATATTTCGATTCAAGTCCGTACACATTTTTCAGTATCACAATGATAATCTTTGAATTTTGACAAAAATCGAAGAAATTTTTCAATTAAAAATGTAAATTGTAAGATTTAAAGGAAAAAATCAAAATCGACCGAAAATTTAAAAAAAAGAACCACGAAATGATTTGAAATTAAATCAAAATGGTCAAATCTCAAAATTTTGACAAAAAATCGGAATAATTGGTAAAGTATTAGCAGAAAAATCAAAATTAATTCAAGAAAGAAAAATTGCTAACTATACGAAACGAAATGATTACCAATTGAACAGAAATTAGCAATTCCAAAACTCGAAGAAAAAAAACAGAAAAAGAAAAAACTGAATCTTAGGATCAAACTGACGAAATTTTGGCAAAAAAACAGAATTAAGGAGATAAAAAATATAAACCGGAAATAAAAATTGTACAAGATTCAACACAAAACGATTAAAAAATCAGAAAAAATCGTCGCATTAAAACGTAGTTCACTCGAATAAAAAATTATTAAAACTTCAATGAAAACTCACTCTACGCCAGAAGGGCAATATTACGAAACTCGCAATCTATTCACGCTGGAATATTCCTACAAGGAGTAGTTCTCCGAAAATCATAAAATCTCCTAGTTGATCCGGCCAATAATATTCTTCGTTGAATTCGTTCTTCACCTGAAAATCACACACTAATCATTCAATTCTCATACGTACATTTCGGTATCAAGATATTTTTAAATTTTGACAAAAATTAAAGAAAATATCAATAAAAAAGGAAAAGTTTATAGGATTTAAAAGAAATCAAAATCAACTGAAAATAAAAAAATTGAACCAAAAGGATGGAATAATCTCAAAATGTCGACAAAAAATCAGAATAAATGGTAAAATAACATTAGAGAAAAATCAAAATTAAGCCAAGTTGAGAAAGTTACTGCCTACAAAACAAAATGATTAAAAATTGAATAAAAATTGACAATTCCAAAACTGAAAAAAAAACACTCGTAGAAAAATAAAAATCGAATCTCACAAAAAAATCGTCGCATTAACACACAGTTCTCTCGAATAAAAAAATAGTAAAATTGCAATGAAAACTCACTCATCATCAGAAGGGCAGTATTACGAAACGAACAACCTATTCATGTTGAAATTTTCCTACATGGCGCAGTTCTCGAAAAAATAAAAAATCTCCCGTCTCCAGCAACATATCATTGGCACCTTAGTTGATCCGGTCAGCAATATTATCGTTGTAGATATTTATTCTTCTCCTAAAAAAAATCACGCATTTAATTATTCGATTCCTAAAACTAAAAATATTTCAATAGGTAGGTATTAAATAGTGTTGGGCGATTAATAATCGATTAATCAAAAATGTCGATTAATCGACAAAAATAATCGAAAAGATCGATTAATCGATTATTCGAAATAATCGATTAATTGTTCGATTATTTTTTGAAATAATCGATTAATCGGTCTATTTCTATTTTCAGTTTTTTCTTTTTTCAATGGTGCTTCGACATTTTGTGGAAAAAAAATTTTATTTAAAAAAATTGATAGTTTTGTGAAGACATTTCAATAATTAAATGCCACACATGTGTCAAATTTAGGTTTAATTCGAATTAGACTGAATAAATGATTTTGTTTTGTATTTTTTCTACTGTAAATACACTGAATTGAGCACATCTCAAAAATAATCGATTAATCGATTAATAATCGATTATTTCATTAATCGAAATCCGATTAATCGATGGTTGAAATAATCGAGGGTCGATTAATCGATTATTGAAATAATCGATTATTCCCAACACTAGTATTAAAATCGAACTAAAAGAACAAAAAATAAAGTGAAAAAAAAAATGAAATCAACGAAAAAATGTTACGATATTTGGTGAGATTTCCCAAAAAATCAAAAATTAAACAACCATATTACAATTTCAAGAAATTTTGACGATGTAAACAGGATAAAAAATCGAATGAAAAATCGAATATTGCATTTTGAGAAATTTTCAATAAAGTATCCACAAAAAATAAAAAAATAAAATAGGTATTCGTCGAAAATAATCCAAATTTGAAATTTCGAATTGAATAAAAAATAGAATTCAATGGAAAAATACACAAGAAAAGTTCATTAAAAATTTACGAGAAAAAAATCAATTGAAACTTCACTGGAAAAAATTTCATAAAAAATTCACGAGAAAAAATTTCAATACAAAATTCACGAGAAAAAATTCATTAAAAAATTCACGAGAAAAAATTTTATCAAGAAAATCACGAGAAAAATTTCATTAAAAATCGCAAGAAAAAATTTCAATAAAAAATTTACGATAAAAAATTCATTTAAAAATTCACACGAAATCACGAGAAAAAATTTCACCAAGAAAATCACGAGGAAAAATTTCATTAAAAATCACAAGAAAAAATTTCAATAAAAAATTTACGAGAAAAAATTCACACGAAATCACGAGAAAAAATTTCATTAAAAATCACAAGAAAAAAATTCAATAAAAAATTTACGAGAAAAAATTAATTTAAAAATTCACACAAAATTACGAGAAAAAATTGAATAAAAAATTCACGAGAATAAATTCATTTAAAAATTCAGAATTCACAAAAAAAATTCAATAAAAAATTCACGAGAAAAACTTCATTAAAAAATTCACGAGATAAAATTTTATCAAGAAAATCACAAGAAAAAATTTCATTAAATATCACAAAAAAAATGTTAATAAAAAATTTGGAGAAAAAATTTATTTAAAAATTCACACAAAATCACGAGATCATTAAAAATCACAAGAAAAAAAGTCAAAAGTAAAAATTTACGAGAAAAAATTCATTTAAAAATTCATTAAAAAATTCAGAAAATATTTCATTAAAAAATTTACGAGAAAAAATTTTATTGCAAAACTCACCATGTAAGTAATGGACACTTTCCGTAAGCTTCGCCGAAATCGTTGTGTCGATCCAAAATCCAACTGGGCAGCCGGCAACCTATCTAAATTAAAAGCTGATTAGAAAATTAAAAATTGGAATTAAAATCAATACCTCGAAACCTCGATAAAACAAAAAATCTACAAGCCTGTGCATTACACCTAAACCAACAACGAAACCCAAAACACAACGAAAGCCCCAAATTCAAAAATACGAGAGAAAACGACCAACGCCAAAAATTAAAAAACAACGAACGCCCAAATTCGAAAACCAAGGACAAAACGACCAACGCCAGAATATAATTAAAACTACAAATGCCCCTAATTCAAACCCCTAAACTGAACGACCAACGCTAAGAAACTGACATCGAAAAAAATAAATGAGACGAAACGATGAAAACCGAGAAACTTCACGAAAGAAACGTCACCTCAAAAGGTACCACTAGAAAGCAAAACGACTAAATGAGAACTGACTCAAACTGAAAATGATCAGCAACATCACCAAAGGTACCAAATCTACCCCTATATCCCCACTTTAAAATGTGAAACTCACTGAACCAACAATCAAAATTCGAAAGAAAGCTCTCTGATTGGTTCCACTCCAAAATTCACTTTCTCCCACCTTCCAGGAATATTTTTATTCAAATGCATTATGAAAAGAGTGGATGAAATGATGACTCATTAAACAAAAATGCCGACCAAATTACGACTTTATTTTGGTTTTTCCAGTTCCATTCTGTCCTTTTCAACAATAGCTAATAATAGATATCACATAATAAGGTGAGAGTTATAAAGAAAAGGCAGGACCCAGCCATCACCAAAAAAGGCATTGTTTTGTATAGACTATAGAGGTTATAAAAAATGAGACGTGTCGGAATTTTGAACCTTCAATAGTTGAATTTTGATGAATAGAATTCCAAATCAAAGCAGAGAAGTGACTAAAAACGGAATGTAGATATCATAACCCTATAAAGGTGATAAAAATGTGAAAAGTCTAGACGAGTTGGTCTCCGGCATTAAAAAATTCAAAGCTGAATTTTGATGAATAGAATTCCAACTTTATTCCGAGACGTGACCAAAAAAGGCTTTGTACTCCATAAGTTTATAAGGGCAATAAATCAGTAGAGTCGAATTTTGACAGTCGGTAAAAATTTCAAAAAAGGCATTGTTTGTTATAAGGGTAATAAATCATCTGGCGAGCCGGTTTTTGACAGCTGGTTAAAAATTCTACAGTGAATTCAATGAATAGAATTCCAAATAAAACTTGAGACGTGACTAAATACAGACCCTTTGTATCACATAAGAGTTATAAAAATGATTCAGTCTCAGATAAGCAATGAAAAATTTCAAAATGAACTCGATGAATTGAATTCTAAATAAAGACTGAAAAATGACGTAAGACCCATTGTATTGTATTATAATTATAAAAAGATAAGTTGGTTTCGGCAGATGGTAAAGAACCCTCAAGTTGAATTTGATGAATAAAATGCGAAGTAGGTACCTAGGTACATACATAGGTATTTGGAAAAATTAAATCATCCCGTGTAGTTTTAGTATGTATGTAGCTATGTACTAATTCTAATTCATTCTTTTTTTCATTTTTTTGTTTTACTCAAAATGCTTAAAGAAATAGTTACAAAAATAGATCCGATTACGACATTAATAAAGAATTCTTTTGAAAACTTTTTTTCCTTGATTCAGGTTCAAACACGACGTAGATGAATAATAAAGTACCTACTTACTTGACAACGAAAAGTAAAACAACGGATGGAAGGACAGAAAATACAAAAATGCATAATTTATATACTTACACGTACCACTACTGTACCTATGCACGTTTTAGAAAAACCAAGTACCTACATATTTTCTCGTGTTTTGAGAATTACGAAGGGCTTTCCCCTGCACCCTTTATTACTTGTAAGTAATTTAGAATGAAATACTGGTAAATTTGTACTTATTGGGTGGGTGCCCTGAAATCAAACAATTCAAAGGAACATTAGTATAATACCTAGGTAGGTACCTTTGAAATCTAAATCTGTGTCTTTTTCTAGCAACGAAAGCAGAAGAAGGCCAATGAAGGGCATTTCTTTTCTGAATATTAAATGCAATATCGAAAATAATTTCAGCGTGGGTTACAACTTACGACGATGAATTCAACAGTGATTTGGGTGAAAATGAATTCTTCTGTAAATTGAAAAAAAATTATAACCAGGGAAATTAAACATTCCAAGTTTTTTGATTGGAGTTCGCTTACGATTGATCGGTTCAAAAGTTATTTCACAAATCATAAGATCTCTTTTAGATTCTATAATACCTATTGCAAGGGCACCTCGAATTAGGAACGTGCTATTCACATTTTCATGATCACTAGCTCACAACAAATACCCAGTACCGTAGATCCATTGGTATAAATCGAAACTTGAAATAAAAGGCATTGGCCAATCTGAAAAATATCAATAAATGATCAATACTTATATTCATACTAAAAGAATAAAACATTCGATAAAAGTGAATTCAATCATGTTCTTCGGTTTTACTATCTGAAATTTTGTAGAATAGGTATGCTATAAATCGAACACAATGCCATGCCATGCCATCCCTTGCTATTTCTTGCCAATCGCATAGAAATAGAATCCACAATTTCATTATTTTCATTCCAAGAAATACCTACCTACATTTTTCATCATTGGAATAGATTCGTGCAGCTTTGAAAGTTCACTCGTTTTTCCAAAAGATAGAATACTTAGTGTCAACGGAGATCATCAATAAGTTACAGAGATGGAAACATTTACCCAGTGCTAGATAGTTTAAAACAAAACAAAAAATCGATATAGTAGGTAGGTATGAATATGAGTAGATACACATGAAATCAAACATTTCACTCACTAAGTAATTACCTTCTTCCGAAATCAACGTATCATGATTTCGATCGATTTTGGCGAGAATGGATCGTTCAGAAGAATCACATACTTACCTACGTCCATATTTTTCCAAGATCACCTTCGAACGATGCTGATAAGTATGTCTGTCGATCGTACAAACACGATTTTTATAAAAATGCATGTATAATACTTACTGGTAACGGTAGAATTCATTTCGATAGACTTTAGTTAACATTAACCCTTTCATTACCGCTAATGTTTTTTTCGAATTTCAAAAAATTTCTTCGCGGAACATGTTCTATAGACCCATCCAAATATAAATCGTCTGTCGGCGAATTTTTTCCTCACCCCCTTGACCCTCCAGGGGGGCTGGGACACCGTATGTCCCAGTGGTATTGAAATTTTAAAAAAAGTGTCCCGCTGGTACTGAACTTACTGATGATTGTGTCCCACTGGTACTAAAAAAAGCAATGTTACAAAAATGAAAAAAAATTTATTTCGATTACTATAACGAAATATCATTCAAAAACATGGGTAATACGGTTTGAAAACATTTGATTCGATTGCTAGTCCATCAGGCGTGGTATGGCTTGAAGCATGGAGCGCAAAGTGGTACTTTGCATGTTGAGCAGAGTAGTTTAGTACGTTTCTCGGCGTTCTTTTCGCAGCAATAGGCGCATCTGCGACGAGTTTTGCTCATTTCGACGAGATGGTCGATAGTTCTGTTCTGTAAGGTCCTCATCCGCAGACTCGGTTTTCCAAAAATTTCGCGACGCCTCTGAACTTTCGAGTACGTTTTTCCATGTTCAATAAGAGCTTCAGCTAACGGCACAAGGAATAAGAGTAAAGGAAATTTTTTTTCTCGGAGTTCTTGGCAAATGATCCAACTGTTTACTACACTGACCATAATCATTCGACACATGATTTTTTTCCACCATTTGGTCGATTTCCGATCCATATCGTATATGCGAACCTTTTGATCTCCGAGATCTACACCACCCATAATCTGGTTATAAAATTTGATGCTTTCCGGACAGCTTACCATCATTTCCTTTCCATCTTTCTGTCGCCGCTTTACAGTAGAGACTACTTCGTCATGGCAATTGCTCAAAAGAATAACTTCTTTTGTGTCCTGCCAACGAGTTGCCAAAATTCCATGAGCATTTGTGCGAAATTCGTGCTGCGATTTCTCCAACTTTTGAGGACACGGTTTATGATCTTTTTTGGTTTTTGCGCCGGTGTCATCAAATTTGGGCATATTTCTTCGATTCGACATAGCAGTGCCAACACAAGGGAAGTCCAAAGTTGCGAGTAAGTTGACACTTGTAAAGAAACGATCAAATGCAAACGTAACATCGGAGCTTTGCACAGAACTAGTCATCTGTCTGATTACCTTTTCTCCTAAGGTACTAGAATCGGAATCGTTTCCATCAGATTTTCCAGAATACACGCGGATATCGTACGTATAACCAGTCAATGAGTCTGACCTTACCCACGACTTTATTCCTCGTTTCGTTGGCTTCATGGGTAGGTATTGTTTCAGAACTGAACGGCCCTTGAATTTGGTCATTGCCTCGTCGATACTTTGATATGACGAATCTGTACGAACTTTACGAAAACGAGTAGTGAGGCAATCCATAAATTCATCGATGTAATAAGTTTTTGACACGTTATCAGATGGTTTCTCCGGATTGGCGGCATACAATTTTGAGAACAAAAGTATGAACCGATTACGAGAGATCGATCGTTTGATGACATTGTTACACAATGATTCGTTGGTAGACCAATACAAGGGAAGTTGTGGTACATGGTTGTAACTCATTACCAGTAACACTCCAATAATAATTTCGATTTCGTAAACATCAGTATTGGCATGAAGGACACTGTTTTTCGGGGGGGTTTTTCTTTTCTTGACTCGTTGAATAGGAGACTTGTTGGTACGCAAAATTTCCAAACGCATATTTGTACATTCGGTCATGTAATTCAGTAAGCTTCTGGGAAATATTTGAAGAAAAATTTCCATTTCTGTAGAAGTTTTAGTCAATTTAGAACACGAAACTTTCCCAGGTATTTCAGGCGAAACATCAAATCGAGGAACAAAATTCGTATTATTGATATCCCATATAACGTTCGGCAATGCCTGAGGAGATACGATCGGCGGTGTCTGAGGAGATACGTTACTCGGCGGATTTGTTGCTGGTAAATTCTTCGCCCGAACTTTCTTCTTAGTTTTTCGTACACTGTTGGCTGAATTTTTCGCCGGAATCGTGTTCGAAGAACCAGCTGTGGTAGATAAAGTCGTAGAACAACCTGGTGTAGGATCATCCTTGTCTGCGGCTGAATTTTTCACCGGAATCGTAGTCGTAGAACAACCTGGTCTAGGATTATCTTCGTCCGCCGAATCTGAGCACTGATCACTGCTATCACCGCTAACACTAAGGTAGCCATTTTCGAGATCAGATACGTTGTCTACTTCGTTCACCGGATCAGCAGTCGTATCTATAAGTGGAGAGACTCCTGGTACAGGATTATTCTCGTCACCCGAATCGGAATTGTGACCACTGTGATTCCTACGATAGCTAATTTCATCATCTGAAGAGGAAAGTTCAGAATCTGAAGGAACGTAATCATCACTGCTGCCGTCGGACTCACTGGAGAATGAATCGTCAGAGGCAGACAAGTCTTCTTCGAGCATTTTTGCGATCTCATCATCTTTCATAATTCGATTTCCATTTCGCTTTCGTTTCAACATGGTTCGATTCTGCATTGAATACAGAAAAATAAATGATAACGAAAAACTCAAATCAGATACTGAAAATTTCATACTTACATTTTTGAGAGAAATTTATCAGACTTCTTCAGATTTTTTTCAGTTTATTTCTTCACTAATTCGGGAAAATTTTTATTCAAAACTCATTGATACTAGTACTAGAATGATATAAAATAATAATACCGGCGATTCCGAGAGAGAATTTTCGAAAAAATTGTTGATAATGAGCAGGAACATTTACACGTAAAAAATGTGACGAAAAAATTAGGTTTTTTACGTTTTCGCAGTGAAAAAAATTATTTTCTCCGTAACTAGCGCGATCTGTGTCGATGTGAGTGAATTAGGCGATGCTAGAAGGTCTACTATACCAGTGGGACACTTTTAAACGGAGTTTCAATGCATATTTTTTTTTCTGGAATTTTTATAAAGCTGGCGGGACAGCATATGTCCCATTGGTAATGAAAGGGTTAAATATATACAGTAAACGATCGTAATAATCTACACATATTCATATTGAAGTAATTAAAACTGAGTAAGAATCGAAGATGGCTGCTGGAAACCGTTTTCTACCGTAGAAGAGCGAACTCGCCTACTGAGCACGTCAGGTATATAGTTACACTTCCGGTGAAATTACCACTCTCTATATAGGTAAGCATGAAGTACCCAACTGAATAATCTCAAAATCTGAAAATCGTATTCTGTCCATTTCTTTGACAATCATTTACAATTCTATCGGTGTATTTGGTATCTGTGGTCGTTATTCAATGTTAAACGGCGAATCAACGGAACAACAAATGGTTCGAGCACATCACACCGAATCACGTCTAGGGGTAAATAAACCTAAGAAAATAGAACACCAATTTAAGTGAATCTAATATTATATATCTGTACAGCTAAAGGTAGGTAAAAACTATCGAATTTCATTTAAAAAATGGATACAAAAAGAACGTAGAATTGTAGATCTGCAAAATTTGTACCTGTGTGATATTAAACGACTTGAGCAAAATTGCAAATTATCTTCTATAGCATTCTCATCGAGTTTCAATCCGAATTACTTTACGTATTAAAATATGCATACAAACAATGAGAAATATTTTGTCGAACAAAAAATACCGATTTTCGAGAATATCTACCCCTCATTATATTTATCTAATTATTAAATCAAGTACCTGTTTAATACTCAATAAAATACACTTCTGTCGAACATGAACAATTCGCCATGGAGTATCAACGGCCGGAAAAACTTGGATTTTCTTGTCTTGGCTTATCCAGGAAGTAAAATCTAAAATGAATTAGGTACCTCCTCTTGTCTCGTAACAAAGAGTATTAGAATATAAACAATTAACCATGGGGTAACCAAGTACTTACATTAAGTATCTACATAGCATGCGATTCCTTTTCTTCTCCGTAAACAAGAACTACAATTTATTGATGATGGAAGTATCGGTATCGTATATTATCCAGGAAAAAAGCACGTTCAATAATCATAATCACTTCACGTTGCATAAAAATTATTAAAGAATTGACGTACCTACGACAAAGAGAATATAATCACTTACATTGCAAATTCAAATTAAACGAAAGAAGTGCGAAGCTGAGCTTCTGCACATGCCAAGCTTTTTGATTTACTCGCTAAGGTACTTGAACCTGTATAATTTGCATTACCTAACGCCTTAATCGTTTCGACAAAAGAATTTCGTTATTAAATCCCGATTCTTTGAAATTGTACACTTTTCAACCACAAAAATCAAACGAAAACTTAAGCGATAAGTAATATTTACATTTCTTTGGTTAAAATATCATGAGTCATAAATCATAAAACAAAACTGAAAGAAGGAAGAAAGGATCACTAGCATCACTACCTACAAACAACATGGCGGTTGCAGCAGATGAGTAAATTATGATGAAAAATGTATTATAAATGATGTACTTACTATACGAATCGCACCATCGAATTTAGTTGTACGATGAACGATTTATCAAAGAATTGTTCAATCAGTTGAACAAGAAAAATTCCTTTGCTGCTTAATAATATTATAGAAGTTTCGAAGTTACGCAGAAATAACACTGAGTTAACTAGGTATACATACAATGTATGTACCTTAAAGAGCTACTGAGTTCTGAGAATTTTTAATTCTACTCAAGCTCAACTTACACCAAAAAACAACTTATCAATGGAGAATAAAGAAACTTTCCTTTATTATTAATTGACAGAATTGAGAAGTACATGACTCGATAATAACATGAAGGTACACTCAACAGGTTTTTAGCGTTCACAATTCTGCTCAACTTACACCAGTAACTGAATTTTTCCAAGGACGTCGAGCTATGATTGTGACAAATTTTGAATAGAACTTACAACGAAATAAAAAACAATCACAAATCGCCTCAACGGAGATACATATTTAATTACTTACTGTATCTTCAAAATTCAAAACTAAAATTTTACTTTTTTGCTGTTATGTTGCGAATGTCTATAACATTTTAATAGAATTTCGCAGATACATTCCATCAACACTCCAACATCTGGACTACAAAAATCCGCATGAATGGTTTTCGTTGAAAATAACAGATTATTTCAATTTCATTTTAGTTTTTAAAATTACGAAACCGAATTCGATCAAGATACTTTCAATTTTCATTGTTTCGTTCGACGTTGAATCTAACGAAATTCTCTTCACACGTAAAGTTGTAACACGATCTGATTCTGATACGTTTGGATCATCAATAAAATCTCCAATAACGGTAAATTCGACATTGAAACATTGGAAAAGGCGACCAGTTCATTACGATTGTAATTGCACGTAACATACGAATTCATAATAATCCTGTAGATTATCCACATCCGACTAACGAAACTGAACTTTACTACCAAGTATCGGACAGAAAAAATAAATAAATCACTACAATTCATGACATGAAAATACAAGAGAAAAAATATAGACAAGTTGTCAACTTTATATATTAAAATGACGCGCTTACATCCTTAAACAAGATAAAAAATTAATTTCTTATGGGGTGGTTTTCGATTTTCTGCATTTAATCTCTTTCACTTGTAAACCTACAGAAATGAAATTGTTTTAAAATTTGTTCTTAATGTGGTTAATTCAATGGGTAAAATTTACTCACCGGGTGGCAAAGATTGTTTTAATTTTTCCGCCTTCTCTTTGTCGGTGATAACTAACGTGTATAGGAATCGAGAGCATCGCACTTTGAACTTAACATTAGTGGGATTCTTCTTTATTTTGACGGCTGTAATGTTGAAATAATTGAAAATTAGTACGAATAATAGCACTACTTCGTGTTTTTCAAAATGATAACTTACATTTCGCATCTTTCCTCCTCGCCTTGATAAGGAATTCTTTTATTTCTTTAATTTCTCTAGGCTGTGAACAGAGTAAATAAAAAGTACTTATAATATTTGAAATAGAATGCGAGACGATGAATAAATAATTTAAGCCATGCGAAGTATAATTCGATAGAAACAGATAGTGCTAATTTTAAGGTTTAGATAATTATCAAGATGAAAATTCTCAACTTACCATTTTTTTGCCTGCCGAGTCGTAAAACCTGAAACAAACCGAAAGGTAACGGGTCGTTAGAAAATTATATGAATTAATTACTTCAAAATAATACTTATTCAAGGAATTAGATTCTCGTTTATGCTTATGTGGATTTACAGAAGAAAACACATGGGTACGGTATGTGCAAGAAGATGCCGTGTAAAGATTGGATGTAAGAGCAATTGTACAGATTAAGTCTGGTAGGTGGATTAAAGGATAGTTCAAGAATGAATTCTAGACGCATTTTTAATTATTAATTAATAATATCTTACCTTAAATAAGAAATGAAACCGAAAAAAAGACAAGTATGATGGAACTTGTTCAGGATGTCATCAATTCATTTTTCCAAAAAAATTTGTTGACTTTCAACCCTTTCAAACAATTTATTCGAGGTAGTATCGCAGTAACAATGCCTCGAACAAAAGTAAAATTTTACAGCAATTTTTTTCAATTTTTTCATCATTTTTTATTTTTTTTAAATTGAACGTAGAACGTAGATTTTTTCCTTTAATACTAAACTTGAAGACTTAAAAAATCCATAAGCAGATTCATAATATTATTTTATGGTCATTCTATTGCATATTCATTCAAAACTATAATAAAAATCATAAAAATGTTTAGAACTTTTGACGTTTTGACATTTTGACAATTATTTGGCACTTTTGTTTTTTGAACTTTGATAAACAATGAGAGCATTAACATACTGCGATACTCTCTTCAATGAAAATTTTTTTGTGATAACTTTTTTTTGCATTGCATCACAACAACAAGAAAGTGCTTTGTGTTTAGTGTAAAAAAGCGGTACAAAATGTTATTTTTCGCCAAATTAAAGTTTAATTTAATCCTTGGTTAGAACTTAAAATGACAGACTCAAAAACGAATGAAAAATTATTAGACTTCGATTGGCAAATCAAGGTGAGTTCGTTGATTATTCATACATTAATATTATAAAGCTGCGTAATCACCTTTGTAAAAATAGTCATCCTCTAGTCTCTTGTAACTTGATTTAAATTTCGACTTCGTTTTACAGCATGTTATGGGAAGCAGTTCTTACAGATCTATAGAAGACACTCTAACGCAGTTGACCTTCCATACAATCTCTCAATCGCCTTCTTCGCCCAGCATCATTGTGAAGAAAGACATAACCATCGAATTCAATAAAAGTGAATTGAAGAATCTGATAGCGACATTACAAAGCATGAAACAAGATTAATACCATCGGTACGTTGTTATCGAACGCTATAATTATAGTGTAAGCAGTACGGTACCTTACGTATTTTTAAAAAAATGGGTCTATCGGAAACTGAAGAAATTTACTTGAAACACCAACATCTATGCGCCGATTTAAACTTAGATAAAGAATCTAGCAGTATATCGTGGAATAATTACTTAGCCACGAAACATAACTATACCCTGGAAGGTAATCAGCTCCACTGGCTAGCCTGTTCGATTTACGTAGCTTGCAGAAAGTCATCGGCGCCGGCTATTGGCCGAACGAATACTCTCATCGAAGGCAATCTCGTCAGTTTAACGAGACTTCTACGTATAGCGGATCTAACGCTGATCCAGTTCATTGAAAAGTGTCGAAAATGGGCCAATATGGTAGGACTGGCTGCCGATTTCAGAAGCAAAATAAACGCCTTGGAGAGAAAATTCGCCGTATCAGCGGTAGTTTTCAAAAAATTCCGAGCTATATTTTTCGAAATGTTCAAGAACGCGGAACCGTCGACAGATCCGGATAAAATGAAAGTTGCCAAGAAAGGGAAAGGTATTACGTGCACGACGACGAGATTGATGGAGTTTTCGTGGACTTTATACCTAGTCGTAAAATCGGAATATCCGGATATTAGCGAAGATTTGGTCAATTCTTTTCATCTTCTGTTGGCTTGTTGCGATATGATCTATGCGAATGCGATCTCGTCCGATAGACGAGATATACTGAACGAAAAGTTTATCGGATTACCGGAGCATTCGTTCGATGAAGATTACGATCCTCCTGTCGAACCTATTTGTATTATCGACGAGCTGTGTAAAATACACGAAGGTAATTATTTGAAAATTTTTAATCTCGATGGGTTTTGGATGCGAAATTTTCATAGATTATTTGTTGGTTTACTTGGGCATGCTTATTTTGTGATTTTTTCGAATTGATTACGATTATCACTAATTTTTTATGTTTTTTGTGTGCCTAGGTATCGCCATCGAAGCGAAAGGAGTACGAGAGTATAATTGGAAGCCTCAGATCCGTAAGCTCTTCGAACGCGGTATTTTGAAAGGCGATTCGTCCAATTTTACCGAAATCTTTCACGCGGACGTCTTCGATCTGAATTATCGTTCGATTAACAAATCCTACGAACAATACGTACTCAGCGTTGGCGATTTCGACGAACGAGTCATGGTGTTAGACAGTCAAACTGAAGAATCGACCGAGAATCCCGCAACCAGCGGCGATTCAGCGGCCACCGGAGGATCCGACGACAAAGAAGATACCGACCGACCTTCGATAATCTACCCTAGCACACTCACACCTCTAACGGGCCGGCAATATTTGAAAAATCGCGATAATTTAGCCAACGTAGCCGGTAACACGCCGATGGTGAACGCTAAAGAATACTTGATTAAGTTACAAACGATCCTGAACAGTCGTCGAACATCGTTACGCCAATCTCTGCGAGACATTGGTAAACTAACCGAAGAAACTGTGTCGGAAATCGAATCGGCGATAAAGAAAAACGTTTTCGAAATGCGAGAATTGATTATCCAATATGGAGCTTCGAATAGCACCGATTTTACTCGAAAACGAGTCGACATGGCTGAAAAGCTTTTTTACAAAATGCTCGACGATATTGCTCTCGAAGAGATTAAAATGAGTAAACCGGATGTCGGCGAATCGTTAAAACAAACTTTGTTTTTACGTTCGCTATTCGCCTGTGCCATGGAAGTGGTCGTATTTTCGCACAATTCATCGGTAGAGTTTTCGTGGATATTGGAAGCGTTGGATTTACACGCGTATCATTTCTATAAAATTATCGAACTGGTGGTTCGTACCGAAATCCAAATGTCTCGAGATATGGTCAAGCATTTGAATATGGTAGAAGAAAAGATCCTGGAAAGTATGTCGTGGAAGTCTGGCAGTCCGTTGTGGAAAACCATCGAAGAATCCAATATGCCAATACCAGTTTGCGAAGATGTCTGCCTGCCTCATCAATTGAGCTCGTTCGACGAATCGGCCGAACAACGCGACGTATGTTATTCCTTTCAAACGATAAAATCGGGCAAATTGGGCGATTTCAAATCTGTGTTGAGAACCGGTGATGGTGCTAAGGGGAAAACATCGAAACCTAAACGAGGCGGATCGTTGGGTCTATTCTTCCGAAAGTTTTATCACCTGGCGTCGGTCCGAATGCAAGATCTGTGCGATAAATTGAGCATGAACGATAAAGAATGCGATAAATTGAGCATAAATGATAAAGAAGTTCGTCTCAAAATATGGACCTGCTTCGAATACGTGATCGTGAACCATGTCAGTCTCATGAAGAACAGACACCTCGACCAGATTCTCATGTGCACCGTTTACGTAGTCTGTAAAGTGCTCGAGATCAATTTAACGTTTCAAGAGATTATGAAATGCTACCGAAATCAACCTCAGGCTGTGAGTAGCATTTATAGAGACGTCTTGCTCAATATGCCATCGACTCCGACCTCAGAAACCGATTCGGATGGCTCGATTACACGAAACGCTTCAGCTGAACGCGGCGATCTCATTAAATTTTACAATCAAGTGTACGTAAAAGTGATACAAAATTTCGCTCTGAAATTCTCCAGCAAATCGAGCCAAAAAGGGGATTTACTCAATCTGTCTCCATTACCTATGAGCAAATCTAAAACAAACTCGCCCTTTAGAAGGATTTCCGAAAAACACCAAATTTTTATCAAGTGTCTAGATAACACCGATAACGTCTGCCCGTCGCCGATCAAGCCGTTGAGTTATTACTTCAGTCGAAGCCCTGCAAAAGATTTGCAAGCCATTAATAACATGATGCAGCTCGGTTCGGTGAAGAGGAATCTTCTGAGTAAGGAAGATGACGACGAGGCACCGCCTATTAAACGATTCGTACCTCGGAATGGTTCGACCAAGTTGCAAGACATGATTGAAGATCGAAAAGAGTGTAAATTTTAACCTTTAGCGTTATCGTATTTAGAATTCGTTTAGGTACGTTAATTTTTTTATACCTTTTTTGTTCGGTTCTCGCTATTACGTTTTTTTTTCTTTATTCCTTGTATTGTTTAATTTTCGCTATTGTTTTAGTTTTAGAATCTAAAGTATCTATTTATCGTGTTTTCTTCTTTTATGTTTTTCCTGTAATCATTGGTAGAGTATGATGTAATAATGTATAAGATCTGTATGAATGAATTGTGTACGTTGTCCAAGTATATTGGAATTTTTATAATCGATCGAATATTCATTTCGTTTCCTATGCTCATTAATTTTTAAATTCCTAAAAATGCTCTCGTACAGATAACCTAAACGGAAATTTAGATTTCAACTGGTTTATTTTCAAAAAAAAACAACAAATAACAAACTTATAAACGATTTTAGACAAATTAGCTAAATAATAGGAATAATCGATTTAAAAAACGTGTAAAAACCGAAATAAATTGAAAACAAATTATTAATCACGATGATTGTTGGCCAATAAAATAATAAAACACTGGTTCTCTTTCATCTTTCCGGTTACCTCCTCTTAGAATTTATACCAAGTTTTCTACTTATTTCCATTCGTACAAATAAATCACAAAAAAATTGAGGTAATAGGTTCGAATAAAGATATTTTTCGAATTCTGAGAATAATTTTTCGAATATCGCCAGGTTCGTAAACCATTCAATAATTAAATAAGTTTGATGTAAAAATACTCCTTACAAAGAATAAAAACAACAAAAAAGCTTCTCTTTCGATCCATCGAGAATCAGAAAACGTATAATACCCCTGCGAAAAAAAATTAATAGAGAAAGCGTGACGCTTCATAACATTTGCTAGGTTACTACGTCAAAGTCGTTATAAAACATTGCATCTACAGGATGCTCGTAGCAACGATCAAACGATTCAGTCGCTGTGGAATTCTCCAGGTAAGTCCTTCACTTTCAAATTGAAAATCATATGGTCAACAATATAGAAAAAGTAATGGTTATTGGACGGGAGATTTAGAACCGAAAATTTCCTAGGGTTTCTGAATAAAGAGTACGCAGATTAAATGAACTCGAGTCCTTCGTATTTCAAATCTGCTACTTTCTTATCTGGAAGTAATATTTCGCCATCGATGGTAAAAACGGTAATGTACGTGGCACATGTACCATTATATTCTTCTGATTTCAATGCAGCTATAACGTAATCGTTGGTAATGGGAAGGAACTTGAACGTAGAAAATCCTCTGGTAGGATTCACTACACCGATATTTTTAACCTAGATGGAAAAACACGTTTAAATAACGCCAGGTATCGATTACAGAGCATAAAGGAGAAGCAAGCTTACACTTATTTTTTCGAAATTTTCGTCAGCTATTAATAAAATATTGGTGCCTCTGTATTCGTCGGCAGTTTCGTCATATGGTGATTGAGAACTTCTTCTGGGCAAAAAGAACCACTTTTTATGGATGTTACTCCATACACCGGATTCGTGAATCATGTAACCTGCACATTTCAAAATATGAAATTGATGTTCTTTCATTGGACGGATATAGAGAAAAAGTATATTTGAACCTGGAAAATCGATGTCAACGGTTTGTCTCAATTTCCTATAATTATTATTCCAATCGATATGTTTGATTTGGCCGTCCGAAGTTATTGTTTTAATCCACATTGGATTATGGTTAACGTAATCACCTTTCGGAGTAGTCCATTCTTTACCCATACTGCCGACGTGTAATTTGTCATCCTTTACCGTACCCCATTCGGATTTAAATCCTATTAAAAAAAAGAGGTGATTTAGAACACGAAAACTTCTTGTAAATGTTAATTTTTCAAATACCTTTGGTAGATTTGCCATTTCCGTCCATGAGAATAACCCAAGGTATAACACTATCGTCGATAATCTCGTAAACAATACCAGTCCTATCATCAAACGTCAGCAGTTTACCATCAAAAACAACTAATTCTGATAACTCCATTCCACGACCACCCCGACCATAAGAAGACGCCAACGTAGTAGGAGTTTTATCCCAATAAACAGAAACGGTTTTATGATCCGAATCCCATATCAGGTTACCTTTGAGGTAATAACTAATCCAAGAGTATTGATTTTTTTCACGTTTGGAACTAGTATCCAAATCAGTGACTATTCCGATCCGATATTCCATACCGTTGACAACAACTTTGGGTTGGGTAAGAGGGTAAGTGTTGTTGTAACCGAACGACTTATGTCGGTATGTCTTCAGATATGTCATGTTGCCATTATATTCGCTGTAGGCGTAGAACAGCACGAATAATCCTAGGATGGTGATAGTGGTAACGAATTTGGTTTGAAATCGTAGCGTCCCATTGGACATACGATACGTTGGCGATGAATTTAAAGCTTGTCTCCAGTCTCGTAACGACATCCTGTAAGATACATACGTTAGAATTGGTCTGGACGAAGGAAAAAATCAAAAATCTTACCTAAAATTGAATACGTTCTTACACCCATCTACTTTCTTGTATCTGCTTTTCATTTTGAAGCTCTAGGCTTGAAAGGTGCGGCATTTTTGGGCTCGTGGTGAAGTATTTAGTTACATAATTGATAACTCATTCATCGTAAATTTACTAAAAAATTATACTTACACGTTTGGCGAACGTGTTTTACAATTTTTCTCCCAAATTTCGCTATTTTAGCATTGTTATCAGTAAAATCAATTTTTGGCAAGTATTGCGAAATTCGCAATCACAAAATTTTAGCAACGAACGAACGAAATGAACGGTTCATAAGAAATAGAATCACTCGAATAATTCATATCGAAACGTTCTGAGTTGAAAATTCCAAAAAAACGACTTTGCGCATTAGAAAATAAGTAGGTAATTTGGATAGGAGAAAATCCTCGACTCTGATTGGTCAATTTGCCTTCTCCCATGTTTTTTTTCTGTGATTTTGGGTTTTGACGTTGTATCACTTTGTTATTGAATCCATTTGTAAATTTTAAAATGGAGAAAATGACGCGTTTAGAAATTTGTGTGTTTGTTTCGGACATTCGTCGTATCATCAAAACCGCCAAATAATTTTGAAATTTTAAAATTTTTTCGACAATATCTTGCGATAGATCTCGGTAAATCATGCCCGTCGATATAATATTATCGGTAACTGGCGTCAAATATACCAATGGAGATGGATATTACTTTCGTTTATCTCAAAAACTCCACAACAAATTATATCTCAATTGTCAAGTGCGAAGTTGCCGAGTCAGAGGTAATTAATTTTCTAGTTTTCTTCTCAATTTTAAATATTAGTTAACTTTACATTTTGCGTACTTAATGTATAGGCAATGTGTCCGCAAATTTCACGAAGAATGATAAAATCAGATGCAAAGGAGGTCACAACCATCCACCGGATTTCTATGAAGCCGAATTTTGCGAATTGGAAA
Organism: Pseudococcus viburni; assembly: GCA_033439095.1. Taxonomy (NCBI): domain Eukaryota; kingdom Metazoa; phylum Arthropoda; class Insecta; order Hemiptera; family Pseudococcidae; genus Pseudococcus; species Pseudococcus viburni. The sequence continues at coordinate 583,599 of JAVBJF010000098.1, forward strand.
GACGTATTTTGGAAAGAAGTGCCAATGAAGTGATCCCTTTGAGAAGAATTTTTCTCGAAGAAACGACTGGGTAAATGTTCTGTCAGTTTTTGTGTACATCTTCGGACAACCTTCCAACGTTGATTTTGTTGCAGAGCAAGTCCTCGAGCTGTGACTCGACTTAATTATCCGAGTTTTTTGAGACGTATGCAAAGGAGAAGGCAATTTACCAAACGAAGAATACCAAAGTCTTTGGCTGATTTCTCTAATTTGATGCTATCGCCAGATTTCTCTGAATTTTCTAATATTAACGGACAACCATTTTTCATCAGCTCGATTGGCAATCATTCTATTTTATTTGTATCGCCAGTGATGAGAGAGTAAGTGTTTTTGCGCATCGTTTCGTCGTTTGGATTTCCTTTGTAGTCATATCCGCTCATTTCTTCAGTTTATTAAGTGCAGAAGATCAGACATTTTCGATTTATCAATTCAAGAAATTCGTTTGTCAAACTTTAAAGCAGATACTCATCGTTGCCAAGATCATTAATTACGTGGTATGTAGATGTTCGTGCTTGAAGTGATTTGTCAGAGTATTTCGAAACTAATGAAATTTTCTTCGCAGGCGTATCCTATTGCGTATGTTGGTATGCAATTCAAATCAAAAACCGCTTATAGCGAAGTTTTCCAAAAAATTCACGAAGAAGAACCTCTTTGGAATCCTAACACTTTGTATGCCGGTACCGATGAAGGCCTAGTGTCTGCCGTTCAAGAAGTTTTCCCCAATTGCAATCTCATAAGTTGTTGGTTTCATTTCGCTCAGGTATTTAGCTAATTTTGAAAGCTAATGTTACAAAACTCTGGTACGAGTCAATTTTCATGTTCATTTTCAGGAAATGAGGAAAGAGATGAGAAATTTGGACCTGATTAACCTGCTCCATGCTGAGTTACCATTTTACACTTGTATTCAAATGGTACAAGTATTACCTTTGCTACCTCCGGATAGACTTTTAGACGGATTAGACGCTGTTAAAGATAAGATTGCGCCATATACAAGTGTTCCAGGAATCGCACAGCTCTTAGATTACATTCAAAATTGGTTTAGCGGTGAGAATCGTGTACAGTATGATTTGAAAATTGGCAACACTCTTAATAACGTTGTATTCTTCTGAGCAGGACCTCAAGCTGAACAAATCTCCCTCACAAGTGATCCGTGTCGTTCCAATATTGAATTGAAATTGCTCAATAAACAACTGATGCATTCTATCCGAGGAAACACTCGCCAAGACGCCATATGGTCTTTTACCAGTACGTAACCAGAGATAAATATTTTCAAAAAGTAATTCCTGTCTGAGCTAATTTTCGTTTTTTTGCAGGAAGCTTGATAATAATCGAGAAAAAATATTCGGACGCATTCATCGAACTACAGCAGCGAGGTGCTCCTCCCAAATGGACGGGTAATTGCTCGTTTAAAAATCACGAGAAAAAAATACGTAATGCTGTGGCTCGTTACAATTCCAATAAATACCCCTTCGATAAATATCTACAAGAGGTGACTCGTTCAACGATGACTGCTGCTTTGGATTTCAACGATGATGGTATTATCGGAATGTTTATTTCAAGGTATCATTTTATATGAAGGAATAAGCCTAACGATGTTTTCTTTTCATCGTTTCCAGGTGATATAGAATTCGCTGACGATAATTCAGACGAATACGACTTGCATGAGATAGAATACGATGATTCCCAGGCCAGGAGTGATCTAGAGTACTCCAATATTACCAATATTAACGATGTGAAAACGGAGTTTGTTCACAATGAAGATTCCATAGGTAAAATTTAACTTCATCTTCTTTTGCCAATACTTCTATCAACGACACCCTGCTTATAATTATTGTTTCCTGTATCGTAGATTTTGACGATTTCATAGTCGAAGAAGTAGAAGAACAAGAATTTTCAGAAGCCGAGAGCCTAGAAGATGATTCGATAGGATCGATCGAACCGCTATCTCCTCAGAACGCCTCTCAATCTGAAGAATTTCTGAAAGAAGAAAAAACTGAAATGTCGACTCAAGAATTTGAAGAATCACCTTCGAAACGTAACGTGTTATTTATATTCAGTTCTGATTCGGCGGTCAACACACAAGACCAAAATACAAAATCTGAGGACTTTCTTCATCATTGTCTCATTTGTAAAAATACCGTATACTCACACGCGTGTCAGCCTTGTGGTCACATGTGTTTATGCGAATCTTGCGGTGATGAATTTGTCAGCAAAAAGTGCCCTATTTGTTCCAAAGTTACGATGTGGGTTCAGAAGATAATTCTACCGTACCCTTTGAAATAATTCAACTTTTTATTTTGTTTGCTATAACCTATGATCTTCACGACTGTTATTTTTATTTTAGAATTGCCGAGTAGTTTGTATTTTCTTTTGTATCGTGTGAATACAAGTGTTATTTACGTTTGTATGTTATTTTTTTTCATTTTCATTAGATTCTCGACTTTTTATATTGACAATTTGTGGATAAATTCGCTTTCTTGTTTTTAATTATAATTGAAATTACCTTCTGGAACGGATTTTGACGAATTTTTTATTCAAAAATTATATTTCGGAATCACCATTTTTTAAAGGATTATTGAAATTCCAAATTACCGTTTCACCAGACAGAGGAATCAAATATCCACTCAGCACACACCTAAAACGTCCTCCAGGATGATGAGATCCCATTCCGATACATAAATGAAAAAAAAAGTATTTGAAAAATTCCCTCGTGATCACAGGTATTTTACTATTCTTACACGTATGAAAAAAATTTGACTTCTCACATTCACTTTTGTCAATTTTTATTGTTATCAAGACTCAGGAAATATTTCGAGGGAAAAAACATAGTAACTATTAACGATAAAAATATGTAAAACCTAAAATTAAAACAAAAAACAACGTGGAAACTTGAACCATCAATCACTTCCGTAAATGTTTTCATCAGAAACCTGTAACAGAATAAAAAATATAATAGATAAGTTAAAATACCAACAAATTACTAATGATCAATGAAACGAAATCGAACCTAATAATACGCTTGACTTGTAGATGGCTGAGGTGACGGCGATCTCGAGTAAGAATTATTTTGCGAATACGCTTGTCTCGATGTAGACGGCTGAGGTGACGGCGATCTCGAGTAAGTATTGTTTTGCGAATACGCTTGACTCGACGTAGACGGTTGAGGAGACTGCGATCTCGAGTAAGCACTTTTCTGCGAATACTGCGACTTTTTCGGAGAACCCGACGCATTCCCGTCACTGCCACCAAATCTGAGCGGTAACTGAGAATGAGGAATGCTACCTACTCCGTTGAATGGGCAAAGAATTTGCATCGATGGCGTGAATTGTAAATTCGGTAGCAATTTCGGCGTCAATAGGAAATATTGAGTATTACACTGGTTTTCAGTAGCTTGAGTTAGCAAATTGAAGATCCTTCTTTCGTTATCAGCGTCCATACCTGTTGAATAAAAATTTTCAGTCTCGACCGAAAGAAAATTAAAAACTGAAAAAAATAACCGAATACGAACCTTGATTAATCTCATCGATGCATCGAAAAGGTACCGACGTTAGTTCTTGCAAAGAGAGCAAATATATAGCAACGGAAACCGCTCGTTCACCTCCGCTCTGCGTCTGAGCGTTCAAAATCTGTAGACTGGCTTCGTCGCGAAATTTAACCCGGATGTGGATACCGTATTTATTGTAATCGTCTGCTTCGCCACGATCGAACGATACTTCTCCAGCGCATCCCATATTAGCGAAAAACTTGCTGAAATTCTCGTTAATCGTTGATACCAAGTGTTCGACTTCCTCCATCCATTTCCCTTTGATATCTTCGATGTGCTCGTAATAATTGCGAAGATTCTCTTCTTTTTTGTCGATTTTATTTTTGAGTTTTTCGACATCTCGGACGATTCTGCGAAATTCGACGAATATCTGGAGACCTTGGTTTGAACTACTCAAACAATTGATCTTCGCTTGAAATTTGTTTATTAAACGGTACAACACGATGACATTCGCGTTCAATTTCTGGAAATATTTCCGTTTTCTGAACTGATCGCTGGCTGGATCAATTCCTTGGGTATATCTCAACGCCCACTGATGAATTATTCCAGTTAACTTTACCATCTTTCTTTTCTTAAACTCGAGTTTACGAAGAGAACTAGCTTCTTGTTTGACGGCAGCTACGAAATCGTTAGTAACTTTCAAGTTTTTCTGATAGATACGTTCGCGTTGCTCTTTCTCTAGTCTTTCGAGGTGCAATCGACTGTAGCATTCGATTAGTTTATTGAAAAACGTACTCAGTTCGATGAACTTGTTGCAAACGTTCGTCAGCGTAAGTTTTATCTGCAAGCTAGCTTTCTTTTTGGTTACGTTGATGTCGACGAAGGAATTCTGCAAACGGTGCAATTCTCGTGTTTTAGTTTTCAGAGCATCTTTCAAACGACTTTGCCCGCTCTGTTGCGATTTCAATCTCCGGCCCTCTTCTTTCAGTTTATCTAAAATTTCATCGCCTTCTTTAACACTTCTTTCATACGATTCGTAGGTTTCTTTGATTTGAGTGTACTCTCGTTGCAAAGCTTCTTTCTGTCGATCTAGATCCTCGTGATCGTTACGATTGGTATTCACTTTGAGTAATCGAGAATCGCCGATTTCGGAGCTGCTTTGTATTGGTAGATTGGTGAAAGACGCGATTTTTACTTGGATTCTATACTTATCGGTAAAATATAATCGACAATCGCTAGGTATTTGATCGGTCATCTCGTTCGTGCGTTCATTTCCTACGGGAATATTATGCAGATTGAAGGTACACGCCAAGTAAGTCAATATTGGATCTGGTCCGCTGATGAAATCAAAAACGTACGAATGAAAACCGTATCGACGAAGTTGTTCGATCGGACGTTTCGGTACGATACTTTCAATCGAGGTATCCGGAGCCGTAACGACGTTCACTCTCAGTTTCATTCGTTCAGTGAGCTCGACCAACAAAGCATTAGTATCTTCCCTATTCTCACAAAGGAACGCCAGCAGATCACGATTAGCAACACACATTTCGACATATTTAGCATTCGAAACCTCGTCAACAGTCAGGTCTACGAAAATAGGGCCGTAAATATTTCCCCTGAACATATCTCGATTCTGCTCAATCCATCGAAGAGCTTTATAACTGTCTGGATAATTTCGTTCGAGAATTTGCAACTTATAATCGTTAACGCTATTCAATCGCTGTAATCGATTATTCACGGCCTGCAGCTCTTCGTTTTTGCGACCCATTTGATACTTTATATGTTGTTGAGATTGGTATTTTTCGCGTATTTCCTCTTGTTGAACGTCGATTTGATTTTGGATTTCGTTGATACGTTGAGCAAGGTCGTCCACGTTACAAATCTGTTCCTGGATTTTTGCGACGGCTTTTTGCAGTTGTTTCACATCCGATTCTTGGGTTTGGACTTGGCGTTTCTGTCGCAAGAGATCAGATTTAATTTCGGTGATCTTATCAGTCAACGTGGTGATATCGTTTTGTTTAGTTTTAACCTGACGAATTAATTCGTGAAGTTCGTCGTTGATTCTTTTAATTGAGGTGTCTTGACCGCGTACATCTTGACGTAAATTTTGCACATTCGATCGACACTTTCGTAATAAATGAACCATGTTTTTACAGATCTCTTTTTTGTCTTTCAAAGCTTGCTCGATACGTTGCGACGTTTCTTTCATATGATAATAAAACGTCCACCGACGACGCTGCTGTAAAAGTTTCAGACTTTCGACAAGGAATTCTTTCTCTTTGATGATACGAGCTTCGATAGCTAATTCGTCTTTTTTTCTGGTCATCTGAATTAAGTCTTGTTTCATATGTTCGATTTTTTTCTTAACAACGGTATCCTTGGTCTTGCTCTCCTTGAGCTCTGCCAACCAATCCGCCAAGTTCTTGTTACCCACAGTCTTTATCGTACCTAAAAAAAAACAAGCAATCGTTAACAATCGATTTGAATGAATTTGAAATCATCCCAGTTCTGGAAACATACCTTCGAGTCGTTCGTGATGGTTCATTTTAGCAAACTCTTCTAGCTTCTCTTGAGGCAAAATCTGACACAAATTATTAATTTGTATGTTATATTTCCGCATGAGCTTATGAACTTTTTCAAGTTGAATTTCGCGACCATTTAATGAAAATCGCGACTGATTTTTGGTGTTGTACTTTCGTACGATGATATCGTTACCATCGGGGTGGTACAGTTCTATCTCGATCGTAGCATTATTGCTGCCTAATTTGACATACTTCGGGAGATCCGCTGCTCGTCCAACGACCGCAGGATTTCCTCCGAGGCCGAGGATTATGGCGCAAATGAGCGTTGATTTTCCACTGCCGTTGGCGCCGATGATCAGGTTTAGTTTTTCGCATGGTCGTATCTCAACCTCGTCGTAGGTGAGAACGTTGACGCATTTTATTCTCACTATTTGTCCGATACTATACATTTTTAATAACGTAATGATTCACAAACTCACCATTTTCACTAACACAATATATTCACCACACGAATGGAATTTTATTTAGCGCCATTTCCATCGCAGGGCGAATGTTTGTGGATTATTTGAAAATATTCTTGAAAAACTCATCTAATGGTGAGAGCGGAGATATTCCTCTCGAACAAAGTCGTCACCGGTAAAGCAATTCCGAAAAGAATTTTTGAATGGAAAGGCGCACACATTTCTAGACTACTTATTTTTACATTATATATTATTAACTAATTCTATAACGCGAAATTCAAAGTGATTTAAATTAAAATGAGAATAAATTTCCATATGAAGGATCATGTTGGTGATTTGAATCACACAAGCTGTTTGAGTGTGTTTTTCCAGATCAGTGCGTTTGTTTTTTATTAGCTTATTGAATGTAATTTTTAGGCAGCATCATAAGTGAAATCAGCCAATTAGCGTGGAGATGATTTGACGTCATAGATGTCATCAACGAATCAAAAAGCTGCATTTGACGCGCTTGCGCAGTTCACTTTTTTTAATAAGAAAAAAAAACACTTCTCAACTTTTTATCTTTTTCAGTTTTTTGCGCATGTAAACAAAATTTTTTGATTATTGATGGAAAAAGGTACAAATTTTTCAAAATGATCACGAAATGTCTCATGTCTTTAATTAATTTGATTGTGTCGGATGTTGAAGTACGTTTAATGAAATAAAGGGATTAAAAATAATTATGTAAGTGAAGTTGTCGAATATTCGTATTGATAAGTTTTTTAGGACATTGATAACTACCTAAAGGTTAATCTAGTCTTTAAATCCCATCCCCTCATATGCCAGTGAAATTTATTACGAGTAAGGTTTTCAAAGAACCATTTAACGCGAATATATCAATCATATGTACCATTTTAATACACTAACTGGTTTGTTTATGACCGCTATAGTATTATAACGTCTTCGGTGTTGTATGTTGGAAGCAGAGAGAAAATAAGGTAAGTATATGAGATAGATTGATTTACACATTTTCTTTTTAGTTTGTCGTAATTTCCCATTTTACTTGAGTATGGTCGATTGTAAGAATACCATCGATCATGAATTGAACAGTTCAAAAGAGATTGTCGATGATTCGGAAGATGAGAGCGAAATTGTGGAAGAAAGTCCTTGTGGTAGATGGCTAAAACGTCGCGAAGAGGTAAGCAAACTTCAATTAAATTGAGTTAATAATGGTAAATACCTAAATGCACCGAAGGTCGTCTTTTCGAATGGTATTTTGTTGTTTCTTCGTTTTTAAGAAAAATGTGTTGTAAACTTTTTTTCATTTTCATGATATAAAATGTACTATATTGATAAGGGTGTGTGATTTTATTGTAAAGAGATCGTGTGAGAGTTTTGTGTATAAAATGTATGTATTTATTCTATAGTTTGAGATGTGTTTCAATTGATCATATTTTTTTGTTGTAATTAGTTTCTAAAAAAAAAACCTGTACTGCCTATTTTCTAAGTTTGTAATAAAATTAAATCAATTTGTAAAAAAACATGCATAATCAATAAGATGTAAACATTATCCTTGTTTGTATTATGTGCCTATTGCCCAAACATTGTGTTTCTCTGTTGTTATCTGTGTTTCATACTATTTCAATAAAATCCAATGCGATATGGCTTGATTTCAGGTGGACCAGCGCGATGTACCGGGTATCGACAATGCATTTCTGGCTATGGACACCGAAGAGGGCGTCGAAGTAGTATGGAACGAGGTACAGTTTTCCGAACGAAAGAACTTTAAGGCTCAAGAAGATAAAATTAGATTAGTTTTTGAAAATCTTACCAAGTTAACCCATCCAAATATCGTGAAATTTCATCGTTATTGGACTGACACTCATAATGACCAGCCACGGGTGAATATACGAAATTAAAATTCTATTATTACTCTTTCAAGAATGAAACTAATTAAGGGTCAATTTCAGGTGATATTTATTACGGAGTATATGTCATCGGGTTGTTTGAAACAATTTTTAAAACGCACTAAAAGAAACGTTAAAAAGTTACCGCTACATTCGTGGAGACGATGGTGTCGTCAGATACTCTCAGCTTTGAGGTAATTTCAAATTTCTCAAATAAGAGTCTTTTTAGTGTAATAATTTTTTCTATCTCGTGTTTCCAGTTATTTACATTCGTGTAGTCCGCCAATTGTACACGGGTATTTGACTTGTGATACTATATTTATTCAACATAACGGTTTAGTGAAAATAGGATCAGGTGAGTTGACCTCGAACGACTCCAGCTGCGGAGATAGAAATTTGCAATAATTGAAAATTATTCGTTGCTTGCAGTGGCCCCTGATACTATACACCATCACGTAAAAACTTGCCGAGATAAGATCAAAAACGTACATTTTATAGCTCCAGAATACGGAGGTAATTGATACGGTGACGTAATTTGTAGATACTGTTTCGCTGAAATAAATTTGTTTCGTTTTAGTTGGCTCAGGAGGTGGTATAGGTCCTCCAATCGATATATATTCCTTTGGTATGTGCGCTTTGGAAATGGCTGCGCTTGAAATCCATGGATATCAAACTGATTCGAGTGGCAATGAGTTGTCCTGCGGAGCTGTCACAGAAGAGAATATCGATAAAACGATTGAATCTTTGGAAGAAGACTCTCTGAAAGATTTCATTCGTAAATGTTTATCGTATAATCCGTCTGTTCGACCTACGGCTCGTCAATTACTATTTCATCCGCTTCTGTTCGAAGTCCATTCCCTCAAGTTGCTAGCTGCCCATGCACTGGTCCAGCATTCGCCTCCAACCGGTAAGAATAAACTCAGGCTGAGTAAAAGGACTACGAGACGGTTGAATAATGCAATTACAAATCTGAGTTTCGTTTTCGTTCAACTTTGAAACTTGGAACTATAAATAGAGCTTTAGAAAAACATTACGAATGGCAATGTTCCACGTTCATTCTAATTGAGCAATGGCTCCTTGAATGGTAAGATTTTGTATATGCTTCGCTTAAAGCGTACGAAAGTCGACGAAAGGTCTGCCTTTGAACACGATTCGGTGTAATTTGAGCCCTCTAATTAGTAATTTTCTCGCTTACGAGTTCACCCCCTGGGCGTTTTTCGATTGTAAAGCGGTATTTTGCACTCGTACGGTTTCTTTTAACCTTGCCTACGTTTAATTATCATGTTCGACTGGTGATTTATTCTATGTGCGATTTCATTGCAGCGAATCTTTCGGAAATAATTACCGAAAGAATGCAGAAATGGTGCTCAGATTCTGATAACGTGTTAGCTGTGATGATCCACGATGAGGAGACCAATGGTACTCCTAACACAATCGTCTCTATCGCCGAATTACCTATGCCAGAAAAATTGGAAAAATTCGTCGAAGACGTTAAGTGAGTGAATTTTTCATCGAATATGAATTCTATGAAATATTTGGTCTAATTTTAAATTAACGTTGTAGAAATGGAGTATATCCTTTGACAGCTCACGATACCGGTGGCAATAATCTAATTCCTGTGGCTACGTCTTCGACTCCAGATTCGCGTACTTTGTCGCCGGAACGCAGCAATCATAAAAACGCACCAGCCGAGACTCAGAATACAAATAGTCCTACTTTACCGGATCGAGAGACCAGAAAAGTGATTAATATGATGTGCAATGTTAAGCCTAAGGAAACAAACGGAGAGACTGAATTTGCTGTAAGATTTCAATTAATTCGATCGCCACATTTTGCGTGCAGAGGCCAAAAAATTTAATTTTTTTGTTCAGATGACAATTTTACTCCGAATGGAGGATAAAATGAATCGACAATTGACCTGTACATTGTCTGAAATCGATACTGCGGAGACTTTGGTCCAGGAACTCATTTATTTCGGATTTATTAACGAAGTACGTAACGTATTTTGAGTATTTTATCGTTTAATTTGATTCCCTCGGTAAAAATATTATTTTTTAGACGGATAAAGACAGAGTATCGTTATTAATAGAAGAAACCCTTAAAGGGTATTCCACCTCGGGCGAACGTGAAGAAACCGAAGAAGAACTCGAATCGGAACGAATAGCGTCGTTAACAGCTGCCTCTTCATCGTCGAGTACTCCTTCTTCGGTAGCCTCGTCGTCAATTCTGGTCTCAGAAAGTGCCACAGTTACGTCAATTGGTTAATAAGTCTGATTTTTGTTCACGAAGGCTTATTGTGCGATGGTTTAAAGACACGGATGTGCTGTCTTTATTGAGATGAACTTATCTAGTCACAAGATGTATGCTGTTTCCAATTGCTTTGAAAACGTGTGTGCCTTCCCTCCCATTCGTGTTATTTACTTATATACTATTTTTTTGTTTTTCAAAAAAACGATACTCGACCAACAGTGATTTTTTGTAGACGGTCCGATTTTTGTATATGTTGCTCAGGGCGTGAGAATGTATTGTCGATGTATAGTGATCATCGTATTACGAATAAATTTTCTATTTATTTTTCTTTTCGTATAAACCTTAAGCGTTTAACATAGAATGTTATTTTAATATTTTACGGCTGTTATGGTTGATTTTTTTTAAACACTTAAGTCTTTCATTGCTTTAATTTTAACGCTCTACGTGAATAAACGAATTTTTTAAATTTTCATTTTTTTATTTTTTACCATGGTAATTGTTTTCCGTCGTAGTTGTAAAATAAGCCACTTTTTTCGGGAGTCAATGATTCGACGAATTTTACGATATCTGGAACTGCTTCGTCGACGCCGAGAGGAGCTTGTGGACCACCCATGCTGGTTTTCAACCATCCAGGATGTAAACTGATGACGATTATGTTGTTGTCTTTCAAATCACAGCTCATTGATCTGGTAGCTGCATTTAGAGCTGTCTATTGATGGAAAAAAATTAATGAATGGATTGAATTTCGGACGAAATGAGAAAATGGTTATTACCTTGCTGACTCTGTAAGGATAGAATCCTCCGGTGGTATTTTGTTGCATGGATGCGAGTATTGAGGACATATTGACAATAATTCCTCCGGCTAGAGACTCGCTCTTTTTCATCAGCGGAGCCAAAGCCTAACGAAACAAGTTATTTATAGGTTGATTGTTTTTAGATAGGTAGGTGTGGGAAAAAAATAATGATCTGACTTTTGATACGAGTATTGGAGCTACAGTATTAACTCTGAGGTTTTCTTCGAGGTCTGATCGTTTTACCATACCGAGTCTGCAGTACTTTGAAGATACGCCGGCATTGTTAATTAGGACATTCAAGCCTTCAGATCCGAGGGATGATTTTACCTCTGATGCTATGTGTTTTATATCCGCGTCATTCGTTACATCTGAATAAGTAAAACATGCAAATTGCAATTCAAACGTATTATTGACATAAGACACGGATTTTGTAGAGCTGAAATTTTCATACCTGCTTTGAGTATTTTTACTTGAGAATGTTTATTTGAGATATCTTGTAATTCCTATGACAAAATTGACAAATTCTGTATTAGTATTCAAGTAGGTCTAGGTAAGTCTAGGTAAGTATTTAGAAATAGGGGTGATCGTTTTTTCTTTTTTTCGAAATTCGAAGAGGGATTAGCACAAAAGTTGGATTTAGACCTCAAAATGACCAGGTAAAAATTTCATTCCCCTGATTTCATCTTCACCCCTTAAAATCTAACCTCATTTTCAAAAGATTTTGAAAATTTTTATCAAAATTGGCCTTACAAGGAAGATACTTCAATCAGCAGAAAATTTTTGGGCAGAAATATAACAATGTATGTAATCCAAAAAGAACCCCGATCCGAATAAATTTTGTTAAATAATTTTAATAACGCTAGATTTCTTAAGATAGCCATTTTCAGGCGAGACAAAAAATTTTTTAGACCTAAAATCTCAAAACCTGGATTTTTCGAAAAATTGAAATATAAAAAGCAAAATTCCAAATAATGCAATACATATCGAAGTTTGAAACCGGTTCAATGATTCTCAAGTCTCAACCTATCAATCATCAGAAATGCTGAACTACCTATAAGAATTAATGCATTTAAAAATGTAGATTCGATTACCTAAATAAAGTTTCAAATGAAAGTTGCAGGGCATCAAAAATTGATCAATTTTGCTAAAAAAAAAAAGTTTAAAATCGGTAGGTACCATAAGGCGTTACTGGTCTCCGAATTTTTTTTTAATTTTGATTCAAAGACAAGCTTTAAATGAAAGATGGAGAGTTCCAAGAAGTGGACAATTTTTAACACGGTTGCCTCGAATTTTATTAAAAATTGTTAGAAACTGGTTTTGAAAAAGGACAAGGAGACAGATCACGTGACATACCTACCTATTTCGGTAGAAAAAAATTACCTACGTTTTAAATTGAAAATTGAAAATGCGATGACCTTGTTTCGGAAAACTAATGTACCTACATAATTTCAACGTGAAAAAAATTTAGAGTGATCCTATTCGTGTTAAAACATCGAAAAAAACAAATAAATTTGAAAATTTTCAATTTTTTTCTCGCATAGGCATAGGACTTTTAAAAGATTTTTCAACACCTGGTTGTAAATTGTCAAATTGGTTAGTAAAGTGTTCCAACGAAAAATGTTCCATTTTTGATGCTCTAACAACTTTCATTAAGCATTTTTGATCGTACCGGGTGCTCGATTAATTCTGGCTCCCCCCGATACGTTTTAGGTCAAAAATCGTAAGTTGGCTACACTTCGTTCGATTTGTTTAATTTAAAGAAGTATTGCCAACTTACGATTTTTGACATAAAAAGTATCGGGGGGAGCCATAATTAATCGAGCACCCGGTATTTGTGTTTTTCAGAGGCATTTCTCAAAGGTTTTTTTAATAAGTGGTAGGCAGGGTCCGGAACCACTTGGGAGAACAACCAAAAAAAGACCAGGGGAACCACTTTTTTCGAATTTTCAAATGAGAACCAGCACCAGAACCAGTTGAAAAAATTTATAGAACCATTCCCAATAAAGGGAACAACCAGGGAGAAGTAATTTTGAAACTAACCAGAACCACCAGAACCAGTTTTTATCTAGATTAAAAATTAAAATTTAGATTCAATTTCAATTATTTCACAAAAATTTGAAAAAATTACAAAACTATTCGCAGATCTTAATTTGACTTCTAAATTGAAGTTTGATGTGTTATTTTGAAAGAAAAACAAAAAAAATGACTGGAACTGGGAGCACCAGAACCACTTGGAACCGGGGGAACCAGTACTAATTGGAACCACAACCAGGAGAACCATTAAATTTTCTTGACTCCTGGAACCAGAACCAGAACCCCTCCCCCCAAAAAACTGACTATGGAACCACTTTGGAACCAGAACAGGAACCATTTCATCTCAAAGGTTAAAGAGCAGAGCCAGAAGCACCAGAAAAAAAATTTCAAATGGTTCCGGACCCTGGTGGTAGGAAACAACTGAACCGGTTTCAAAAATAAATGATTCGAAAGAATCGCTCCAATGTGTACTATTTGGATACCAAATTAGAATAGGTATTCCTATTACATTTTTTGATTTTCAGGACATCTTGATCTTGCAAGTATGTAGGTAGGCCAATTTTTTTTTCGTCCTATCTAGGAACCACTCCACATAATAACATCAGTTTTTTACGTTAAGTGGATTAACTTATCATATTCTGTATTTTTGCAGGGCCTTGAGAGCAGGGATTTCAATTTTTCTTTAAATAGATAGGTACCTACCTAGATAATTCTTTTTTTTTTTGAAAAAATTGAGCACTAAAATTTTCAACGAAAAATGCTGCCTCCCAAAAATACACCTTCATCGCATCTCTGATCATCAATTTTTAATATTCTTTGCATTCCTAATTGAATATCATTAGCTCTACCATATCTTCTATTAATCAGTAGATTAATACCACTCATCTACCTACTCCCTTGAAATTGAAGGGCATAATACCTATTAAGCATCTTTTTTTCAACTTATTTCAATTTCACTACAAATGAAAACCAGGAAGACTCCAAGAAACTAGGTAGGTAGGTATCGTACATGCGAACGCAGAGACGCCGAATAAAATAACCCAAGCACAAATCTAGTCTCTCCGTCGATTTATAATTCAATGCTAACTTGTTCGTTGTACAAAAACAATCTCGCTCGTATAATTTCTATTCCACCATGCGAGAAATTACATAACATTTCGGTGAAAGCGAAAAAATAACTACCTAGCCATTCGGTAGTGTGGTAATCCTCAATCAGAATTGAAAATCATGAAAATCCTTTATTTGGTTCTAGAATAAACCTAGAATTTACAAAATTCGAAAATTGCCGGGGGAATAATTACAGTTTATACGAGACATTCGATAAATAATTCATATTGGGTAATTTCAACTTTCAACCGTTCATGTACCCACGATAAAATAATCAAACAATCATCGAAAATACGAGGACGAGCGGTCACCATTCAAATTCATGCTCGATTTGAAGTACAAACAACGTATCTCGAATTCGAATAACAATTGTCAGTGAAAATTTTACAAAGGTGATGTAACATCGTGATGGAATATTTTTGGAAATTTTTTTTAAAAAATTGAAAAAATTTAAGTGTGACGTCAGTGTTGATAGGTAGGCTAATACAAAAAGAGGGGAGGTAGTGGCAGATGAAACGTTTCTTTTCAACGTTTTAATTCTTATAAATTTACGAGTGATTTCACAAAAGACATTATTTTTTATTAATTAATTGTTAAAGAAGGATAAAGTAGTCAAAAATTACGATAAAAAATCGAGAGAATGGAAAATAAGAAAGTAGGTGAATTGGCAACAGTGTAGCCTTATGAGTAATCGTAGGTAGAGTACAGAGTAGATGAGCTTTGACGACGAAAGCAGTGGTGCCGGTAGCTTTTGTAATCCTTCTTGCTTCAAATTAAAGTTCCTGTTTCATCATAAAACTTTGAAGAATAAACACGATATTGAAAGTCATCTAACAATGGCTCCCACAGTACCAGCTGGAGATGGTAAATATATTTTTACTTTTGCGGTTTTCGATTCCTCGTTCGTCGTCGGTGTAATTTAACACGTAATTATAATTCTACATAAAAACTAAAGTAATTCGATGCTTTTGTAGATCTGAGCTTAACGTAAATTTGATATTTTGGTGTTTTAGTTCCGTTATAATTAATTCGACTAAGATAATCGTACGCTAAAAGTTACTTGAGCTTGATCTGGATTTCGACATGTGGCGAAAATAAATTTCAAGTCGCGATTCTCTGATAAATATTTCACTAGTCCGAAACCGATACCTCGATTGCATCCGGTGATCAATATCGAATTCATTACTAACTATTTTTGCGGTATTTATCACTAAATTAATTAATAACGCGAATATGATTTTTCACTGATAAGAAAAAAACATCACTGCAGAACTTGCAACTTTTGGAGACCCACACTGAAATTATTTTGTTTACTGATTGGCCAGTGGATTTTGGTGATAAGGTTACCGCAAGTTTCAACTTACGAAAATTTTTTTTAGAATTTAAAAATGTTTTCTTATTTCTAGCGTAGCTTATGTTTTTCTTTATAACGATTACGATGTATATTCTATGCAATAAGTGTACCTTGGTACATAATTTTTCTAAAAAGTTGAATCTATCGAGAATTGGTTATTTGATATTCAACTCGAATAGTAATACACGTTTTTTAAGTGTCGCAAGATGTAAGTGATGATCATTTAGATACCCGAGTGATCGAGTAAAGTTTAATTACGTTTTGTATTTCTAGCTGATAAATACGACTACGATTTAATCGTAATTGGAGGAGGTTCCGGTGGATTGGCTTGTGCCAAAGAAGCGGCCGCTCATGATAAGAAAGTTATCGTATACGATTACGTCACACCGAGCCCCTTGGGTACCACTTGGGGTCTAGGAGGCACTTGTGTAAATGTCGGATGTATTCCGAAGAAATTAATGCACCAGGCTGCGTTATTGGGCGAAGCTGTGAAAGTACGTAGTAAATTCAAGGACTTCTGAATATTAATAGGTTTCTACGAATCGATGGCTAATCATACGGTGTGTTTCAGGACGCCGAAGCTTTCGGTTGGGCAATTGACTCGAAGAGTATTAAAATCGATTGGGGAAAGCTCGTTCAAGCTGTTCAGGATCATATTAAATCGGTCAACTGGACTACTAAAGTTTCGTTGAAAGAAAAGTACGATTTGTGATGCATTTCAACAGTTAGGAATGTTATCAGTTATGACGTGTTGACTGATAACAATATGATTCGTCATGGTTATAATTGGCGTATTTTTTATTCGCAGTAAAGTGAAATATGAGAATGCGTTGGCTAAATTCAAAGATGAGCACACCATTGTTGCAAGAAAGAAAAATGGTTCCGAAACTACGGTTACTGCTGAAAATATCGTAATAGCTGTCGGAGGAAGGCCTATTTATCCTGACTTCCCTGGCGCTATCGAACATTGTATTACTAGCGATGATATATTCTCGTTGCAACGGTCTCCTGGTAAAACCATGGTCATCGGTGCTGGATGTATCCTTTTTGATAACCTGTGTGTTGAAACGATAAGAGATGATTTCGAAGTCACGCCTACGTTTGCAACATCCGACGTGTTGTGATTTTATTATCAAACGAACCGAAAATTGTTTTTCAACTAATCAACATTTCGCTCTTTTTGAAATTCATCAAGGTTACTGGCGGTATTTTTTTCCCACTGAAGATAACGTTTATTAATACAATTGCCTGTCAGAATTGGCGCAATTACAATACACTGATTATTTCTAAAAAAATTTAATTTTTCCGTCCCTTAATGATTAAATTTTTCCTTAATGAGTATTTTAGATATTGGTTTAGAATGTGGAGGCTTTTTACAAAGCTTGGGTTTCGACGCGACAGTAATGGTTAGATCCGTTGCCTTGCGAGGATTTGATCAACAAATGGCCAACTTGGTAGTCGATGAGATGAAAGAGAAGAATATTAAATTCCTGTTTAAGTGCATTCCTGTATCAGTAACGAAATTACCAAGTAGTAAATTATTGGTTCGATGGAGGCATTTAGATGTAAGTTAATGGTCATTGGAGGGTAAAATATGTTTATATTGATATCGTTTAATACGCTCTAGTTCCCCTGTCCTTCCATCTGGAGGTAATTTAAAAAATCGATTCGAAAAATACGAATGGAAAAGTCAGTGGTTCTTAAAAATTTTCCGAATTCGTATTTAAAAAAAAATTATTTTGTACGTTGAAGAATTTTAGGGATTGGGTTTTTGAAGCACTTTTTTTTTAAAAACCTACCACTTCCCAATCACATGAAAGCGTTTTAGTTTGACGTTTATTAGGGAGAATCCAAAAAATTCAGAAGTGTGTGAATTGGTGACGTGGTTTTATTCGATTCTGAAACCTTCCAAAAAAAAATGCTGAGCTCATCTCAAAAAAGGATGGAGTTGGGGTCTTCAAAGTGAAGTTATTTTCAAAAAGAACTGTTTTTGCCACTTTTGGGTAGTGTCACCGGTTGAAAACGTCAATCCCTCTTTGAAAGACCACAATTTATGTTCCTACACACTTCTCAAATCATCAACTTTGATGTTGAAGTACCTACATATCATTTTTTGCTCTCTTTTAGGAGGTTGAAACATTGCAGAACGCGAATTTGAAGGGTTTTTTGATTTTTACCTAATTCAAATTACTTATTCCAGCACTTCAAAATCTGTATGAAAATTTTTTTTAGTTTCTAGAATAATCGTTGCAGAAGTTTTTCAAAACATTTTTACTACCTTCAGTTCTAAATAATTTTGCCAGACAATCCAGGTCCAAAGTTCAACTTTTTTCAACCGCAAAATTTTTTCCATCAGTAAAAATTTTTTTAATTTAAATTTTCCCTCATTTACTGTTATTCTCATTTCCGAGTTCAATTTTTTTAAACTCTGAATTATTTCAATAACTCAGTCAACTGCATTTTGAATTTTGCAATTTTTATACAATTTTAATTTGCAGGTTTGTTTTTGCTATAAAAAATTACCAAAAAAAATGTTTTTCAAATTATTTTAATAACTAAACAAATTTTGGCTTTTTATTTAAGCCACTGAATAAATAATTTGAATTTGAGAATTTTTCATCAAAACTTATCCTTGGAGACCAAAAAAATATTTTGGATTGATTTTGAGGTGTTTGAGTGAGCAATTTTAATTTGGTAAAAATCAAAAAATCTTCAAAATTCGCAATCTGTAACTTTTCAGTCTTCTTGTGGAGGCTAGAGGGCAAAAAATGGCATTCATTTTCGAGATCGAATGATCCTGTGAGGTGTAGAAACTTGAATGGCACCTGCGGGGGGGGGGGATTTCTCACTGAGGTTCCCTAGCTCGTCCCCATTCAGACTGAGAGATCTCCCATTCAAAATAAACCACGTATCCGATTTTCTTCAAAATTTCTGAATTTATTTTATCTACCCAAATGAACATCAAACCTAATCACTTTCATATAATCTTCATTTTGTTTAGAATTATTCTCAAAGCTATGAACTTAATGAAAATGTGTGAATTTTAGTTGGAAGAAAATGATGTCGAAGCTTTCAAAGAAGAGGAATACGATACTGTATTGATAGCCACCGGAAGACAAGCTTTGACTGCAGACCTCTGTCTAAAAGAAGCTGGAATACATTATAATCCACGAAACCATAAAATATTTTCAGAAAACGAACAGACCAATGTTCCAAACATTTACGCTGTCGGTGACGTTCTGGAGGTACATATTTGATTTTCAAAAAACTTGATAATTTTTATAAAGATTATTGTTTCACTTGACCATAAATGTTTTAATATGTGAAATTGTGCAGGGTAAACCTGAACTCACCCCTGTGGCCATCCAAGCCGGAAAATTACTAGCGGCGAGATTGTTCAACAATTCTAAAACCATGATGGATTACGATAACGTAGCTACTACAGTATTTACACCATTAGAATATGGTTGTGTCGGGCTTAGCGAAGAAATCGCTATTAAACGTTTTGGCGAAGACAATATTGAAGTGGGTATCATTTTATTGAACATAAATATGGATTAAGAAAAGAAATAAGAGATATGTTTTTTCTTCAGGTTTATCATACGTATTACAAACCAACGGAATTTTTCGTGCCTCAAAAACCAGTGACCAATTGCTATATGAAAGTTATTTGTATGCGAGAATTGCCACGTATCATTCTCGGTATGCATTTTGTGGGGCCAAGCGCCGGTGAAGTTATTCAAGGATATGCAGCGGCCATTAAGTAAGTAAAATTGATTAGGTGTATTCGTGTATCGTATTTTCAAAGGTTTTTCGAAAAAAGATTACGTAATTTTTTCATGATTCAATTTCATGTGAAAAAAATTAATCATTCGAGATTATTTTTGTATTCACGTAATTCTAGAATGGGTGATTGAATGCTCAATCATTGATCAGGAGTTAATTTTGGAATTATTTGATTACCCTCGAGTACTCAGCTCTCTGTTTCATGTCAATTTAATCCCCGAATATGTTTCGTGCAGAGGCGGAGTGATGAAATTTCCAACATCCCCCCCCCCCTTTCCCATTGAATAAATTATTCTCGAGTACCTATGATTTGAGTTACGTAGCTTCATTATCGAAACAACTTTGGCAGTTTTATTACACCTAAAGTATTCTAGGCGTGGAATACAGTTGAAAAATTTTTTTAAATACCTAGATTTTGTAAAAAAAAAATTTTTGAAGTGTTTACCCAATTTACTCATACTAATGGCGATGTTTGAAAAGAAACTGCGTTGATTTGGTTGTATACGCGGAAACATCGAAATTTGCGCGTATCTGACTGTTGAAGAGACAATAAAAAAATTGTGAAATTATTTTATGACCTGTTGGAGTGTATTTAGATATTAAATCTTTCGTACATAAACTTATCAATGAAAATATATTCGATTTGCTCAAATTTACTACCAATTAATTCAGCCTACTCTGCAGAATGTTGAAACGAAATTTTTCAATTTTTAGAGCTGGAATCACCTACGATAGTCTAGAAAGCACTGTCGGTATCCATCCTACGGTTTCGGAGGAGTTTACCAGGCTTTCAATTACGAAAAGATCAGGACTGGATCCTCACCCAAAGGCGTGCTGCAGCTAATACCGAAATCAACATGTTCCAGTCGGGTTTCTGTTTCCATTGGTACACTCATCATACGTAATAGCGAGAGCGAAAACAATCCACATATACGCACACCACGAACAACTTTTATTACGTGTTATTTGAAACCGTGATGATAAATTTTATACGGTTGTAATTTTTAAATAAAGAATTTATGAACGAGTTTCGCATTTGTCAATGAGGTATCTGTACTAGAGTATTATCTAAGGTTCGTGGGATTTTTTATTTATGACTCGAATACGTCAGAAGTCTGTAAGTTTTATGAGTCTGGCACGCCTCGAAAACTTTCAACAACTTTCACGCGTTCCCAGAAAAACAAAAAACAACAAAGTGTAATAAAATGAGAATTTTTATGTGAAATACATAGTATAAATAGAAATATAACAAAGAACACAATATTTAGACTAGATTCATCCCTGAGTACTCGAATACTTATTATTCCACGATTGAGTTTTGCCAGAGGCGAAAATCATGTAGAATAAGTTACCGAAGAACAGAATACCGGCTCCGATGTAAAAAACTATGCGCCATTCGTTAACCGACGACTATAAAGAAATATATGCACGATTAGAAAATCATATACAACTAGGTATTGAAAGAACAGAAACTAGAAACGTACAATATCGTCGACGAAAGTGCTGACGATCAGAGGAGCTCCGAAACCACCTGTAGCTCCGAAAGCGTTTGATAAACCCATCAAAATACCGGCGTAGTTTGATGTTAGATCCATATGATTTACGTTGAAGCCAACATTGCAGCAGCAAGCAATACCCACGACAGTTATGTATAAAGCTACTGCTGCTATTGTGTTACCATTCAAATATCCTAGTGCTACCAAACTGATGGCCCCTCCCCACTGACCTGTTGAATGTTATAGAGATTTAAAAAGACTATGACATTTGAAGAAATAGATGACTGAGAAGAATAAATACCTATAGTGGTCCATATTTTTCTCGAAGCTGTTATCGATGTGATACCTCTTTTATTCAATCTGTCAGCTATCCACATTACTGGGAATTGTAGTAGCCACATAGTTACATAAGGTGTGGAAGATAGTAATCCATCCTTTAGATGAGAAACTTGGATTAAAACAGTGATTTTAGTAGTAATAATTATGTACAATTTGAGCACTTACCGATTTAATATTGAAGCCTGAAACTGCATGCAAGAACGTTGGCATTTCGGATAAAAGTAACCAGAAGCCCCAATTGTGAGCTGTATGGGCTACAATGATCGCCCACACGTGACAACTTGTTAATATTTCGAACCATGGCACTTTTTTCTGTAAATTAGAATAAATTTCACACTTGTAGCTGATAAATTATAAATTAATCAAATTTTTCGTAATATTTGAAAAAAATCAGTTAGGAAAATTATTTCGACCAATCAGAAACAAGTTCTCATTATCTATCTCGTTTCCTATTGGACAATGGCGACTACACACTTGAGCAAAACATATACACACACGAGTTCAAAGGTTCAAACGTAAATAAATAATAAATTACATGGAATTCTGGGGGAAAATGTGAATAAAGTCGAACTGTCGAAGATGTGTTTATTTTTTTATCAATTTTGATTGTTGGGGCGATAAATAATTCGTTAATCGTCCTTTCATGTTTTACGATAGGTATGGGTTAGTTTCAATGTTTTTTTCCGAAGGAATGTAATGGTGAGTTTATCGATGAGAGCAATTATTATCGAACAAAATACCTCTGACTTCTCCGGCGGCAGGTTACTGATAATGTAGTTATATTCCTGAGATGAAATGGTCGAATGTTTTGCAGGACTACTGGAACCAAACCATGCCCAAAACAGAGCCCATATCAATCCTGATATTCCACTAACATAGAACACAGAAGGCCAACCGAGGACAGGATTACTAGCCAGTAATCCAGAACCAGCCAAAGTAACCATAGTACCGAAAGGAATACCTGTCTTAGTCATAGGTAATAAGTAAGATATTTGTGTTTAATTACAACGAGAGAACTCTAGAATCAACTTACCACTCAGTATGAATCCTACTAATCGACCACGTTCATTCGGAGGTGCCCATTTAGCAATTATGGCGTGGATAGTAGGAAACATGAATGCCTGTGGATAAAAACATGAATCGATTATAAATTAATAGGTACGTTTATCTTTGAATTAAATAATTTTGCGACAGTACGTTTTCTTAATTTAATGCTTACCTGTAAAACTCCCTGAACAGCGCGAAGTATTATGAGAGCTTTCCAGTTTCCAACTCCAGCCCATTCTTTACATTGTAACAGAATTTCGTTTGTTCCAGTGTAAGTGAAGTTTATCAAAAATGGAGTAATACAGGATAAGATCCCATTCACGAAGAAAGTCACCAATATTAACATTTTCACGTTGAAATGTACTCCTAGACAAGCTGCTGGAAAGTTCATAACAAAGTAGCCGAGAAAGAAAGCAGCGTGTAGGTAACTGCATATATCGTTATCCCAATTGTACGTCTGAAACACGAATTAGATGTCAAGTTAGCATAATTTATTGTCAATGGAAATTTATTTTTATTGATACGGATTAAATCTTACAGGGAATCCATTATCTTGTTTTTCTTCGACAGAATCTTTGAATTTCGTCATAGCTACGATGGTTACCGATAAATTTACTCTTTGAAGATAACCGCAAAAGACGCATAATGCCAGCAATAAACTCTGCAAATGTCGTATGCCGATACCTTGAAATAAAATAAAATGTAGGTATTTTTCAATTTTCTACTCTAGTGTTTTTTTAAATTTAACAAACAGAAAAAAATCTTTCTAGTATGATTTACCTGGATTCGGGTAATTTTTCTCGACACCTAACCCGTTCTCTGTTTCAGTTTCACAACTGCCAACCTTTGGCACAACGTACTTCATGGTGATCACTGATCAACTACAAAAGCTGAGTATTCACTTGGTCTCGTTATTTTATACTTTTCTCATCGGTGTTTCTTTCCGTTAAAATTAACGGTGATCGAAAAAAATTCTTCGAAGGTAATATCTTTATTACTGTATTAACAAAAGTCAATATGAACGATACAATGCACTTCGTTTAGGTATATATATTATATTTGTATCGCACCCTCCCCCGTTCTCTTTGGTCGGTAAATAGATACAGACATAATCCGATCTTTATTTCTGTATTAATGTAGTACATATAACCGTTGATATAGATAACGTTTTGAAGTATACATGAACGTGGTAGTGGCAATTTTCCATAACTTTAAATGTGTGTAATGTATTATCGATGCTTATCTTCTCACACATTATTAATTTTGGATGAGTGTGTCGTCAGTGATGCGATCGTTTGACGAATGTCTGCGATGTGACTGTCCATGCTTTCGCTGAATTTGACATCAATTATAAGAGTATTAATTTTTAATCTGTCTGATAATCCAATGATGTCGAGCTAAATCTGTAATGATTAGGGCTGAGATTTTTATGCGCTATCAAATCGATTATAAGCGCTTATAAAAAGCGATTAAAATTGCCTAAAAAAGCATTTATATGCGCTATCAAACCCCACCATGCAGCATATCAAAATGTAGGTATTTTTAATCTGAATGCAGAAATGCTATCAAAATTACTAAATTAGAATAAGGAAAGAAGTAAAGTGAGAAAATCATCGAACTTTTATAAAATTATGAATTATGAGAAGAAAAAACATCGAACTTTTATAAAATTATGAATTATGAGAAGAAAAAACATCGAACTTTTTATTTTAAAATTTTCGTGAAAACGATGCGACTACAAAATCGAAAACTCGTTCGACAAGTCACAGACAAAATCTTGAATTTTTTTTTAATTTTGAAGAGTTGATTTTTTTTAAGCTCAAAATTTCAACTTTTATTCTGTTTTTTAGTGATTTTTTTCAAATATGCGAGAACGGTCGAAATAAGCGTTAAATAAGCGGTTTAAGGGCCTTTTTTGGCTAAAATAAGCATTTTCAAGCAATTACGTCGAAATAAGCAAAAATATGCGATATCAAATTGCATAATTCGGCGTAGAAATGCATGAATCGCAAAAGAAACCATGATATGCGGTATCTACTATCACGCTATCAAATATGCGATATCATAAAAATCTCAGCCCTAGTAATGATACTAAGGTAGGTAATTGTAATCGACGGTGTGATATTGATTATTGGCGGATCCAGACGACTGATCTGTTTTGACTGTTTTTTTAACGGCTGGGTGTTTTGAACAATTTTTTGAAAATTTGGATAATTTTACCTAAATTTGAACAATTTGTTAAAAATTTAAAAAAAATGAAAACTTTTTTTGTTCCCCTACCCTGTTGAACAGTTTTTTTTTAAATTGACGAGTATTTGATTCGGATTAAAATTCAACCTCATTGCATTTGGAAATTGAACAGCAGCCTTTACTTTTATTTATAGCGACATGGAACTTAATCAATTTTTAAAGCTTTTTTGCATTAAATAAGGAGGGTATTAAAATTTGGTCCCCTTTCTTATGCGTTATTAGGTCATAGGTAGGTAACATTCGAAAATTTAGGATTTTTGAAAATGTTTCATGAAGCTGAATTTTGAGATAAAAATCACGAAATAAATTTGTTGGTGTTTTATGTTTTTTTTTAAATGTTTTAATCTTATGAGGCAGAGGTGCTATTTTTTGGAGTCAATTTTTCTAAATGGGTTTCGTATCAAATTTTTAATGTTCTTTTTTTATTGTTTTATTTTTCTAAGTCAAATCTTGAGATAAGAATCGCGAAATAATTTTTTTTAATTTGTTGGATTTAACTTTATCGAGTTTTATGATACTGAAATGTTGTTTTTTGAGATGAAAATTGCAAAATAGAATTCTCATTCAGATTTTCAATGTTTTTTCGATTTTTTCGTGTTTTTTTTAAATCAAGGCTGTTTTTGGAATTTTTTTAATTTTAAATTAAAAATCACGAAATGCATTTACTCAAATTTATTCAGTGTGTATTCTAAGGGGTTTTATGCCTAGTTTGGGTAGCTTCAAAAATCTGTTCAGCAGCTTCAAAAAAATTTGGGCGGTTCCAAAAAAAGTTCTGAAAAAAACCTCTCTTCCAGTACTAAAATATTGATTAAATAGGTAAATGAAAAAAATTCAGCTTTTGGATGTCTTTTCCCTAAAAAAATTTAGTTCTCGCAGAACTCGGGCTCAGTAACTTTACACTTTTCATTTTCGAATTGATGGTACATACAATGAATCTTTTTCCTTTTTAGCCCAGACAATTGAATATTTTCAAGGGTGAAAAATTTGTCTTTATCATTTATCACGGGACTTGGTGACAATCTTAAATGGAATTTCCAAAAAAAATTCGATTTTTTTGAACGGGAGGGAGGTCATTAATTCATTATGGAATATCGATTTTTTTGGAAGTGGAAAAAATAGCACGAAAAAAACACGAATTTAATTAAGAAATTAGGTATTAATTCTCAAAATGATACTTTTCCATTCCAAATAAGTAATTGAATATTTTGAAACAGAAAAAATGTATCCCCCTTTATCAGGAGACTTGATGGCGATCTCGAATGGAATTTTCAAAAGTTGATCGATTTTTTTAGAAGGGAGATGCGGCCATTAAGTAATTAGTTTTTTTAAAAGTCAAAAAAGTAGCTCGAAAAAGCACGAATTTTTGTTTTTATTTTTCAATACGACTGGTCGGCAAATTTTCATTTAATATGAGTCAGCAAATTTCTCTTTTTTTAATAATATTGGTCAACGAACTTTTCATTTTTACCTCCGAGATTTTTGCCAAAGCTGAAGATTTTCATATCGAACAGGAAGTTGGAATTGGATTGGATATTTTTGTCCCTGGAGAGGGGAGGGGGTGAGGGTATCCGGGTAGGAAAAAAATTGTAAAAAACGTCAATTTTTCAATTACCTACTCTCTTATTTTATTTCTGAATCAGTGAAATTTGTCAAAAATCACTGAAAAACCGTCAGAATTGCAACACAGTAATAGATCAGTGAACACTTTTTCGCTGAAAGCAAATCAGTGAAAGAAAAACACTGGAAATCAGTGAAAATTCACTGAAAATTCGGTGATATTTTTGAAATTTACTGAAAAATCTGTGAAATTCCTTTGAATAATCAGTGAAAAATCGCTGATTTTTTCTGTGCTGTAATTCTGACTGTTCATCAGTGATTTTTCACTGATTCGGAATGAGAGAATAGGGCAGCTCCAAAAAAATCTTAAAATACAGGCTGAATTTATTGGATTTTTTAATGTTTAGTTTTATAAGGCTGAATTGAAGTAAAAATTGCAAAATGGGCTTCGCATTCGAATTTTTAATATTTTCTTGTCTAGCGATTTTTTTTTTTTACCAAGGTTGGTCTTTGGATTTCTTTATGCTTATTGCTTAATGAGATTAAATTTTAAAATAAAATTACCTACGAAATAAATTTATTGTATTTTTTGAGGTACATAGTTTTACGAGACCGAAGACCTGTTTTTTGAAGATAAAATTTGCAAACTTAGAATTTCTATTCAAATTGTTGATATTTTTTTCATTTTTTTTTTGGAATTGATTTTTCTAACCCCTACGTATGTGCGAACGATCTTTTTCATTAGTGTTAATGAAATTGCCTAACCGGTTTGCCGTGAATATAATTGTCATCATTCGCCATCAACTCAACCCCCTCTTTGGCTCGTCCTTTTAGTCTTCGTTGGGAAAGTGGCCGCAAAAATAGAAATCCAACAGAAGTCACTTTGCAGGTACTAAATTTTTTGTAATTTGGAGGAAGGGGGCCAGTAGGAGCACAGGTGATTTTGTAAATCAAAATATTGTAAAAAAAGAAAACATTTTATTCGGAATTAACTAGTCACAGTATAAACAGGCATAGAATTTGAATTTGAATGTTCCACGACAATCAAATCAAATCGCTCGAGATCTTCACTCGAAAGAATTTTCACCCGAAATTACTTATTGTTCCAGGATTGAGTTTTACCCGAACCGAAAATTATGAAGAACAAATTACCAAAGAACAGAATACTCCCTCCGACATAAAACACTTCACGCCATTCGCTGACAGAGGACTGTAAAAACAAAGCAAACGATATACCTTCACCTGATTAATAATACAATGTGATTTTTAAGGTACCTAGAGAAAAAAAAATCGGAATCTGGCCTACAATATTATGCACTAGATTGCGGACAATAAATGGAGCACCGAAACCACCAGTAGCTGCGACAGCATTCGATAATCCCATCAGAACACCGGCGTAATTTGGTGTCAAATCCATATGGTTGACGTTAAAGCCGACGTTACAGCAGCATCCTATACCAACGGTCAGGATATAAAGGCTTACAGATGCTACCGTGTTATTGTCCAAGTGTCCAAGTATCACCATACTGATGCCTCCTCCCCAAAGACCTGTCAAGTATGAGTACAATTAAGTGAGATTTATAAGTATACTTATCTATTAAAAAAATATCATTATCGCGTGTGAATAAAAATAAGATAAGTAGGTAGGTATTAAGTAAAAAGTATTACGATAGATACGTGAGTATATAAAAGTCAACCAACCAATAGAAGTCCATATCTTTCTCGAAAGTGTTAACGATGTAATACCTCGTTTATTGAGGATATCTGCTATCCACATTACAGGGAATTGTAACAACCACATGGTCACATAAGGTGTAGATGAAAGTAATCCGTCCTGTAATTGCGAGATTAAGATTAAAGTTAGAAGTTTGTAGGATATAGATTAGCTGCACCTTATTATGCTTACCGATCTAATGTTAAATCCGGATACTGCATGTAGAAATGTTGGCATTTCGGATAAAAGTAACCAAAAACCCCAATTGTGAGTTGTATGGGCGACAATAATGGCCCAGACTGGAAGACTTGAGAAGATGTCATACCATGGCACTTTTTTCTGTGAATTCATACGTAACGTGATAGGTAGTTGAGCTATATTCCATAGTCCATACAAACTCGAACCAAAAATGATCGAAGTCGGGTCTTCCGATTTCGCAAATTTTTTTTTACGAGTTCTCATTGATGGGCTATTTACATAACCACAATAATTTCCCTTCGAAACCTCAAGAGGACTGGGGGTGGGCCTCGTAATTTTCATGCAATTGCGATTTTTTTGCTAAATTACCCAACTTTGAAGGCTCATATCTTGAGATCGGTGGTATTTGGGAAAAAACTGTGTACAGGGATTGAAAAAAATTGATAGGCGGTTCAAAAACGATAATCATATTTTGAAAAGCTCAAAGTTTAACTTTGGTGGTGAAAGCTCAACTTTTATGATGAGTTCAAAAGATGAAAACTACAATTTAAAAATCTGGAAAAATTACAGTAAGTAGCCCTTTTTACCTTTTTTTCAACCAACATATTTTCAAGATAGGATCTCTACACCCTAGGGGGTATAGGGGTCTACAATTTTGACCAAAATTCAAAAAAATCGAAAAAGTGAAGTAATACATCGATTTATACTAATTCGAAGACGCTAAGTTCAAATATGTACTCAGTTTTTTCATCCGGCCCCTCTGAACTCCCCTATTAGCCCCCTTGATAAGGTCAAAATTCAAAAAAATGAAAAATAACGTGTGACCTGTCGTTTATTAGGTTTTTCAGGGCACTGAGTTCGAATATTTGCTTATTTTTTTGGACTTGACCCTTCCGTGTCCCTCTAGCCCTCAAATTTTGGGAGGAAAGTAATAAAGTATGTTAAGAAATGAAAAGAGTCTGTGGCATATCGATTCGATTCTTACTAATTTGAGGAGGTAGAATTTGAATATCGACTCAGGCAGTGTGTATTCTAAAATTTTTTTGAGGCTGCCCAAATTGGAAAATTGATGTTTTTACAATTTTTTTCCTATTCGGCTACCCCCCCCCCCCCCTCCCGAGACAAAAATATGCAATCCAATTTCAATTTCCTGTTCGATGTGAAAATTTTCAGTAATAAGTATACTTAAAAATGATAAGGGTAAGAATCAAGGACGAAACTTGGGCGAAAATCTCAGTGGGGGGGGGGTGAAAATGGGAAATTTGTCGGCTAATGTAATTAAAAAAGGAGAAATTTGCTGACTCATAATAAATGAACATTTACCAACCAGTTGTAATGAAAACAAAAAGCAAAAATTCGTGCTTTTTCTAGCTAATACTTTTTTGACTTTATAAAAAACTATGTAATTCCTTAATGACACCTGACACCTCCCTTCTGAAAAAATCGAACAATTTTTGAAAATTCCATTAAAGATTGCCACAAAGCTCCTTAATAAGGGAGAAGGACAAATTTTTTCCGTTTCAAAATATTCAATTATTTGAAATAGAAAAACATAATTTTAAAAATTAATTGAGCTAATTACCCGGCGAAAATTTTTGAAGAAAACGGCATCCAGAAGCTGAAATTTCTTCATTAGAATTCGTGCTTTTTCGTCCTTCTTTTATGACTTTTATAAAAAACGACATTCCTTAATGAGCTCCCCTTCCCACAAAAGTGTTGTTGGCTGGATAGACTGGAAAAATAAAATAAGAAATTTCAAAATCGATTCATATCTTCTGATCGCGCAAGAGCCTTCAATTCTTCAAAAATTGCCAAACATACAAAATTTCAAAAATTTTGAAAAAATTTAAAATTTACTAAAATTAATTTTAGAGCTTCTGTAGTGACTATCTAGACCAAAAAGCACCTTTTTTTTGAAAAACCCAGTGTTTTATAACTTTTTTCAATTTTTTTCAGAGGTGAAGAAATATGAGAAATTAAAAAAAAACAATAAAACATGAATTTTTTCAAAAAAGTTGTGCTTTTGGCTTTAATTAGGCCCCAAATAAGCTCTAAAATTGATTTTGATGAATTTTGTTTTTTTTAATTACATATTAAAAATTTCTGAAAATGTTGAATTTTTGACAATTTCCGAAGAATTGAATATGAATCGATTTTGAAATTTTATAGTTTATTTTTCTTGTCTGTCCAGTCAAAAACTTTTGTGGGGGGGGGGGGGGTAACTTTTCAAAAATCAAAAGTTTTGGTTTTTCGGCCCACTCTAATATGTACCTTGGAACGATTTTATTCATAATAAACCTATACTTAATGATAAAATTTGATGTTAAATAAGAAATACAACTTTTTTACAATTTTTTTTCGGGAAGAAAGCATTTGGAAAATAGGGTTCGGGATAACGGTATTCGTGAAAAACAGTTTCAATGGCCGGGAACTCATTGAAACCTTCCTGTGTTTTTTCAATTTTCAGTAAAAAATCAGAAAAAAATGTTAGAAGAAATTTCTCCTGAAATGATGTTACATTAGTATAGGTATGGGGTTTCCAACCCATAAAAATATAATCTGGGATGATTTTTCATTATTAAGCTCCTGTCTGGTTAATTTTTTCAATATGAAGAAAAAATGCATTTTATTTGGTACCTACGTTAGAGTGAGCCCCCAAAAAGTAATCCTGGATTAATGGACAAAAATTGGTGCGGTGGTTTACTTTCGAGTGGTGGATTTTCAAAAAAAAATTGAGTTCCCTGTCCAAAGAGAGCCTGAGCCAAGAGTTTTCAAAGTAGCACCTTTTTCGAAAAAAACGAGGTTTTCGTCCATAGTTAACAACTCAAAAAATCCTTGCAAGTTTTGAAACGGCACTTGAAAAATTTTTTCTGGTGATGTCAGCGTCAATTAAGAAGAAAAAAATATTCAAAATTCGAGGAACTCCAACAACTTCTCCTCCATTTTTACCTCAGACGATAAAGCCCATCAAAATATCGAGCTTTGTGGAAAAATGCATTGCTATTTTTACCTATTTTAGAGCCCTCTGATTCTGAACCCCTCCAGGATTACGCTATGCCTTAATGAAAACGACATACCTCTGATTTCAGATTTTTCGGCGGAAGTTCGCTGCAGATATAATCATATTCATCGGATGAAATGGTCGGATGTGTTTCTGGGCTACTGGAACCGAGCCATCCCCAAAGCAATGCCCATAATATGCCACAAACACCACTCACGTAAAATACAGAAGGCCAACCCAAGTACGGATTACTGGTCAACAATCCAGATCCAGCTAACGCGATCATTGTGCCAAATGGTACACCTGTAGCACAGATTCTCATATAATTTACGCTATCTGCGATAAAAAAATTCGCGATCAACTTACCACTCATTATGAATCCTATCAAACGCCCTCGTTCATTCGGAGGAGCCCATTTTGCACTTATGGCATGAATTGTTGGAAGCATAAATGCCTTCAAAAACCACATCTATCGTTACATTATGAAATTTTTTATCGTTGGATCTATAGAACCTACGTACAAACCTGGATCATTCCTTGTAAAATTCGAAGTGCCGCAAAAGCTTTCCAATTCCCTGCACCTCCCAAGTCCTCAGCTTGTAGGAGGAATTTGTTCATTCCATTATATGTGAAATTGATCACATAAGGTGTAAAACAAGTTAAAACTCCATTTATCAAAAAAGATATAAGTAGCAACATCTTCAAGTTGAAATATACTCCTAACCAAGCTGCAGGAAAATTCATTATGAAATAGCCGAGGAAGAAAGCAGAATGTAGCCAGCTTTGGGTATCTTCATCCCAATCGTAGGTCTGAAAAATTATCTTTAATTACAATATATCTAAGTAAGAGTTATTTATTGCATTATTTTACAGGAAATCGGTCGTCTTGTTTCGATACCACTGATTTTTCGACTTTGGTCATGGCTACGATCGTTACCGACAAATTTACCCTTTGAAGGTACCCACAAAAAACACATAATGCTAGCAATAAACTCTGCAAATGACGTATGCCGATTCCTTAACATAAATTAAAAATGTGTTTCAATTTTCAAATAAGCTTTTTCAATAATATCACTTAGGTGGGTAAATATGTTACCTGGATTTAAATGCTTCTGTTCATTTAAACTGCCATTTTTTTCGATTTCATTCCCGTAGCTGACTACTCTCTGCACAACATACTTATTCATCCTCATGATGTTCAATTACCAGAAGTGAGAACTGATGTACGTAATCATCCGTAACTTACACTTTTTTCTTCGGCAATAATTTTTGCTCAAATTAGCGATGAGAATGTCGAAAAACCCATTCAAAGAAATTTATCATCATTATTTTATTCTCATGAATGCAAATTGAATACCTATTATTTGTATACGTAGTTTATTTTAAGTAGCAGGTATCGTACCTCTGAGATAATCCGATTTTCACCGAGCAGGAAATAATTTTGAGTGACTGTTGAATAGCTGTCAATTATGAATATATTTATTGTTCTGCTTATGAGAAGGTCATTTCACCGTTAAGATTTTAAAAATAGGCAGAAAAAATAATTTTTTCCATTTGAATTTATTTCATTGTATTTTTTGACTGCGTTTCTAATTTCCAAAAGACATGGCGAAAAGGAAGAGAGGATTGGAAAAATGTATTTTTTGATTTGAAAAGTTGGGTGAAAATGAAATTTTTAATTCGTTCATTGTTGTGAAAATTACACAACATTAGCAAGCCAACCATGGTGTCGAATTACGTACGAATAAAATTCAACGAAGAATTCTCGTTTTACGAAATCGTCGTGAACTGATGACTCATCACAATTGATTCAATTCGAAACGAGAACATGTTCATTTGGTAAAAATAATTGTAATTTTGAATTCACGGAATCAATATAAATAAAAATAACATACATTACACAATAGAATGATTTTCGAATCGATCAAATAAGAAAAATTTGCGAACGATATCCGTCAAAATGCGCGATCACCGACCTCCGCATAACATAAATACTTAATAAAAAGAAAAAAATAGCATTCAAACATTCAAAATCAAAAGCAAAACGCATCTTTCAAGTGACTAGTAACAAGAATGGAAATGTCGAAATTCGATGTTAAAATATGTCAAAATAAATTATCACTCGGCGGTTCGAGGTTTCTTCGATGGAACCGGTTCTCCTTCTTGGGAGTTTGAGTCTTCGGAAAACTCCAGTGGATTTTCGGGAAAATCTGATATTTCTGCGCCGTTCGCCGGAAATCCTAAAAAAAACAAATATGCAATTAGATCGTTGAATTGGTTTGGATTTAAGCTACTACGGTAAATTCTACAGCATAAATTTTTTGCAGTAATATCTAACGCGAATTTATATCTTCTGCGTGATCTTCGGTATGATCTTTTTTCAACAAATTATTTTCTTTATCAGAATAAGGTTCTCTACCTCCGCCTATATTGGAAGAATTATGATGATGATGGTGGTGGTGGTGGTGGTGATGATGATCTTTATTCTTTTTTTTCTGCGAACATTTTAAAACGAATTGATGAATCAAATATAATCAGAGATTTGCTAAATGTTGAATAGTTCATTACTTGTTCCATTGTGGGGACCCATTTGAAAATTCTCATCGTTGTATCTCCTATGGTAACCCATTTTTTCTCCCTGTAAATTAAAATATAGAGATAACTCAATTTAAAAATTTTGAAAGTTCAAACACAAAAAGTGCTTTGGTAGTGGGAGAATTTTTAACTTCGATATTTTAAAAATCAAGTCAGCTGAGGAGTGAATAAGATAGTATGAATACAATTTATAAATTTTATGAAAAATTAAAAAACTCACCAAGATCGAACTTTATCAATATTTTGCATTCCTCTTTTTCCATCATCTTTGGCTCGGCTTCTAGTTTCTGCACGGAATGAACGCGACATCATTTTCTACTTGAAAACAACGTAGAACAAAAATTCTTCACTGAAGGCGCATCGATATTAATTTATTCGTTTTTGGAATACATGTTAAATAATTTAAAATAAATAAAATTGAAAAATTTTTCCAAAACGTTCGGATTCGGAATTTTGGTCGATTTTTCAACGTTTTCTGTTGTTTACTTTCCGGTGGGCAATGTTGTTATGCCGAAGCACGAAAAAATAATCGTGATCTTAGAGTGATACTTCAATCTCTTGATTTTTTTACATTTTTATCATTTCAATTATTTTTCTTAACTCTAGAAAATTTTAAAATGATTATTAAATGATTAAAAAAAATGAATTCGAAAAAATTGAATATTCGTTCTACGAAATACAAGGTGGTAAGATTGATTTTGAGCAAGGTTGTGAAACGATTGGTGGAATAAAGTTTAATCGAATTGGGTTTTTCGAAAGAACGTCGTGGATTCTGAAAAATAGAGCTTGCCTACTTCGAATTTCTAAATTTAGCTTTATTTCTTGAACTTTTCAAAATTTGGAATAAAAAAGCATAAATTTATCAAGATAATACTTATTATAGAATAATTTTGATAATTTATAATTGTTTTTTATTCGATTATTTGGAAAAAATTCCAATTTTCAAAAAATTTTACTAATAGGATTACCTATTTAACTCGCATTCAAATCGACATACCTGGTTTATAAAAAAGTAATGGCGGACGTTTGATGCGGAATTGAAGAAACGCAATTTTATGGCAAAATGTGTGTATCATTTGATTATTATTGAAAAAGGACTCGATTTATGAATTCTGCCATAAATTGTAACAATAAATTCAATATTTACACGCTCAGCTTATCCACCATCGTCTCTAAACTGTTCGATTTTTTCATTACTACGAAAATATCAGTCATCAATGAAAGTTATCAGCTGTATCTCTTCCTTTTGGGACCCCATTATATCGCTGTAATTATCCTGTACATTGGAGTATATTCGATTCGAATATCAGTTTCATCCTCCAACAACTAAACTACGTTACGTCGATGATTATTTATTAAAAATCAAAGTTTAGACAGATGAATACAATTGGTTGATGTGATTTCATTTGTTATGAAAATTAACTTATTGACGCCATTTTATCCATCAAGGTGGGGAATTTAGAATAAAGAAGAAATTAATATAAATGGTGAGTTTTTCGTTCCTAATGATATATCTTTAGAAGTAGCTACGTTTGTACGAAAAATATTACGTATCGGTTTCGTGATAAATCATTTACAAAATCTATAAATGCCTATAGTTGTGAGTTGTATATTTTCATTGTTTATCAAGCTATGGCTCTAGTTACGCGCATTCAGACTAGGTTTTATTATTCGTTATCGTTCCATCCGTTTACGTACTTATTTTATTTTAATTTAACATATCGCGAGGTAAAATAATTCGCCGTGATGTGTTGAAATTTTATTCGTTGGTATGTTACTAGTATGTGGTTATTTTTCATATTATGTTTAATTTGTTTACAGTACACGAAGCTGTAGCTTTTCATCACTAATTCATATCGCTTGATTGATCGTTGAGGAATGTAGAATTTATTAGAATTCAGGTAAATGAACATATTTATTCTGGTATCAGATTGATCAGCCGTTCGATTTTGCGATTTGTATGAGCTTCTGGTCGAATACTACGATGAGGCGTGGAATTACTGTCTCAACGGCGTTAATTATACTCAGTACGAACTTGTTTTGGTGTACAGTCAACTTTTACAACTGATACATTCTTCTTTTGTAGATGGCAAAGATGTTGGCGAATGCGAAGAAAACTGACGAAGACGAAATGCTCAACAATGAAATGGAAACATCTCAAAATGGATCCACCGAAGTTGACATGAACGGAGAAACAGGCTGTAAATCTTTGAAGCTCGATATTACGTCATCAATTAATGAAGATGTTTTCGGTACGTTTATTTTTACCATTAAACGTAACAACTCGTTACTGTTACGTCATTTTGACACCATTATTTGCGTATTTTCGCAGACGTCAAAGAGGACACTTGTAATATATCTAAATTGAACGGTGATTCGGATGCGAATGATTGGCTATCTTCGTCATCGTCAGATTCCGAATCCGAACGCAACAGTATCGGTCACGAAACACCGCCGCATCAGCAGCAGCATTTATCAAACGAATCTAGTCATTGCGATCCTACGGAGAGCAGCGTTGATACAAACGGTTCAACGACTCACGCACCTGTGGAAGAAGTCCCGTTTACCAAAAAAGTACGCCCACTGAAGATATGTTTCGGCGTAAAGAATTCGGTAAACGGGTTAAAAGTGAAAAATTCAAAACTATCTAACGATGGCGGTTCCAAAGTGCATTATATCGAACGGCCACCCCGAGGTAGTGACGACAGCGACGACGAGAACCTCAGCGAACCAGAACCCGAACCGGAGCCCGAGTACGCTCAATATTTAGGTCTAAAACCATCTGTAAAATTTAAATGTTCACGCTGCGGTGTTAAAAACTTCGCTTCGATGGCTTTGCTCAACCAGCACATGGCCAGTTGCGACGGTCAAACGCCTCTGACCGTTTCAACGGCGGCATCTTCGTCCTCTGTGATGAACGGCAGCGAAGATACGTCGACTAATTTAAGAATTACGCGTAAAGTATTTTTGTGCTCTTCGTGCGGCACGTATTATCAAAGTTACGATCTATACATTCACATGCGCGAGCTACACGCCAAGCAGATATGTCTAGTTTGTTTCAATATGTTCGGTAGATCGCAACAGCTTTGGGATCATTTGATCTCAGCTCATAATCTCAAGTTGGGCGAATACACGAATGTTTTGCAAATACGCAACGCGTATAAAGGTTCGTTTTACATAACCTGTTGTACTTGTAATCGATTATTCTCCGAAGACGAACCGTTCGATCAGCACAGATGCGAACCAAATCTCGTCTTGGCGCCGGAACCGCCTCCAGCCATTTCTGTCGCTCCGTCGATACCTGAGAATGCGAGATGCTCTAGTGTTACCCCCGATGATATTACCCATAGTAAGTTACCGTACTCTAGCCAGTCTCCGCTCGTCGCATCTCCGATGCAGATCGATCGTTCGTTGTCACCTCGTTTATCTTCACCAGTGTTGGCACCGTCACCGTCACCATCACCTTCGCAGTCCCCAATAGTTTCACCAGTCGGGTTACCTGAGCAGCGCGAGGAAAGCGGAGACGATACGGCACAGCCCGAACCAAGTCTAGAGGTTACGAATGAAACCTCTCCTCCGCAGGAACCTTCTCGATCGCCTTTGAATACCATAGAATCTCCACCAGCTCAGCACCAAGATCCATTTTTAGTACCCCATGAGTCATCATTCGATGCACCTGAGCCAGAGCTCGATCAGGAAACTGATCACATAGCTCCGGTGGAATGCGCGAGCATCTCTCCGCCGAAATATACCGAACCGTCTGTGCCAGAAACGCAAGACGAAATACCGGAGGCAGCTGAAACCGCTGATGATACCTTTGTACCTGACCAGTCGAGTGCTCCTGTCCCAAGTATCTCTTCGGATGACGATTCGATCAACGCTTCTTCTCCGAATCGTCCCGTGGAACCGGAAGAACCCGCTGTCGATGTGGATGCCGGGGCACCTGCGGTACCCGCCGAAGAGGAACGAATAGCTCAACCTTTACCGATGGCGTTAATGTTGGACGAGACGATCGCTTCGTTGGATGCTCAAACACTAATAAAAGAATGCGTCCGTACGTCTTGTACAAATTGCGCGTATTGTCATAATTCCACATTGATTACCGTCAACGGCTACCAGCTGGGTACGCATTTATTAACCGAGCATCGATATAAGCCGACTAAAAACGAGGACGATAGCGAACAAGTCGAGCAAAAGATACGATCGAGCTTGCAAGATCTTCAAGACGTATTTCTGAGCGCATCCGCGTCTAACGAATTCGACGGTACGTTCTCCTGTTTCCAATGTACGTACTCGACGACTTTGCTCAAAGAGTTATGCGCTCATAATCGGAAATCTCATCAGATGACCATTTTCCTATGTTGCATTTGTAAATGTAGTTTTATTTATTATAGCGAATTGCTATGTCACGAATGCCCCGGCGAATATTCGTACGACGTACATTCGTTAATGTACAGGTGTTGTTATTGTCCCCGTAATCATCTACCGTCGGCATTTCGTCTCATGATACATTTACGTAAACACCATAAATCTTGTAATTTTTGCCTGCTCAAGTACAACGACCAGTACGAGTTATTTGCCCACATGACAAAGCAGCATAAAATGCCGCATCTATGCTACAAATGTAATATCGCATACCGCAGTCGAAACGACATTAATAAACATCTGTTTTGGAAACACGGCACCGAAAGCGTTCTGTGTCAGAGATGCTTGCAGAAAAAATGGCCGCACACGTATCATTTTTGTGTACCCGGTACTACGTACACCTGCGACGAGTGTAATCGTGTTTTCTCCAAAGCTGTAGCATTGACTGTTCATAGACGAGCTCACAATGGCGAATTTCCATTTACATGCGAAAGTTGCGATCAAAGGTTTATATCGAA
The DNA here is from genome assembly GCA_033439095.1 of Pseudococcus viburni. NCBI lineage: Eukaryota > Metazoa > Arthropoda > Insecta > Hemiptera > Pseudococcidae > Pseudococcus > Pseudococcus viburni. Next base: position 622,396 of record JAVBJF010000098.1, read on the forward strand.
GAGATTACTGGCTGCTCATCGGAGATTTACTCATCCTGAAGAATGCAAACCAGAAGAGGTAGTTGTTTTTTTTGTTAAATAAATTATTCGAATCGAGACATCGATGGTTCCAGAGTCAGCATTAATTCAATAGAAGAATCTGTACAAATATTTTTAAATTTTGGAGCCTAGATCAAAAGCTTGAATTTAATTTGACTCTTTCGATGTCTCGAGTCGTATTCGACTTCACATTTTTAAATAATATTAATTCCAACTTCCCAATTTTTTTTCTCATTCAGTTACAGATCCTCGACACATCAGCAGCTCTTTCGGAGACGACTCCGTCCTTAAAACCGGATCAAAACAGCGACGACGGTGGTCCCGACGCAGGCGCAGCTGCTGATCGACGATCGGACGACGCTACGGACGGTAAAAAGCGTCGCAAGAAAAAACGCAAAAAAGAAAAACCGAACGAGAAACCGCTTCTAGACGAACTACCGCCGTTGAATTTATCATCAGAGAGCGACGACGAATCCGGTGCCGACGAAGAAGCACCCCCGAAACCAGCTGTCGAAGTAGCACCGTCTTCTCCTAAACCATCCCCTGTATCATCTCCGCAATTACCTACTGACCCAGTCGCTGATGAGGAAACTCATCCACAGCCTTCGTCAGATCTCCCGTCGCTGGCGACTCCTGAAACTCAGCCAACCGACGTCGCTTCGGAAGAAAAAACATCTGAAGAGCCTACGATTCCACCCGATAATGAAACTCCAGATGTCGAGAAAGCTGCGGATAACGAAGTTGACGATTTGCCGCCAATACCACCGAAATCTCCGTCACCTACGAAAGAACAGTTGGATAAAGAACTACTGGAAAAGGCTCTGAATTGCGTGCTGATCGAGCATTCGTATTGTATCCCCGAAGCGATTTTCCATTCAGCCGGCGCCGATTTGAACAATTCGCTGGATGATGAGACAGCTAAGAATCATCGACACGAAGGTTCGGTATCACCGGCCCGATCTCAGCACCGGCACGACGACTCGACAAAGACGACCGAAGACTCGTGCTGTAAATCAGCTTCGTCGACCACCAACACGCCTCGTAAACGTAAACACGCCAAAAATAACAAAACGTCTTCGGGCGAGTCGTCCAGTAGCTCTTCCAGCGATTCGGACTCGTCGAGTAGCTCGTGCGGTTCGAATTGCAGTTGTAACCGAAGCAATAGCGGATGCTCGTCGAGCTCATCGGCCGCTTCCGATTGTTCAACGACGCCCGAGAAAAAGAAACCCAAAAAGAGCAAACGAGAACGAGACGAAGAAGAGGAAAAACGAAGGCAGCAACAACGAGAACAGATGTTCTTGCTGGACGCTCGCGAATCCGATCTCGACACCGAAGTATCCTCGGCCGGAGAAGATTTCTACGAAGAAAAACCGTGTTACGTGCCTCCGCAACCGTCGCTTATGTCGTCGTCGTCGTCACCGGCGCAACTGCAGCAGCAGCAACAACGACAGATCGATACGAAAATCGAATCGCCGTCTGATACGACAGATTTACAAAGACAGCGACTACAATACGAATACGATAATCAACAAGTCGCGGTAGCGGCGGTAACGACGACGACCAAGAATCGTAAAGAAAAAAAGAAAAAGAAGAAACGAATCAAGCTTAGTTTGGCCGGGCGAATACCTCCGAACTGTGCTCCGCTCCGAACTCTGCAACAGCAACAACCTCCGTCACCTCGACAAGTTCCTAATAACGAATTCACGAATCCAGAATTATTGCGACAGTTGGCCGGCGCGGCGCAGCGTCCTTCGCAGATGCCTCAGCAATACCATCAGTATCATTACGCCGACGAGCAATCACAGAGGTCAAATTTGTTCACCGGTAGCTTTAATAACGCCAATATGTCGGCTGAGAATTGCGTATCGAATTCGGACGGCGGCACGGGTGCGGCCGATGACTCTAATTCGCGACTATCGAAACGAAAACGAGTCAAGAATAAATTCTACGGGTACAGCAGCAGCGACGAAGCTGGTAGAGATTCTCCGGCCACAAAAAGCGTTCCGAAAAAACGCGTTCTAACCAAGAAACCCAGTCAGCCGAAGAATCGTCCATTTATCGGTATTCGAACTAAGCTGCCACCTATGAATAAACGTCTCTCGATTTCCCTACCGTTCACTCCGATTCAGTATCCGATACCGGATACGCCTCCGGTACCATCAATGAACGTGTATCGACCACCTCAGGCACAACCACCAGCACCTTCGCCCATTTCCTCCGACAACTATAATCCTTACCGGAATCGGTATTCCAGTAGCGAAGATAGCGATTCGGACGAAAAAAGGCATACGTTAGTCATTAATTTACCTAATCCGTTGAAAGATCGTTCGCGTGCGAATAACTCATCGCCCTACAAGCCATCTCCTCCTACGGGCACTTATTCGGACGAATCTATGTCTTCGAACAGTTACGTATCGTCTCCTCGACAGCAAACCGAAATGCCGATCCATAATGCCGCAGCTGCAGCAGCGATACGTTCGCAGCAATTGTACCGTGCCAGATTGGGAACGTCGAGTGGTATCGGCGGTGCTACCAATTCGCCTTTGAAGAACAGCGAAAAACTCTATTGTTATTGTCAGTGCCCTTACGACGAAGTGTCGGAGATGATCGGCTGCGATGCGCCAAATTGTAAAATCGAGTGGTTCCATTTCGAATGCGTCGGAATAATGGTACCACCCAAAGGTAAATGGTATTGTCCGAGTTGTCGACGAAATCGCGAAAATTTATCTAGATTTGTGTGATGATAATCCGAAAAAAGTATTAACGTTTGGTGACGAGTTGACAGGGCTGATGTTCGTATCTGCGAATGCGAAAAGGTCAGTCGGGTGTCGTAATGAAAATACGGGTTACTCGTTTGGTTTAAAATTTATATTTCAATTGTTCTTCGTCTTGTTTGTTATTGTTTTTTTTGATGTACCAATTTATTTCGGCGAGATTTTTTTCTGTTTTTGTACTTTGTTACTACAAAGGGTTTTCTTCGAAACGTAATTTTTTCATTGTTATTTACTTTACAGTATTGAAATGTGTGCATTTAACGTTACGAAAGAAAATACTTATAATTTTCTATATAATTTTTTTCGAAAATTTTCAAATCCAGATTTCACCTGTATTTCTTTCGCCCTTGCCTTACGATCGTTCCTGTTGTGTACTTTCACGATTGTGGCAATAATTTATTAATTTGATTCTGAAATGTATTCCTTTATTTGGATGAGTTTTTTTTATCGAAGATGTGGTATTGTATTATCAGATGACTCGGATCGTAAAATGAGTTTTTATCATTTTCATTTTTTTTTTTTCATATTTATAGTTTATAATTATATTATTTGCGCGTCTATTATTTAGTACCTGTTTCTAAATGACTGTTCCTCAATGTGCGAAAAGTTTAGTGATTTTTCAAATTATTTGTATATATAATTATGTAATTTCGTTTCCCCTCTCCAGTTCGTGTACATTGAATATAATTTTCTATTTTATAAGAGATTCGTGTAAATATTGTAAATAACCATGTATAATTTGAACAGTACTAAATATAATTGAAATTCAATTCGAACGAGGGTGCTTTAATGAAAAAATTTATTATCTAAGTTCTCGAGTTTTCTGAAATTCAAATCAAAGTGTTAAAGGTCTCCGTCTTCGAAAAAGTGTGAACCACGTAAAAAAAAATCAAAAGACTTAAAAAGTTCGGTGATCCTTCTTATTATTGTTATTTCTATTTCCAAAAGAAGAAGAACTTTGTTTTCAAATTAAAAAAAATTAAAAATCGAAAAAATAATTTTCTGATTTTTAAACGCTATAATAGGAGCAACTAAATATTACCAATGAGTAAGATTTTCGACCAATCAGAATCAACGAACGATATTATTCATTTTTAACGAACGACTTTTATAAAGAACGAGCACATTTTCAAGCAACGCCCCAAGTGGAATTTACTGCGCATTATTTATGAATGAAAGAAGTTCGACCAATTAATTTAGACGTTAACTAAAATGGCGTTTTTATGTTGTATTTTTACAAAACAATATGTGCTGTTAGACCAAAAAACGCTTTAAATTCTTTTAAACGTATTTAATGTTCGATCCTCGTGCGATTAGTTTTAAATAACAGTTGATCACAGTTTCCTTTTCGGTAAGTGTGCTCACACAATAGTATTTCAATACGTACGTGAGAATATTTAAAGAGAAAGTAAAAAAGGCGCTTATTTTTAACTGTATTTTGTAATATGTATATCTCGTTACATCTTTTTCATAGCACACACATACGGCGTGATTAGAAGTATACATGCGTTTATGTTGCACGTTAGTAAACCTATTAAACAATCAGCTTATTTTCTAACGTTTATTGTGACGGCGTCAAACTGTGGGGTACAGGAGCTTTCTTCCTCCCGTCACAGGGAGTTTATTATCCCGTAAGTATAATCATTGCTGTAAATATTAAACGTATATGTATTAAAGTTTGAGCTAAAGTTACGGTGTCGATAACGCTGACATCACTGGACTTTTATAAAGAACGAGCACATTTTCAAGCAACGCCCCAAGTGGAATTTACTGCGCATTATTTATGAATGAAAGAAGTTCGACCAATTAATTTAGACGTTAACTAAAATGGCGTTTTTATGTTGTATTTTTACAAAACAATATGTGCTGTTAGACCAAAAAACGCTTTAAATTCTTTTAAACGTATTTAATGTTCGATCCTCGTGCGATTAGTTTTAAATAACAGTTGATCACAGTTTCCTTTTCGGTAAGTGTGCTCACACAATAGTATTTCAATACGTACGTGAGAATATTTAAAGAGAAAGTAAAAAAGGCGCTTATTTTTAACTGTATTTTGTAATATGTATATCTCGTTACATCTTTTTCATAGCACACACATACGGCGTGATTAGAAGTATACATGCGTTTATGTTGCACGTTAGTAAACCTATTAAACAATCAGCTTATTTTCTAACGTTTATTGTGACGGCGTCAAACTGTGGGGTACAGGAGCTTTCTTCCTCCCGTCACAGGGAGTTTATTATCCCGTAAGTATAATCATTGCTGTAAATATTAACGTATATGTATTAAAGTTTGAGCTAAAGTTACGGTGTCGATAGACACAAACGTGTTTACATGTGTTTCGATCTATTCGCCAGATGTTTTAATTGTGTGTTGTGGTATGTGTTTGATAAACAAGGTTGAGAAAAAAAATGCCTCGAGGGGATAAGTTAATTACATAGCATTGTCGAATCTCTGATGTAACATTTTAACGCATTCGTATGTTTGCAGCAAGTCGTACAAACTGGTGTTTTGAATTCTCCGTATGGAGCAACAGCAACAGCTGCTATGTCTCCGACAGTACCCGCTTGCGCTTTCGCGTCCCTTTCAAACGGCATTAATAATTCGGCGGCGACTCAAATGTTGATGACATCGAATGGACAAGTATTCCCATCGCTGGCTAGCGGATTCACCGCCGACAATGTGGCCAACTTTAAAATGGCTCTCTCTAACGATCAAAGTTGCACGAATAATTTAATGATTAATACGAGTCCGACGATGATGAAAGATGAAATACAAGCTTTACAAATGACACCGCTGGTTTCGTTAGCGTCTACTCAAACGTCATCTGTTCTGGTCAACGGTACCGCTAAAAGTGAATCTAACGAAGATACATGTTCGATAGTGAAAACAGAACAACACTGCGACATTGCGGCCGCATTATCACCAGAGGTGAAGTGTTTTCTAGTCGAGACAATTAATCCATGTCGTGAGTTACTAATTTTTGTCTTCTTAGGCAAGAAATGAAGATAGTCCATCACCGGAAGTACACAAACCAAACGAACCCGATAGACTGGCCAATACGAATAATACCGTTAATGGAATCTCATCACCGATACCTTTAATACCTCCTACGACAACTACCACTCAAACTAAATCTGAAGATAGTGATAGTTCCTGTAATGAGAATAGTAGACCTAAAAGACTGTACATATCGAATATACCGTTTCGTTATAGAGATCCTGATCTTAGAAACATGTGTAGCGTATGTATCTGTTTATTTTTCTTCACTTCGTATCGAATACACTCGATTGATGATTTTTTATTTGTGTTGCAGCCTTTTGGATCTATTCTAGACGTGGAAATTATATTCAACATGAGAGGGTCAAAGGTAAGATGATCTTATTGGCATCTATATTTTTATTATCGTACCGATGAGTTATTTTGAGGCGTTTATTGGCAGCTATAGTTTCCGACGCCTTGGTTTCATATTTCGATTTTTTTCTCTATTTTTTTGCGACCTTCCCGTGCAATATTTTGTAGTCGAACAGACGATCGAAAAATTACATTTTTGAAGCGTTTCCCACCTTGGAAATTTTTTCGTGTTTGGAAAATCTAGAATTTTCGGATTCGGAACGAGTCACGTGATGAAAGTGGTGAATGTAATGAAAGGTCGTGATGTGGTAAGATAACGGAATGTGTGTTGACTTTGATCTCTTGACCCGGTTTCGCAAATCGTAAAAGTTAGGTAAAAGTATTCAATTTATCGATAACGTTCGTGGAAATTTCCATAGAGAATTTGATCTTCGCGAGATTTATCCGCGTTGATTAATACGAATTGTTAACAATTACGTATAATTTTCGCGCAGTTGTAAATGTGGCTGGTAATTAACGTCGTAGTTCATTCACCCACAAGTGTTAATAGAAGCTAATTTTTCAACCTTCGGATTATTTGAAAATTTTAACGAGTTATCGCATCGAAAATACGAGTTTTATCGTCCTGTTTGCCGATTGAATTGATTGTATTGGTACATAGAAGGGAGATGTGTAGGAATTCGATACGGTTGATATTTTCTTAATTGCTGAGACGAAAGTAAACGGAGCCAGAATTTACGTTTTGATGATTCCAATTTAAAATAATGAGTTGGAGGTGCAGTAAATCAACTTGTGAACTTTCCCTGGTACTCCTTTGCCATAATTTTTTCAAATAATTGGATTTTTTATCAACGAAATTACTCGTATCTTGGAAATGTGGGTGGGAAGTGAGCTAATAGTTTACGTAAAAATTGTATTTTTATATTTGAATCGAGTCGTATCGTCATGTTTATATTTTGAGATGTTGATTCCGATGAATGATGTCATTTTAGGTTGAGTTTTTTTTCCTATTTGTGTAGAACGAGTGCGGTCGAAGAAAGGAAGGGATGATTCCAAATTCTAGATTTTCCAAACGATATTCTCGTTTCGAATTAGGGATTTATGTCATGTACATACGTGCACGTGTGTGTTGTTCATTGTTTTACGTTTAGCGACAACTATATACTATTTCACGTAGTGCATTGAATATATTATACCTATATATTTTACTATATAAGTATTTTTTTCGAAATTAATCTTTCATCGCTTCGTTTTTTTTCTTAAACGTAAAAAGAAATGTACTGGATTGTTTGGTAGCTTTTTAGAATAACTAATTTAGCATTTACGCTTTTCTCCCTCCGGCCCTCCCCACCCCTTGATTTTTCCTATTACGGATCGAAAAGAAATTTACGCCTTGAGCTCGTGTTCGGGTCGTAAAATGTAATTTGGGATCGAAAGACGAAAGGAATTTTGCATAGTCGGATGGCGTGCCAATGAGTTAGCATATATATTTTTGTTTAGTCTTTCCCTTCTCTTCTCTTCCTCTTGCCTGGTCATATACCACGTACGTCCGAGTATTTGTGTACGGACTGTGGTGCGAATTGATTTTACTCGATAAAACGATTATTTATTGCTTCGTTGAATTACTTCTACTGGGTGATTCGTGAAGCAAATCGAACGAGGACGAATATGATTTTCCGTTTTATTCTCGTGGAAAAAAAATTTAAAATTCAGGAAGTGAGAAAAAAATTTTCATCGATATCTGATTAATGTTGTCCTTTGAAACCGAAGTATAGCCAAAATCGAGGCCATTGTCTCTTTCTATGAGCCAGAATAAGTACATGTCATTGTTATGCACTTTGATCGACTGTTCAATTACGAGGAATATGATCAGCAAGAGGCGAGAGGAAAAGGGCTATTGCAAATTTAGAATCGTATCGGTTAATATTACAATTTGCTGACAGAAAGTTTTCATACTCCGTTCAGCTGGCCCATTAAAAATCAACCCGATACGTTAGGGACGATTTTTAGTTCACAATGAGGAGCCTACATAGTACCTATTTCTGTTTCTTTTTTTTTGGTATATTACATTTAAGAAAACTTTGCGCATGTTTTTTTTTGTCTATGTTGCATGCAGGGATTTGGTTTTGTAACATTTGCAAATAGCGCAGATGCTGATGCCGCACGCGAAAAACTACACGGATCAATGGTTGAGGGAAGAAAAATAGAGGTGTGCATGTTCGCCTTATTCTCGTTTTTTTTCTTATTATTTTTTTACATCATTAAAACAAGATAACCGTTGCGATAATTCACTCGTTTTGTTAAGAATACCTATTCTTCATAGTATTTAGTCCATATACTTGATAATTGATTTTTTTTTCAAGCATTTCTCTCGCGAGCTCTCTCTATATCTTTTTCTCTTTCTTTTTCTATTTTTCTCTCTCTCTCGCTCAACTTTTTATTTTTTCTTCAATTTAACAGTAACAAGAGTAACAACAACGATAATAACATGAATCACTATATATAATACATAATACCAGCTATATTATCCTATTTTTTATGACCATGGTCTCTCGCAATACACACAGCGGTGTTATGTACCTACGTAGTATTAATAGGTGAATTGTTGGCTCGAGTATACGACGTATAGTATTTGGCATTTTGAAAGCTGCGTTTTTTTACATCTTTAGATACCTATTGCCTGTGCCGTGGAGGGGACAGGGTTGTGGGTTGAATTAACTGCAGAGATTAGCCGAATTTTTTCAACGCAGGAATCTATAAGTGCTATTAGATCGCCTATGTTGTCTAAAATTAGTTTACTTGAGGTGAATTTTCTTGAGGGCAGGGAAGATCTGAACTGAATTATAGAACAGTTAAAATAAATGTGGAGACTCGAATGTTTCTTTTTTGTTTTTTTTTTTCTTTTTTACATAAATTGGATGCTGACGAACGTCTTTGAAAATGGTGCAAATTTTTACGATCCTACATATTTATTGGATGTCAGAAAAAGTAGAGGGTAGTTTTTCTCGTGAAATTCGAATGAACAGTGTTTTTTTGGTGGGTAATTTTTTCACCCGCATGTTTCAAAAAAATCGTGATTTGAATTTGAAAGAAAATCTGAAACAAAAATAATTATCAAAAATTGGAAGTTCAAGTTTTGTTGTACCCCTTTTTTCTGTTCACTTGTGAGGAAGTGTTTTTCTCAAAGTCCTTAGATCAATTCTACTGATTCGAAATGAAAGTTTCACTTGAAATGAAATTTCATTTTTTTCCTAACCGTTTTATCGTCTACTCAAGGAAAACTAGAAAACATTCCATAACCAGTTGAGAACCAAGAAATACTATTGGTGACTGGTTGCGAATTTTGAAACCGGTTTCAAAAAGTTTTCCGAGCCATTCAATCAGTTTAAGTAATCGAAAATCAGAAAGCAACCGATTATCATATCCTGAAATATTTGTTCGGAAATTCGTTTATTATCGTCCTAGAAAATATTAGTAATCGGTTGAAAACTAATGAACCAGTTTTAAAAATTTCCCAGGAATTATCTAACCGGTTTAAGAAATCAAATATCGAAGAATAATTGATTTTTAACGCTCTGATACTTTTGTTTGATTTTTTTCTCGTCTCCGTGTTGAAGAAATATTGGTAATTGGTTGATAACCAGATATTAAACCGGATTAAACTGGTTTGAAAAATATAATATCGGAAAGCAATCGGCTTACAGTCCTCTGAAACTTTCGTTTGAAACTTTTTTAAAAGTAGAATTATTTGCAACCGGTTGAAGACTGATGAACTTGTTTCAGAAATTTAAAAAAAACACCAAACCGGTTTTAAAAATTGAATTTTCAGAAATAAATTGTTCTTAATACCCCAAAACTTTTTTTTCATGTGTCGAGGGTTTATTTATATTCGGTTAATAACCCGGTTTTGTAAATTTCATAAACCATCAAACTGGTTTTGTAAATTTCATAAACCATCAAACCGGTTTTGCAAATTTTGAAAACCATCAAACCGGTTTCAAAAGTTGAATTTTGAAGGCTTTCAAATTTCATTTCAATTTTTTTCTCATTTCCATGTTAAGGAATTATTAGTAACCGGTTGCAAACTAAGAAACCGGTTTCAAAATTTCTGAAATTAACATAAAACCGGTTTGAAGAGATGAATTTCCTGAAATTATCTGTTTTTGTTGATGTTCGACAAATTTCTTTTGAAACCTTTTTTCGTATTCCATGTCGAGAAATTATTGGTAACTGGTTGATAACGATTGAATCTGTTTCAAATATTTCAAGAACCCTCCAACCGGTTAGAAAAGTTCAACTTCCAAAAAATCCAATAGAAATTCGTTTTTCGATTTTTTGGACACCCTGTGTAAATGCCCACGGAAATTATGCACCATTATCATAAGCTTTCGTTAGAATCATTTAGCAGCATTAAACAATGATGAATTGTTCTTTTTCCAAGGTTTTCTGTAGGTTTGATTGCACATTGAAAAAATATAACTAATTGTTGGGCAAAATTTTTTATTGTAGATCTTGGGTACATTGTATATATTTATGCTCACTTTCATTTTTCTTTCTGTTCGCACGTTTCAAGAAAATATTCGGCTATTCTCGCCAGTCTCTCAAGTCTAAGCTATTATTTTTGGTGTAAAAATTGGGCAAATATTGATCAAACTAAATACATTTTGATTTTTTGAAACCAACGTAAAAAGCACTTTTTGAACACAAGTAGAATATGAAACATGATACTACGCTGTAGTTGGCACGTTTATTAGATTTTTTCTTTTTTTTTTCGGTAACAAGTACATACAACATTTTAAATTGGCCAATGCAATTACATTATTACACGTTAGTTACCATAATACGAGTATTTTTTACCTGTTGATATTGTTGTTAGTTTTTATTTTTATTTTTTTTACCGGGTGCTGGATTGTTTTTTTTCCTGTAGAATGACAGAAATGATGACTAAGTTTATAATAATTAATACATTTATAACATGTTGTTGCTTTCGATTGTGTACGATATAAGCAATTTGTTTCTATAATTTTTTATTTTATTTTCACCAAGTACTTACTCATTTTCTTTGTTATGTTTATTATTATTTTTTTAATCACTTTTTTTCGTTCGTTTCACACACCGCAACCATGTTCGGATATTGTAATAACGCTACATTGACATTGGCTTTTTGTAGGGTGATTTGTGATATTGCGCTCGATGTTTGATACATGTGTACCTATTTTTTTTTAATCGCTAGCTTTAAGGTGTTTTCGTAGTAATTAACCCGCGCAGTTTGTTGGTTTTTTGTACCTGTGGTCACCTTAGATGTAAGATTTCTCTGGGGGTTGTTCGCGGAATGGATGGGAATAGAGGTAAAATGATGGATGAGTGGGGAGGAAAAAGGCTGTTGGAATTGAAGAATATTAATTTATGAGATTGGAAAGTACGTGAAACTGAATTTTACTTTTGAATTGGTTTGAAACGTGGCAATACCGGTGATCTTTTGACATCGGTGTGATCATTTAGTTTTGAATTTAAAATTTAAAAATTGAGTAAATTATCGAAGGCATTTTTTAGCCATTTTTTAAAGCCGAAAATTTGCAACCGGTGTTGAAAACTCGGCTAAAAAATTTTACTGCCAGTGTTACCATTTTATTGAATTTTTACGCTTTTTATTCACGACAAAATTTACACGAAATATGCTTCAAGCATGAAAATGAAAAATGATACGAAAGACTGAATCTTTCCTGTTGAACTCATAAAAGACTCGTGCGAGTCTTAAAACTCGATATTTTCAAGTCCATATCATTTTAAACATAACATTTTTTCAACTCTGGTATCTTTTTATCAAAATAATATTTTCCAACTCGAAAAATTTTTCTCAGGTCAAACAGTTTTCAACTCTGGCATTTTTTCCAAGATACATATTTTTTAATGCTAAAACTTTTTTCTCAATAATATTAGTGTAGGCAAATTAGGAAATCATAAAGAAATTTGGGGCGGTAAAGCTTTTATTGCGGAAAACTGTCGAGAGTGGTCCCCTGAGTAACCCCTAAAAAATACCACCCGCCAAACCCCTTGCTAACTTTTTTATGGGGGTTGCGCCCCCTCAAAAAACGGTTTTTCGCTTCTATCTTCCCTGGGTTTGATTTTGAGGTAAAAATAGCTCAGTACTTTTTTGTTCTACACTCAATTTCAAACATTTTTTGTATGAAAATTTTTCTTGTACGACCATTAGGAGAGGAGATAGAGGGTCCTGAAGGAAAGGGGTTTTGGGGAATATATGTATTCAAAAATGTGATAATAAGTATAAAATCGTTGGTAAAACGTATGTTATGGACATTAAATAGTAATATTGAGTAAATTGGCGTTATAAATAAATCTTGACCTTCTTCCCCCCTCCCCACGTACCTACCACACTTTGTCCCTTAATCATATTATCACGGCTGAATAAAAACAAATGGTGCAATAATGCTTTTATTAGTTAATTAAAAAAGATTCTACTCGCTCTCCACTTCACTCTCCTAACTCTTTTCTTCGCACGTATTTCGCTCAACCTCATGCTCATTACATATAAAACACTCATCTTTTAATGACGACATTTTATAAAAAAACACACATTCATAACGCACCACAGTTTGCAAATACCCAAATATACGCATATAAGGGTAAGGTTGCCATATTTTGACCACTTTTTTTCAAACTTCCACCAATCGAAGACTTTTTGAGGTAGAAACGTCGAAAATAGCTTTAAAAATACCTTGATCCTTCCTCTACCACTCCCTAAAATTTTGAGCCGATACAATCATTTTTTGTATTTTTTGCGATTTTTTTTTTTTGTGAGGGAACTCAAAAATTGATTTTGAAATTTTGGGTTCCTAATTTCGACCACCAGCTGATTTCGCCTGCATAGAGCGGAATTTACCCGAAAAGAATTTTTTTCATATTCTTCTTTCACAGATAAACAAAATGAGACCAACACGACAACCCTACAGCCAAAACTCACGAAGAAAATCAGAATAAACAAAATCGCATTCAAAAAACAGATTACATAAGATATGTATGTGTAGCTGGTCGAGATTAGGGCACCCCAAACAATTTGAACTTTAATGAAAATTTTTGTTGCGTACCTCCAGTTGTTTTCAAAAACGATGATTTTTATTGAAATCTGACACCATGCTCCATCACAATTCACAATTATTTGGTAGAATTTATTGAAAAAATTATTCATAATTTGAGATCAAAGAATACGTAAAAAAAATTTTCACCTATGCGATTTCGTTTTTTTCAATTTTCTCCGCCAATTTTGCCTGTAGAGTTGTGATTTTGGTCTCAAATTGTTCATCAATGAAAAAAGAAACATGAAAATTTTTTTGTGTAGATTGCGTCCATAGAGGCCGAAATCGGCCGGTGGTCGAAAATAGGAAGCGGTCGAAATTAGGGCACTTTACCCTTACTAGAGATCCTTCGATTCCCAAAACAAAAACAGATAAGGAACAGCTGTTGAGGGTATTCTAAAGAAACTGGTTTTGTCAGAACAAGGGACGATCAATACCATATGATTGGTATGCATATGCTTCTTTGAAGAATTCGCAGAAACGTGATAAAAAGAAGTAAAAAACTACCTACGAAAGAATCTGATATCGCATTACAGGATACATAATATATTGGCAGTGAGGGGCGATGTGAGGGGGGCACATGACAGGGGGAGGTCAAGAACTATTAATAACTCCAATTTACTCAATACTACTATTTCATGTCCATAACATACGTTTTACCAACGATTTTATACTTATCAAATTTTTGAATATATTCCCTAAAACCCCTTTCCTTCAGGACCCTCTATCTCCTCTCCTAATGGTCGTACAAGAAAAATTTTCATACAAAAAATGTTGGAAATTGAGTGTAGAACAAAAAAGTACTGAGCTATTTTTACCTCAAAATCAACCCCAGGGAAGATAGAAGCGAAACCCTGTTTTTTTTTGGGGCGGGGGGGGGGTGCAACCCCCATAAAAAAGTTAGCAAGGGGTTTGGCGGGTGGTATTTTTTAGGGGTTACTTAGGGGACCACTCTCGACAGTTTTCCGCAATAAAAGCTTTACCGCCCCAAATTTCTTTTATTTTCCCAAAATGATGCTAATTTGCCTACACTATATGTTTCAACCGTAAAATTTTTCTACAGTTTTTTTCAACACCCAAGGTTTTTCTCAAAATTTTAATTTTTCGACTCCATTCATTTTTTTCAGATTTAAAATTTCTTCCTCGAATTTTTTTCATTCTCTAAAATTTTTTCAGCTCTGAAATTTTTACATTTACTGAAATCTTTTCTCAATTGTCAACTTTAAAATTTCATTTTTTGATCTTGAAATTTTTCAAAAACTTATTCTCTTGAAATTGTTTCATCTGGAGTTTCTCTGCTTTTTTCCAACCAATTTTTTTTTTAATTTTTTATCCCTATAATTTTAGAATTGAGAAATATTTCGAGAAAAAATTTTAGAGTTGAAAAAAAATTGGAGAGAAAATTTTAGGTTTGAGAAATTTTTTATTAGTACCTATTGAAGTTGAAATTTTACAATAGAGTAGAAGAATATTTTGAGGAAAAATATTCCAGTGTTGAAAAAAATTTTCGAAGAAGAAATTTCTGAGCTGAGAAAAACTTTCAAGAAAAAATTTGTAAAATTTGAAAAATCTGTTGGGAAAAAAATACTCGAGTTGGTAATAATTTTGTCTCGAGAAAATAATTTTTGGGAAGAAATTCCATAGTTTAGAAGAAATTTCTTTGGAGTTGAAAAATATATTATGCAGAAAAATGTTCAGAGTGGAAAGATCCGGGTTGAAAATAATTTGGGAAAAGAGAAAAACTTTTATAAGAATTGAACATTTTTTTGGAAAAATTTGAGTTGCATGGTAATTAAAGACTGAAAGGGTATCTAACAAGTACTTCCGGTCCTTATATTGGCTGAAGGGTCCATCCGGTCCTTCCGAAGTCCTCATATTGAGTAAAAAGTCCTTTCAAATTTTGAGACTCGCCCGCCAAAAGCTAAAATAAATCACTAATATTTGAAATGTCGCTAGTGGCAACTTTGTGTGAGATGATGAAAGATGATATGGGTGCCTGAAAAAAGTTCAGCTTTTGAATGCTCTTTTCTCCAAAAATTTCGCCCTCGCTTCGCTCGGGCTCAGTAAATTTACACAATTTTATTTTCAAAATAATGGTATGAAACTTCTTCCTTTCCCAGCCTTGGCAATTAATATTTGCAAGTGAAAAAATTGTCCTTCTCACTTATCAAAGGAGGTAACGATCTCGATTGCAATTTTCAAAAATGTTTTGATTTTTTGGAAGGAAATCAAGAACGGGTCCATAGATATTGTTTTTTTTGAAAGTATACAAAACACGGGAAAAAACACAAATTTTACCTAATGAAGAAATTTTTAGATTCTGGATGCCCTTTTTTTCAAAAATTTTCGCTTTCTAGGCTCAGTGAATTTACTTTTTTTTCGAAATCATGGTAAAAACTCTTCTCTTTCATCTTAAACAATGAAATATTTTGAAACATAAAAATTTGTCCTCCTAAAACGAGTTTGAATTTTTTTGGTGGGGAGGGGGGGTGGTACAATATTAATTTTGAAAAGGTCATGCTGAAAGTCCTTCCAAGGTCCTCCTGAAGTCCTTCTTTTTGGGTTTGAGATTTTGTTAGACACCATGACTGAAGATTCAGTCGTTCGCACCATTTTTTATTTTCGAGCCTGATGCATATTCCGTGTAAATTTAGTCGTGGGTTATTTATTTAAATTTCAGTCGAATTGAAATCAATTTTCTTCTTGAAATTTATCATAAATGAGCAAATCGAGTGATGTTGTGTAAAAATGTAAAACACTTGGTATTCGGTCTCTTCCCTTCCCACCCCCACTCGTATTGATCTTCTCAGCTTTTTAACAGCTTCGTAATACTTCTCTATTCCAAAATGATCGTCTATTGTCAATAAACTCCCTTCCCTCGTGTTTCGAAAAAAAATATCAAAATTCACGTCGTATTTTTTTATCGAGTGAAAAATGCGACTCCAGTAGTACAACTTGTGCTAGTAAATGTGTTCTTTTTTGCATTTTTTTTTCAATTATAAATCTCGTCTTTCTAAAGCTTGTTCTTCCCTATTCGCGAAATCACAATCACTGTAGATATTTTCTTCGCCTTAGTTGTGAAAATTTTCGAAATTTTATTTATTGGAATGATTATGCAAATGCAAATTACACTTACAAACGTATATTTTCGAATTTGTGTCCGCTTGCGAAATGTGTTCCTCAGCACGAGTTTGTTTCGAGGGTTTTTTTTTTCATCGACGATTATTTTTTACTGTGTATAAAATCACCTAGAAATTTTTTAGTCGTACGTACATATCGGTTGCTGTATACTTTAAAGTAATAATTTTTTCGGTAATAATACTCGATTTACGTAATTCGTTTTGTGGCATGTGAAATTCGTCAATTTCTAAAGATTAACTTAACTTGTATGTACGTATGCGTGTGTGTGTGGTTTTTTTATTTTTATTATTTTTTTAATACATTTTAAAGATAATTTACCGCGAGCTTTACCGCAATACTGATTTGTGATGTGGTATTTGTTTATTCTTCGTCCGCTATTCTTAGCTATGTTTTTTAACCATTTTCAAGTAGTATTCATTGGATTTAGATGAATGATACATACATATTCATATTTACTTATATAATTTTATGAATAATAATTTACCAAAACACTACACAAATTCATGCTATAAGGTGTTTGATATGTAATACTTTTAATAACGCGGATTGTGTATGGTGAAGTAGCCTGTTTTTTTTAGAGCGATGCATAATACCATAGTTTTTTTTTACAATTTATAAGGACGCAATATGTATTTTGAAACGCACGCAGCGTCCAGGCTACTACGTCACTTATTGACGCTTGTTTTGTTTTTTTTTCTCCTCATAGTGATATCTTACTGTTGTAAATTTTTTCTCCAAATTCGCGTACGGTTGAATATGTACAAAAAAATCGACCAAAAAACCAAATTCGATCGAGGTAGTGGTTAAATTTACTATTTTATTCGTGAATTTGTTATTTTTTAGCCGTGAAACCTAGAGACATCGAAACAGGCTGATGTGTGGACTTAGCGAGTGCGGAATTGTCGACGGTCGAGCGTTTGTGGAGTAATGTTGTGATTATTCTATGGGCTGCGATTTTTATATAGGTAGATTTTATGTTAATCCGACCCAAATTTACAATAAGAAATGTTCGAATGGTAGCCGATAAGATAGATTTAAGTGGAATACGTATATTGCGAGGTATACAAGAACGATAAGGTATCGGTATTGTTGTTGTTATTGTTGTTGTTGCGGTTTTCTTATTCAGCAGTCAGGTGGCAGAAGATGTTCCATGTGTGATTTTGGTTCTATGCGAGAATTCAGTTTGAAAAATATAGCAGATGGAACATCTTCGACCATGATTTCCCTTCTGTGACAGGATTTAACGAATTTAGGCGTTAGTTTAAAATTTTAACTTACCTAAGAGTAAAACTAAGTCGTATTGTTAATTTTAACGTATTTTTTTAATATTGAAATTCTCAAGACGAGTAAGTAAAATGAAAATCATAGAGGTTATCGCGACGTATTTGGACGACGTAGAAATATTCGAAAAATTTCAGTTTGAAATAATTTTGAAAATGGAAGGGATAAACCTATTAATTCGGTCTCGAAATGAAATTTGGATAGTTTTTCATGTCCATCGAAACTACATATTTTAAAAATGGAACAATTCGTCATTAAATTACTGGATTGTTTGGGTTTTGGCGAAAAGGGACAAAGAAACCCGATTGATTGATTCGCCTATTTTTTTTATTATAAATTTTTCTACGTCGTTCAATTTTAGGTATTGTAGTTTATTAGTTATTTAATCTAGTTAAAAATATGGGTATTGAACGAGCTCCAAGTTTAGAAAACAATTCTTGTAAAAATTGATAACAAAAAGTGTAATTTTTTGGGAATACTTTGGTTAGTGATCTCAGATCTGCCATTCTCATACTTTCTAATCTAACCTGACACTATTTATTTACAAAAAAAAAAGAAAAGAAAATGTGATAATTCTTTGCCTAGCATCAAAATTGAAGGGATGAAAACCCATTCAAAAATAAATAAACTTGCAAAAGTTTTGAAGTTTTTTGTTACTTTGTATGGTCCTTAGTCCCTTCAATTTTAATTTTAGGAAAACAGAAACGCAATCAAATGAAGGTAAAGGACAATATTATTTGTTCCCCCTTCTTCTAATTGGAAAAATAACAGTTTTGGTGGGGAAAGTTACGTGTTTGAATAATTTTGAGTCTGAACAAATGGCAAAAATGGTATTTTAGGAAGAAAAAATTGGAAAAAATCAATTCCAGTTATTTCAAGGACGAACAAATTAGATTACTTGATTTTTGAAAATTCTCGTATTATTCATTTCCATGATTTGAATAGGTAACTCAGGTCGACATTTCAAAACTTTTGAAATGTTGTTTGAAATTTAATAGACGATTTTTATACTTAATAATTTTCACGTTGATCACAAAAAAAGTAGTGAAAAAATTCCATCGCTCAAGGATTTTTTACAATTTGAATTTTTTGTTGAACATTTTTTTTGCACTTCTTGATAACTTTTGCAGGCATCATAGCGGGTCATTTTGTTAGGGGGTTTGTCACTTTTTTCGACCAGTCACTTTTGGTTACTTTTCACGTCTAAAAGGTCACTTTGGTTACTTTTTTCCCCTCAAAAGTCACGTTTTCTTCGCACTTCCAGACAAAAATTCAAATTTAGAAATTGGTATTTTTCAAAAATTTTCAAGAAAAAAATGAAAAAAATTATTTTTGCTAGTTTGTTTGTTGTTTTGACGAAGGATTTTAATAAATGAAATTATTCACGTCTTTTCAGTTGATTTATCTTTGAAATGTTTACAGAAAATTACAAAAAAATTCCCTCCCGAAAAAAAATTAAATTTTTGGTTACTTTTTGATCATTTTTGGGTCAATTTTTACTCTAAAAAAGTTACTGAACGTTACTTTTTTCTTCAAAAATTTCACTATGATGCCTGCTTTTGACACTTGGAAGTTAATTTTCTGACCAAAAGAAGATTCCAACCAAAAAAATGAATAGAACATGAATTGTGGAGCGTAAAATTTCTTATGTTTAGTGTCCAATAAAATGAGTTTTTTCTTAGGAGGCTTAGTGTTTGAGATATTTTCAATTTTGAAAAGTTGAACTTTGAACTTTCAACTGAAATATTTCTAAAACTAAGCCTCTTTAGAATAAACTAATCGAACTTTACAGAATATTTTACACTCTACAGTTTATTCATTTTTTTCGTTGAACCCTTCCTTTGCTCAGAAAATTGACTTAAATGTTGAAAGTTATCAAAAAGTGTAAAAAAATATTCCTCAAAAGTTCAAATTGTAAAAAATCCTTGGGGATAAAATTTTTTCACTATTTTTCTCGTGATCAGCGCCTAAGATACTATAAAAATCACCCATTAAACTTCAAACAGCATTTCTATGCCGACCTGTGTAATTTTTCTGGTTGTAATTCCCATGCATTGCCCTTTCAATTTCGAAGAAGGAAAAAAGTTTCATATGAAAATTTGTTCAATTTTCGAGGTCGTTTTGTTTCTTGAGATGAAATATGTTTAAGATTTTATTTTTTTGAAAGGAAGTTTGTCACTTGGATTTTCAGCACATGTAATACCACATTTTCATCCAGCATTTTCTTTCAATACTGCCAGGTTCAATTATTTTGAAAAAATGGGCACCCTGAAATGGGTATATCAAAATTTTATCAATTTTTCGTATTCTATCAGTTGAGCTCGTTCACATTATTTTTGCGAGTGGTATTTTTTGTTAGTGACAATTCAATCTAAAAATGTCGATATTTATGTTTTTTGCAAGTAGGGGGAGGGGCGGGCGGGGAGAGGGTCCTGAAATTAAAATTTGGTAGAAATCAGCCGAGAAATTGAGTTCTAGGGGTAATCAAAAATTTTGAATTTTCAAAGAAAGCCTACTTGAACCCTAATTGCAACTTCATTCGCTGATATTATTTTTTAACTCGTTTCTTCGGCATTATTTTGAAAATCAATTTTTTGAAAGCCGCTCTTTGATTTCGATTATTCTTTTTCGTTGAGACAGATGATCTTTTAGTCGAAATTGACTGATCGAGTTGAGCTATCGGATTGTCCAAAATTTTTGAAAAACCAGAAAACATTGACTTAACTTGAATCGTCATTCCAAAAAGTAACCTTTTCGAATGAACTTTTTTTGGGGGGAGGGGGGTGGCATCGCAAAAAATACCCTCGTAATATCTTAATTTAAAATGATAGGTACGTTAGTCATTTTTCGATCGAACGTTCCAAGAGCGTCATAAATTAAATTTCTTCCATTCGATTACCTCAGGTTAATAATGCCACCGCTCGAATACAGAGTAAAAAATTCAGTCAACAAAGTCAAAATGGTCAAGTGAGCACGTCTCCGTCGATCATTACACCTCAGATAGTCACTTCTGTACCTACCTCATCAGTTTCACCAAGTGGTAAGCGATATTTCACCTATAATAGGTATTACATCAACATTGTGAATTTTCTTCATTAATATGTTTTTCTTTTTTACAGTCTGTATTCAATGGCCAGATGGTAAGTACCGGTTTAGCGAATGTTTTATTATTTTTCATATGCGGGGCTATTTTAAAAGTGATCGATCTATCGATTGAGTTGAAAATATGAGTAGTTGCGGCGCTCGTTTAGGGAATGAGTAATTTGGTGGCTTGAATGAAAATTTCAACGCTGAGATGGATCACTTTTACCAATACCAGTTTAAAATTAGATTAAGCGTAGGTATAGGTACCAGTACCTATACAGATTAGAGTGTATTAGACGTCCTTTTTATTATCTGCATGTTGTTGATTTTAATGTGTGGTGATCGGGCTTATGAAATCGTTATCTACGTATTTTTCCCTAATTGATAAAATTCCTCAGAACGTTAATTTCAATTTTTTTCTTTAATACGTGTTTTTTTCAATTACTCGGTATTATCATTCTTTTTTTATTCACATATCATCGTCGCTTGTTTTTCTGTCGCTAATAGTTACAAAATAACATTCGTCGAGTCGTTTACTTTCACGATACCTGCACCGCAATTTTAAATCAGGCTTCTGTCGTCTCGTTGGTGAAAACGAAACGAAAATTTAATCTTGAGTACGTCTGGAATACGATAAAATGGGTCGTTGCTGAGGTTTAATATGTTTTGACGTGTGAAATTTTCTCTTTTTTCCAAGTATTCTCGAAAGGCAATAGGGTAGCTTGAGATTGGAAATTCGCTGTCGTGTGATTTTTTGAATTTGAAGAGGGAGAAGTGGAAAATTTCATTAGTGGTGATCGTACTTGTGTGAAATGTACTTCTTTCTTGTGTAGTCTCATTTTGCTAAAAATTGATAGCCATTCTTAGTGATTCAAATATTATCTCAGATGGGTCGTTCGCGAACGACTTCGATCTGGTTTTGAATGAAACCTGTTTTTACTCCGTTCTTCAAATGAATCTCGAAGTCGTCCGGTACATATCAGTTCGTTCTCGAACGACTATTTTTTCAAAGAAATATTCGTTCCCGTTGATATTTTTGAAATGATTCGATCGTTCGAGAACGATTCGTTCATTATAAAGTTGTTTTGTTCGCGAATTACTTTGATATCTTTGAGTGAGAGAATTGTCATTTTCCATGTCTTGGAAGAGGAGTGAACGATGATGTTCGAACAACGAACGATACTGATTCTCTACTCAAAATCTTCACTTTCGCTCCAGAAATCCTGAATTGGCTGCATTTTCAGTTCTCAAATCACTTGACTAACTTTAGAATTATTTCGACGATCTTTTAAATCTAAATTTTATCAGTTTCTTTGATTCTAAATTGTTTTTAATGATGTATCCAATTTTAGAATGTTTCCATCGGTAATTTTTTTTAAATTCAAATTTTCTCGACTTTGGTTTTTTTATTTTTCTAAATTTTATATTTTTATTGTATACTTTTTAGAATTTCTTCCAATTATTGAATTAGTTGGGAAGAAATTTTGAAAAACACGAATGTTGAAATTAAAAAAAAAAATCAAAGTTAGAAAAATGTTGA
Organism: Pseudococcus viburni; assembly: GCA_033439095.1. NCBI lineage: Eukaryota > Metazoa > Arthropoda > Insecta > Hemiptera > Pseudococcidae > Pseudococcus > Pseudococcus viburni. Next base: position 644,703 of record JAVBJF010000098.1, read on the forward strand.
GAAATTTTCAATTGAAAAATTTTTATGATTGGAAATAAAATGTAGAAAAATGTTATTGGAAAAAATTTCTGAGTTTGAAAAAATTTCACAAGATCAAAGTTGGAAAAATTTGGAGAAAATTGAAATAAAAAAATTCATTGTTGGAAAAAATGTTAGTATTGAAAATTTTTCCAATTTATATTTCTTCAAATTTTTTTCAACTTTATATTTCTTCAAATTTGAAAAATTTTTCCAAGAATTTTGAAATTTTTTTCCAACTTTGAATTTAAAAAATTTCAATTTCGTTTTTATTTCAAAATTATTAAATTAAGTAATGGAAGATATTTAAAAATACTGACAAGGGAGGTATCCCAACTGAAAGTAAAATTTTGAGCCTAAACAAAAAAAAAATCAAAAGTACATCATAACAGGACCCCGTATCCAAAATTTCAGGTGCTCAAGTTCATTTCTCGATTTTTGGCGAATTTTTCAAATTTCAAAATTACCTCCGCCCTGCGAAAAATGAAAACTTGATCTAATCAACGAAAAAAGCTGAAATTTGGTATATACCCTATTTTCGACCTCTCGAATCGATTGGAAGCGGTTTCGAGACGTTTCGGAGCCACCAGAAAATTTTGGAATCTTCCAGCACTGGAGAAAATCCCATAAAAATAACCCATATGCACTTCAGCACCTATAATCGCGGATTATCCATAATGGTGACCTATTTGATCGATTAGAACACAATTTTCTAAAATTCGTAACTTTGAGTTCAAATTCGCATTTTTGGGCACGAAATTTTCCTGGAAAAAATTTAAAAGTTCGCCTAATGCGCATACATCGAGGTGAAAAGTTGAAACTTGATAGATACCCTATTTTCGACCTCCCGAATCGAATGGAAGCGGTTTCGAGACGTTTCGGAGCAATCAGAAAATTTTGGAATTTTCCAGCGCTGGAGAAAAGCCCATAAAAATGGCCCATATGCACTTCAGCACCTATAATCGCGGATCATCAATATTGGTGACCTATTTGATCTATTAAAATAGAATTTTCTAAGATTCGCAACTTTGGAGTTCAAATTTATATTTTTTGTCTGACAACTTTACTGAAAAAAAAAATTTTCTGCCAAAAAAAAATATAAATTTGAACTTAAAGTTTTGAATCTTACATACTTACAAAATTCTACTTTATTCGATCAAATAGGTCGCCAATATAAGTTATCTGCGATTAAAGGTGCTGATGTTCATATGAACCATTTTTATGGGCTTTTCTCCAGCACTGAAAAATTCCAACCTTTTCTGATGGCTTCGAAACTTCTCGAAACCGCTTCCAATCAATTCAGGAGGTTGAAAATAGGGTATATACCTAATTTCAGTTTTTTTCGTTGATCAGATCAAATTTTCATATTTTGCAGGGCGGAGGAGTCCTGTTATGATGTACTTTCAATTTTTTTTTGTTTCTGTTCAAAATTTTACTTTGAGTTGGGATACCTCCCTTGTGAGTGTAAAATTTACAAAAATTTTAAAACAGCGAAATTGAATGGAATTTTGAAAGAAATTTGCATTAGAAGAAATTGAAATTGGGAGGAAGTTCGAAAGTCGAAAAAATGGCACTGGAAAAAATATCCAATTCTAGACATCGAAAGAACCAAACAAGAATTACTTAGAACGACCGCCTCTTCCAAGTCATGGAAAGTAACACCTCCCTTTGAAGAACGGAATCCAAATCTGTAGTTCGTTCTTACAGAATCTTCTGCCTTTTATTCGATGAATCACATGTTCATTTTTAGTTCGTCGTTCATCGATGATTTTTTCGAAGAATTACTATAATTTTATGAGACTACCGTATAATTTTTTGGTATCATTCAAAAATTTGTTTAGGTCGAACGATGATTGATATTTTAGGGGGTTTGTATGTGGTACGACCTATGTCTATATTCATAATTTAGTGGTTCAAGTATTATTGCGATGCGTTATACACATTTTTTTACGTATTATTTGATTGTTGATTTGTAAATATCAAAGCGATCACACAATTTTTTTTTGGAATGCGTCAAATTAGAAAAACGTGCATGTTACGTATCTGCGGCCGTGTTGGTTTTCGCTTGTTGTAATTTTCCAAGAAGGTAATCGTATTTAACGTGTGATGGGAACTAAGTGTAATTGGAGTCTTCTTCGGTAGAATTTTTGTTTTCGGTTTGCATTGGCTCAAAGTGGCGGTACTTAGATTAGACAAAAAATGAAGCCACGTCGATTTACAGTCGATGTGAAAGTTTAGGTCTTGAGTTGGGGATTGTATGGCCTTGGAGCATGGGTAGTTCAACTCCTTTGTACGGATTCGGGTTGAAATATTGAAGTAAGATGGGCAGGTTGATTAGGAAAACGAAAAATACACTTGTAAGGGTTTCTCCTCCTCCTATTTTTTGGTTTTTATTCTAATCAGTAATGATTTGATCTGATGACCAAATTTTTTTTTGGTGACATGTGCGTGTATTTTTTTTTGTTTGTTTGAAACAATTTGTTTTGTATAGCGGCTTCTGCTCTGCGTGGTGTTGCGATTCAGCGTGCCGCGGTGGCGGCCAACCGTGCCAAGATGATAGCTGCGGCGGCGGTAGCAGCAGCGGGTCAAGCAGGGCAGAATCATTTGGGAGCGGTAGGTGCCGGGGCCTCTCCGGCGGCGGTCGCAGCTTCGGCTACATCACCACAGGGTGCGGCGGCGGCCGCGATGGCCGTGAATAACGCGGCAGCGGCGGCATCCGCTTCGGCTGCGGCCGCGCTAGCTCGGCAGTCTGCGGCCACAGCGGTATTCGTGTCATCGCCTCAGTCAAGCTTTACATCGGCGCCGGCCTCGTATTCAACAACGTAAGTATCCAAAGCAAGTTCCAGTACCAGAAGTGATCATCCAGGACCCTCTACCGAGATAGCAGCCCAATCAACCTTCCCTTTTTCTCCGATGTGAATAGTATTGTCTGGTGGAAGGGTTGGCTGGAAGGGGGAAGCAGGGTGGGAAAATCGTCGTAAGGATGTGTAGGAGGAATTCGATGAAAATGCGTTACAGGGTGATGATGATGATGATGATGATGCTTAATGTATTTATTCATTTTTTTTCGAACGCTGCTTTTTTATTCTTTTTTCTCACCACAGTCTTGTAGTTTACTAACATGTTGCTATACTATACTATAATTAACAGTTTTACGTACTTATCTTACGACCAAGTTAATTTTCCATCTTTTTGTGGTAGACACACACGTGATGTCTTGTGTATATAATTACATATACGTATCTGCGCGCGCATTTTTATAGTTTACAGTAACCGTCTGTAGCAGCATGTAAAAGCCTCAGGTATTATTTTGTGGTTTGGTTGGAGAACGATTTTAGCAAATTCTTTCCTTTTTTCACCTCAGAGTGACGCTGGAGATCGATGATTGGATTTAGGAGAAATGCTAGCGAAGATTTCAAAAGCAGAAGAAAACCATTCGCTCATTGAGAAACAGCAAATCGTCCGCGTGTGTCTTACTTCTCGAATTTTCGTTTTTTTCGTCGTAAATCTTGAAAATATTAGAACGAAAATAACGAATTTCTAAGAAAGGATTTTTCAGTCGAAATTACAATTTTTTTAAATTTTCCTTTCTATACTCAGGCTGAGTACTTTTTTTTGGAGAAAATTTTCGTTCTCGCTTTGCTCAGACTTAATAAACTCCATTTAGACAAACTTTTTAAAATTTTATCTAAAAATGTGACATTTTTCAACATTTTTAGCTTCACATTCAAAAGATGTATTTAATTTTGAAAAAACAACAATTTTCTAAAATCGACTCTATGAGCCACGAATTTTATCCCCAGATACATAGGTTTCCTGAAAGAGATATTTTTGGAATTGAAAAATGAAAAAAGAAACATTTTGGTGGCTAGAGCTAGAATTCTCTATTAGAAAAAAATTGCCCTCGTTTCGCTCAGGCACACATATATTTCCACCACGAAAGATGAATTGAAAAGGGAACTCGATTGATTTGAATCAGTGAAAATTCATTGAAGAAATAGTCAGAATTAAGTGCTAAAGAATCAGTGAAATGTCACTGCCAATTAGTGTAAAACTACTGATTCAATTGGTGAATTTTCATTTTTGAATCAGTAATTTTTTCAATGACTGCTGAAATGAATCAGCAAAAATTTACATTTACTGATTGAATCAGTAATTATGGCAAA